>CM038681.1:410657852-411361978 GCA_021605205.1 Aegilops longissima
GCCACATGTCAAAGGATCTGCTGGTTTCTCAATTGCCTCACGCATCTCTCGCAAGTTCCTCGTGCCCCCAATTCTTCATCCGCCCGACTCTGTTGAAGACAAAAGCAACATTGGGCGTGGTCCTCGGCCTAGCCCAAAGAAGAAACAGCTTATAGTTCACGTGCCATCGATGATGAGGCATCCGATGAAGAACTTGAAGAAATCATCGAGACCGCCAAGTTAGAGCCGCAAGAGCCAAGGAACATCTGCCTCTGCTTTTGGACCCAAGAAAGTCCTCGATTTCATCGACCTCGCACAATGATCCAAATACCCTCTCGCTGATCTTCCTTTGACACTGGTCAAAGTCATATGTTGACTCACTTCATCATTTGAAGAAAATGGAAGTTCGAGAAGGCGAAGGAAATCAAGAAGGCTCAATACAGAAGGAGAAGTTCACGAAGAAAAATGTTGTCAAGATGACACCTGAGGAACTCCTTCAAATCCAAACTGAAATTCAGAACCTCAGCAAGAACTTCGACACATACTATTCTGATTGGCAAGTAGTCAAGACCAGATTCGTCGATCTGACGAAGAAAATCACAAGTGTTGCTGCACCTGTGCAACGTGAAAATGCCAGCAACGCTGAAGCTCAGCCTGCTGAAGATAATGCTGATTCCGTGGCTGATGAAGAAATTCCAGCCACCGAAGAAATCGCCAGGCACCCACTAGTGGTGCGCTGAAGAAATCGCTCAAGACAGAGAACTGCATCGCTTGCTCTCAAGAAACTGCACCAAATTCCTCGGCTCCTCCTGCGCCAACTCCAACTCCAATTCTTCCATCCGCTTGATGTGAAGAAACCAAGGCTCATGAACGAGCTGCTGTGAAGAAAAGGAAAGCATCACCGCGTCGATTCTTCGATTGCAAGAAAATGAAGCCAATGACCAGCTCTGTTGAGAACCCAATTGATGCTATTCCAATTTCCTCCATACCATCAAAGGAAGTAGTTCCTTTTGGAGAAGAATATGAAATCCCAACCGATCGATGAAGAACATCAATCTCCGCTTCGTCGGAGAAAATTGATGAAGAAATTGAAGTGGAAGCAATCCTTCAACCCCGCTTATTCCTCATCGACCATGAAATTCCTCAAGCTGGTTCTCGAGGAAAATGACAATGAAGATGTGGATATTGGATGCACCACTCCGAAGATCAATGATGACTTTTGGGAAAGTCAAGATCCCAATACTCCTCTCTTCACCCCGCTCCAACAAGTTCCTCACTCCCCGCATGATGTCCAAATAGACTCAAGAAAATCAACCCACCGGTTACGTGCATGAAGAAATTCCAGCCACTAGTGCTGATGAAACCGCTGCTCTCGCTGAAAATCCTCGATCGCACAAATTGAGGACCAAGAAATTCCTCAAGTCAAGAACTGAACTTACGATTCCCGAGGTGGTGATGCAACTGATCGACACCCTCTGCCAAAGCAAAAGAATCCGCTCAACCAAACAAAAGTTCAAGGTCAAGATTTCTTTGCCGAGCATGTGTTCTTCATCGAATATAACCTTATGATTCGCTCGATTAGGAAGAGGCGCTTCGACTGCTAGTCAAGCAAACTTCTATTCCTCGCTTTTCAACAAGGACAAAATCTTCGATCATGCTCATATTCCTCATGTGGATATGGAATCGCCGCCGGGCTTTGAGCCCGCCCTAAGTGTTCTTCACGATGCGTGTCTTCTAAACTTCAGACCGATATTTGTGATTGGAACGAAGAGCTAATTCTTCGATTCTATGCAACCCCGCACATCACCGGAGACGCAAGATGTGACTTCATGGGTCTTGGATTGATGACCGAAAATACTCACTACAAGGCTCCAAAGAAGTGAATTGCTTCGTGCCCTTCCACTCAGTCCTCCAATTGATGGTGCACGTCGATCTATGAAGAAAAGGAACTTTCAAATCACTATATGCAAGTGCCTTGATGAAGCCTTTGAAACCAAGGCAAGCTCCAAGGACCAAATTCCTCGTCAAGGAATTGTTATATGTGCCTCGAACAGTCTATCGAATTTTGACGAAGACTATGAGTCCTATCAAGGGCCACGACTCGAATGATGAAGAGGTCGTTGGCATCATGAAGAATATGCTTTTCAACATCATCCATGGCGTTCCCGTCAATTTCCATGATTTCTTCATGAGGACTCGCTAACATTGCCATGTCACCTTTTGAGTGAAGCCTTATGCACCTTGGATTATGAGATTCATCGGTCAAGATCTTCACCAATTACAAGGTCGATACTTTGAACCACTGCAGCTACCGCCTTCGATTGAAGTCCTCAAACGGCCAATTGCCTCGGTGATGAAAAGGAAAGGCTATGCTGTGATAGATGAAGGCGTTCGTCCATTGGATGGACAGTTTAGCAAAGATCATACTCCACCAATGATGACTCGCCACACATGACTCAAAGAAGAAATACCTCGCTTAAGCATAGTCCTCAAGCTATCAGCACCGTGGTGATGACCGATCGTGAGTTACTCCTCGCCTTCATCGGAAGGTTGATCGCAATCACAAGTGGGTCAAACGTCAGTTTGGTACTCTTCTTTACAACATGACCTCAACTCACAATGCAGTGAAGAAAAATCACTACTATCTTCATGAAACCTTCAAGCGCACCTGGGCTGTTCTTTCACATGTATACAATGAAGAAGAACTGCAATCAATGGGACTCAAGGAAGAATTTGACTGGTCTGCACCTCCTCCGAAGAAATTCAAGAAGGTCAAAGTTCCTTCCTTAGTGGCCAGCTCCTATTTTTCATCTCGCGACACTGATGAAAATGAAGATTTGGAAGACACTGCTGCTGGTCCTACTTCAACGAACAACCCCGACAATGTTTGGCGCCCTTCTTCAACTTGAAATTCTCAAGAGCGTTAGTCCTCGCCGATCCTTTTGGTCATTCGATGACAAAGGGGGAGAAATTTGAGTTAGTCTTCAAGCGGGTCTCGTTTTTGTCTATATACAATATTTTATTAAGTTACAACTCTCGTTCTTCTGAAACCTTTTATTGGATCAAGTTGTAATCTTAAACCCGATGGTGCTTTGATACTTTTGATGCATTATGCTTTTGCTCTATGCTCGATTACGATGAGTGTTGATATGCGTTGATCCTTGTTATGCTCGATCCTCATGAGCCCGTTGAAAATCTTCAAATCGATTTGGGATCCGATACTCATGAAGAGTTTCAAATTCCTCATACGCATTGGGCTCGATACTCTTTATGCATTATTTTGCATGCTCGCATATCATCAAGCACCATATTTCATCATGCATTTCAAATTCCTCATATTATATGTCAAATCGTGTATGAATTACAAGATATAGGGGAGATCTCCATGATTCAATTCTTCAAATGTGCATTGCCTCAAAAGCAATTTCCTCACTATGCACACCTTCGGGGGAGTTCTTCTATATCTTGCAATCAAAATCCTCATTATCGATTTACACTTCAATATTTATCCTCGTTGAAAACTTAACTCAGATTGTCATCAATCACCAAAAGGGGAGATTGTAAGTGCATCTAGTGCCCTTAGTGATTTTGGTGTATTGAAGACTTATAGGTTAAGTAACTAATGCGTTTGTGAGTGTACACAGTCTATAAGTCTATGAGGAGTTTGATATTTACAATAAAAGTCGACCCTAAAATGAAGTTCTTCAATGAAGAATTTGATATTCAAGACTTTACAAGACTTTGAAAGTGAAGAAATTGGTGTGACCTTGAAGACTTGGTATTCATTTGAGGAACATGAAGCGTGAAGACTTTTGTTTTCGTAGTTTCATTTTCTCTTTCTTGAGTCATAGGAAACACCGTCTTCGTTAAAGGGGTCGAGGAAATACTAAGGAAAAATTTCCATTTGATGCTCAACTCAAAATCCTACACCTACCAATCCCTTCGAGTGAAGCTTTTGAAATCTCATACAGTTCAACAATTTCAAAGGATGTGAGACGAAGCTCTTACAGTCACCGAGGAATTTGTTCTCGATCGAGGAGTTAGGAATTCGCCAAAGGCGAATTGCCTACACAATGAGGAACATGATAGCCCCGAGGAATTTGATGTTCAAATTTCCGACCGTTCTTTATCTTCTTGCGCCACCTGTCCCAAATATCTTATCCACCTAACGGTCATATCATTGAAGGGCATTTATGTCTTATCATGTCGGGCTGCTCCCTAGGCTATAAATAGCCGCCCCTACAACCACTAGTTGGTTGGCTGCTCGAGAGAACTTGACACTTGTCATTTGAGAGCAACCCATCCTCCGAGGACTTTGAGCGAAAATCATCAAGTGAGGAAAACCCAAAGTGAGGAAAACCCAAAACCAAACCCCAACAAACCCAAAGTGATTGAGCATCATCAAGAAATTGATCCCGCGTGGATCCGACGCTTTTACCTTTGAAGACTGTGCTTCTTCCAGACGGTTAGGCGTCACGGTCTAGAGCATCCAAGAGGAATTGTGGATCGCCGAGTGACCAAGTATGTGAAGGTTTGGAAGTCGCTGAAGACTTACCACGAGTGATTGGACGAGGTCTGCGTGACCTTAGTTCAAGGAGAATACGGTGAGGACTTGGTGTCCCGAGCTGCGTGCTTTCGATGATCGGGTGTCCGGATCGCGTGTCCTCGAGTTTAAATACTCACCGCTCCAACCAGACGTATAACCGAGACAAGAGTTGGAACTGGTCTACCAAATCATTGTCTTCACCAACCTAATCGGTTCTATTTCCTCAACCCTTTCATTTCCTCATTCTCGTGTTGAGTGTTTGTTCATATCTGTGTTTGAAGACTTTGATCAAGACTTTCTCAATTTCCTCGCCCAATTTCTTGATCTGTTTGTCTTCATCTTGTGTTATCCTGTGATTACGCTTTCAGACTCTGTGATTGTCTTCATTTCATCATGATGACTATGCTTGTAATCTGTTATGCTTACTTACGAGTACTTATTCCGCTGCATGTATTTCTTCGCTAAGGAATTTCCTCACGAGCAAATTCCTCGATGAAGAATTTGTAAAATCATAAAATCGCCTATTCACCCCCCCTCTAGTCGATATAACGCACTTTCAATTCCTCGAAGAAAAACTGCACACTTCTTCAGAGAACTCAATTGTTCAATTTCCTCACCTGAAGAAAATGGCAGATGGTAAGAAGCCGCAGAAGGAGGAAAGAAACCCGAGGTTATGACAGCGTTTGAAATCCTCGAGGAAATATATGCGACTATTGCACTCCAGATGAAGAAAGCAAAATCAACGCAAGGTGCGTATTCGTAAGATTGAGCGGAGATGGGCACGGAATGGAAGGAATACAGATATGTAACTCCTAAGTACATGAAGAAATTCGCTTTGAATCCTCCATGCCCAAGAGCTCCTTTGGCACTGGCCAAATAGCTGATCCCACTAGCATCAAACGCGGTGAGGACTTTCACGATGAATGGGCTAAACGCCAAGCAAAATTGGCAAAGCAAGCAAAGGAAGCAAAGAAGAAATTCAATGAGGATTCTGCTGCACTGCTATCACATCGAGGTCTCGGTCAAACCGAGGAAATCAATGCAAAAGAAGCCTGCTCATAAGCCAAGTGCTTCATCATCTGCGCCCTCACGGCCAAGTTCCTCGTGACACCCTCCAAGCAAATTCCTCACACCGCCGCTTCTCCACCCAAGTCCTCAATCGCTCCGTCCAAACCTTCGTTCCTGTGCACTGCTACTTGTCAAAGGATTGCTGGTTTCTCAATTGCCTCGAGCATCTCTGCAAGTTCCTCACCGCCCCAATTCTTCATCGGCCCGACTCTGCTGAAGACAAAAGCAACACCGGGCGTGGTCCTCGGCCTAGCCAAGGAAGAAACAGCTTGTAGTCCACGTGCCATCGATGATGAGGCATCGATGAAGAACTTGAAGAAATCATCGAGACCGCCAAGTTAGGGCCGCTAGAGCCAAAGGTACATCTGTGCCCTTCGCTATTGGATCCAAAGAAAGTCCTCGACTTTATTGATCTCTCGCACAAGGATCCCAACACCCTCTGCTCGATCTTCATCGACACATGGTCAAAGTCATGCATTGACTCACTTCATAGCTGAAGAAAATGGAAGTTCGAGAAGGCGAGGGAAATCAAAAGGCTCAATACAGAAGGAGAAGTTCTCAAGAAAACGTTGTCAAGATGACACCGAGGAACTTCTCCAAGTCCAAACTGAAATTCAAAACCTCGAAGAAAAGTTTCGATACCCACTATGCTTTGACTAGCAAGGAGTCAAGACCAGATTCGCGACTCGACGAAGAAATTCACAACTATTGTCTTTGTCCCAATGCAACATGAAAATCCTCAGTGAAGCCTCTGCCAGCCTAATGAAGAAAATGCCAAGACCGCTGAAGCCTCTGCTCGACCTCTTTGAAGAAAATGCTGATTCTGTGGCTGATGATCCCATTCCATTTCTTGAAGAAACTGCCAGACACCCACTAGTGGTGCTCTCAAGAAACCGCTCAAGACAGGGAACGCATCGCTTGCTCTGAAGAAATCGCACCAAATTCCTCGGCTCCTCTGCGCCAACTCCAACTCCAATTCTTCCATCCGCTTCGATGTGAAGAAAACCAAGGTCATGAACGAGCTGCTTTGTGAAGAAAAGGAAAGCATCACCAAGTCGATTCTTGGTGCGAAGAAAATGAAGCCAATGACCAGACTCATTTGAAAATCCAATTGATGCTGTTCCAATTTCTTCCATACCATCAAAGGAAGTTGTTCCTTTGGAGAAGAATATGAGATCCCAATCGAATCGATGAAGAACATCAATCTGTGCGCTTCATCGGAGAAAATTGATGAAGAAATTGAAGTGGAAGCAATCCTTCAACCCCGCTTATTTCCTCATCGGACCATGAAATTCCTCAAGTGGTATCGAGGAAATTGAAAATGAAGATGTGGATATTGGATGCACCACTCCGATGATCAATGATGACTTTTGGGAAAGTCAAGATCCCAATACTCCTCTCTTCACCCCGCTTCAACAAGTTCCTCACTCCCTGCACAAATGCCAAATGGACTTTGAAGAAAATCAACCCAGGTTACATGCATGAAGAAATTCCAGCGCTAGTCTTGATGAAACTGCTTCTTCTTTGCTAATCCTCGATCGCACTTTGTTGAGGAACAAGAAATTCCTCAGTCAAGAACTGAACTTGTGATTCCCGAGGTGGTGATGCAACCGACCGACACCCTCTCGCCAAAGCAAAAGAATCCGCTCTCAACCAAACAAAAGTTTAAGGTGAAGATTTCTTTGCCGAGCATGTGTTCTTCATCAATATAATCCTTATGATTACGCTGCATTAGGAAGAGGCGTTTACGACCGCCACCAAGCCAACTTCTATTCCTCGGTGCTTTTCAACAAGGACAAAATCTTGGATCATGCTCATATTCCTCATGTGGATATGGAGTCATTTGCCGAGCTTTGAGCCGATCCTCGGTGTTCTTCACGACGCAGACTTCTAAACTTCTGCGATATCTCGTGGATCGAACGAAGAGCTAATTCTTCGATTCTATGCAACCTCGCACATCACCGGAGACGCTCAAGATGTACATTCATGGGTCTTGGATTGGATGACCGAAAACACCCACTACAAGGCACCAACAAGTGAATTGCTTCGTGCCCTCCCACTCGATCCTCCGATTGATGGTGCACGTCGCATCTATGAAGAAAAAGAACTTTCAAATCACTATATGCAAGTGCTGATGAAGCCTTTAAAGCCAAGGCAAGCCCCAAAGACCAAATTCCTCGTCAAGGAATTATTATGTGTGCCTCGAACAGTCTATCGGATTCTGACGAAGACTATGAGTCCTATCAAAGGTCACGACTCGAACGATGAAGAAGTCGTTGGCATCATGAAGAATATGCTTTTCAACATCATCCATGGCATTCCCGTCAATTTCCATGATTTCTTCATGAGGACTCGCTAACATTGCCATGTCACCTTTTGAGTGAAGCCTTATGCGCCTTGGATTATGAGATTCATCGGTCAAGATCTTCACTTTGAATTACAAAGGCGATACTTTGAACCACTGCAGCTACCGCCTTTGATCGAAGTCCTCAAACGGACAATTACCTCGGTGATGAAAAGGGCAAGGCTACTCACTGTGATAGATGAAGGCATTCGTCCATTGGATGGACAGCCAAAGCAAAGCGACATCTTACTCCACCAATGATGACTCGCCACACATGACTCAAAGAACAAATACCTCGCTTAAGCATAGTCCTCAAGCTACTGCACCCAGGGTGATGACTGATCGTGAATTACTCCTCAGTCTTCATCAGAAGGTTGATCGCACTCATAAGTGGGTCAAACGTCAATTTGGTACTCTACTTTACAATTTGACCTCAACACACAATGCTTGTGAAGAAAAACCACTACTATCTTCATGAAACCTTCAAGCGCTGGGCTGTTCTTTCACATGTCTACAATGAAGAAGAATCGCAATCAATGGGACTCAAGGAAGAATTTGGTGGTCTGCACCTCCTCCAAGAAATTCAAGAAGGTCAAAGTTCCTTCCTTGGTGGCCGCTCCTATTCTTCATCTCGCGACAACGATGAAAATGAAGATTTGGAAGACACTTCTTTGTTGGTCCTACTTCGACAACCGACCCCAACAATCTCAAGGCGCTCCGTCTTCAACTTGAAATTCTTCAAGAGCGTTAGTCCTCGGTTTGATCCTTTTGGTCATTTGATGACAAAGGGGAGAAATTTGAGTTAGTCTTCAAGCGGGTCTAGTTTTTGTCTATATACGATATTTTATTAAGTTACAACTCTCGTTCTTCTGAAACCTTTTATTGGATCGAGTTGTAATCTTAAACCCGATGGTGCTTTGATACTTTTGATGCATTATGATTTTGCTCTATGCTCTGATTACATTAGTTTTGATATTTGTTATGCTCTGATCCTCGTGAGCTTGTTGAAAATCTTCATAGCAAATCGATTTGGGCTCTGATACTCTTGATGAGTTACATTGCATAACATCAAGCACCATATTTCATCATGCATTTTAAATTCTTCATACTATATGTTAAATGCGTGTATGAATTACAAGATATAGGGGGAGATCTCCATGATTCATTTCTTCAAATGTGCATTGCCTCAAAAGCAAATTCCTCACTATGCACACCTTCAGGGGGAGTTCTTCTATATCTTGCAATCAAATTCCTCATTATCAGTATTTACACTTCATATGTTTATCCCCGTTGAAAACTCAACCTATATTGTCATCAATCACCAAAAGGGGAGATTGTAAGTGCATCTAGTGCCCTTAGTGATTTTGGTGTATTGAAGACTTATAGGTTAAGTAACTAATCGTTTGTGAGTGTACACAGGTCTATAAGTCTATGAGGAGTTTGATATTTACAAGGAAAGTCGACCCTAAAATGAAGTTCTTCAAGTGAAGAATTTGATATTCGAAGACTTTACGAAGACTTTGAAAGTGAAGAAATTGGTGTGACCTTGAAGACTTGGTATTCATTTGAGGAACATGAAGCGTGAAGACTTTTGTTTTCGTAGTTTCATTTTCTCTTTCTTGAGTCATAGGAAACACCGTCTTGTTAAAGGGGTCGAGGAAATACTAAGGAAAAATTTTCATGTGATGCTCAACTCAAAATCCTACACCTACCAATCCTTTGAGTGAAGCCTTTGGAAATCTCATACGATTCAGTCAATTTCTTGATGATGAGACGAAGTTCTTACGTCATTGAGAATTTGTTCTCGATCGAGGAGTTAAAATTCGCCGGCGAATTGCCTACACATGAGAACATGATAGCCCCGAGGAATTTGATGTTCAAATTTCCGACCGTTCTTTATCTTCTTGCCCGTGTCCCAAAATATCTTATCCACCTAACGGTCATATCATTGAAGGGCATTTATGTCTTATCATGTCGGGCTGCTCCCTAGGCTATAAATAGCCTTCTACAACCACTAGTTGGTTGGCTGCTCCGAGAGAACTTGACACTTGTCATTTGAGAGCAACCCATCCTCCGAGGAATTTGAGCGAAAATCATCAAGTGAGGAAAATCCCAAAACCAAACCCTACAAACCCAAAGTGATTGAGCATCATCAAGAAATTGATCCTGCGTGGATCCGACGCTTTTACCTTTGAAGACTGTGCTTCTTCCAGACGGTTAGGCGTCACGGTCTAGAGCATCCAAGAGGAATTGTGGATCGCCGAGTGACCAAGTATGTGAAGGTTTGGAAGTCGCTGAAGACTTACCACGAGTGATTGGGCGAGGTCTGCGTGACCTTAGTTCAAGGAGAATCGGTGAGGACTTGGTGTCTGAGCTGCGTGCTTTCGATGATGGGTGTCCGGATCTGCGTGTCCTCGAGTTTAAATACTCGGCCGCTCCAACCAGACGTACAAGCCGAGACAAAGAGTTGGGCTGGTATACCAAATCATTGTCTTCACCAACCTAATCGGTTCTATTTCCTCAACCCTTTCATTTCCTCATTCTTGTGTTGAGTGTTTGTTCATATCTGTGTTTGAAGACTTTGATGAAGACTTTCTCAATTTCCTCGCCCAATTTCTTGATCTGTTTGTCTTCATCTTGTGTTATCCTGTGATTACGCTTTACGTACTCTGTGATTGTCTTCATTTCATCATGATGACTATGCATGTAATCTGCTATGCTTACTTACGAGTACTTATTCATTGCATGTATTTCTTCGCTAAGGAATTTCCTCACCACAAATTCCTCGATGAAGAATTTGTAAATTCATAAAATCGCCTATTCACCCTCTAGTCGATATAACGCACTTTCGGATCCTTCCTCGACTCCCTGCGAGAAAGCGATCCCTGAGCCACATATCTTAAATATCCATTTCTAGTTGTATTAGATCAAGATATAAGTCGAGCGTCCATTACCGTGGACACGGTATTGAATAAAGATCTTCCTGCAGGGTGCACCACGTTTTCCAACACGCCGATCACTCGGCGGACACACTTTTACGGGTCAATGCCCGCCTCGGAAGATCAACACGCCGCAGCCGACCTAAGCTCAAAGAGAGGTCCCCGCGGTCTACATCCTAAGCACTCGAGTGCGGGCCCATCGCCTGCTGCACTCCGGTCGTTGTGCGCAAGGATACCAAAGACCACCCGTGAAGTGGATGGCACGATCCGCCCGACCACAATCTTTGGACGGACGTCGACAAAGCTTGGTGATATACCGCGACGTCGAGGCCCATATCTATTCTCGCATGGTGGTTAGTTGGAAAAGGCAAAAGGCGATTCGAACAAATACCCAAACCATAGTGTATTGTTAGCTCGCGGAGAAAGCGAGACTCACGATAATGTGACCCGTCGCCCGTCTCGAGGAAATACGGCAACGGCAAGCCCAGCCCACACGAGGGCTGCGGACTTCGGGCCGTGCCTGTAATCATCTTTCGGGTGCTCTCGGGCCGCCCGACTTTCCCAAAGGTCTCAAGTAATGTCAAGGTAATCTGTGTGTCCAAACATCAAGGAAAAACCCAAGGAATCACCCTCGGAGGATTCCACTCGATGTAATCATCAAGGTGAGCGTAAGAGGAACCACCTCGAGGTTCACACTTGAGGGTTGCACGACGAGCCGTGTCGGGAATGGTGAAGGAGGAAATCACCCTCGATGACCACGACCGAATAGCTACACTCTGAAATTATCATCAGGAGTGCGTTATGAGCGATCACCCTCGGCACTCGATAGTAGCTCTGTAGAGTCGAACAACTAAAGGGGCGTGATGTGATGTGCGGTGTCGGGCTCTGGTCGCCGATCATGTAGTTTGAGTCGTCGATGATGAAGCAGGGGCAACAAGGATAAGTGGGGTCACTGATGGATCACTAACCAACCTATACTAAGCAGTTTAGGATAAGCAGGTAAGGTACAATGAACAGGTTACAAAAGCAGGCAGCAGGCTATGCATCAGAATAGGAGCAAACAATAACAGTAGCAAAATCTAATACAAGCATGAGAGTATAGAATGGGTGATATCGGGATGATCAAAGGGGGGGAGGGGTGGCTTGCCTGGTTGCTCGGACAAAAAGGAAGGTCGTCGTCGACGTAGTCGATCACAGGGACATCAGCATCGATCTCGGGGTCTATCGGAGAGAAGAGGGGGAAGAAACAGTAAATACACACAAACATATGCATAAAAAGACAATAAGCGGGGCTAGAGGTGCTCTAACGCAGTGCTAGGCGTGGCGAAGGGGAAAAACATCCGGGAAAGTTTTCCCGGTTCCGGACGTCTGTCAGACAGATGAACCGGAGGGGAAAAGTTCAACGTTTGCTATGCTAGGGGCCTGTGTCAGATGAACGAACTGCGTATTCGGATTCGCCTCGCCGTTCTGAGCAATTTTCATGTAGAAAACATTTTCATCCGAGCTACCGTTTATTTTATTTTACGCGATTTTCTAAAATTTTAATAATATTCGAAAATTTCAGGATTTAATTTGATTTGGGTTGACCAAGTCAAATTGACTAGTCAAAAGGAGAGTTGTGACCCACATGTCATAGGCTAATGTTTAATCTAATTTATCTTTTTATCTAATAGTAGGGTCCACATGCCATATACACTACACCTAACCACTCATTAGACCCCCTCAAAAAAAAACCACTCATTAGACTAACTACTAATTAGCTGCTAACCTAAATAGGGCCCGGTCTCATCCAGAGACCCAGCCGGCCATACACACACATGGCCGCACACACACACAGCACGCAACATAGCACACATCACACACACAGAGAACGCACACACAATGCTAGGGGTTAAATCTGTTCTCTGTTAACAGAAGAATGCAATTTATGATTTTCATAGGATGTAATCCATGCATCAAATGGATTTGGTCCAATGGAAACATTTGAACCTTGTCAAGTGTACTACTTACTCATATTATTTTTACACATATTAACAACTGTTTAACCCCTAATTAGGGACTATTTAGGGAGTTAGTCAACGTAGAATTTGAAAAGCTAACTAGCAGCTACAGTAGCTAAAATGCTAGTACAGGCAAGGCAGCGGCGGTAGCAGACTAGCAGTACAAGGGCGGCTATGCGGAGCAGGGCCGCGGACGTACGACGCGGTACAGCAGGCGGGCGCGGCCGGTCGAGCGCGAGCCGGTAGGCGCGGGGCTAGCGCACGGGAGGCAGCGGCAGAACCAGCAGCAGGGGGGGTGCGCGATCGGCCAGAAGGCGTGCGCAGGGCAGCAGCAGTACGCACGAGCAGCAGGTGCGCGCGGCTGCAGGCACGAGCGGGCGCGGGGCGGAGCAGGGCGTGCGTGACCAGAGACGCGCGAGCACGAACAGCGGCCCAGTGAGCGCGAGCTCCGACGGCCTCGTGCATGGCAGAGACGGCGGCCTACGACGGTGGTTCGAGGGGGGAAATACATGGGGGATCGGAGGAGGGGCTCACCGAGGAGCACAAGGAGGCTCGGTGTGAGGTTTAGGAGCTGCAGGGGAAGCCGGAAGGGGTCGGGGCGGAGTGAATCGACGACGGCAAGCTCCGGGCACCGAGGGCGAAGGAGACGGCGTAGGCGTCGCTGTGCAGCTTCACCGGTTGGCCTCGGGCGTGTGCAGTACGAGGACGACGCCGGGAGGCCGTAGGACCGTTCGACGAGGCCGTTGGGGAGGAGTTCGGGGATGATGACGGTGCGACGGAGACGAGGACGACGCGGCGACCTTGGGCGAATTCCCGGTCCAGGAGGAGGCGGGGAGGAGTGGCTCTGGGGGGATTTAGGGTTCGGGGAAGAGGGGGGGCCGGGGTCGACTAAATAGGCGAGGGGAGCTGCCGGATGGGCGCCACGGCGTCTGCCATGGCCGTGGCGGCCATCGGTGGTAGCCACGAGCCACCGTGAACAGAGAGGAGGGGGAATCGTTGGGGGTGGGCCGGTGGGGGAGGCCTTTTGTTTTTCTTTGATTTTTTTGATTTGCCTCTGTTTCCTATTTAAAAGAGCTACTGAATTTATTTTTGTTAAATGTGGCACTTTGCACAAAAATAGATAGGAATAAAGTGAAGTTGCATAGAAACTTTGGGGTCATAAGGAGTTGGCTAACCATTTTTAGAAATTGGAAAGGCCAAGTTAATTATTGTTGGACCACGAGATAAAATCCTAGAGGCACTTTGGGAACTCAAATGAGGTTGGCTCCAACCAGACAAATATCCAGGGATTATTTTCCACACTTTGAACATTTTAGTTTTCATGTTTGGCTATTTGAATTTTGGACTTTGATTTGAATTTGAAATTTGAACCGGTTTCAAACCAACGTGAGTTTAACAACAGTAATCATGATGATGTGGCATCATTAGGAGAGAATTTCTGTAGCTTAATTATTCGTGCGTCACAATCTTGTATTGGCCCTGGATGTCGACAAGATTCTGGCAGGCGATGCTCGAATTCTCGACCGCCTTTACATCGTGATGTCCACCGTAGCGAACATGTAGTGGGGGTTATTGAAAAACCTGGCGAAACGCTCGCAAGGCCTTGTGGCCAGGAAATAGTGGTAGATGAGGGCGTGGTGGTGCACGCACATTTGGGCGACGGCGACCTTGGGACGAGACCCGGCACGAGCGCGGGTGTACTCGAGGTCGAACCCAACCATCTTGTACTTCTCCTCGGCAAGCAACAACTCCATGATGTGGATGGAGTGCTCCACCAGACCGGGTCGTTGGTGTACACCACCGAGAGGTCCATGAACCTTCTGTGGATGTCCACCACGGCACGCAGGGTGAACTGCTGCTCGTCATCGGCAGCCGCTCGGAGCGCCATTGGAGCCGCGCATGATACTCTCTAAGAATTTCTCGTGGTGGGTGTGCTTCTTGCAATGGTGGGGCGCGATCGAAAGGTTGAAGCGACACAAGGGCTAAATCGCCGCTGTAATAAATGGGGGCCGGCCGGCCTGTAATCGTCACGTCTTATCACGACGTTCATAGCGGAGGATTCCGGTGCACGCTTGACAACACCGCACCGCACGCGTTTCATTTGACCACGCGTGGGCTTGAAGAGACACCAAATGTATCATCGGTGAGCCTGTTCCCGCGCCGCGCAGTTTACCGTGCAAGCTTCCTGCCCGGCTAGTTTGGCCACGCGTCGGCTAGAAGAGGGACAAATCATGGGCGTTTATTGGAAAAAAACTTTGTAAAAATGAAGTGTGTGGAATGACTTCGGTCATAAGTTTACCCGTGGGTGATGAGGTCAAAGTTACACAGAAGGGTGATGATGGACACTCAAGTGCGATAATTAATCATGCGCTCTACAGGGCACACGGTGGAAGAAACCAACTGTGTGCAATAATGTCGAAGATCGCAGTCGAGTTAGCTATACAGATCTTGTGCTGTGAGATCGACAAGGTAAACAGATTCGAGAATGGTTAATAAAATCTAAGACCATTGCATATTAAGGTCAAAATAGTGCTACCAATATACGAGTCTCATACGATGCCATTTCAATGATTGTACCACAAAAGCTCGAAATATTACAAGGTTCAAATTCCAGAGTTATATGGCTCAAATTTGAAGATAACAAGGTTCAAACTGATATTAGAAATGAAATTCAGCTCATCAGTTGCAAACGCTCGCGCTAATCTGCTGAACATGGATATCGGAGAGGTTCAAACTAATATTACCACTTCTAAGTCTGGTTTAGAAACCTCACATTTTTTGCAAAGGGGTCAGCCACTAAGAAGTCATGTATGGGGTTGACACGATGACTTCTGATTACTCTGTCATCTGAAGTTCCAAAATGAAATTCAGCATTTTTGGGGCCTATTCCATTCTGCCGCAGGCGCCGACACTGATCAACAAACCATTCATTTTTGCGAAATAAATGTAGGGCAAACCTCATTTCCTTCATCACCCTTGCTCTGAGAACAAAGAACCTGGCGAATATAATCTCCGGTAAGATCCCTCGGTAGGAGTTCAAAGTAATTTCAGAGAGATGCAGATCTAGTCATTCGACGTGATTGTTATATTGTATCACATTATCCATCACTGGGCCTAATCCTATCTACAAAAGAAGAAAACGTGTTAGTGCCTACATGCAGTTTTGAACAATACTATAGGCCTATTTGGTTTGCAGAATTTGTAAAATGCACTAACATGCCATCTTCGATCTAACATGATTAACATGGGCATTTGATTACATTCTAGAAAAATGTAGCCTTCTTCACAAGAGGTTGGAGTGGATGAAAAGTTCCCTAAGAAAACTAGTACAGATGAATCCAAAGGAGAAATGCTTATTGATTGTAACCATATGGATCAATCAACCAATATGGTTGGGGGGGGGACATGTATGTACTGAAATCCTCCAAAAGAATCCTTCAAAAATCATAGTCATTGTCATTGTAAACTTGGAAAAAGGCGTCACAAATTGAACTCTCTTATGGTTAACATTTAACAGGAAAGGAAAATCACCTCGATATATAGCTTCTCCAGGCACGGAAAGCATCTCAGGAAACTGACAACTTGCTCCAGGTTGGAGCCGATAGTTTCTAGTGCCAAGACCTTCACTGTGCGCAGTTTGGGGGTCAAGCTTGTCGGAATCATTTTCTAAATGACAAACGAACAAACATCTTCAAAATTAGAAATAATGTTAATTTGTAGAAGGAGAGGTAGAAGGCGGTTGTTGTACCTGAACGGGTGTGGATCCAATAACAAGTTCGGAGTATTTGTCAGACGAGTAGCCCACCAGTGTCAATTTCGGCGCAGAAATGACATTGATTCTTGTTGGACCTTCTTGATCAACTACAAGTAACCTCTCAAGTGCAGGTGTGTCCTCAATAACCATACCGTGGTACACATCTTTTGATGTCTTCCTGCCGCACCAGCAACACACATAAATAGTCTGGAGAGTCATGGAGGTGATGTGGAAGGTACTCAACCCATTGATCGCCTGAAGACGAAGGTACTCGAGTACAATACAGCCACGGAGCAGACGCTCCATGTCACCGTTTGAGAGGAAGACGACAACGAGCTCGAGGTGCTTCAGTGGTGGTAGAATAAGAGCGGGCGCGTCATTAAGGGGGGATGGCAGTTCCTGAACTTGGCGATGCGCAGCGTGGGCGCGAGGCGGAGTGCGGACGTTGGCAGCGACCGCATGTGCCCATCATCAAAAGTGAGCTCCTCGAGCTGAACTAGGGCGGGGGATCGAAACCATTCGTCAAGCTTGGCCCGGTCCTTGTCATTGGAATGGAACTTGCCCATTCTAAGGCCTCTCGTTGGGCCAAGGTGACTATCGAGGATCTTGGAGAACGCACCCAAGATTTTGTTGTAGCCATGGCAGAGCTCGTGGGTGTCGATGAAGTTGAGAGGGCTAGAGTTCCATAAGGGACGCCACCGCCGGGAAAGGACGGTTGACCGCACCCCATATTTGATTGGGGGGAGGGAGATGATGACTGTCAACATATCATCGGGGAGGCTGCTGATGAAGTCTAGGCCTGCTGGAGCCGCTTGCAGTTCTAGCTCGCCCCGCCTCCGCTTGTTGGCAGCCCCGTTCTCCACCTCCGGAGTCTCCTTGTCAGTGGCGCTTTTTGATAGAAATGAGAGTATAGGAAATATTTAGTTAAAACAGGGCAGTAGAAAAGTGTATATTAACTAGAAGTTATTAGGTAGGAATATAGTAAGAAAAGAGAATAACAGTTGGTTGCTTAAATACTACACAATTCATTTGATATTGTTGGGTAAGTCAACACGTAGATAGTTGAAAAGAAAACTTACTTCGAACAAAGTTTGGATGGATGATATCGTCGGGGAAGTTACCATATATCTCATGACCAGACCCTTTTATGTGTAGTGCTAGCTTTCAGTTCATAAAACTTAGAAATTTCTTTCCAAAAGCCAGTGCCAAAATAGGAGTCACCACGTTCATCAAGTCTTACAGTAGCAACGATTGTAAATCCATGGTTTGTGTGCAGTATGACATCCATGTAGTCTTGATTTACGTAAAGGAAAAGATTGTGCGCTGCAGATTCTGTTGCATAGTGATAATCCCCAAGTGCAAGGAATCATCGTAGCACTTTCCAAAGGTGGAAGTGATAAGTATGGAATCGAACCCACAAGGAGCTAAACGTAAGATCAATATTCTCTCAAGCCCTATCTGCCACTAATACGACTCTACGTACACTGAACGTTTGCTTCCAACTAGCAACGAGAAATAAAACTATGTTGTGGGTATGAAGAGGATAACTTTGTACAATATCAGAGAGCTAAAATATAGAAGTAGGTGTTGTTATTATAAAGTTAGAATATATTACTAAATATTATAAATAGCGAGTATGGAATAATGGTGGATCAGTGTGCGGAATTGTCCTAGGCAATTGTTAACAAGACCGGTAATCACTATTGCAGTTTCATATGAGGGAGAGGCATAAGAGGGAGAGGCATAAGCTAACATACTTTCTCTACTTGGATCATATGCACTTATGATTGGAACTCTAGCAAGCATCCGCAACTACTAAAGATCATTAAGGTAAAACCCAACCATAGCATTAAAGCATCAAGTCCTCTTTATTCCCATACGCAACAACCCCTCTTACTCGGGTTTATGCTTCTGTCACTCAAGCAACCCACTATAAGCGAACCATGAACGTATTGCAACACCCTACAACGGGAATCCCTTACGCTTGCGCGACACGGAGGGCACCATAGGACATCACCAAAGTAAAACATACAACTCATACCAATCTAGATCATCAATCAACCCAAAGACAAAAGATATCTACTCAAAACATCATAGGATGGCAACACATCAGTGGATCATAATATGTGGCATAAAGCACCATGTTCAAGTAGGGATTACAGCGGGGTGCAGGAGAGTGGACCGCGTAAAAGAGATGAGGATGGTGATGTTGATGAAGACGATCACCGTGGCGATGATTCCCCTCCCGATGGCACACCGGTGCCATCGGAAGAGAGGAGGAGAGGTTCTCCCCCTTGTGCTTCCTCCTCCATGGCCTCCACCCTCTGGTCCTTGGCCTTCATGGTGATGATGGCCCCCTCCGGCAGGGTGCCAGAGAGGGCCTAGATTGATTTCTCGTGGCTATAGAGGCTTGCGGCGGCGGAACTCCCGATCTAGGTTAATTTTTCGAGGTTTCTGTATTTATAGGAATTTTTGGCGTCGGTCTCACGTCAAGGAGGTGCCCGAGCTGTCCACGAGGCAGGCCCACGCGCCTTGGGGGGGTGGGCGCGCCCCCCACCCTCGTGGGCAGCTCGGGACTCTTCTAGCCCAACTCCGATACTCCGTGGTCTTCTTTAGGTCCATAAAAAATCATAAAAAATTGGCACGTCAATTGGACTCCGTTTGGTATTCCTTTTCTGCAAAACTCAAAAACAAGGAGAAAACAGAAACTGGCACTGGGCTCTAGGTTAATAGGTTAGTCCCAAAAATCATATAAAATATCATATAAATGCATATAAAACATCCTAAAAGGATAGTATAATAGCATGAATACTTCATAAATTATAGATACGTTGGAGACGTATCACATAGCAAGGGACGCGCTGTAGAAAATGGTAGGATTGTTAAAGAAAATATAGTAACATGCAAATATGGGCCCAAATTGAAAGAATTGTACAACAGTCGAAATCGAAGGACAAAAATTTATAATTAAACAGATAGGGTAAACATGATGTCATGAAAATATGAGAGTAATTGAAAGAACAATACATCATTAATTTGCCTAATATAGAAAGAAGAGGGGAAAATCCCCTTTGACGTATATGGTGCATGTGGCACCTTTTATCCAAATGTAGTAATATCTAGAATATGTTCAGGAAAGCAGGTCATGTCAGCCGATTTAGGGTGAGACTGAACATACAGCGCGCATCCTCACGTCATCTGGTACGGTGAGATGGAATGTGTGCATGTAGCTCAAATTTGATTTTTGCACATTATACCCGTAGAAAATCAATCAATTAGTGTACTAAAACGTCTTAATGATCTCTGTGTTTTTCGAAATTAAAACGTCCCTCCTTTGGTAACATATGTTCACCGTGAGATAATTAATTCAACATGCATCGTTGTTGCGGTGGATTCACGTGTGTGTGTGTGGGTGTGTGCTTCTGGGGGTGGCGGGTGGCTCGTAGTACACTGTTGTGGCTTGAAGCTACGTCGGTATTTTACCAAAGAGGAAGGGATGATGCAGCACAACAGCGGTAGGTATTTTCCTCAGTGATGAAACCAAGGTTATCGAACCAGTAGGAGAATCAAGCAACACAACGTAAACAACCCCTGCACACAAATAACAACCACTCGCAACCCGACGTGTTAAAGGGGTTGTCAATCCCTTTCGAGTAACGGCGCCAGAAATTGGCACATGGACGGGAGAAAGTAGTAAATATTGATAAATCAAATGCCAAATAAAATAAAGTGAAGCAAGGTATTTTTGTATTTTCGGTTTAATAGATCTGAAAATAAAAGCAAAGAAAAAGTAGATCGCAAAGACAAATAATATGAAAAAGAGACCCGGGGGCCGTAGGTTAACTAGTGGCTTCTCTCGAGAAAAATAGCAAACGGTGGGTAAACAAATTACTGTTGGGCAATTGATAGAACTTCAAATAATCATGAAGATATCCAGGCAATGATCATTTTATAGGCATCACGTCTAAGATTAGTAGACCAACTCCTGCCTGCATCTACTACTATTACTCCACACATCGACCGCTATCCAGCATGCATCTAATGTATTAAGTTCATGGAGAAACGGAGTAATGCAAAAAGAATGATGACATGATGTAGACAAGATCTATCTATGTAGAAATATACCCCATCATTTTATCCTTACTAGCAACGATACATACATGTCGGTTCCCCTTCTGTCACTAGGATCAAGCACCGTAAGATCGAACCCACTACAAAGCACCTCTTCCCATTGCAAGATAAATAGATCAAGTTGGCCAAACAAAACCCAAATATCGGAGAAGAAATACGAGGCTATAAGCAATCATGCATATAAGAGATCAAAGAAACTCAAATAACTTTCATGGATATAAAAAGATAGATCTGCTCATAAACTCAAAGTTCATCCGATCCCTACAAACACACCGCAAAAAGAGTTACATCATATGGATCTCCAAGAGACCATTGTATTGAGAATCAAACGAGAGAGAGGAAGCCATCTAGCTACTAACTACAGACCCAAAGGTCTACAAAGAACTACTCACGTAATATCGGAGAGGCACCATTGGAAGTGGTGAACCCCTCCGTGATGGTGTCTAGATTGGATCTGGTGGTTCTGGACTCTGCGACGGCTGGAACTGATTTTTGTCGACTCCAATAGGGTTTCTAGAATATTGGGGTATTTATAGAGCAAAGAGGCGGTCCGGGGGCACTCAAGGTGGGCACAACCCACCGTATGCGCTGGGTCTCTGGTGTGCCACGGTGGGTCGTGCTCCCTGAGCACACCCAGTGCGCTGCCTTGGCCTATTGGGTGTCTTATGGTGCATTGGGGAACGTGCAGAAATTCAAAATTTTCACGCATCACCAAGATCAATCTATGGAGAATCTAGCAACGAGGAAGGAGAGTGCATCTACATACCCTTGTAGATTGCTAAGCGGAAGCGTTCATGAGAACGGGGTTGAAGGAGTTGTACTGTCGTGATCCAAATCACCGGAGATCCTAGTGCGAATGGGCGGCACCTCCGCGTTCAACACACGTACAGCCGGTGGCGTCTCCCATGCCTTGATCCAGCAAGGAGAGAGGAGAGGTTGAGGAAGACTCCATCCAGCAGCAAAACAACGGCATGGTGGTGATGGAGGAGCGTGGCAATCCCAGCAGGCTTCACCAAGCACCAAGGGAGAGGAGGAGGAGGAGAGGCGGCTGCACCAAGAGGAGAGAACTCATGTGTATGGGGCAGCCCAAAACCTCAAGTATATATAGGGAAAGGGGCTGCGCCCCCTTTAGGGTTTCCCACCCCAAGGGTGCGGCCAGCCCTAGATGGGACTTGGGGGGCGGCCAAGAGGGGGAGGAGTGCCTCCCAAGTCAAGTGGAGGCCCTCCCCCTTAGGGTTTCCCTCTTCCCATGCGCATGGGCCTTGGGGGGGCTGGTGCCCCTGGCCCATTAAGGCTAGGGCGCCCCCACAGCCCATGCTACTGTATTGGACGTGGTGGAACAATTTCCGGACCTCCGGACTCCTCCGAATCCTCCGAACCTTCAGAAGCTTCCGGTACAATCTGAAAAAACCCGAACTTTTTCCTAACCCAACAACAACTTTCCATATATAAATCTTTACCTCCGGACCATTCCGAACTCCTCGTGACGTCCGAGATCTCATCCGGGACTCGAACAACATTCGGTAACCACATACAAACTTCCTTTATAACCCTAGCGTCCATCGAACCTTAAGTGTGTAGACCCTACGGGTTCGGAGACATGTAGACATGACCGAGACGTTCTCCGTCAATAACCAACAGCGGGATCTGGATACCCATGTTGGCTCCCACATGTTCCACGATGATCTCATCGGATGAACCACGATGTCAAGGACTTAATCAATCCCGTATACAATTCCCTTTGTCTAGCGGTATTGTACTTGCCCGAGATTCGATCGTCGGTATACCGATACCTTGTTCAATCTCGTTACGGCAAGTCTCTTTACTCGTTCCATAACACATCATCCGTGATCAACCCCTTGGTCACATTGTGCACATTATGATGATGTCCTACCGAGTGGGCCCAGAGATACCTCTCCGTCACGGAGTGACAAATCCAGCCTCGATTCGTGCCAACCCAATGACACTTTCGGAGATACCGTAGTGCACCTTTATAGTCACCCGATTCGTTGTGACGCTTGGTACACCCAAAGCATTCCTACGGTATCCGGGAGTTGCACAATCTCATGGTCTAAGGAAAAGATACTTGACATTAGAAAAGCTTTAGCATACGAACTACGATCTTTGTGCTAGGCTTAGGATTGGGTCTTGTCCATCACATCATTCTCCTAATGATGTGATCCCGTTATCAATGACATCCAATGTCCATGGTCAGGAAACCGTAACCATCTATTGATCAACGAGCTAGTCAATTAGAGGCTTACTAGGGACTTGGTGTTGTCTATGTACCCACACATGTATCTGAGTTTCCTATCAATACAATTATAGCATGGATAATAAACGATTATCATGAACAAGGAAATATAATAATAACTAATTTATTATTGCCTCTAGGGCATATTTCCAACAGTCTCCCACTTGCACTAGAGTCAATAATCTAGTTCACATCGTCATGTGATTAACACTGATAGGTCACATCGCCATGTGACCAACATCCAAAGAGTTTACTAGTGTCTGTAAACTAGTTCACATCAGCATGTGATTAAGACTCAATGAGTTCTGAGGTTTGATCATGTTTTGCTTGTGAGAGAGGTTTTAGTCAACGGGTCTGAAACATTCAGATCTGTATGTACTTCGCAATTCTCTATGTCAAATTATAAACGCTGCTTTCATGCTCCACTTGGAGCTATTCCAAATGGTTGCTCCACCATACGTATCCGGTTTGCTACTCTGAGTCATTCGGATAGGTGTTAAAGCTTGCATCGACGTAACCCTTTACGCCGAACTCTTTATCACCTCCATAATCGAGAAACATGTCCTTATTTACTCCAAGGACAATTTTGACCATTGTCCAATGATCCATTCTGGATCATTCTTGTACCCTTGACCGACTCATGGCAAGGCACACTTCCGATGCGGTACACAAGATAGCATACTTGAGAGCCTATGTCTAAGGCATAGGGGCGACCTTCGCCCTTTCTCTCTTTTCTGCCGTGGTCGAGCTTTAAGTCTTAACTTCATACCTTACATCTCGTGCAAGAACTCCTTCTTTGACTGATTCATCTTGAACACCTTCAAGATCATGTCAAGGTATATGCTCATTTGAAAGTACCATTAAGCGGTTTTGATCTATCCCTATAGATCTTGATGCTCAATGTTCAAGTAGCTTAATCCAGGTTTCTATTGAAAAACACTTTTCAAACAACCCTATATGCTTTCTAGAAATTCTACATCATTTCTGATCAACAATATGTCAACAACATATACTCATCAGAAATTCTATAGTGCTCCCACTCAGTTCTTTGGAAATACAAGTTTCTCATAAACTTTGTATAAACCCAAAATCTTTGATCATCTCATCAAAGCGCACATTCCAACTCCGAGATGCTTACTCCGGTCCTTAGAAAGGATCATTGGAGCCAAATACCTTTTAGCATCCTTAGGATCGACAAAACTTTCGATTGTATCACATACAACCTTTCCTTCTGGCCCGGTAAGGAAACTCGTTTTGACATCCATTTGCCAGATTTCATAAATGCAGCAAATGCCAACATGATTCCGACGGACTTAAGCATCGCTATAGATGAGAAAATCTCATCGTAGTCAACTCCTTGAACTTGTGAAAAACTCTTCGCCACAAGTCGAGCTTCACAGACGGTGACATTACCGTTCACGTCCGTCTTCTTCTTAAAGATCCATTTATCTCAATAGCTTGCCGATCATCGGGCAAGTCCACCAAAGTCCATGCTTTGTTCTGATACATGGATCCTATCTCGGATTTCATGGCCTCTAACCATTTGTCGGAATATGGGCCCACAATCGCTTCTCCATAGCTCGTAGGTTCATTGTTGTCTAGCAACATGACCTTCAAGACAGGATTACCGTACCACTCAAGCGATCTGACGCGTCCTTGTCGCCCCACGAGGTTCGGTAGTGACTTGATCCGAAACTTCATGATTACTATCATAAGCTTCTCGTCAATTGGTGTAGGTGCCACGGAACAACTTCCTGTGCCCTGCTACACACTAGTTGAAGTGACGGTTCAATAACCTCATCAAGTCTCCACCATCCTCCCACTCAACTTTTCGAGACAAACATTTCCTCGAAAGGACCCGATTCAAGAAACAATCCCTATTGCTTGCGGATCTGAATTAGGAGGTATACCCAACTGTTTTGGGTGTCCTATGAAGATGTATTTTATCCGCTTTGGGTTCGAGCTTATCAACTGAAACTTTTTCACATAAGCGTCATAGCCCCAAACTTTTAAGAAATGACAACTTAGGTTTCTCTATACCATAGTTCATACGGTGTCATCTCAACGGAATTACGTGGTGCCCTACTTAAAGTGAATGTGGTTGTCTCTAATGCCTAACCCATAAACGATAGTGGTAATTCGATGAGAGACATCATGGTACGCACCATATCTTATAGGGTGCAACTATGATGTTCGGACACACCATCACACTATGGTGTTCGGCGTATTAATTGTGAAACAATTTGCACAATGTCTTAATTGTGTGCCAAAACTCGTAACTCAGATATTCATCTCTATGATCATATCATAGATATTCTATCCTCTTGTCACGAAGATCTTAAACTTCACTCTGAAATTACTTGAACCATTCAATAATTCAGACTTGTGTTTCATCAAGTAAATATACTCAATATCTACTCGAATCATCTGTGAAGTAAGAACATAACGATATTCATCAGCATGCCTCAAAGCACTCATTGGACTGCACATATCAAAATGTGTTACTTCCAACAAGTTGCTATCTTGTTCCATCTTCTCAAACCGAGGCTTTTCACCATCTTGCCCATGTGGTATGTTTTGCATATCTCAAGTGATTCAAAATCAAGTGAGTCCAAACGATCCATCTGCATGGAGTTTCTTCATGCGTACACACCAATAGACATGGTTCGCATGTCTCAAATTTTCCAAAGCGAGTGAGTCCAAAGATCCATCAACATGGAGCTTCTTCATGCGTTTTACACCAATATGACTTACATGGCGATTGCCACAAGTAAGTGGTACTATCATTACTATCTTATACTTTTGGCATGAAAATGTGTATCACTACGATCGAGATTCAATAAACCATTTATTTAGGTGCAAGACCATCGAAGGTATTATTCAAATAAATAGAGTAACCATTATTCTCCTTAAATGAATAACCGTATTGCGATAGACATAATCCAATCATGTCTATGCTCAACGCAAACACCAAATGATAATTATTCTGGTTTAATACTAATCTTGATGGTAGAGGGCGTGCGATGTTTGATCACATCAAAGTTGGAAACACTTCCAACACATATCGTCACTCTCCTTTAGCTAGTCTCCGTTTATTCCGTAGCCTTTTATTTGAGTTACTAACACTTAGCAACCGAACCGGTATCTAATACCCTGGTGCTACTAGGAGTGCTAGTAAAATACACAATAACTTAATGTATATCCAATATACTTCTATCGACCTTGCCAGCCTTCTTATCTACCAAGTATCTAGGGTAATTCTGCTCCAGTGGTTGTTCCCCTTATTGCAGAAGCACTTAGTCTCGGGTTTGGGTTCAACCTTGGGTTTCTTCAATGAGCAGCAACTGATTTGCCGTTTCATGAAGTGTCCCTTCTTGCCCTTGCCCTTCTTGAAACTAGTGGTTTCACCAACCATCAACAATTGATGCTCCTTCTTGATTTTTACTTTCGCGATGTCAAACAACGCGAATACCTCAAGGATCATCATCTCTATCCTTGATATGTTATAGTTCATCACGAAGCTCTAGCAGCTTGGTGGCAATGACTTTGGAGAAACATCACTATCTCATCTGGAAGATCAACTCCCACTCGATTCAAGTGATTGTTGTACTCAGACAATCTGAGCACCAGCTCAACGATTGAGCTTTTCTCCCTGAGTTTGCAGGCTAAGAAAATCGTCGGAGGTCTTATACCTCTTGACGTGGGCACGAGCCTGAAATCCCAATTTCGGCCCTCGAAACATCTCATATGTTCCACGATATTTCGAAAACGTCTTTCGTGCCTCAACTCTAAACCGTTTAACTGAACTATCACGTAGTTATCAAAACGTGTATGTCCGATGTTCGCAACATCCACAAACGACGTTTGGGGTTCAAAGACACCGAGCGGTGCATTAAGGACATAAGCTTTCTCTGTCCGCATAATCGCTACTTTCAACTTTCAACTATATTTTCTCTAGGAACATATCTAAACAGTGGAACTAAAGCATGAGCTATTTACATAATTTGCAAAAGGTCTTTTGACTATGTTCAAGATAATTAAGTTCATCTTATGAACTCCCACTCGATAGACATCCCTCTGGTCATCTAAGTGATTACATGATCCGAGTCAACTAGGCCGTGTCCGATCATCACGTGAGACGGACTAGTCATCATCGGTGAACATCTTCATGTTGATCGTATCTACTATCGACTCATGCTCGACCTTTCGGTCTCGTGTTCCGAGGCCATGTCTGTACATGCTAGGCTCGTCAAGTTAACCCTAAGTGTTTCGCATGTGTAAATCTGTCTTACACCGTTGTATGTGAGCGTAAGAATCCATCACACCCGATCATCACGTGGTGCTTAGAAGCGACGAACTTTAGCAACGGTGCACGTCGGGGAGAACACTTCTTGAAATTTTAATGAGGATCATCTTATTTACTACCGTCGTTCTAAGCAAATAAGATGCATAAACATGATAAACATCACATGCAATCAAATATAGTAGTGACATGATATGGCCAATATCATATAGCTCCATTGATCTCCATCTTGGGCTCCATGATCATCATCGTCACCGCATGACACCATGATCTCCATCATCATGATCTCCATCATCGTGTCTCCATGAAGTTGTCTCGCCAACTTATTACTTCTACTACTATGGCTGCCGGTTAGCAATAAAGTAAAGTAACTACATGGCGTTGTTCAATGACACGCAGGTCATACAATAAATAAAGACAACTCCTATGGCTCCTGCCGGTTGTCATACTCATCGACATGCAAGTCGTGAATCCTATTACAAGAACATGATCAATCTCATACATCACATATCATTCATCACATTCTTCTTGGCCATATCACATCACATAGCATACCCTGCAAAAACAAGTTAGGCGTCCTCTAATTGTTGTTTGCATGTTTTACGTGGCTGCTATGGGTTTCTAGCAAGAACGTTTCTTACCTCACGCAAAACCACAACGTGATATGCCAATTGCTATTTACCCTTCATAAGGACCCTTTTCATCGAATCCGTTCCGACTAAAGTGGGAGAGCGGCACCCGCTAGCCACCTTATGCACCAAGTGCATGTCGGTCGGTGGAACCTGCCTCACGTAGAGTGCGTGTAAGGTCGGTCCGGCCGCTTCATCCCACAATACCGTCGAAACAAGATTGGACTAGTAACGGTAAGCATATTGAACATCATCAACGCCCACAACTACTTTGTGTTCTACTCGTGCAAAGAATCTACGCAATAGACCTAGCTCATGATGCCACTTGTTGGGGAACGTGGCGAAATTCAAAATTTTCTCGCATCACCAAGATCAATCTATGGAGAATCTAGCAACGAGGGAAGGAGAGTGCATCTACATACCCTTGTAGATCGCTAAGCGGAAGCGTTCATGAGAACGGGGTTGAAGGAGTCGTGACTGCGTGATCCAAATCACCGGAGATCCTAGTGCGAATGGACGGCACCTCCGCGTTCAACACACGTACAGCCCGGTGGCGCCTCTCATGCCTTGATCCAGCAAGGAGAGAGGAGAGGTTGAGGAAGACTCCATCCAGCAGCAACACAACGGCATGGTGGTGATGGAGGAGCGTGGCAATCCCAGCAGGCTTCGCCAAGCACCAAGGGAGGAGGAGGAGGAGGAGGCGGGCTGCACCAAGAGGAGAGAACTCATGTGTATGGGGCAGCCCAAAACCTCAAGTATATATAGGGGGAAAGGGGGGCTGCGCCCCCTTTAGGGTTTACCACCCCAAGGGGTGCGGCCAGCCCTAGATGGGACTTGGGGGGCGGCCAAGAGGGGGAGGAGTGCCTCCCAAGTCAAGTGGAGGCCCTCCCCCTTAGGGTTTCCCCCTTCCCATGCGCATGGGCCTTGGGGGGGCTGGTGCCCCTGGCCCATTAAGGCTAGGGCGCCCCCCTACAGCCCATGCTACTGTATTGGACGTGGTGGAACAATTTCCGGACCTCCGGACTCCTCCGGAATCCTCCGGAACCTTCCGAAGCTTCCGGTACAATACCGAAAAAACCCGAACTTTTTCCTAACCCGAACAACAACTTTCCATATATAAATCTTTACCTCCGGACCATTCCGGAACTCCTCGTGACGTCCGAGATCTCATCCGGACTCAAACAACATTCGGTAACCACATACAAACTTCCTTTATAACCCTAGCGTCATTCGAACCTTAAGTGTGTAGACCCTACGGGTTCGGGAGACATGCAGACATGACCGAGACGTTCTCCGGTCAATAACCAACAGCGGGATCTGGATACCCATGTTGGCTCCCACATGTTCCACGATGATCTCATCGGATGAACCACGATGTCAAGGACTTAATCAATCCCGTATACAATTCCCTTTGTCTAGCGGTATTGTACTTGCTCGAGATTCGATCGTCGGTATACCGATACCTTGTTCAATCTCGTTACCGGCAAGTCTCTTTACTCGTTCCGTAACACATCATCCCGTGATCAACCCCTTGGTCACATTGTGCACATTATGATGATGTCCTACCGAGTGGGCCCAGAGATACCTCTCCGTCACACGGAGTGACAAATCCAGCCTCGATTCGTGCCAACCCAATGACACTTTCGGAGATACCTGTAGTGCACCTTTATAGTCACCCGATTCGTTGTGACGTTTGGTACACCCAAAGCATTCCTACGGTATCCGGAGTTGCACAATCTCATGGTCTAAGGAAAAGATACTTGACATTAGAAAAGCTTTAGCATACGAACTACGATCTTTGTGCTAGGCTTAGGATTGGGTCTTGTCCATCACATCATTCTCCTAATGATGTGATCCCGTTATCAATGACATCCAATGTCCATGGTCAGGAAACCGTAACCATCTATTGATCAACGAGCTAGTCAATTAGAGGCTTACTAGGGACTTGGTGTTGTCTATGTACCCACACATGTATCTGAGTTTCCTATCAATACAATTATAGCATGGATAATAAACGATTATCATGAACAAGGAAATATAATAATAACTAATTTATTATTGCCTCTAGGGCATATTTCCAACATGGTCTATAAAAAATCTCCGTGCAGTTTCCTTGCATTTGGACTCCATATGGTATTGATTTCCTGCGATGTAAAAACATGCAGAAAACATCAACGGACACTTGGCACTATGTCAATAGGTTAGTACCAAAAAAGATATAAAATGACTATAAAATTGTTATAAAACATTCAAGATTGATAATATAACAACATGGAACAATAAAAAATTATAGATACGTTGGAGACGTATCAGCATCCCCAAGCTTAAGTCCTGCTCGTCCTCGAGTAGGTAAGTGATAAAAACAAATTTTTTGATGTGGAATGTTGCCTAACATGTCATCTCATATTCTTTTCTTTATAGCATGGACATTTGGACTTTTATGTGATTCAAAGCAATAGTCTAATTTTGACATGATAACTTAAATACTCAAGCATATCAACAAGCAACCATGTCTTTCAAAATATCAACGCTAAAATTAGCTATCCCTAGCCCATTATGCTCAATCATTGATCCATTCATGAAACACACTCGAATATTAACTACACCCAATGCTCAAGTACGATCATAGTGCCTCCTAGTTGGTGCTTTATAAAAGAAGATGGAGACTCAAATTCAAAATAAAAATCTGCATAAAGTAAAGAAAGGCCCTTCGCGGAGGGAAGTAAGGATTTGTAGAGGTGCCAGAGCTCAAAGCGAAAAACTTAGAGATAAAAACATTTTGGGTGGTGTGTCCTTCCCACCAACGAAAAGGACTTAGAGTTCCCAACACTTTCCATGCTATATATATCATAGGCGGTTCCCAAACAGAAAATAAAGTTTACCTTTTTCCACCATACTTTCACTTTCCATGGCTAAACGTATCCATGGGTGCCTTCCATACCAACACTTTCCAAGGAATTTATTATTTGATAAGATAAAGTAAATTCATTTTTCATTTCGGGACTGGGCATCCCTAATACCTTTTCCTTACTCTCGTGCAATGACAAGTGAATAAATACTCATCGTGAGAATAACACATCTAGCATGGAAAATATTAGCCACCCCTCACCGCCTCGCGAGCGGTAATACAAAAGAGAAGTTTATTTTGAAAATTAGAGATGGCACATACAAATTTGCTTAGAATGGCAAAAGAATACTGCATATAGGTAGATATGGTGGACTCATGTGGCAAAACTGGTTTAAAGGATTTTGGATGCACAAGTAGTGATCATACTTAGTGCAAAATGAAGGTTAGCAAAAGATTGAGAAGCGACCAACCAAGAAACGAATAATCTCATAAGCGAGCACTAAGCATAATTAACACTGAATAATGCACCACAGGTAGGATATAATTTCATTGCATAATTATTGACTTTCGTGCTTGCATAGGGAATCACAAACCTTAACACCAATATTTTTACTAAAGCATAATTACTCATCAAGATGACTCACATATCACAACATCATATCTCAAAACTATTACTAAGAATCAAGTTTATTTTTTCCAATGATCTTCATGAAAGTTTTTATTATATCCTTCTTGGATATCTATCACTTTGGGACTAATTTTCATGTGTTGCTTTTGATAAGCTCAAACAAATATAAGTGAAGATCATGAGCATAATATTTCTTTCTTTCTCTCAAATTAATTTAAGTGAAGCAAGAGAGAATTTCTTGAAACTTTTACTAACTCTCAAATAAATATAAGTGAAGCAAGAGAGCATTTCTTCAAAAATACTAAAGCACGCCGTGCTAAAAAAGATATAAGTGAAGCACTAGAGCATGTCCATAGCTCATAAAAATTTAGGTGAAGCATAGAGAGCAATTCTAACAAGTCATGGCATAATTTTGGCTCTCTCAAATAGGTGTGTCCAGCAAGGAATCAAGACTTAAAACACAAAATAAAACAATCAAAGACTATTATTATACAAGACACTCCAAGCAAAACACATAGTATGTGATGAATAAAAAATATAGCTACGAGTAAAATACCGACGGTCGTTAGAAGAAAGAGGGGATGCCACTCGGGGCATCCCCAAGCTTAGTTGCTTGCTCTCTTTTGGATAATAGCTTGGGATGCCGGGGCATCCCCAAGATTAGGCTCTTCTTACTCCTTATTCCTTCATCCATCGTAAGATAACCCAAAACTTGGAAACTTCAATCACACAAAACTCAACAAAACCTTCGTGAGATCCGTTAGTATAAGAAAGCAAATCACTACTATAAGTACTGTTGCAACCTATTCATATTTTATTCTTACATTATATCTACCGTATTCCAACTTTTCTATGGCAAAAACTCATCAAAGAAAACCATAGAGCCATCAAAACAAGCACACAACGTAAAGAAAACAGAATTTGTCTAAAACAGAACAGTCTGTAGCAATCTGGATATTTCGAATACTTGTGTAACTCAAACAATTCTGAAAAATTAGGACGGCCTAAGCAATCTGTATATTAATCTTTTTCAAAAATAATTGGCATTTTATCACGCTCTGGTAAAAAATAAGAATTGTTTTCATGAGCGCAAAAGTTTCTGTTTTTCAGTAAGATCAAACAACTATCACCCAAGAAGATCGTAAAGGCTTTAATTGGCACAAACACTAATTAAAACACAAAAACACAATCATAACAGTAGCATAATTATGCAAACACTCAAGAACAGAAAGCAAAAATCAAAAACAAATTTTATTCATTGGGTTGCCTCCCAACAAGCGTTATAGTTTTACGCCCTTAGCTAGACATAAAGCAAAGATCTAAATTTTGTCATCTTTGTTTCGAGGTCGATAAGATGCCCTCATGATTGATTCATATGGTGTCCTAATTTTTGTTCTAGGGAAGTGTTCCATACCCTTCCTCAAGGAAAATTGAAATCTAATATTACCTTCTTTCATATCAATCACGGCACCGATAGTGCGTAAAAACGGTCTACCTAGAATGGACAAGACGGATTGCAATCAATATCAAAAACAATAAAATCTATGGGAACATAATTCCTATTTGCAAGAATAAGAACATCATTAATTCTTTCCATAGGCTTTTTAATAGTAGGATCCGCCAAGTGCAAATTTAAAGAGCATTCTTCAAGATCGGTAAGACCAAGCACATCACATGAAGATTTCGGAATTGTAGAAACACTAGCACCCAAGTCACACAAAGCAAAACACTCATAATTTTTAATCTTGACTTTGATAGTAGGTTCCCATTCATCATGCAATTTTCTAGGAAGTGAAACTTCTAATTCTAATTTTTCTTCAAAAGCTTTCATCATAGCATCAACAATATGTTTAGTAAAAACTTTATTTTGTTCATAAGCATGTGGTGAATTTATCATGGATTGCAACAAAGAAATAAAATCAATCAAAGAGCAACTATCATAATTAAAGTCTTTGTAATCCAAAAGAGTGGGCACATCACTAGTTAAAGTTTTGACCTCTTCAAACCCACTTTCATCAATTTTCTCAACAAGATTTTCACCCTCCGAATTTTTGGGACGCCTTCTAACTAAAGTTGACTCTTCTCCGGTCCTTTTTTCATCAATCTTAACTTTACTAAACAAAGAATCAATAGAAGAAACATCAACCATTTTAAGATCATCATTTTTATCTTCTAACGAGATTGGTTTAGCAGCCATTTGATTTACTAGGGTAGCTTGTGCATCGGATATTTTTCCAAGCAAACTTTTGGCAAAAACATACTTAGATTGGAGATTGCAAACTTCTCTACTAATATCATCAAGTTGTTTTATTATAGCATCAAGCACAACAGAGTGCTCCTTAAGTTCTTCATTAAAATACTTATTATGCTCAAAATTGTGTAGTCATATATTCCTTAGTACTTTTCTCAATTTCAAGAAAAATATTTGGATAAGGAAAATCATAATATTTTCTTTGAGGCATCATGACTACGCAAACAAGAACGCACACATAAACAGATCCGGCAAGAAACCGGCAAACGAAATAGAGGGGCGAATAAAACGACAAGTTTTTGTGAAGTGGGGGAGAGGAAAACGAGAGGAGAATGGTAAATAATGTAAATTGCGAGGAGATGAGATTTGTGATTAGGAACCTGGTATATGTTGAAGATCCTCCTCGGCAGCGGCGCCAGAAATTCCTTTTGATGCGGCTTGAAGCTACGTCGGTACCCCAAAAAGGAAAGGATGATGCAGCACAACAACGGTAGGTATTTTCCTCAGCGATGAAACCAAGATTATCAAACCAGTAGAAGAACCAAGCAACACAACATAAATAGCCCCTGCACACAAATAACAACCACTCGCAACCCGACGTGTTAAAGGGGTTGTCAATCCCTTTCAGCTAACGGTGCCAGAAGTTGGCACGTGAACGGGAGAAAGTAGTAAATATTGATCCGATTTTTCACTGTAGTAAAAACTCAAAAAAAAAAAGAAAAAAGAATCCTAGCCAGGTTTATTATATTTAGAATTGTTTGTCTTGAGTGCATAGGATAACAAGTGTTGTTCTCTGTACGTCGGAATTGGGCCAGTTCATCTCCCTGTTCCATTGATCACGACATGTTGATATAGAAGGAAAAAAAACTGATCCAGTGATAAATAATTTTGGATTTTTTTTGGCACTAGCCCTATGCCCATACTTTTCATAAATTTGTGTATCTTCTCGTATTCGGTATGATCTAAAAAATAAGGGGCGTGGCAAAGGTTTACACATTCCCAGTTTATGAGCTAGTCGAAGCCCCAACAGCACCGCCGTGACTTGCATGGACCGTGCGTGGAGCGCAAAGATTCTGTTCCAGCCGCTATAACCAACCAGGACAACTTCCAGCTTACTTATTTTTTTCTCCTTGTGCGTCAAAAGTAAGAGTAAAAAACTGTAGCACTTTCCCTGTGGTTATTTTTTGCTGGTTTTTCTTTGTTTTTTTATCATTTTTTTCTTTCCCTTTTTCTTTTCTTTTGTTAATTCACAAACTGTTATCATATTCATGAACTTTCAAATATTTGCAAACTTTGTTCACATTCACAGACCTTCCCCTACTTTTTTTCGATCAAAGCTCCTTTTCAAATTCATGAACTTTTTCGGATATATGAACATTTCTTGCAAACTCGTGAACCTTTTTCACAAAATATGCATATTTTTCCAAAACGGCGAAAATTTTCAGATTCATTGTTTTCAAATCCTCTAACTTTTGTTCAAAATCCATGATATTTCATCCAATTTATCAATAGTTTAAAATTCTATGATGTTTTTAAAAAAGTGTGAAATTTTTTTAAATTCATTTGCCTTATTTTAAATTTGCATTCTTTTTAAAATTGCTGAATTTTTTAAAATTTTCCATTTGTTATAATTGGCAAACTATTTTCAAACTCGTGAAATTTAAGTAATTTTTAAAATTGGCGAACCTTTTCAAATTCATGAACTTAATTTTTCAAAGTCGATGATATTTTTTGCAACTTGTGAACTTTTTTCAAATTTGATGATCTTTTTTTAAATCAATGACATTTTTTCATCCATGAACATTTTTTTCAATTTAGTGAAATCCATCAACTTTTTAAATTCCATGTACATTTTTCAATCTATGAATTAAAAATCATGGGATTTCTTAAAAAATCATGAACTGTTTTCAAAATCATATTTTTTAGAACCATATTCACTTTTGAAAGTCAACTGGTTACTGTTTTGAACGTTGGACAGTGAAGCGATCGTACGACATTCATTTTCTCGAGCGAAGGAAAGGAGCGAGCTAATGACCAGCCGATGAAGGGAGGAGTAATTCGGAAGTGCTCTTCTGAGCTCGCGCACAGATGGTCTCGTTATCTATTCCCGTTGAATCGCCAAAAGATTCGCACCAGAGCGTGTAGAGGTGCTCGTATTTTTAAGTATCCCTATTTTCTTCCCGTCCCATGTCCCACACCTGGGTAGCAATAATTGTGATGCCGTTAGTGTTCTGTGCACCGGATTAGAAGGGCCATGACGATCTGTTCCGCAGATCTAAGATTCTGCGCTAACACCGTTAATTCTTTATTGCATCCCACCGTTCCATCCTTCCCCCATACGATTCCTCCCTCTCGTCACCAGTTAAATCCATCTAAGCTCCGCTCATCCCTACAGCATCCCAATTTCTAGATCAACAGATTTGCTCATTCCTACGTACAACATACTGAGTTTTCAAGATCCAGTCGCAATTCTTTTTCAGAGGAAAAGGGCTCCAGGCCAGTCTCCACTGCATAACAACAAAACCAAGTATAGTTACAGCATTCAGATAGGCTCACGGAGGAAACAACAAAAGGGTTGCCTCAGCTAAACAGGACTAAACAAAAAAGGTTCAGAAGAAATAACAGACAAAGGTAAAAGGCCACGACACTTGGAGCTGACAATATTAAGAACATAGCAGAAACTACAGCCAGCGAGGGGGCGCAAGCACCAGAGCTTTCAAGGACCAGATGACACAGATCCAAAAGGAAATCAAGAGCATCTGGCCACGGTTAGCAAGCAAGCTGTCCTAGTTTTCTCACCAGATACACTAGCAAATACTCCCTCCGTCCCAGAGGGCAAGCACATATTTTCCAACGAGGGAGTACTTGGCAAGCACAGAACATATAACCTCCCACAGCGAAAGAATGGACGCTGTTTTTCACCGGATAGCCTGCATACCAGATCAGACAACAAGGTTGAAACAAATGCCGTTCCGAGTTTTCCAAAGAGCCCAGATAGCAGCCACATGAACCATATTAGCAACAGTGCAACTATCACCACCACACCACCAGCTAGAAATAGAAACCATGTCAGGAACATCTCCAAAACCAGTTACAGTGGTCATAACTTTCCAGAGTTCAACCAAAACAACACAACCAAAAAATAGATGCCTGCAAGATTCAGCTTAAGCACAAAAATAGATAGGTTAGATCAGGAACATTTTGCCACTTGTTCAGGTTATCTCTAGTGAGAAGTTTGTTATTTGCAAGCAACCAGAGAAAAATTAAGGTTCCAAATTAATAATTTATAGAACGATTTAACAGTATAGATCCCTTTGGAATTAAGGTTCCAAATCAGGGCATCCTCAGTGTCCACAAGTTGCAAAGATTTAACAATGTTAAAAAGCTCAAGCCATTCATTAAACAAATCTTGAGTAAAGCACCTTCTAAAGGTGACCTTGAGATGGACACCATCCCACACTTTGTCAATAGTAACATTATGCTCATTAGCTAGAGAATAGAGATTCCAAAATTGAGTAGCTAGAGAAGCAGAGCCAGACCACTACGGCTGTTACCATTTGGCCCACATCAAGGTATTGATCCTCCTGTCCTTCTCAGCCTGAACACGATATGTGAAGTGTGGATCCTTCGCCCCAAGTTATGCAAAAACTTCCATTGCCTTCCTAACATCATCTTCTTCTTGCTCACCGCTGATTTTACCACACAAATTCCTCAAAGCTCGCTTTGTGAATGGGATATTATCCATTGATTAAAAAAACTACCTATGATGCTGTAGACTTCCAACAGATTCACACTGTTCTGGCGCAACTGCTTTATCAGGTCCCGGATGTACACATCTATGTGCTTGTATGATGGCCAGTGTATTGTCTCCTGCAGTTTGGTGACAATGAGTGGTTGTGCTCTTCACGATGCTCAGCTATGTACCAACCATTAGCCTTTGAGCGCAGCAGCCTGATAAAGAGCAGGGCACTCACACCGGCACAATATATTGTTCTCAACTCCTGCCTTACCCTATGACACGAATCACACACTAGAAAATATTGCACTTGCAACTGAATTGAACAAAACGAAAATCTGAGGAACTGACCGCACATCCACATATGATTTCGAATCCTTTCTCCCACGATTTGGTCTGCTTTTCCCATATCTAATTCCGAATCCTTTCTCCCACGATTAGAGGTTGTAAAAATCATATGCCTCCCCTAAAGCATTGAAGCTTGTCCCCAATGTTGGCACAATTACAATATCTCCCGGATTCTCTGCAAATTCATGAATTGCCTTCTCAAGGGCAGAAGCACGACCAGGACACGAGGTCCTGCAAGGCGACGCCGCAACAATCCTTACTCCAAAATAAAACCACGACACTTACTTTTAGTATTTATGTTCCGGCAGTATCAGTTTTTCATGTGTTTTCCAATCACCCAGAATAGCACCAACGCATACCAAGCATCATTTAAAAAAAAGGGTTACTCCATATTTTGCAACCTATGACACAATCCTGCAGCTCATATCTACTGAAATTACTCACTGTCCATGTTCAAAGAGACATTAGTTCATATCTTTTAACGCTATCACCTTTTATCTCGCACACAATTAGTTAGTGATGGTGTCGTACAAATTCTGTCATTTAACGACACCACACATGCACACTGCAAATCATCCACCAAATTAGCCATTTTTCCATTGTCACACATCCTACAACTTTGTTGTATATTTCACGATGATTCTCACACTTACAGAACATCTGACCCGAAATCACCCTATGGACTAGCAACCATTCTGACCTCAAAATGCAGTGCACTGCTAAAGACAGCATGTTTATATGATGTTGGCTCTATCCAGGATAAGAGCTATCATACGATGCTCTCATCGCATCAGTAATGACCCCCTTCCAAATGCAGTTCCCCTACAGATAGCACTTACTCCATAATTCAGAGTTTGCTGATTTTACATTCACTTAAATTCAGAACAACCTACTCCACAATTCATTCCACACAACACCGTTGCTAACTAGGTTTGTGGGCAACTAACCTCCAATTCACATACTGCATCCGTTAACAACTCTGTTGCTAACTAATTCAGAGCTAAATTTTCCTATCATTCCTTTCAATTCGCACCGTACGCACATCACCAGGAGCATGGATTCCAATGCATAAAACTGTCGTACCTTCATGTCCATTCGGGTATTTTAGGGTCGGTCTGCTCAACCGATTGCTCCGATGCCTGTGGCGACCCTTCATAATTGCTTGAGATCCTGGAATCCAAACATGAACCAAAATTAATAACTTCAGACAAAGAGGATGAAATAAAAACTTAGAAGCTCTTATGGATTCGGGTATCTGAATTCTGGTGGAAAGTGTATTAGTACAGACTTTATGCTTCATATTCATAACGAGACCTGAAGATTAACTGTTACTAAATTGCAATGAATCATTATAATTAAGTTTTGCTACGAAGCTTCAGTATACTAGCTAGAGCTTCAAATTATCTCATTATCATCCAATTGCTCTGTTTTGTCCCCAAATATAGCCCTCATCTATATTTTGCTGGCATTCCTCTTCAGTATACTAGGGCAAGGTGCTCTGCTTGGTGCAGCAGCACCAATCCTCAACCTGCAAAACACCAAACACTTGCAACATGATTTATCTGAATGCGTTTTACTAACTGCTCTGAACTCAGATTGACGCAGCCCCCTGATTCCTATAGCGGCTGCCAGTTTTTGATTACTAACTCTTTTGCCTCTCTGAAGACGTAAGGAAGATTTTCAACAGATAATTTTTCATTACTAAATAGTTTGAATCTCTGAACACATAATGAACACTTTGCAGTTTGTAGTCCTCAATTTTTCAGTAGTAATGTAGTTCCCTGATTCCTATAGCGGCTGTCAGTTTTTTATTACTAAATCTTTAGCATCTCTAAAGACGTAAAATAGATTTTCCACTGATCATTTTTTCACTACTTAATAGTTGAACCTCTGAACCCATAAGGAACATTTTGCACTCCTCAATTTTTCAGTACTAATGTAGTTCCCTGATTCCTATAGCGGCTGTCAATTTTTGATTACTAAATCTTTAGCATCTCTGAAGACGTAAGGTAGATTTTCCACTGCTCAATTTTTCACTCTGAACACATAAGCAACATTTTGCACTCCAAATTTTTTCATTACTCAATCTTTTTGCATCTCTGAAGATATAACAGAGATTTTTCACTAACCTCTTATTCCATCCGGGAGCCTGGGGATTCATCTTCCCCGTCGACAGCTCAGATGTTGTAGGAGAGCTCCCCCTTCTGGCCGCTGCGTCCTCCTTCGCCGACCAGATCTGTGCTTCTCCGCTCGCCGCCGCCCCATGCTGCTGCGGCACGGCCGGCTCCGACAGCACACCGCCATTCCCAACCAGAGGCCCAGGCACAAAACTCCCCCACCTCCTCAAGCAGAGCAGATCTAAAACATGGGGGGAGAACAAACGTACTCAATCAGCTAATCAAAACACCCTAAAAATGCAGACAACATCGCCGTCGAAGCACCCACGAACCTGCCGATGGGTTGCATCAAAAACTCCATGGTGGATCCCCGCCGCCGCTCCTGACCTCTACCTCGCAGTCTTCACCTTCACGACGCCATTCGCTTTTGCAAGAGAAGACGCTGGACCCTGCATTCAATTCGAGTCTGCAGCTGCCAGACCGTAAAGCTAACTTTCAGATCCACGGATCAGACGGCAACCCGGATTCTGATCCTTGGAACACCTCGTCGGCGGCAAACTGCCGTTCAACCGCGCGTTACTTCTGGTTACTGTGCCCTGCCTCGTTGGCCCACCACGACGCGCTGCCGCATACGTATTTCGGTAGAGTGCCCGATTTCTGGATGACCTTCAACCCTCGTATAAAACATGGCACGGATCCAGAGATGCCAATCGATGCTGTGGATAACAGGAGCATTTCTGCTCGGGACCAATTACTCCGCGTCCGGAGTAATTGACCATTCTCACAAAAAAAAAGAGGAGCGACCGACCAGCTCGCTTGCTCGGCCGGCCATACGAGATGGCTGTGTGAGTGCTAGCATAGCGAGCCGGCGCCTGAAGCGCCAATTAGGAGCTCCAAGTTTATTTCTTGAGGGGGTATTTGCGAGGCCTAGTACTACATGCCACTTACAATAGCGCTCTTGATCGGCCGGTCCATTTTAGGTAGGATTTCATCTATTTTTTCCTGGTTTAGCTTTTTGTTATTTCGACCACAAGTTTTACATCTGGTTTCTTGCTGAGGTTTATTTTGCAGGTAGTATTTTTAGCTGGGGGTTTCATTGTTTATAGATTCCATTTATTCCTTTGTTGTTTTTCTTTCACTACCTAATAATTTTTATGTTTCCTTTTTCCTTTTGATTATTTTTATACTGATTTTTTATAAATTATATGTATAAACTGGTTTTGGACAAATACATCGAAATTTTAAAAATGTGTGAAAAATTAGAAATTACATGAAAATTTATATGAAATCATTTTAAAATGTGATTCACAAAACAGAACCGCATATATTTTTTTTAAAATTGTGAACAATTATTTATTGCCCTGGACAATTTTTAAAGAAAATGTGTTTTCACTTTAACATACATGAAATATATAAATAATTTTACTAAAATGTATGAACTCTTTTTAAATATACGAAAAACATTGCCAAAGTGCACTATTTTGTCTATGAAAATAAGTGAACAAGATTTAGAAGACATTATCAAAATTTAACTTAGCACGACCTTTTTTCAGAAATTATCAAAATGTATGAATAATTTTAAAACTTTTTTAATCACATTAAATTAAGTAGATAGTGAATACTTTAATAAATTGTCTAAACACTTACTTACAAAAATAAAAGGTAAAAAAAGTAGATGTAAAAGGGAAAGAAATTCGGCCTAGCTCGCCATCCACTGACGATCGCTGATATCTCGCTTCACGCCTGAAGTGTTAGCGCATATGGGTTGGCCCGTTAGTGCGGTCACTCGCTTGCTAGCTGAGTTTCTAGCTCGGTCAATAAATGGGGAGCTCCTATACGACGCTTTTAGCGCCATTAACCGCTGTTGGCGCCCACACGCGACGCTCGTTAGTGCGGTCACTCGCATGCTAGCTAAGTTTCTAGCCCGGTCGATAAATGGGGAGCTCCTATACGACTTTTAGCGCCGTTAATCGCTGCTAGTGCCCACGCCGACGCAGAGAGAAAATATCCAGCTAATAAAATGGGTTACATGGGATTCGAACTCTGTTTCGACAGCTGAAGAGTTGACACAACACCAATGCACCGAGAATACTTGGCTGGTTACATTCCAAAAACAGTGATATTTAACAATTGTTTTAATACAATACAATGAGATATATTCTGTACATATAAATTATTTGAAAAAATAAAAACGTGAAATTGGGAAAAATCATAGAGTTGCTATAGAAAAGGTTCGCCGGTATGAAAAATTAGTTCAAAATTTTGAAAAAGTTCATGGAATTAAAAAAAAAGTTCTACAACAAGGCCTCTGTTGCACGAAATTCTACAACAAGACCTTTGTTGCAAAAATATTTTGTAACAAGATCTCTCTTGCAAAACTTTTCTGCAACTAGACCAATGTTACAAAAAAATTATGCAATAAGACTTGTGTTGCAATGATGGAGGCGCCCCTCATTCGCTTGATGCACTAAATCTGATGGCTCGCGACCTGGTCGATCTTTTAGAAAGATCAGCCGGCGAATGCGTAGCACGGCCCTTCTAGAAAAGGGTCATGAATTTGAAAAAAAAAACTTCACAAATTTGGAAAAAAGTTCAACGAATTTAGAAAAAGCGCATCGACTTTGAAAAAATGTTAATCAACTTGGAAAAAAAGTTCATCAAATTTGGAAAAGTTCATCGCTTTGAAAAAAATTCATTAAATTTAAAAAAAATTCATCGAATTTGAAAAAAGTTCATGAATTCAAAAGATACGAAAAATGTTCACGAAAAAGAAAAAAGTTCATAAACTAGAGAAGAGTTAATGAAATTGGAATAATAAGAAAACCAGCCAAAACAAAAAAAAGCAAGCAAGCTAGAATCTAGCACAACAAACTGGTCGTTATTTAAAGAACTATAAAAGAAGTATTCTATCATGAAGTGAATGTTGTCCCGGATGGTTAACGCGCTGGTACATTGTTTGTGAGGGGCATGGTTCGAAACACGGTACACATTTTTTGGAAGTTATTGTAGAAAAAACATAAAAAAAGGAGAGTATGATGGGCCGGCCCAGCGCCGATGCGAAAGGTTTTGCAGAAAAACGTAAAAAGATAGAGTGTGATTGGCCGGCCCAACACGTTGCGAAAGGTTTCGAAATCATTAAATTGATGATTACTCATTGGAAAGATCATTCTCACCTCTCATCTGGGAGTTTTTTCTTTTTTCATAGATCTGTTTATTCAAAATGTTTTATCGCTTAAACCGTGTATCCAAATCTCGAACCGCTTACATCGTTGAATTTCTCGCGTCGAGATCTTCAAAACTAGATCCCATGTTAATAGGTTTTGACGAATTTTTTTTCATGAAAATAATCGGACAAAAAAACCAAACCGGGAGCACAAGTTTTTTTTCTTTCCGAAAGAGGCACGCCCGTACCTCTCGCAGAAGCAAAACCGTGCCTCTCACAGAAGAAAAAAAACACATTTTTTTCCGTTTCCGAGAAGGCACGGCCATACTTCTGTGAATGGACAACCATGCCTCTCATGAAAAAAAAACCATGCCTCTCGTGAAAGAAAAAAAACAGAAAAAATGTTTTTTCCATTTTCGAGAGGCACGGACGTGCCTCTCGCGGAAGCAAAACTATGACTCTCGTGAAAAGAAAAAAAACAAAAAAACATTTTTTTCGTTTCCGAGAGGCACGGCCGTGCCTCTCGCGAAAGCACAACCATGCCTCTCGCAGAAGCAAAACAGTGGCTCTTGTGAAAGAAAAAAAAAATAGAAAACGCGTTTTGTTTCTGTTTCCGATAGGCACGTCCATGACTCTCGCGAAATCAAAACTGTGCCTCTCGCGGAAGCAAAATCATGACTCTCGCGAAAGAAAAAGAAAAAAGAAAACACATTTTTTTGGGCAATTTTTTTCGATTTTTTAATCCAAAAGCTAAGGAAGACCGATGAAAAACGGAAACATTGAAAAAACCTTTAAAAGACCGAAAATGCGTGCGAAAAAATAAAAAAAATAAAAAATTTCGGAAGGAGCGCCCAGAACGTAACACGTGGCAAATGGCTGAGAGCGCGTCAAATGACGCTAATCGTTGTGAGGCACCCAAAGGAGCGCTCGTCAACTAGGTGCTCCCGAAAGGTTTTACAGAAAAACATAAAAAAACAGTATGATGGGCCGGCCCAGGCGAATGCGGTGTGTGCGCCCGTTTACAGGAATCAAAGAAACGGGCGCTTAAGGCGCCGTTTAGGAAATGGCCGATACGTGTTGTTCCGTTCCCTTTTCCTTTTGTCACTTTGTATTGTTTTTCTTTCAATTTTTTCAACGGTTTTTTGAGTTTTCTGTTTTCCATTGTCTTTGCCGTTTCTTTCATAGTTTTACCCTTTCTAATTTTCTTCTATTATGTCTTTGTCAGATTACACATTTGTGCGCTCATTTTTGGTTTTATTGATTTTCTCTATTTTTTTGTATTTTTTTTATATACAACTAAAGGAAATATGCCCTAGAGGCAATAATAAAATTATTATTTATATTTTCTTATATTATGTTAAATATTTATTAGTCATACTAGAATTGTATTAACCGGAAAGTTATTGGGCCTCATGGGCCTAGTGGTGGAAGAGAGGAGGCCGGCCATGGAGTGGCGCTCGCCCCCCTAGCCCAAACCGAATTGGACTAGGGTTGTGTGTGTGTGTGTTGGGGGGGTGCTTTTCCTTCTCTCCTCCTCCTCCTCCTTCCCTCCTTCTCCTACTAGGAATAGGAAAGAGGAGGGGAATTCTACTTGGACTGGGGAGTCCTAGTAGGATTCCCCACACCTGGTGCACCCCCTAGGGCCGGCCACCTCTTCCCTCCCCTCCTTTATATACGTAGTCAGGGGGCACCCCATAGACACACAAATTGATCTTTTAGCCGTGTGCGGTGCCCTCCTCCACCGTTACACACCTCAGTTATATCATCGTAGTGCTTAGGCGAAGCCCTGCGCCGGTAACTTCATCATCATCGTCACCACGCCGCCGTGCTGATGGAACTCTCCCTCGACCTCAAGTAGATCAAGAGTTCGAGGGACGTCACCGAGCTGAACGTGTGCAGATCGCGGAGGTGCCGTGTGTTTGGTACTTGGATCGGTTGGATCGTGAAGACGTTTGACTACATCAACCATGTTACTAAACGCTTCCGCTTTCGGTCCACGAGGGTACGTGGACACACTCTCCCCGCCCGTTGCTATGCTTCTCCTAGATAGATCTTGCGTGATCGTAGGCAAATTTTTTAAAATACTACGTTCCCCAATAACAACAGGAACATTTTTTATAACACGTTTAATATTTCCCAAATAGGTGATTAACCTTTTTCTTGCGACTTATATTTTTTGATGTCTACTTTTTTCATACATGTTGTACATTTTTTGCATACTAGAATTTTTTATATACACGTTGAACATTTTGGAATACATGATTAAATTTTTTAGAACATATATGTTTATGTCTACTTTATTCATATACATTGTACATTTTTTGTGTACATCAATATTATTTTATATATACACGGTTAGTATTTTCCAAATACATGATTAAAAATTTTGATTTTCTTTTCTTTTTCTGATGTCTACTTCACCATATGTATTGTATATGTTTTATATACATCTGTAATGTTTTTAATGTACACATTTAACATTTGTCCAAATAATAGAAGCGCTCTCGTCCCTAGCGGCTCTAACCCTAGCCGCCGCCAGGAGACGCCAATCTTCCAGCGCCGTTCTCCGGCGGCTCCCCTCTGCCGGTGACCTCGGTCGTCGGTGGTGAGGGGGGTCCGGATCCATGTGTGTGGATCATTTTTACTTCCTCGTAGTTTAGGTTTTTAGACTCTTCATCGTCTTGGCTTCGGCGGCGACGATGACAGTGTTGAATAAAGATTGTTCGGATCCTTCCCTGACGAGGCCATCAGCCCGATGGTTGGAGATGGATTTGGAAACCGGTATGTTCAAGTAAGAATGGCGTGGCGGTGGCGGCATCCTCGTGGTGGACCTGTGACCTCGGGCTCCGCCGTTGCGATGGCGTTTGCTCCAGCGTCGGTGCGGAGATTGGGAGGTAGTCCAGGAGCGGATGCAGATTATGGTCTGCATCGACGACATCTGGAAGACGGAACATGTGCTGAGTTTATGATTTTTGGATGGCAGGTATGGTTTTCTCTTTCGCCGTCTTAGTCGTGGTGGGGTGCTAGATCTGGAGTTCGATGGCGTGTCTGAGGTGTTGCCTCGGTCTGATTTGTTCAACGGCAATGGCTTCGCTTTTGGTGAGCCATCTTGGAAGTCCGTAAAGCTGCATATCAGCGATGGAGCCGCGTCGAGCTCGGGTGAGGAGGTGATCTGTCATTCTTTTCTTTGGTGCCTGTTGTGGTGGTGCTGGAGGCAGGTGACGAGCATTGGTATTAAGCTTAGAGATGTTTTGCTATCTTTTCAGTTTTATCATGTCGGTCATTACGCGACTTGTATTTTGATCTTTATGATATGAATGAGACACGTATTACCATGATTTTTTTTGTCCAAATACATGATTAATATTTTTAAAACATATAGTTTTATGTCTTCTTTTTTATACATATTTTAAAAAATTGTATCCAAAACACTTTTATATACATAACTAAGACTTTTTATGCATGGTTAGCATTTTTTAAAACATAGCTTACAATTTTTATTTCTACTTTGTTCCATAAACTTTTTACATTTTTTGGGTACTTCGAAAACATTTTTATACACAGAACTAACATTTTGTAAATGCATGACTAATATTTTTATTTTGTATATAAAGTGAATTTTATAAATATATCTATTCAGAATATTTTGTTATATGAGTGAAAGTAAACAAACAAACAAACAAACGGGTGCCAAAAATGTGGAAAAAATGGGGAAAAAGAGCTGGAGGCATGTGTCCTCGCTGGGCTGGCCCAATCAGGCGGCTGCCTGAAGCGAGACATCCTACCGTCCTGCTTCAGGCGAGGTATAGGCTTGTCTCAAAAAAAAAGGTGAGGTATAGGCCGGCCCTATGTATACACAAAACATGTCGCTTAATAGGCCAGCCCTTTATATACATAAAAAATGTGTATGTGAGATTCAAAACAATGTTATACAATGTAAAAAAATTGTTTCGTACCGTTTAAAAACATGTATTTCATATAGAAAAAACATGTTCATGTTTCAGGAAAAATGTTTGTGACATTTTTGAAACAAATGTTTCTTTAGATAAACGAAATATACAACACATGAAAAATGTAGTCATGTGTTGAAAAGAACCGATGAAAACCGAAGAAAGAAAATAAATGTTGAAAGCCAAAGAAAATGCACGGCCAAAAGAAAACAAAGAAAATAAAAGGAAAAGATAAAAAAGAGGAGCCAAATGAATATGAGGAAAATTGTAGTACAAACAATGAAAAACCAGGGGAAACAACAGAAAAAAAAACTCGCACTCACTACAGTGTTGGGCCAGTCTGATAGTCGCCCGCTCCTAGGCGATTCCTAATAGGAATCGGTATGAGCGAGACATAGCTCTCGCGATATTTCCCTAGGAGGTCCGAACAAGTAAATAGCATGGGCACCGCTAAAAAAAGTAAATAGCATAGGCCACCGGCAGCAAAAAAATTGGGCATTGATCTGGAAGATTTTCTATCAACAGCAACACCGTAGTTCACCCATGACTGTTTTCTTCTCCGGCCTGCATCTGTCGTGGTTGTAGTACATACATCGTGCATGCCATTAGGTGTTGGCCATCATGTATGGATAGAAAATCCGTATGATCCTATATATGTACTTGTAAACATTTTACTTGATCAATAAACTGTTGCAAGATTCTCCTAAAAAACATAGAGCGTCTGCGTGGCTCTCTCTCCAAAAATGCAGCCTATAACCTCATTTTGAAAACTGTGTTACAACTGACATCGGGGGATCCAAGTCTCGTGCTACCGCGGTTGTTGATTTGGCGAACAATGGTACATTTTGGTAATAGCATGTGTTGATGACATTCTTCTTACATCATTTGTTATATGTGTTGTTTCCATTATGGTGTCTATATTTTGCATTTTATCCTTCGTTTGCTCATCAGATCACAAAAATAAGACTTTGTAAGAGAAGTGTTTCTGTCTACAACACGATTTACTTGTCTTAGGTTTCACACTATTTGCGATAGACGACTGCTGGGCCTTTCAGAAACCTTATAGTCCATCTAGCTAGTGGATCTTTGGTCTTCAACACTTTATATGAACCATGGAAGAACATCAAGATACATAATACAAAGTTAAAAGTCGTGGACAACTTTCAAAGACATTGTTTTCGCATTTGGTTGCACTGAGGGTTCTTGTTTTTCCAACGTAGGCATTCAATGAAATCAGACCGTTTATCTAAAAAGAAAGGTGAAGAAAAGTTGGTAATTATGCAATCCTACTTACCTTACATGCTAGAATGAGTTTTTTTAAGAATACAGTACAAATGCAGACGCTTACAAACACGTACATACACACTCATCTCTTTGAACACACACGGGCATATCTAGCCCTATGAGCACATTCGAGAAGCTGAGCCGACAGGTGTTCAGATTGACGAAGTCACTACAGGCACCTTGCTAACGATGAAAACATCGCCTCCTGCTGAAAAATTGTTCTGCCTTTATTAAACAACACAAGGTGAAACCTGAGTTTTTTATTTTTTGTGGACTAGGGGCACCACTGCACTCCTAACCATCCAAAGCACCGTTGATGAAGAATTGCGCACATGAATACATTGAGGTAACTATTATTCCTGTAAAATATATGCAGAAAAACATATACTGAGAAATGGCATGGCACTCATGTTCCTTTTTCTGTCAGGTCATACAGCACCAACCACAAATGACCGATTAACCAAAGTTGCACCGGGTTGCTGTTTTAATGGACGAACAACACCCGTTGAGCTTAAACACGGAGCGGTACATTCCATCGATTCGAAGAAAAGTAATACTCCCTTCGTCCGGAAATACTTGTCATCAAAATAAATAAAAGGGGATGTATCTAGATATATTTTAGTTTTAGATGCATCCTTTTTTATCCATTTTGATAACAAGTATTTTCAGACGGAGGGAATACTACCACTACATTCTATGGGCGCTACGGCGAGTTCGCATTCTGGCTCACAAGGATACGTCAATACACAAAGCTTAACCCTTCTGAAACTACTCACTAAACCCCTACACAAACTACACAGAGCAAAAGCAACCTATTTCGATTGCAGTGGTTGCGACGCCCCTTTCGTGCCCCGCCTAGCCCGAGCCGTATCCGCATGTTCTCCGACACGGCACCACACCATTATTGTCGAATAATTGTTTTCCCCTTCGAGCTTTGTGAGCACGTCCGATGATCCAAACAGCCACCAGAGGACGTGCCAGGTACAGCACGCACGGATCGTCCATGGTCTCGTGCCGAGCCAAGCCAAAACGCATATGGGCGCGTCTCTCTCGGCGCACAAGACGGCGTTGCATGCATAGTGCACATGCGGACGTACATGGCGCAGTGCTCTAGGACACAACAGTGGTTTGTAGCGTACCATCGTTCTTTTGCCGGTTTGTCGGCCGTAGACACGAACAAAGCACTCACGCGCACGTACGTCCGAGCTGTGTACCACACTTTTCGTCACGTACCGCGCATCGGCTTGAGATTCATCCCGTGATCCAGCAACAGGGGAGATACTCCTTGTCCTTGGCGTTGTGCAGCTCAGATACATGCGATTCCAGTGGTGAGCGTAGTGACATGTAGTGCAGATAATACGCTCAGAAGGAGAGACAGATCCAGGGCGCATGTTAGGGCCGGGGCAATGGTAATCTTTTTGTCTCTTGTACCAAGCCAAGTTGTCTCTTGTTTCATCACTACTAGAAGGATTGGACGCGGTTGGCTGCATTGTTAGTGTTGTTGGAATTGCATAAATTTTTGCTTGTTATTTGGTTCGGTGTGTGGGGAGGACAATGTTTTTCTTATAGTGTTGTGTTTTGGTGGGTTTTTTGACATGTGATTATGTGTTATCCGCTTATCAATTCATATTTATGTAGGATAGTTTCTTGCGCTGGTGGCCGCACGTATTATATTGATGCTATGGTGTCACATATTGGCACTTCATTTGTCTAGGTGATGAGAGGATGCACAGATTGATGTATTTTATAGGTTGGTTGCTACCGATTAATGCAAGTAATCGTTGAGCTAGTCAAAATCGTCAATCAAATCCAAAAGTGAGTACCTCAACTGAAAAACAACTCCTTGAAAAATTGTTGACCCGGTTAAAATCCTGAGCCAAATATAAAATGAAACACCTCGATTGAAAGGAAGGACTCTAAAATAGGAGCATATAGTGAATTAAAAGATTGACACGGTGAGGATGAGAAAATGAGTTCGACAAAGTATCATATTACCATCTGTCTGTTCCAAGATATATGGTGCTTTTGATAATATTTCTAGTATTCAATGCATGATTTCAACTGTATTTTTAAATTAAAACTAGTTGACCCGTTGCGCCAAATGGCGCAGAGACCTGCTGCAGACATGTTGTCGATGAAAATAGTTTCATGCTACAAGAACCTTCAACTAAATCATGCTATTTTTAAACACGTTTATTACGTTGTTAAATAATAGTCTGGGAAAAGGAAAACTTTGCATACTATGAATATCTCAGTTTGAAAATATGGGCACTATGATGAGAGAGTAAAGTTGGCATGGTTGTATTTTTTAGCAAGTTTGGAAACATGGTTATCATGATAAGAAACCTGGCCATGCATATTTTTCCTACAAAAAAAGAGGAAAAAAGATAAGAAACCTAAGAAAAAAACATGTCTTTGTTGTGCACATACAGAGATATAGGGATTAGGAGGTATTAGGATAGCCCATATGTTATTTAGCCCAACACACGTAGAGCGATGCCTGTGGCCCGTGAGGAGCTGAATGAGAAGCGGCAGGGGACGAAGCGAGCGAAGACTGTCTATCCCCTTCCTTTCTTTCTCGGTTCGTCAGCTGGGTAACAAATGGCGCAGAGACCCACTGAATCCATGTTCAGCATGAAAAGAAATTCCATGTTTTAGTTGTTTTAGTAGCGGGAAAGCATATATGATAACAAATTTAACCCCCTTTAATAAAAATAGAGACTTGTCATCTATAATGAGATATACCTACACATTTTAATTTGGTAGTAGAGTCCCATTTCAATACCATGTCATGTTGAAAAAATGAGTATTTTTCAGTAATCTCCCATTGCGCCAAATTGCGAACAGACACACACCATACGTGCTTTGAAAATATTTTATTTATCAGTGTTGAGCAAGCACATATGGTTACTATTCTAACCACTATATAAACAAAATGAAGGGGGGCTTGTATAAGGGTAACCAAAGTTCAAAATAAAAAAGTGTTGTATGTGTTGTTTTTTTGATGATTTGGGTCTTGGAACACCTGAATAGGCAAGCACAGTATTGCAAGTAAGAAAATGTGAAACATTGCTAATAACTTGCCTCATATACATGATAGTTTTAGGCCATACAAGCAGTGGGGAAAAGAAAAGCAGTCTATATGTGATGAAGCAAGCCTAAGTCAAATAGGTAATGCCCATACAACCAAATTCATTACAATGGATGGATTTCAGTCCTAAAGCTGGAAAGTAAATATGCATAACAGAAGTAAATCGTAGAACGTGGTTTATACAACTTCATGAATATACTTAATATCCTAGCAGCACCATATCCATACTACTTGAGGAAGTAAATAATCAAATGACAATCACACAGGAGTTGTAGGGTTTTATCGTTTCCACTTTACAATCCGAACAAAACTATATAGTTGATCTGCAAGTAATTACATGACACGACAATGGCTTCGACAAATATCCATCTTTTATGGCATAAACACATATATATTGATTATAGTCAGTAATGAGAAATGAATAAGTGATGGTAGCTCACTCTATAACATCGTCCACACCAGGAAAATATGGTAAATCAGTCAGATCCCACGACAAATATGATATGAAAATCTTGGAAAGAGAACTATCTAGAGAACAAACTTACATGTAAAGATGTGTTATGGCCTGTGAAAATGGAATACTGTTATGTCACACAATTTGGCTATTTCTATAGAAAAGCTGCTGCAACAATAAAAAGAAAAACTAAAAATTGTGCTTATGCGCAGTATAATGCCTGGTCATCAATATTTTGCATCAAATCTCAGCAAATGCTCTAAATACATATATCAGGAACTTCTTCTAATACTCTAGTAACATAATCTAAATTAGCCGATGTGGAATCCTTCAGAACTAATCGGCCGACATAAACAAGTGAAATCAATAACAAAACATAACAATAATTAAATGCTTAGTTTTACTTAAAGGTATTTTATTTACATATCTAAAGCCATCGGCGCCTGACATTATCAAACTATAATAATCAGTATGCCACACTACACATTTATTTAACTTGCAATAAAACTTCAACAAACATATCAACTAATGGTAACTGGTGTATGCCATGCAAAAAAAATTGCACTCTGGTAGAGCAACGACATGCTAGAAGCTGACAAAAGTATTACAGTTTGACAATAAATAATAGATAGCTCCATCAGTACCCACCGTTTTGTTGGGACTATAAAATTAGAATTCCATATCTATCAGAAAACTGACAAAGCTTGAGGGCCTCTTAAATACGAAGAAACGACATGTGCAGAGGGGCCATACATACTGATTAAGAAAACTCACTTTTTAGCAACCAGACTCCCTCCATTCAACGAAGGAGAGGTGGGGGCATGGTCATGGGATTTGGGCTCTGGAGCAGTAGGGCTGAAAATAGAGAAACCATACACATGATAACGATGATGTACTTCGACAGCCATGCATAGAGCAACACATCCTCGGCACCCTTCTCTTTGTCACCGCCAAACAGGAGCCGGCGGCGTCACCTCTCCCACTCCGCCGCAAATCTATTAGCAATGCCTGACCTCCGCCCACCCTCGTATCCCCTCTCCTCTGCAACGGCTTGCTCTCTCCTCGATCTCAACTAATACATCAGGAAATATAAAGAATTAGTCCCTAAGCATCAACTGTACCGATGTAGCAGACACAACTTCATATTATGGATTTTAAGTTCATCATACTTTGTTTGGAAAAACATTAGAATTTCATCAAAGGAAACAGTTTAAACTTAAATGTATTTGCTAGTCTTGAATTAAATTATCTCTGTGGGATTGACAAAAATCTATCATCATTGAAACCAACATATGGCTGCAAATGTTAATAACCTAGAATCTGCACTGCATCCAGTAAGTTTCTCAATGGTATATATTTTGGAAAACTGAAACGACATGCGCATATTAGGTGAAACTTGCAGGATTATGTGCTAATTATATCTATTTTACATGACTTGTAGTGTTATGATACCTTTTTGGTAGATCAATAACGGTTATCCAGTAGCGCTAATACAGAAGAAAGGTTTAAAAGAACAATGGTCGGGCAAAGCAACACGGGTTGGTGATTTCTTACATATAAAACACGGGGAAGTGCTTGCTTGCTTCACCTCACCTGAATTTTGAAAAGGTTTTTCTATTATTATTGTGTTGACACTATGACAACATGTTTACGCCAGGATAAAATCTTGTCAAAATTATCTGTCTAGTTCAAATAGGATATCAAGTTCAATAATATGACAACGATAGTTTATCATCTGCTATTATTATGCTATATGACATGAAGTGTACACGTTTAGCTGGGCAAAACAGAACATACACAGGATCGGCAAAATTTTGCCCAGAGCCTTCCTACTCGTCCTAGGCACCTCCCTGCCTCTCTCTCTCCCCTAATCAGGCTAATAAAAATATAGACCCAAGTTGTATATGAATCATCCTAATCAACACCAGCATGATTTACATCGTCCCTGTAAGAATTCTATAGCTTGCAAAGCAACCTGTTCATAGGAGGACAGTGCCCCCATACCGCCAGTTGCCCAGAAGAACATCCTATCTGGCGGCAGGGAGACACTGCTTTGGCTCCACCCCAACAAGCACAACCCCATCGTCAATAATCTCAAACACGCATGAAAGAGCAGGCAAACAGAACTGTGCCGCCAGGGTCTAAAAAATCGGGATCACAAAAGACATAGCAAGGCACATCCTAGCACAGGAAGCAGTATAAATGAAATAAGCAGCATAAGAAACCGAAACAAACAAATAAAGCACGCACGCAACACCCGGCCAGGTAGCAGAATAAAATAGTAAGTAATATAGAGAAACAAAAAGAAAGAAAACAGAAAATGGAGGCACAGAACACAAACCTTGACAGCAAGTCAGGGAACCGGCGAGCTGACAGATCGGTAAACGACAAAGCAAGTGAAGGCAACGACAACTGGACCTGCAAAACAGAAGGAAGCAGGGACCCACATGACGGATAGTGTAAAGCTATCTATCGCCAGAACTACATTTAAGTAAGATCATGAAACTAAAATCTGCTATGCCATTACCTACACAGCCTTTGTATATGTTATTAGATTAACATGTATGGAGACAACAGAATATACCAGGGGATAATTAAGTAACACCAGGAAAACTATTACCAAGGTAATGGGGTTCATAACATACCTGAATGGTGCTATGGGCAAAAACCCATTGTCTACTTCTCTTGAAGCTAACATCTACCCTTTCCCAAGGAAATCTATTCAGTCTTTTGAGCGTTACTTCTGAAATAGGGGACAGATTAATTCAGTTAGAAAAAATATCGTCTTAATCATCTAGGAGAAATGGAAGTACGGAACGGTATTGGATACAATACAAAACACACTAAATAACAACAAAACTTTGGCTCCAATGCAAACATGAACCAACGTAAAGACTTCGCCATTAGAAACTTGGCATCTATGGTTTCTGCTAGTTTATCAAGTCCTTGGACAATAAACAGCACATCATCATGGAAAGCCTGGTACTACTATAACTCCAATTCAGTATCTTACCTTCCATTTCACTTGTAGTTTTTGCCTGATAAATCATTTCATCCAAAAAATCAACATCCCGGGCCTTTGGTTTTTCCACATATACAACAGGTGGATATCTTACATCATCCACAAAATCTTCTTTCTGATGCCAGAGGATTTTGAAACATAAGAACGCTCTTACAGACCAGATATGGGCTGATAATAAATAGATCATTACCTTGGGAAGCTCGTGTTGACGGCGTATTGAAGATGTCTTCCAGCCAACAATGACTGAACTTTTACTCAAGGCCATAAAATAAAGTGATTTAAATTCTGAATTGGTAAATAGATAGCCAATATGTTTATATTGATCTGCTAAGTACAAATATTCATGGCACAAGGATACAATCTCCACAAACATTTGAGTAAGCAACATAGCGCTTGAAAGAACCAAGAGCTGATGTGCACGTAGAAACAAAGTATAAGATGCTCTGTTTGACACTATTTGATAGTGATAATAGCTGGAATTTGAGCGTGGTGACATCATGTACTTTCATATATCACACGGCCGATAACAATACCTTTAGTTAAAGAAATAATTTTTCACACATACACACTTGCATTTTCCTCTGCTCCTCTAATATCTTCTGTCAGTGCACCTTGGGTCTCCATGAACCACCAACTTCATCTATAAAAGTATTGCATAGACGTAGCCATATTAGTCGATCAGACGTGGTAAGAAATAAACAATACAATATTCTTGATACCGATTTAGCTATGCAAAGCATGACCATAAATTGCAACGAGATAAGTTCCTAAAGAAGATGCACATCAAAGAGATAAGAGAACTTACATGGGCATCAAAATAATATGATCTCTGTACAAGTATATGCCTGTTGTCTTTAAACAGATCCTTTGAAGAAATTTAATGTGAGTAAAAATCTCCAACAATAATTATAGAATCATGTAAACTTTTCTTTAGCTGTATGTAATCATATAACTAAAACTGTAGAACATACTGCCCTCCTCTAAGCAGCCCACCTCGAGCATTTTTACAAACAGCTAGTGCTTAGATCTACAGCCTCAAAGGCAAAACATGAGAGAGAGAAAATGAGTGCGGGAGAGAGAGAGAGAGAGAGAGAGAGAGAGAGAGAGAGATGGTTGGGGGCTCAGATATGGCATGCCAGGAAAAATTCTTTTCAAAACAAGCCCATAGGAAGTATAATCAGGCATCTTCAACTGCAAAATTTTCTTTCAGCAGGCTTTTCCATGTTGATATATCTGGATGGTCCGAGTTTCAAAAGATTTTCTTAGAGACGTTAGGTAAATCTGGCTATAATGGCCCTCCAGATCGTAGGAATGATCCTGCAAAATTCCTATGTATGCTTGCCTATGTCTCAGTTTCACATGAATTTATACATACCTTCTAGCTCAATTTTTGTGCCTTTTTTTGGAATGCCTATGCATTTATGACCTATATGGCTTTTCTCTTATAATCTGAAGAGTCCTCTAAATTATTTAAGGTTGCCTCTTTCCAGAAATGAAATAAAAATGTAAATTTAGTAAGCATGTGGATAAGAATAAAATGAAACTTCCTATCTGCATTAAAACTTCAAGCTCCATACTGAAAAATTAACAGGTCACAACAAATCACTGGAAAGTAGCATTTCATAGAATTAGCTCTCTGCTCAGGTTATTTTGCCCACCCCTCTCAGTTTGCACTTCCTTATTGATCATTGTTGAATCCATTCTATAACAAAAAAGAGTCCCTCCAGGTAAACGTGAACTTTGATCCAAAACTATAAGAACAAGGAAAATGCCTTTTTACCTGTGTTTCTTACGATGGTTTCCCTTTACATATGTGCTATTGTAGTCAGCTAGCCGCGGATGAAGCATCAAGAACACAAGTCATGATCAAATATTGCTTCCAGATGGAATTTCCTCAAACAAGTTACATGCACGTGTTGTACTTTCCTGTTGGAAATATGAACAACAACAAACATGTCATCATTGTAATGAAATTGAAGGACGTCTATGAATTGGACATTCAAACTTCATATGGGAATTACTAACTAATCTTCCTCCATATATTTGCAAGTATCCGTGCAGGAAAAAAACATCTCCAAGTTACGCTGATCTGATTCATGCGCCATACAAATCCTAAACAAAATCAAATCAGGAGGTACCTGGTGCTTGAATTGATCTGGACATGGCGGCACCATTTGTGGAGAAAAGCACTTGGGGAGGTCAAGGGCGAGCAAGGCCGTGGCGGTAGTGACGACGTAGGACAGAGGCGTGGGGAGAGGAGAGGCCAGCACAGCTGCATTCCCTGCTTGGGAGCCGCTTGGGAGGCGGATGTCGCGCGCTCCCGGCCACCCCATCAGGCCCCATGTGGTCCTCCACTCTACTCTAGCAGCGGCGGGATCAGTCCCTGTGCGGCTGTGCTCATCCGGCGACCCCCATCTCCTGGCTTTGCACCCCCTCGTCCACTTCTCTCCTCTACGCCCAGGCTCCTCCCACCGCTGCTGCTGTCTCTTTATCAGCGAGTAGGTGGAAGAGGAAGGCGAGGTTGAGGCGCCCTGTCCAGATCTTGGCCCTGAAGATTAAACAAGAACAAAAAAAGTAAATCAACGGAAAGGGAATGGGAGGAGTAGATCCAGGAAGGAGGTCGGGCGGCTCACGGGGCACCATCTAGGATCGTCTCCGCCACCGCCTCTACGCAGACTCCCCGCAGGCTGATGACCAGGGTGTCACGCCACTCCGCTTTTCCCCGGCTAGCTCATGAGACGAGGAGGGGCTTGGGGCGGACCAGGGGGGGGGGAAGGACAGATGCAGGAGGGCGTGGCTAGGGTTCGTGGGGGTGGCGGCTGAGAGCCTGAGACGAGGGAGGACCGGAGGAGGGAGAGGTGCGGGCGGGCGGCTGTGGGGATTGGGGGGCCAATAGGCTTTCCAGGAGGCTCAACCAATTAGACCCTCACACCGACGAACCCAACCAATACATGAAGACCCCACCGACGAAGCGGCCCACCAGTCATGCACATGGGAAAGAAATAACGTGGTGAAACGTGCAGTGAATATCCAACGGTGGAGGAGAGGCGTGGTGGGAATTTTACCTCGATCTGACGGCCAGCGAAGGAACCGATCGAGGGAGCATCCTCCAAGTAAGTTGGCTAGCTTCTTTTTTGTTTTAAATATATGTACAGTGTTAGTAAAGAATATATCTTAAAAGTATTTTTGAAGACAAAACAGATAATAAAAGGAGTAGAAGGTATATTGCCATGAGCTGTTTCGAAGCTTGCCACATAAGAGAATAATGGTGGATCACGTTTACCAACTAACCGGGCTACTTTTGTTATTTTTACTTTGTATATTTATTTTCTAAGTCTAAATTTATAAGGTTTGACCAAGTTTCAAAATATGAACATCTGCAATGCCAAATGAATATAGTATGAAAAATTTATTCTTGATAGATCTAATGATATCAATTTAGTATTGTGAATGTCGATACTTTTCTTTTTAAATTTCATCAAACTTCAGGAAGTTTGCCTTAAGACAAAACTAATATACGAAGTAGTTCTAGTAATGCATGGGTATTTTTTTATATACGAGCTTGCACCCTCGGTCTTTGCATCAGTAGTATACATGCCTTGAGGGAGATTAGTAGGGATGAATAATTCTGGGTCACAAGTACACTTTCTTTTTTGTTTAAAAATTTTCAAGCCCCTTTCAAGTTTTCAAAAGTACATATATTCTAATTTGTGGTTTGTTTGGAAAGACAATAAGGGCTCAAAGAACAATTCTTCTCCAGCATTCATTTTTTCTTCACACCACACACAAGAATGCATGTCCAACTAAAAAACAACAACATAAAAGATCACATTTATCATGAAATTGTGTATAACTGCAAACAATATAATTGCCACAATAGTTCACAAATGCGCTATATATATGTCATGTTTTATGTATGTATATGATCTCAGGTTAGTTGGTTCCTCTTAGTTGTTGGCGATGTACCTCAAGTATAATTTTGGCTACTCTTTTGTAGTAACAATGATAAAAGGAATTGTGAATAAATACTCAAGTGTTAATTGAATTCCATCGATATGATTATCCACACATAAGGTTGGCGGAGCAACATGAAGATCGATTATCGATAGATCGGCCTAACCTTAACTGTTCAAATCCGAGTAGAAGTCACCCAAGGGGGAATCCCCACCGAAATGCTAACAAGTGAACTGTAATATGTTAGTTAATATTTCGTTAGAGATTTAGAACTTGATCGAATATTCCGATAGCATTCAAGTGATGACGTGGATATATTAATTATTCAGAACTTTTTGAAGTGGACAAAACCAATTTGAGAGACAAAAGATTGAAAAAATATAACCACTTTGTTCCAAAATATATTCAAAATAACTTTGTTGGATTCTAAGCCATAGCAAATTTTCCTACGTGTCACTTTAGTTCTAAAACTAGGGACGGACACATAAATGCGTCAAGCCACGAGTACTACGTTAAATTCTTCATTTACTCATATTTTTATATTTGAAATACAGTGAGCAATGTACCCCTTCGCTTCTCTTGTGAGGCACGCGATTAGGGTTTTGCTTGCCTCCCGCCGTGTAGCCGCTGGGTTGCCTCGTCTCCTGTGGCCTTAGGGCCATGGAGACGCGGTGGATCCTGGTCCTTACGGTGGGAGGGCTCTATTTTAAGAGTTTGTTTTGAGTTTTGGTAGGGTTTGTGTCCTGCTCAGAAAGACGAGGCGGCGACGACTCCCTGATAATGGAATAAGTTTCTTCCCGCCTAGCCCCCGTTTTGGTGATGCTTCTAGAGCAGTCGGAGGACGTGCGGAGATTTGTCTTCGGCGGATCTCGCGGGATTCGTTCAATGTTTGTCTTTGATGGATCTGGTTGGTCCATCTTATTTTGTCTATGTTGGTGTGTCAACAGGTTGGATCCTACCGATCTACACTTCTCTTCATCGGCGGTGGTTGCTGTTCTGGTGCGTTGGTCCTGTGGGGCCTTACCACGACGATTTCCCGACTGTCTACTACAATAAGGTTTGCCCGGCTCTGGTGATGGAGGGGCGATGACAGCGGCACGCCTTCGGCTCGCTCCAGTGCTTGTAGTTGTCGCTAGGTGGTCTATAGACCTTGATGTAATTTTTACTTTTGGGATTTTTTACTACTTTAACAATTATTATTTTTAAGCAACTAGACTTTATTTCTCAAATGACGGTCATATCGTTTACAAGGAGATGAGAAATAAAATTAGGGATAACACCATCCCAAACACCCGGGGATCTAGATCAGGTGTTTTTCTCGAAAAACAAATACAGCGAGCAATGTTTTTTTTTTTTTGAGAATACGGTGAGCAATGTTAGAATAAAAATAATAATCAAAGACGCTCAATTACGTGGTGCACGCCACACCGGACCAAGTTCATCATCAGCGCAACCTCCGTGGAAGACACGGCATTTGTATCGCGGCCCTTTCGTCCACATTGAACAGATATACGCTTACTTGACCCGCTAATCCATCCAAAAAGAGGAAGAATCGAGCCATAACCACACAATACGCTGTGAAGCACCATCCAAGAAAGACCTAGAATCGAACCACAACCACACAACACACTGCGAAAGCACCGCCATCGTAAAGAATCTCAGACCAGTAAAGCGCTCCACATGCTGATGTTTGTCAGCATCGAAACCGCTTGAGAGAGGTCGCACGTCAAGGCAGAAAATCTGTGTCAGGTTCTGGTCGAAAAGTATATGGCTGGACAATCGGTAGACCAGTGTGTTAACAGATGATTTGCAATACAATGATGATGTATTGATGGATGTATTGATGGGGTGCTGGGGCACGTATATATAATACAAGGGAAGATCTTTATCTCAACTATACAAGACTAGGAGGTGGGCCACAAATCCAATACACGTGCAATACACAATACATACTCAACACCCCCCGAAGTCGAAGCGTCGCCGGAGACACAGAGACTGGACGAAACTCCTCAAAGACGGGAGTAGGCAATCCCTTAATTATCACATCAGCAAACTGTTGCGTCGTCGGCACGTGGAGAACCCGGACACGGCCAAGGGCAACCTGCTCGCGCATGAAGTGAATATCAAGCTCAATATGCTTCGTCCGTCGATGGTGCACCGGGTTGGCGGAGAGGTAGACCGCGCTGACGTTATCGCAGAGACAAGAGTGGCCTTGTGAACATCACAGCAACTTCGAGTAGCCGACGTATCCAAGAGCACTCGCCACACGGCATTAGCCACGGCGCGACTATCGCCTCGGCGCCGAGCGGAGACCGTGGGCTGCCGCCGATGACCAAGAGATCAACGAGGGCCCAAGGTAGACGCAGAGCTGACGTGAGAGTGGCGCGTGTCGGGCAGATAGCCCGCCGGCATCCGAGTAGGCCACGAGGTCGGTGGAAGCGAGGCCGTCGGGGTGAGTCCCAAGGACATGGTGCCGCGATGTAACGGAGAATACGCTTCATCGAGTCCAGGAGAGTCACGTGGGGCGTATATGGAGGCACACCTGCTGGACAGCGATCGCAGGTCGGGACGAAGTCGCCGCAGTCTCAGAAAGCACCGACAATAGAGCGATAAACGCCCATCGGACGCAAGAGACCCCTCGAGAGCAGAGACCTTCGCCTTCGTGTCGACGGGGGTGGGCGCCGGCTTGCAGTTAAGCATACCGACACGCTCCAGGAGCTCGTGGGCGTACTTCTGTTGATGCAGAAAGAAGCCGTCAGCCCGTCAGACCACCTCGATGCCGAGGAAGTAGTGCAGGGCCCCAAGTCCTTGAGGGTGAACTCATCACGAAGACGAGCAGTCAGCCGCTAAAGGAGGTCGGGGGCGGACACCGTGAGGATGATCTCGTCGACATAGAGCAGCAGATATGCAGTGTCAACTCCCTGATGATACACGAAGAGTGAAGCATCGGAGCGAGTGGACCGAAATCCGAGAGATTGCAGAAAGGCTGCGATACGCTGTTACCAAGCCCGAGGCGCCTGCTTCAACCCGTAGAGAGAACAGGAGAGCAAGCACACGAAGGCGGGGTGCTCGGCGTCGACGAAACCAGTGGGCTGCTCACAGAACACCTGCCCGGCGAGATGGCTATGCAAGAAGGCGTTGGAGACATCCAACTGGTGCACATGCCAGGCACGTGAGACCGCCAGCTGAAGCACTGTGACGCCCCCGATTCAATCGTACACTAATCATGCACGCAAATGTGTACGATCAAGATCAGGGACTCACGGGAAGATATCACAACACAACTCTACAAATCAAATAAGTCATACAAGCATCATAATACAAACCAGGGGCCTCGAGGGCTCGAATACAAGTGCTCGATCATAGACGAGTCAGCGGAAGCAACAATATCTGAGTACGTACATAAGTTAAACAAGTTTGCCTTAAGAAGGCTAGCACAAACCGGGATACAGATCGAAGAGGAGCAGCCTCCCGCCTCGATCCTCCTAGGTCACTCCTGGTCGTCGTCAGCGGGCTGCACGTAGTAGTAGACACCTCCGGAGTAGTAGTCGTCATCGGCGGTGGCGTCTGGCTCCTGGGCTCCATCGTCTGGTTGCAGCAATCGAGTAGAGATAGGGGGAAAAAGGGGGAACAAGGCAACCGTGAGTACTCATCCAAAGTACTCGCAAGCAAGGAGCTACACTACATATGCATGGATATATGTGTAAAGGGCCATATCAGTGGACTGAATCGCAGAATGCCGTAATAAGAGGGGATAGCTAGTCTTAACGAAGACTACGCCACGACACTGTCTTACAATGTAGGAGGGACAATCAAGTCCTCCAAGTAACATCGATAGCAATAATCCTACCCGCGATCCCCGCCATATCCTCGAGCGAGAGCGACCACCGTTGTATCTCGCACTTAGAAGGGTGTGTTTTATCAAGTATCCGGTTCTAGTTGTCATAAGCTCAAGGTACAACTCCAAGTCGCCCTCATATCAAGATCACGGCTATCCGAATAGATTAACTTCCTGCAGGGTGCACCATCTTACCCAAAGACGCTTGATCCCATTTGGCGGACACACTTTCTGGGTCATGCCCGCCGCTGAAGATCAACACGCCGCAGCCCCACCTAGGCACAACAGAGAGGCCAACACGCCGTCTAAACCTAAGCCGCAGGGTCCGGGCCCATCGCCTCGAAACACACCAAGACGTTGCGTCTGCTGGCCGAAGCGCACTCTAGCCTAGCAGCGTTCGAGCCCAATCCGGCGCGCGCCGCCCGTCGACGTCTGAAGTGCTTCGGTGATACCACGACGCCGGATACCCATAACTACTCCCGCGTAGATGGTTAGTGCGATAAGCTCAGAGCCAACTCGATCAAATACCAAGACCTCGTTAAGCGTGTTAAGTATCCGCGAACGCCGAACAGGCCAGGCCCACCTCTCACCTGTAGCCTCAACTCTGCCCTGCCGCCCGCCACAAAGTAACAATGGGGGCCGTGGAACCCAGCCCACCTCTACCGGGATGGAGCCACCGTCCTTTCAAATTTCCATCTCCTAACAGTACCATAGGTAATGTAATAGTGTAAAGTATATAGTATATACCCGTGACCACCTCCCGAGTGATCACGGCCCGATAGTATAGCATGGCAAACGGACAAGGATGTAGGGTCACAGATGAAAGTACTAGCATCCTATACTAAGCATATAGGATTGCGTAAGGTAACAATGAAGTTACAAGGACAAGCTATGCAAAAAAGATAGGAGTATCCGAAAACAGAACATGCTATACTACTCTAATGCAAGCAAGTAGATAAGAGTAGGCGATATCCGTGATCAAGGGGGCTTGCCTGGTTGCTCGGCAAGAGAGAGGGTCGTCGGTGACGTAGTCGATCACAGGGACATCAAGATCGGTCTCGGGGTCTACCGGAGAGAAGAGGGGAAGAAACAGTAAATACATAGCAGCAAGTGCATAACAGACAACAGATGAGTTAGACGTGTTCTAACGTGGCGCTAGGCGATCTTGGGCGAAGGGGAAACATCCGGAAAGTTTTCCGGCTCCGACGTCTGTGAGACGAGAGGAACCGAGAGGAAAGTTTGCAGGTTCGATAGGTTAGGGTGCGTGGCGACGAACGGATCACGTATCCGGATTCGCCTCTTCGCTCGAGCAACTTTCATGTACAAAGTTTTTCCATCCGAAGTTACGGTTTATTTAATATTAATTTATAAAGATTTAATCATTTTCTAGATTTTCTCGGATTTAATTTAATTCGAAATTAAATAGCTAAATGCTAGGTGCACCCAGCTCTGCGTACGTAGTGTACCGAGGTCGACAGTGGGTCGGGGGTCCTCGCTGATCACCAACGTTGATCGTCAACAGAAGTGGGCCCCTGTCATTGGTCGTTACATTAACTAACTAGTTAATTTAGTCTAACTAGGTTATTAGGGTAATAGATTATAATTAGTTTAATCGAACCTAATTAATTAAGTTAATTAATTTAATTAACTAATTAATTAATATTTTTATTTACTTATTATCAATTCTTTATTCACTGTTTTTTTTAAAATGGGTCGGCCCCATGTGCAAGGGCTAAGGCCACGGTTTGGTGGTCGGAACGCACGCGGCGCTCCCAAAGACGACGACAAGCGGCGATGACCTCGGTCGAGGCGCAGCGCAGGCGGATGAGGCCCCGAGGTCGGCGAGGCCAGCGCTGCGCCTGCTGCCGTGAGTCGGGCGAACCCGGAGCAAGAGGGGAATGGGGCAGTCGACCTCGCCGGCCATGGCGAAGCGCGACACGAGGCCCGCTGCGTCGGGCTGGGGCGCGAAAGTGCATCCGGCGTGGTGACCGCGAGGGGGAGGGAAGACGGCCGAGGGGATGCGGAGGCCGATGGCCTCACCAGCGTTGGCGCTAAGGGGGGTCGGCGTGGCTCGATGGAGCCTTTGGGGAGGAGGACGGGGACGCGGCGTCGTCGCGACGTCGGGGAGGCGGGCGCAGTCCGGCGGGGAGGAGGACAGGGGACGCGGGCGACGGCGGGCAGCGCCGGCGGCGGCGGGTCCTCTTGCGGTGGCGGTGGTCGACGATTCCTCGGCGCGGTCACGCGGGCGAGGCGGGCGGTGCTGACGACGCCGAGGCGACGGGGATCGGTGCTGGGTCGGGCGGCGAGAGGCGGGCGAGGCGGCGACGGTGTGGCAGCGCCAATGAGCGGGCGCTTAGCGCCGGTGATGACGGAGTCCGGCGTGGGGCTGGCGGGGAGGCGCAGGCCGGGCCTCGAGCACGGGCAGGTGCCAGACGAGCGGGGGAGGGCGGGCCTGCGATCCCGATTGATCGGGAGGAGAGGGAGTAGTGGGAGTGGGAACGAGGGAGTGGGGTCGGCCGCCTAGGGTTAGGTCGGGCGTGGCCTAATAGGCCAGGGAGTGCGGCTGGGCCGGCCAGTTGGCTAGCTGGGCCAGTTGGTCCAGCGTGGGGGGGGGGGGGTGTCCCTTTTCCCTTTCACACATTTTAATTTTCCGTTTCAAATTTAGCTACTGTTTTCTATTAAACCGCAAAACTAAATGAGTTTTATTAGATATGAGACTTGTCACATAAATTAAGCACATTATTTCTAAGAGTCACAAAAAGTTTAAGGCCGAAAGTAGTTGTCCAACTATTTTTAGAAATTTAAGAGGCCAATTTTAAATGTTGCTAGATCACTAAATAATTTCCAGGGGCACTTTCGAAATCCAAAAGAGGTTGGTTCCTACATGACAAATTTCACGGGATTATTTTCCACACCTTGAACATTTTAGTTTTCATATTTGAGCAGTTTGAATTTTGACTTTAATTTGACTTTGAGATCTGGGTTGGATTAGAATGAAACTGAGATTAGCAACAGTAACAATGATGACAAGGCATCATTAAAAGGGGATTACTGTAGCATGATTCTCGGGGTGTTACAAGCACGGCGCGAATCGTGCCCGGTTTCACAACCGGGGCGAAGGTGTCGGTGAAATCCAGGCCCGCACGCTGCCGAAAACCACGAACCACCCACCGAGCCTTGTAGTGCTCGAGAGAACCGTCCGGGCGAGTCTTGTGGCGAAACACCCACTTGCCAGAGATGATGTTCGCACGAGGGGGTCGTGGAATAAGTTGCCACGTGCGGTTGCGCTGTAAGGCGTCGAACTCCTCCTACATCGCAGCTAGCTAGTGGGGATCCCGAAGGGCAGTGCGAGCGGAGGTGGGAACGGGTGATGCCGTCGACGTTGAGGGGGCGCACACATACTTGTCGACGGAGTAGCGCGTGCTGGGCCGAAGCACTCCTGCTTGGGCACGGGTAGTCACGCCAAGTGGCGGGCAGCAGGCGAAGCGGGTGCCACGGCATGGGGGCGCGGCGGCGGTAGCAGCCGCCGAGCCGCGGCGGAAGAGGCGACGGGCGAGGGTGACGCCGAGCCCTTCGCAGGGTGGGCGGGCGGGTGCCGCGCCAACCTCGTATGAGGGAGACGGGACTGGGGCCCGCTCGGACTCGACCTCGGGGGAGGGAGTCACGAAGCTAGGTGGTGGCGGCAGAGGGTGCCGTGCCGGGGGAGGGGGGGGGGGGCGCCGGGGGCTGCCGCCGTGCATCACTCCATGAAGGGGGAGCGGGGGCCGGCGTCGAAGGGGCCGAAGCCGGAGGAACCTGAAAAAAAGGTAACACTGTCTCGACAAAGTACACATGCCTCGAGGTGTACACACGATGAGTGACAGGATCATAGCACTGGTAACCTTTGGTGTTAGGAGGACAGAGACACCCGAAGATGCGGAGACCATCATAGGACGGTGGTGTGCCGAAGAGAAGGTGGTGAGGGGCGTAGTTCCACCAAGGGCGACACAGACGAATATTAACAAGAGAGTGCCGGTAGCGAGGGCATCGGGCCAAAACCGAGCGGGCACGTTAGAGTGAAAGAGTAACGTGCGAACGCAGTCATTAAGAGTGCGGAGAATGCGCTTGGCGCGGCCGTTCTGCTGGGAAGTGTAGGGGCAAGTCAGACGGAAGGTGGTGCCGTGAGAGGCGAGAAGTGTGCGAAAAGCGATGTTGTCAAACTCTTTTCCGTTATCAGTTTGGAGTGTGAGTATGGGGCGACCGAACTGGATGGTGACATAGGAATAAAAGGCGGTGAGTGTGGCTAAAGTATCGGATTTACGACGAAGGGGAAAAGTCCACACATAATGAGAATAATCATCTAAAATCACCAAGTAGTATAGATAGCCCGTGTTACTCGCAACGGGAGAGGGAGATGTCCAAACATCACTATGAAGTAATTGAAATGGAAAAGTGGAAATTGAAGAAGACGCACTAAAGGGAAGACGAACGTGCTTGCCTAAGCGACAAGCCTCACAAGAGTGCTCATCGAGCTTATCACATGAGAAAGAGAAACTCCTAAGAATTTGACGTAAGACAGTGTGGTTGGGGTGACCCAAGCGAGCGTGCCAAAGGTCAACGCCGGTGGCAAGGGCGATGGGTGGATGTGGAGGCGCCGGCGTGCACGGGGTGGAGCTCATCGGGACTGTCACATCGGTGAAGGACCATCCGGGTACGGGTGTCTTTCACAGAAAAGCCAACACCGTCAAATTCAACAGTAAGGGGGTTCTCACGAGTAAGATGACGAACAGAAACTAGGTTCGTGACTAAATCAGGTGAAACAAGAACATTAGACATAGTGATGGGTGTGGAAGTGGAGGGAAAGCTAGTGCTACCGATATGAGTAATAGGTAAGGAGGAGCCATTGCCGACGGTGATACGAGTGGGTGTGTGAACGGGAGTGGAGGAGGTTAGGTTACCGGGATGAGCTACCATGTGCGTAGTAGCACCTGAGTCCATGTACCAGTCGCCTCCACCGACAGAGCTACTCGGGAACGGCGCAGAGTGCAGGGCGGCGAGGAGGGTGGGGTCCCATGGCATAGGTCCGGCGGCGGCGGAAGGCCCCCGTAGGGCGGCGCCGAGACGGGCGGGCCATAACCACTGAGAGGCGGCAGCGCAAGGAGGGCGCCGTAGCCAGCGCCAGTCGGTTGGAAGGGCGCACCGAGGAACGCCTGGTGGCCAGCGGGGAGAGCCTGCCGATAGTGCAGCGCCCCCCAGGCGTCCTGGGCCTGCTGCTGCTGCAGGCGGCGGCGACCGCCGCCAAGCCGGTTGCGTCGGCCCCCTCCCCCTTGCGGGTTCTGTGGGGGAGGCGATGGAGGCGACAACGGGTAACACCCGGCGGGTGCAGGAGGACGCGACTGGATCGGCGCGGCCGGTGGAGCGGTTCCACCGTAGATGGTGAAGTAGCCCGGAGAGTCCATGGAAGGCGTCAGAAGCGGCGAGAAGAGGAAGGGGGCAGCGGCGGCACATGGGAGCGTGCGACGGCGGCTGCAGCGGTGGGGAGCGGCGGCACGCGCGGGGAGGCGCTGCATGGCAGCGGCGGCAGTGGGGAGCAGCGGCGCTGGCGCGACAGAAGGCGAGCGAGGCGGTGGCGCTGGCTAGAGAAGAGCGGCGCGTGGCTGGGTACACGGGACGCGCGGCACACGGGGAGCGGTACGCGGGGCACGACGCAGCTGTACGCGGGAAGCAGCGCGCAGCGGCAGGAAGCAGGAAGCAGCGCGAGCGCGGAGCAGGAGCGCTGGCGATGCGGGCGTGCTAGCGAGAGGTCAACGCGGGCGCGGCTGCTGGCTAGCGACGTGCTACGGCAGCGCATAGAGGAAGGCAGCGGCAGCGGCGCAAGGAGCTCGGGGCGGAAGCTACGCACGGAGCGGCGGCGGCGCGGGGTAGTAGGGGGGCGGCGGCGCCAGTGCGATAATTGGGGTGCGAGCGGCAGCGGCGGCGGCTGGGAGGCGCGGCGGCAGCGGCGGCTGACCCTAGGGTTAGATCGAAGAGGGTGATACCATGTTAACAGATAATTTGCAATACAATGATGATGTATTGATGGGGTGCTGGTGCACGTATATCTAATACATGAGAAGGCCTCTACCTTAACTATACAAGACTAGGAGGTGGGCCACAAATCCAATACATAATACATACTCAACACAGTGGATTCGAGGCTATACATGCCGCAACAACCTTGTCCAGCTCAAACAGCCACAACAATGGTGGGCGACAAGAGGTGAAAACTGAAAAGTAGCGTTTATTGAAAAGTTTGATGGATTCCAGGTCTTCGCTACAGCCGCGGTCAAGCTAAGATGAGGCATGCGAATTTCAGACGAGATGCATGCTTGTGGACGTGAAGCTACTATAAATGCGTTTAAACCCTTGGGCCATGAGTCAATTGAGCATCCAACGCACGCTTCACAGCTCATACACCACCACCACCCGGTAAAACCTGTACGGGCGTGCTTGGTTGCCTGCATATGGCCCAGCCTGACCCGCGCGGGAAGAAAGTGGCCCGTTTGGTTACCTGTGTTTACTGTGCGGCCCACATCGCATGCTGTTTGGTTACCTTAAAGCACCTCCAGGCCAGGCCTAGGGGATACCCCCGGATCAGTAGCTCGCGAGCCTGGCTCGAGCCACGTAGGGGAGGGCGACGCGCTTCTCTCCTCGTGCGACCAGGGAAATGGTGCGAGCTCGCCCGCGTCGCCGAAAAAATCGGCAGGAGGATTTCGGCTCACCTCCCGCCAATATTCCACCCCTATTTAGCCCCTTCCCTCACCGCCCCAACTCCCGCCACCATTCTCCCTCCCTTCGAGCTTTCGCCGATGCGCATCAGCATCGGCGAGCAGGTAAGCGGCGCATCTTCATCGACCGGCAGTCCACGGCGTCGACGGTCCTTCACTGGCCGACGGTGATCTTCTACGACCGTTCCCCCCTCGTCCTCGAGTTGCGGCCATGGCCTCTGTGAGTTCAATCCCCCTTTCTCTCTGTTCCTTCTAGCTAGATCTGAGCCACTGCTATGGTATGATGTAGATGCATGGTTGATTAGTGCTCTGATCTATGAGCTCATATGATTGATTTCTATGCTGCGGTTGCAATTTGTGGTAGGGTTAGATATTCAAGCAAGTGGTAGGCTAGATTAGTAGTAGAGTTTGAAGTTGAACCTTGTGCTTGTGTTGATTCGTGCTTATATCTGTGCTTGTAGCTATTGGTGTCCATTTGTAGCATGCTGTTTGTTGTAGATGTAGGTTCCTGCTCATAGATTGTCCGGTATGCTTAGTATGATAGCGATGAACCATGTGCTTAGTATGATAGTGATGAAGCATGTGCTTGGTATAATAGTGATGAACCATGTACATATATGCTCCTGCTTTGATGGATTGTCCGGTATGTTGTGTGCTATACTTACTGTCAATGCGTGCTACAATTGTAGGACATGACCACGCAGACGCAAGATCTTAGTCAGGACTTTGTCATGTCCGATAGCCATTTTCCTCCATCATTTGTCAAGGACTCGCAACCTATGTCTGAGATGGCACCTGATTCAAAGATGTTCGCGTCAGATTCTGTCTATGTGCTAGTAGTGCTCGTTGAGCAAACTCCTCCTGCTGCCACTGCTGCCGCTGCACTCAAGGTAGCAACAACAAAGGCAAAGAAGGATGGTAGGTCGAACAACATGAAGTGGTAGCCGTTCATGTCCATGTTCATTCTGAACAAGATGTGTGAGCTCATCTCTAGTGGAGTTAGGACTGACAAGGGCTTCAAGGAGGTGCACTTGAACACCATTGTGAAGCAGGTGTTCAAGTTCTGTGGGTAGGAGGTGTCAGCCACCCAGGTGTACAACCACCTGAGGAAGTGGAGAGATCGATGGATCCAAGTGTCCAAGCTGAGAGACCTTAGCGGCGCCTCATCGGATGAGAACACTTGCTCCATAGTTCTGGACGCAGATCACTACGCCGGCCATGTCGTGGTTAGCTCACATCCCTCTTCCTTTTCATACTATCCACCATTGCCTACGCCTAATCGCAACTAACAACACTTGTGTTTCATTCTTATGACCACCCAAGGGACACTGAGTTCCTCAACACACCCATACAGAACTACAACCAGATGCAACACATCTTCTCCTTTGGGCTGGCAATTGGGAAGCATGTTGTGGGCTCGGGGGAGCCTCTTGATTCTCCCATGCTAGACTTCCCTGGGACCCCGGATGTCGAGGTCCTTGATGGCCCTGACAAGCCCTTCGAGAAGCCATTCGACAATCTCTTTAACCCCGTCCATGATAGGAAGAGGAAGAGATGAGGCCTGATGGAGGAGCAGATCAATGTCTTTTGCAGCATGACTGAGGCGGTGAAGGAGGTGGAAAAAACCATCAGGGAGCGCAAGCCCCTTGACGTCCACCCCGACCTGTATGGCGCTGTCATGGCCCAAGGTGGCTTCGACGACGAGGCTCTCATGGCAGCTCTCAGCCACCTGCTTGACAACAAGGCCTAGGGTGTTGGGTTCATTGCCATGGCAGACGCTCATAGGATGATGTGGCTCAGGAGCTGGCTGGGCAAGCACTACTACTAGAGTAGTGCCGCCTGTGAGCGTGCATGATCACCGATTTATTTATGGCGCCATGCGGCACGCGATTTATTTATGACGATGACGACGTACATTTTGTGTAGCTCGGGTTGGAAAACTATTTGATGGTCTGTATATTTTGGTGAGGCGGTACATACTAACCCCTCACGATCATGGTGAACTTGCGGTGGTAGGACGACACCCTCTTTTGGATGTGGTGGTAGGATAAAACCATGGTAGTGCTAGGTAGAACTTGCTATGCCGTATGATCATGCATGCTTTACTTCTTCTCTTCTGCTCTATTGTTGTTTGTGTGCTACTTTGCTTGCTACTTGTGTGCTCCATTGATTTGCTGCTTTAACTCTTGGTCTTGTGCATTGCTAGGGCAAGTGGTATGCCTATTCATCGGTAAGGCTCTAGGGGTTTATAGTTCATGCTAAGAAGCTAGTGCACAAGTGGCATAATATAGCAACAACAGCCATAGAGGGTTCAAGACTAGGCAGGCAGCAGAACAAACTTATTCCGACTGGGTGCAAAAGCACAGAGGCAGTAGTGTTGACAGTGGCAAGGTTGGAGGTTGATAACCCAAAGTATAGGGGATCACAACAGTTTTCGAGGGTAGAGTATTCAACCCAAATTTTTAGATTTGACACAAGGGAGCCAAAGAATATTTTAATGTATTAGCAGTTGAGTTGTCAATTCAACCATACCTGGAGATTAATTATCTGTAGCAACGTGATCAGTAGCAAAGTAATATGATAGTTTTGATAATAGTGACAACAGTAATAGTAACGGTAACAGTGATAGCAATAGTTTTGTAGCAAGTGCAACAATAACGATAGCAGTGGTAATTTAGCAAGAACAATAAAAGATAAATTCGTAGGCATTAGATCGGTGACTTGTTGGATGATATTCATCATGCGACAGTTATAACCTAGGGCGGTACGGCACTAGCTCCAGTTCATCAATATAATGTAGGCATGTATTCCGTAAATAGTCATACGTGCTTATGGAAATAACTTGCATGACATCTTTTGTCCTACCCTCCCATGGCAGCGGGGTCCAGATTGGAAACTAAGGGATATTAAGGCCTCCTTTTAATAGAGAACCAGAACAAAGCATGAACACACAGTGAATACATGAACTCCTCAAACTACGGTCACACCGGGAGTGGTCCCGACTATTGTCACTCCAGGGTTGCCGGATCATAACACGTAGTAGGTGACTATAACTTGCAACATCGGATCTAGAACATGGATATAATGATGATAACATAAACGGTTCAGATCTGAAATCATGGCACTCGGGCCCAAAGTGGCAAGCATTAAGGATGGCAAAGTCATAGCAACATCAATCTTAGATCGTAGTGGATACTAGGGATCAGGCCCTAACAAAACTAACTCGATTACATGATGAATCTCATCCAACTCCTCACCGACCAGGGAGCCTACGAAGGAATTACTCACTCCCGGTGGGGAGCATCATGGAATTGGCGATGGAGAAGGGTTGGTGATGACGAAGAACGAAGATCCTCCTCTCCGGAGCCCGAGACGGACTCCAGATCTGGCCTCTCGATGAAGAACAAGAGGTGACGGCGACTTCGTCTCGTGGATCGTGATAATTCTTTCTCCCTGATTTTTTTCTCCGAATATGTGATTTTGTAGTATCAGGTTTGAGGTCTGAGGGGCCACCAGGTGGGGACAACCCACCAGGGCGCGCCCTGGTGGGTTGTTCCCACCCAGGTGCCCCCCTCCGGCGGATCTTGGCTCCAGAAATTCTCTTTATTGATATAAAAATCCTCGCAAAATTCCGTTCCATTCCGAGAACTTTTATTTCTGCACGAAAACAACACCATGGTAGTTCTGCTGAAAACAGCGTCAGTCCGGGGTTAGTTTCATTCAAATCATGCAAATTAGACTCTAAAACAAGAGGAAGCGTTAGGAAAAGTAGATACGTTGGATACGTATCAACTCCCTCAAGCTTAAACCTTTGCTTGTCCTCTAGCAATTCAGTTGATAAACTAAAAGTGAAAAAGAAAAAACTTTACAAACTCTTTTGCTCTTGTTTGCATAAATAAGCTTAAACATCACCTAGATTTTTAGCCAACATTATAACTAACCATGCTGACAATAACTCTTAAAAATTATATTAACTCATATCAATAACATAATCAGCTAGCGAGCAATAATAAGACATCTCAAACAACACCATGTTGTCAAAACAACCATGATATAATATGACAATAGTGGTATCTCACTAGCCCTTTCTGAGACTGCAAAACATAAATGTAGAGCACCTCCAAAGTTCAAGCAGCGACTAAACATTGTAATTCATGGTAGAAAAGATCCAGTCATGATGCACCCAGAATTAGCTATACGCAATGCATCAGCATGACAACAGTGCTCTCAGGTTCTGGCGCTTATTTTAGAAGGTGATGACACAACAAAAAAGTAAATAGATAGTCCCTTCGCAGAGGGAAGCAGTGATTTGTAGAGGTGCCAGAGCTCAAGTTTTAAAACAGAGGTAAATGATATTTTGAGACATGCACCTTTCTTGTTTACTTCACGACCATCAGTTATCAATATTTTCCATGCTAAGCACGCTAGTGGCGGTTCCCAAGCGATAAAAGTAAAGGTTTACTCCCCCTTCACCCACAATCACACTCCATGGATTGTCCGAAACAACGGGTGCCGTCCATACCAACAACAGTCCCGGGGGAGTTTTGTTTAATTATTTGCATTTTTGAATTCGGGACTAGGAATCCCTATTACTGCCCTTTTCTCGTGCAGTGGCAAGTGAATAAACACAACCTGAGAATGACCCGCTTAGCATGGAAGATACCGACCACCTCCTGTCGTTCCATGAATGATCCAGGCACACAAAAAGGATATTTATTAGAAGTTTTCAGAGGTGGCACATGCAAATTTACTTAGGACGGCAGGGTAATACCACATATAGGTAGGTATGGTGGACTCATCTGGAATAACTTGGGTTCAATTGATGTACAAGCAGATTTCCCACTTAGTACAGGTGAAGGCTAGCAAATAGATTGAGAAGCGGCCAGCTAGAGAGCAACAACGGTCATGAACATGCATTATGCATAAGTAACATTGGACACTAGCATGAGTAGGATATGAACACCATGAACATAAATATCATAGAGGCTATGTTGGTTTTGATTCAACTACATGCATGAACATGTGCCAAGTCAAGCCACTCAAACATTTAGAGGAGGATACCATATCATCATACCACATCACAATCATTTTAACACAATGTTGATATACAAGATAGATCATTTTAACATGGATGATACAATGAAAAAGTGTGGACACTGACAACTGGAATGAAATGTGTGAAAATGAATGTAATGTCGGTGGAAAACACGTACTCCCCCAAGCTTAGGCTTTTGGCCTAGCTTGGTAGTCGATCAGTAGCCTGGATAGTAGTCGGAGTGGTAGCTCACGGAGGCTCTCGGTGCGGATGCCTCGGCCTGCCGTGCCGCCTCAACTGCAGCGTTGTGGGCTCGGGCCTCGCTCTCAAGGACGAAATATCTTCCCTTGCTGTGATAATCAAAAAGAGCAGGCACAAGCAAATATGTGTGCACAACAGACACTTGGTTAAACAATAACTTATAGGTGAAATATGAATATTTCTTTTAAGGATCTTATGATTTTTCACAGCATCAAAGTCTAAATACTATGTGGGTAGGATAGGGCCAAAGGGAAAAGGTGAAACACCTAGCTCTCTTGCTAAACGTGTGGCATAAATTCCTCCATAGAAATAGCCACTATTAGCGTTGTGTTGTAGCCTACGTGCAACAATCGCCCCAAGATTATAACTTCTATCACCAGTGAGAGCAGCGCGTATGAGGCTCAAGTCTGGAGCACAAAGTGTACTACAATCTTGTTTGCCTACAATACACTTCCCATTGAATAAAGCAAAGTATTGAATTACGGGAAAATGAATGCTCTTTATTCTACCTTGTGCCACTCCCCTCGTCTCACCGTAGCAAAGACTAGTCAAGAATGATTGGCACTCAGCCCTCAGCGGTTCGTCAAGCGAACCCCAGAATGGGAGTTTGTAGTGATGAGAAAATAGCTCTATTGATATGGTGAATGGATTTTCATACAGTTAAAATGACACCCTAGACTCATGTGGATGAAATTTAAATCCTTTGATAAATGATTCAGTGAGAGTGTAGTGTTGATCGCACTTATCTGAAATGTAGGGACCGAGACCGCATTGTGAACATATTGCTCAAATTCCTCCTTAATGCCCACACGCACCATATAATCATCGCATGGCCATAGCCATGTTTTGATGGCGGCATCTCGAATGGAACTTTCACTTGGTTCAACATAAGACCGACGAGCGGAGCTGTTACTAGAAGATGCCCCTGAGGATCTCCTCCTCTAAGAACTCCTTCCAAATAGGTTCATCATGTTCGCGTACAATTTTCTGAAAAATTTTGGGTGACAAAAATTTATCAACAAAACTTTACAAGATTAATAGCAACTACTCATAGGGATACATAGAGGCCATAGCAAGCATTCAAACTACTTAGAACTCTAAGAATTCAACATGCAAGCTCATCTACAGCAGCACCAAGAGTAGCTAATTATTCAAAATATAAACCACTAAAACAAAAACTTTTATTTGCACCAAAAATTCTTAAATATTCAGAAAAAATCGTATTAAATTTTCAGGGCATTCTGACAACTTTTATTTTTGGGCCATCTTTTTATTGCACGGGAAATTCAGAAAACAGACAAAACATGACATTTTATTTTATTTAACTAATAAAAACAGAAAAAAAGATAGGGACAGAAGGTAGTGCTTACTAAATTCATCAACTTCATACCTCTAAAAAGTGATCCATTAATAAGGTTGATCAAGTCTTATTAACAACCACTTTTAATTAGCATGAAACCGAAGAACTATCGTAAATCACTAAGTTACCTCAACGGGGATATGAATGTCCCCAACAATAAGCATTTCATATTTCTTTTTGGCAGTAGGTAGAGGTATTTGAAAACTTCCAATATTGATTGTCGGAGATTTTTCAATAACATTAATACCATTCACTTGGAATTGTTTCTTCGGAAAGTGCACCGTATGCTCATTACCATTGATATGAAAAGTGACCTTGATTGCAATCAATAACAACCCTTGCAGTATTCAAGAAGGGTCTACCAATGTGACGCCCGGATAATTAGGCTACAGTAATCACACGTTAATGATGCCACGTCACCTTTGTCACTGTAATTAATCTCGGGTTAATTCAAAACCGTTTCAAATTTAAATCCTAAATAAGTTAAACGACAAAAGTTTTCAAATATTAAAACAAAAATGTTCGGGCTATGTCAATTATTGCATCGGTAATTATGGTGAAGTAAACACATTTTTATGAAATGCCTCAATACTTTTAAATGAATTTAAAAAGAAAAAAAATAATAAAAGAAAATAAAAAAATAGAAAACAAAACAAAAGAAAAATAATAAAAGGCCCTCGACCAATCGGGCCAGCGGCCCACTCACCGCCAGCCGCCCACTGCCCAAATGGGCCGACCCACCCCGCTTATCCCCACGAGGGGAAGCCCTAACCACCCCGTCACCCACTCGCCCGCACTCGCCTCCCCACCCTCGCTCGATCTGGATCGGGAGCCCGATCCTCCTCCTCGCTGACGGCCTGCCGCCGCCAGAGACAACGCCACCTCATTGGACTCCCCACCGGCTGCTTCCTCCTCTCCGCCGCCTACCTCCCCATCGCCGTCGTCCCCACAACCCCACGAGCACCATCGCCCGTGCCTCGCTTTCTCGTGAGCTCACCTCTCCTCCTCTCTCGCTTTCCCCACAGACACACGCACCGCGCCCGACGTGGCCCTCGCTGGCTGCTCCTCGCCGCTGCCATCGCCATTATGCGACGCTTCTTCCTCCTCCTTCCTTCTGGCCGACTAAGCCCCGCTTTGCTCGCGACCGGCCGCACCGCACCAGCCTCGCTGCCACATACGGTGCCTCGCGAGGCCACGACGTCGCTTAGAGACCCCCGGCCCGCCTCGATGCCGCCACCGGCCCGCCGCCGGCGCGCCGCCGCCTATCGACGCCAGATTCGGGCGCGCCAAATCCATCGCCTCGGCTCCACTCGGCGCCACCTCGCCTCGCCCGCCTGTTGTTGTGCACCGCACCGGATCCCTCTCCCTGCTTCGATCTGTCAGCTGCTGAGGCCGTCCCAAGCTCGGCCGCCATGGCGGCTTCGCTCATGCAGTTTCGCCCATCGCCTCGATCCCGCGTGTCTCGCTGCGCCCATGGCAGCGCCACCTCGACCTTGGCCTCCTGCGCCACGCTGCTGGCCAGCTTCACACCTTCACCACTGGCCCCAGCCACCGCCCTCGCACTAGCGCCCATCTGCGCCCGCTCGACCCTCCTCTAGGACGGGCGCCCGCTGCACCCAACGCCCGCTAACCGCCCCGCTAAGGCCCCCGGGCCCTATGACAAAGGGGACCCACTCAGAACGTTTTTAAGATATATATATATATATATAATAATAAAAAAATTAATTAATTAATTAATCAGTTAACTAAATTAATTAAGTTAATTAATCCTATTTAATTAATCTAATTAACCTGTTAGTCTAACTAAGCAATAATTAGTTTAACCTAACCCTAATTAACTTAACGGTGTATGACAGGTGGGTCCCACTGGGCCCACACGTCAGTTTGACCTAGTCAACCTCTCATTGATCGTCAAGCGCCATGTCGACTTCAGCAATCACTGTTCTGGATAATGTTGCATTAAAATAATTAAATAAATCTTGAAAATGATTTAAATCTTTTAAAATTAATAGAAAATAAACCGTAGCTCAGATGAAAATACCTTCTACATGAAAGTTGCTCAGAACGACGAGACGAATCCAGATACGCAGCCCGTTCGTCCACCTCGCATCCCTAGCATAGCAAACCTGCAACCTTTCCCCTCCGGTTCATCTGTCCGAAAACATGAAACACCCGGGATACTTTCCCGGATGTTTTCCCCCGTCGCTGGTATTACCTATCCCTGTGTTAGATCACCTCTAGCGCCGCGTATTGCCATGTTATGCTTTGATTGCTCTATTATTTATTGTGTTCCCCCCCGTTACTTCTTTCCGGTAGACCCCGAGACCGCTGCCGGTACCCCTGTGATCGACTACATCGATGATGAACCCTTCTTGCCAGAGCTTCCAGGCAAGCCCCCCCACTTGATCACTAGATATTGCCTATTCTTCTCTATACTGCTTGCATTAGAGTAGTGTAGCATGTTACTACTTTACGTTATTCCTATCCTGATGCATAGCCTGTACTTGCTACTACTGTTGATACCTTTACCTGCAATCCTACATGCTTAGTATAGGATGCTAGTACTTCATCAGTGGCCCTACACTCTTGTCCTTCTGCCATGCTATACTACTGGGTCGTGATCACTTTGGGAGGTGATCTCGGGCATATACTATATACTTTATATTGTTTTACTTGTGATACTGTTCGGAGATGGGGGCTGAAGGGGCAGGTGGTTCCATCCCGGTAGAGGTGGGCCTGGGTTCCCGACGGCCCCCGACTGTTACTTGTGGCGGAGCGACAGGGCAGGTTGAGACCGCCTAGGAGAGAGGTGGGCCTGGCCTGCTCGGGCGTCATGGATACTTAACACGCTTAACGAGATCTTGGTATTTGATCTCGAGTTGGGTCGTTGACCTTATACGCACTAACCGCCACGTGGGACAAGATATGGGCAACCGCATCGTGGTATCACCAAGCATTTCGTGACATCACGATCGAGCGGTGCGCGCGGATTGACCGAACGCCGCTAGGCTAGGTCTGCTGGTCGCCCACACAACGTCAGGTGTGCTAAGGGCGATGGGCCCGCACTGCGGCGATAGGTTTAGACCAGCGTCTCGACCTCTCTGTTATGCCTAGATGGGGCTACGACGTGTTGATCTTCCACGGCCGGGCATGACCCAGAAAAGTGTGTCGGGCCAAATGGGACCGAGCGTGTCGGGTAATGTGGTTTACCCCTGCAGGGAAGTTAATCTATTCGAATAGCCGTGATCTTCGGTAACAGGACGACTTGGAGTTGTACCTTGGCCTTATGACAACTAGAACCGAATACTTAATAAAACACACCCTTCCAAGTGCCAGATACAACCCGGTGATCGCTCTCTAACAGGGCGACGAGGAGGGGATCGCCGGGTAGGATTATGCTATACGATGCTACTTGGAGGACTTCAATCTACTCTCTTCTACATGCTGCAAGACGGAGGCGACCAGAAGCGTAGTCTTCGATAAGACTAGCTATCCCCTCTTATTCGGCATTCTGCAAGATCCACCGATATTGCCTCTTTACACATATACCCATGCATATGTAGTGTAGATCCTTGCTTGCAGTACTTTGATGAGTACTCACGGTTGCTTTCTCCCCTTTTCCCCCTTTTCCTTTCCTTCTGGTTGTCGCAACCAGATGTCGGGGCCGAGGAGCCAGACGCCACCGTCGATGATGACTACTACCTCGGAGGTGCCTACTACTACGTCTGCCCCGGCGGACGACCGGGAGTAGTTAGGAGGATCCCAGCAGAGGCCCGCGCCTCTTCGATCTCAGATCTCGGTTTGTGCTAGCCTTCTTAAGGCAAACTTGTTTAACTTATGTCCAGACTCAGATATTGTTGCTTCACGACTCTTCTATGATCGAGCACTTGTATTCGAGCCCTCGAGGCCCCTGGCTTGTATTATGATGCTTGTATGACTTATTTATGTTTTATAGTTGTGTTGTGATATCTTCCCGTGAGTCCCTGATCTTGATCGTAAACGTTTGCGTGCATGATTAGTGTATGATTGAATCGGGGGCGTCACAAGTTGGTATCACAGCCGACTGCCTGTAGGAATCCCCCTTCCTAACTCCTTGGCTGAAGTTGAGTCTAGTCATTGAAAAACTTTTACTAACATGGTTGTGCGGCCAGTGGGCCCACGTCGCCATTGGGTGGTATTAGGATCTTTTACTTCTCGTCTATATTTTGGGACTCTGATCTCTCTTCTATTCGGGTTAAATGATTTTGCTAACTCTAACTCTAGGTTCTCGTAACTACTTCTCCCGGAGAGCCCCTTATGGCAGATGATCGACGACTGCACCAGAAGATGTTGAAGATACTCTTCGATCATTCCCGAGACCCTTGTGCCCTCTGCCTTTTCAATTCTGTACTACCGATATATCCATATGGATAAAGACATACACTTGTTCATACAACTACTCTGAGTTTCTCTTGTTATTACCAGATACATCGAATTGCTCTCCGACTTTTAAGAATCCCTTGTACCACTGCCTTGTAGTTCTTTGCCACTTGAATACCCCTACGGATAATTCTCGCACTTATCGAGTATCCGTTCATTCCCAGTTGATTCATGTATTTCACAACAGTCTTTGAAATACCATTTGATCTTTCGAAAATCCTCAGGATCCTTTTGCTCTTGAAATTCTTGCTTGCTTGCTTTATGGTTAATTCCATAAGTCTCGTAATCTTATTGACTTCCCTTGTCATTATCATTTGGGTCCGTTGATTCAATATGTTGTGAATGCTCGCAATCCACAATCAGGTCCTAGAATTCACCCGCTCGACGCCATTTTGAACAGAGTTGGTTCTCGACCAATCAAATTGCCATCGATTGTACCCTAAGTCTATTCAACTTATTCTTCCGAATCGCACCGCTGGCTTCGATCCCTTGATTTGGAAATGGTAAATTCCTTTGCATTTGATCTTTGAATTATTCAGTTGTTTCTATAATCCAATGCCTTTGCATTGTTTCTTCCTCTCGATTGTGTGCCGATGTTCGCATCAGCTTCGCTTATGGACCGACATATCCTTTGTTGGATTTTGTCCGACATCGCTTTCATATTCAATCACTTTGGAAGTTATTTCCGATACATAATGCCATTAGCAAATCCTATTCTCTGATTTGGCCAACCATGCTCTGCTTTCGAGGTGGTGGTATTTACTATTCAAGCTTGTGGTATATGTTTCCACGATACCCTGACGGGTTGAACCTATGCCTTCCTTAATATGTGTGAACTCGAAAGATTTCATGAGTCATACTCTTCATTTTGCTAGGTAAAATTTCAACACTACAACTCCTTCAAAAGTGAGAGGTGAGTGGAAGGTTATACATTGAAGAAGTGGGAGTCGACCTTGAACTTTGTGTTGATGCCCATGGACACGATGTAGATCCTACCATAGAAGCTTCTTGTAATGATGACTATTTCGTTGATATAATATCATCTGGTATCTGTGAATTGATCCTATGCAATCGTGGTTCCGACCATATTTTCTCTTTGATCCCATTTCTCGGACAAGTTAAAGCACTTGTCTTTTGCAAGTCAATACACCAGTCCAACCTCTACCTTGATCTTTCGTCGAGTATTACCCCTGGTATCTCGAGGATATCATGCCATTGCACTACATTACCCTGTCTTTTGATGGAGTACTACCTTTACCCTGTCTTTGTCACTTCATGCTTATGGGTTGTTTGTTAACCGAGAACACCGATAAGTGAAACGATTCAACACTCCGATTCAATAACTCTAAGTAATTTTCGTTGCTTACGAGTTTAATAATCTTTTAAGTCATTCCTAGCCTGATCAGCTATATCATCATCATACTAATTTTTTTAACTGTGCTACCTGGTCCTTATTGCCGGAGCACAACTTTCAATGATGAGCTAAGCTTGCGTCGATTTTCGTTGTCATATCATTTCTCCTTGAACAACAAACTTGATTTCGAGTTTGTGTCCTAACCGTGGTTCCAATAACCTTTTGCTTCATCATTCGTTTGACTTGATGTCATCGTCGATCTATTACATCTTCGTGTAACCTCTCGACAAATGTGTCATGATCATCATCAACCGTATGAGCTCTTCCAGGATATCAATCGGATTCATGATGAGAAATACCATCCTTGCCTCGATGAATTGTGTTATCATCAACCACTTTATTGCCTTCCCTCCAACACAAACTTGTTCGTGTTTTCTGTTATACCTTGAGTTCCTTGCTAACCAGCATTGTTCTTCTTTACCTTAGAATATTACCACCTTTTATGTCAAGAATGTCGTGGGAATTTCACCACCTCTTAAGAATTCTTGGTATGGTGATACTTCTCACCATCACCATTCTTTCTTGGGTCCTCGTGTTGATTCCAACCAGGGTACCAACAAGTGAGCGGTGCTGTTTGGATTCCGCCCTTCTAGCAACCCTATTGCTTTGAAGTTAATGGTCGGCCGTTCATTCTTAGACTATTGATTATTGAATCACCATTCCAATGTTGGCCGTGCAACCCAGCCCATATTTCGGGTGCACCTTTCAACCATTGTTAAATTATGTATGTTTTCCTCGAGCATACCTCACTATATCATTTGATCTGACAAAGGTTATCTCCTTGTTCAAATAATCGTGGAAATCCATCTTTTGAAATGTAAATGGAATGTCGCTAGGTCCATCAGTCACCTCCTCACCCTCTCCTTGCTTTAATGATGAACTCTTGTTTTAGAACTCGCTTCCATAGTTCATTTCCCCGAGAATCTTACAATGTCATCTCGTCAATTTGCGTTGTACCTTTTCTTCTCAGGTATCCTAAGTCTGAGGTATCCCGACACAATCAGATCTGAATCTCAGTCGGATATGATGGTTGAGACATTTTCCTAGAGTCATATCATTGGTCTTTATATGACCCGGCAAGATGATGTCATGCCTAACACACCTGGCCGGAGGACCTATTGTTATAGTTTCCTTTCCTCAAGGTTATCCTTTCTTCCATGAGGAAATGGTAAGACTTATTCTACAAGTGGTTCCTGATAAATCCTTTGTGTATCCAAGGTCTAACCTTTGCTTGAAGACCCTGCCAATGCTATCTCGAAGCCTTTCTGTGGTACTCCGATCTTCAATAAAAACATTTGAAGCCCAATGCTATATGTTTCTTGCTCAATTATCCAAACATCGTCGTATGGTTAATGTCATGAAAATTCTCTCCCCTTACATTATATCCTGTCATGCATATCATGCTCTGCTTGTCCTTGGGAAGGATATAACCTTGAAAGATGTGTTTAAACACATTTTACTTTCCCTTGTTCTGTTTAATCTGATAATCATTTTCCTTTCCATTGTTTGGTTTAACCTTTCTTGTGATCTATTTGATCTAAGCAGAAATATTCTCCTGCTTATGTAAACACCTCGGTGTACAATTCTGTCAGCAAAACCCTATTACTATTGTTGATGACATTCTGGTAGCCACCGATGGACGAGAACTTAGCCTATTGGTCCGCCTCGTTCGACGAGCAGGAAAATGGTTCTCTTCGTCTCTCGCCCTTGGTACCGACATTGTTGCCGACATAATAGACAGACTAACCTCTGACATGCCTTGCTTGCATGATCACGCAAGACGTCTCCGCCTTTCCTACTTTTAACTCACATTGTGGGCCCATAACCCACAGTTCCACAGGATCGAAACCTGACTCTCCTGTACACCCCTGTTTCTAAAGTTATTCCTCATGCTTGGCTTCGTATGAAAGATCACAAGCCACCTTCCTAGTGATCTATTCTGGTATCAGGCGCAATACTTATTCCCATTGCTCTGAACCCCTTTCACCCTCTGTTTCAGGCAACGGACGGATGCCTAACCGCTTGGAGCTTCTTGTTGCCCCTCCTTACCTTGCTCTCGATAACTTTCTTGAATTTCAACTCGAGAGATGCCTCTATGCCACGTTCACTGAGATAGCCCCCAGGTACCTAACATATGTTGAGCTCCGTCCTTCCCGAGTTTCCCCCTTAGCTTTCCGTAAGTACGATGGAGATCCTGATGGAAGGATGACCTGAAGCAGACAAATGAAGACGTCAATGTAATGGATCGACCACTTCGAGAAGAGCAACCAAGACCGAAAAGATTCGTTAGGATTTCGTAACCAGACCTTTCCCCCTTATTCCCCCTCTTAAATCTCGGGACGAGATTTCTTGTAGTGGAGGAGAATTGTGACGCCCGGATAATTAGGCTACAGTAATCACACGTTAATAATGCCACGTCACCTTTGTCACTGTAATTAATCTCGGGTTAATTCAAAACCGTTTCAAATTTAAATCCTAAATAAGTCAAACGACAAAAGTTTTCAAATATTAAAACAAAAATGTTCGGGCTATGTCAATTATTGCATCGGTAATTATGGTGAAGTAAACACATTTTTATGAAATGCCTAAATACTTTTAAATGAACTTAAACAGAAAATAAATAATAAAAGAAAATAAAATATAGAAAACGAAACAAAACAAAAAAAAGAATAAAAAGGCCCCTGACCAACTGGGCCAGGCGGCCCACCTCACCGGCCAGGCCGGCCCACCTGGCCCAGTGTCACACCCTGCATTTTGTAAAATTTCATTTGCATCAATAAAGCATGAAAATTTGGACCAAAAAAAAACTTTTGCATTATTTGGCTTTTATTTGGAGTTGGATTTTCTCTTTGTGTTTCCAAGTGCTCTTTAAAGTCAACACAACTCCACCTTATATACTTCATCTCCTTGCCCCAAACTTCTGCCCAATGATCATGCCATGTGTATAGTGCAATATAGTATTTTCTTACAAAAATAATTTGGCCAAATAGTGTTTTCAAAAATTAGTTTTCCAAAAACCCCTGAATTGAGGTTTGCACTACAAGTACTTGATTTGGGGTATGAAAAATATTTCAAAGAGTATATTTGAAACCTATTAGATATAGGGCTTCCATAAACCACAAAAATATAATTTTAAAAGTTATTTTCCTATTTTATTTAAAGGCTTTTCTTAAGGCCAGAAATGGTCTTTAATAGGTTAAAATTATTTTAAAACTTTAAAAATATTTGAGAAAAAATTAGGGAGACTCAATGGACATATATTTACCATATATATCAGTTTCAACACATGGTCATGATCAAAATATTGGACAAAACCTCCCAAAACCATTTCTGCTCATTTCAAGGATTTGAAATATTTCTACAGGAAATATTTTTATAAAATTCCAAGAAAATTCTAACAAGTCACATATGACATTTTTGATGATCTTGGCAAGTATCATGTCATGGAGAATAATATAACCCCATGAAAATTACCCCAAAACCCCCTCTGGCCAGAATCAAATTTGAACTACTTTGTACTACCAACTTTCTCTCCTTGATCCCAAATTTTGTGAGCATGATCACATGACCAAATGAGGCCAGCACACCAAGTGGTGCATCAAGGAGAAGTGATTTACTCAACTAGATCTGCACAAGTCCATTCCTGCCAGCTTAGGGTTTACAAAGTTGCACCGCAACTTTGCCCAAATAAGCTCCAAATTGGTGGAAGGCCCTAATTATATGTGACATTTCACCTGTGGAGTCTCATGACAAGTGAAAGTCATATACTTGCCCAAACCATCATCAAACACCTTCCGCAGAATTTTAAAATGCAAATTCCAGCCTCTTCCACTAATCTCCTTGAGCCCCTTTTACCACAACCCTCCTAGTTCCCTCTATCACTGTGGATGCTTCCCTGCCCGAGGAAGCAATGATGAAGGAAGGGGGAACCCCATTTTTCTTCTCTGGACAGCAAATTTCCCTCTCTCTCTCAGCCTCCTTCTCTCCCCTCAGCTTTCCAGAGCATCCAAGGCTCTCCCCAGCTTTTGCCCACACCCCCTGCAGCCTCCAGACACTAGTGGACACGCGTGGACGCGGGAAAACCACGGATGCCGGCCAAAGTCGCGCCTGAGCGCTGGCGGAGGCACCCGACTGCTGACGCCTGCCTCCCGGCCACCTCGATCCTCCCCCGCGCGCCAGTCGATGCCCCTCGACGTCCGCTCCACGCCAGCAGGCTGCCCACTTGCTCCCGCGCCCTCCCCCCTTTCATGCGGCTCGCGCCAGAGCACCGCCCCGCTCGGCCAATGGCTGCGCCGCTCCTGTGGCTGCCCGCAGCTCGTCCCGCTCCTCCTCTCTCTCCCTGGCACCCTACACCACTCCCACGAACAACCCCGAGCTCTCCATTCCCTCTCTAACGGCCACCCGAGCCGATCCCGCGGAAACCCGTAGGCCGCGCCCACGATGGACCTCGGTCAGCCTATAAAAGGCGACCCCGAGCCTCTCTCTCGCTCCTTGTCACTCCCCCACACTCCTAACCCACCTCCCACACCACCCATTGGTCTCTAGAGCCGCTCGAGCTCGAGATCGAGCTAGAGCCCCGCCGCCTCGGCTCGTCGGCGTTCGCGCGGTACAGGCCTCCTCCGCCCTTGTTCTCTCTCGATCTGGAACCGCAAGGCGTCACTGACCCTTTCCCCTCTCTTTCCCACTCTTTTTGCAGCCGGGAACGGCCGGAACCATCGACGCCCGAAGCACTTCCGCCGCGTGACCTCGTCGTCGGCGAACCAGGCTACTCCGGCAACCATCTCCACCACCACCCGAACGGCGACATCCTCCCGAGTCCAATGGTACCACCCACGCACCCTCCGTGCCCTATATCGCCGGGCGAGCTCGCCGCTGCCTCTCGGATCGGAGGTAGACGACGACGGCCCCGGCCCTGCCTCGTCCTCACGCCGACGGGTGGGATCCACCTGTCGAGTTTAAACGCACAGCAGCACACACGGTTCGCCGTCGGTGAAGGCGATTACTTTTACGCCTTCGACGTGGCGGCCTCGCTGGCTGATTTCCCTCGGGCCTGTTGCCCGATGGCCTCTCCGCCCAAAGGGCACAAAGCCGCTTTTCTTTTTTTTTTCTCTGTTTTACAAAAATTCCACAGACAAAATACTTATCCAAATGAAATAATTCCAACTCCTAAAATCTCAGAATAATCCCACCTATTTATTGATGTAACTTTCATGCACATCCATTACACTTTTTTCTGCTCTGCTCAAATTTAAATTCAAATTTGAACAATAGAACCTCTGTTTGAAAATCCACAACTCTGTTTCCCTAGCTCCAAATCCAAAACCAAGAATTTTCCCCTTCCTAGTTTTCCTCCTAGTATTTTACAAAAATAAGTTGACATTTTTCTGAGCACTTTGACTTTTCTGTTTTTATTATTGTCTCATTTATCCGTTGTTTTCTTGCGACGATTAGATCCCGTGTTTGACGAAGTAGTTGGAGAAGAAGGAGAGGAAGGGCCTGAAGACTTTGAAGACCAAGCCAACCAAGGCAAGCAGCCCTTTGACCATGCCCATGAAACCCTTTTTATGCATGTCTTATAACACTTATTATTATTGCATCGGAATCATGATGAGATGGTAAACCACGTTGGTTGGTTGCCTCTGTTACTTCCTCGTTGATACTTGCATTGTGCATGACCCTACCTTCCTATGAGGGTTATGCCGGTGGGAGTAGATAGGATGCTAAAGTGGATGCTACGCAAAAAGGGACGGGTATATGCATGGTGAAGGAGTCAAAGCATTTTCAAAAGACTTTTCGAAAACCCCGTCGGGTGCCACTTATGCCTGAGGGAGATGATGAGATGGGTAACCACTTGATGACGAAGTGGTGTACCGAGGCAAGTGTGTGTTGTTTTCGAAAACGGATTAGATTTAAGATTTGTCGACTGTCCCAACCTTACATGCGCAACCACTCTACCCTTATATGGGAAAGGGCATTATTGATTACCTAGGCCGATACTAGCTTGGAGCCCGCATTACTAGTGATGGGGGAGAGTTGGTGCTCTCTCTCGGGACGGGGTCGTGCCAGGTAGAGCGGCCATGACTATTTTCACAGGGCACCGGATACACCGTTGTGTCCCCTCTCGGATGTTACGATCTCGAGTGAGTCTCGTATGATGTACATCGTGAGGATTCGGAACGACGAGTGGACTCCTTGTTAGTGTCGTCTAGGGAAAGGTAGTGATCGAGTGCTTACCCCGGGTACTTGAGGTACCGCGGGTCGTGGATGACACGGAAGTTCCCCGGATCTTGTGGGTAAAGTGTGCAACCTCTGCAGAGTGTAAAATTATTCGAATAGCCGTGTCCACGGTCAAGGAAAGTTGGGCGGTGCTGCTTAAACTATGTCCAGAGTTTTACAACCGTGTGTGTGAGTTGATAAAACTACTTGGGTCAAGTCAAAGGACTTGACATGATTGAGTCGGGTTGGTGCCCACTCTATTTATGTTGATATTTGTAAGCTGTCCTCATGGTTACTTGAATCCTCCTGATGCATGTCTTGCAAGTTGTGGAACATGTTATTGCACTCAAAACTAGCTTTCTGCAAAAATTTACCTATATCATGCATTGTTATATCTGGAACCAAAACATGGGTTGCTTGCGAGTACATTCAAAGTACTCATTGGCTTGCCACTGGTTATTTAATTGGCCAGGCATGGAAGAACCGGAGTTCAAGAAGAGTTCTTTGGAGACGAACATGCGAACTAGGACGCTTCCTACCGAATGCCTGTAGGGTTAAGGCAGATGGCATGGGTTCTACTTATCGACGAAGATTTCCGCTGCTTCTGTTTCATTTGATGTTTAGCCCTTAAGGCTTTATCAATCTAAGACTTGACCATAATGGTCATAATTTGTGTAAGACGTTATGCATGGATGTAAGACTCTTGTTATTCAGCTTCTGTGTGTTCAGTGAGCATTGATCTCTGGGATCACTGGACACGTGCATTCGGTGATCACGACATATGAGTCGGGTCCCCACACCCAGCCGGCCGACCCAGCCCTGCCTTATCCCCACGAGGGGGGGAAACCCTAACCAACCCCCGTCACCCACCCGCCCCCCACTCGCTCCCTCCACCCCCTCGCTCTGGATCTGGATCTGGAGGAGCCCGATCCCCTCCTCCCTCGCTCGACGCCCGTAGCCACCAGGAGACAATGTCAACTCGCCAGACTCCCCCACCGGCCTGCTTCCTCCTCTCCGCCGGCCTGCCTCCCCATCGCCGTCGTCCCCGTCAACCCCCACGAGCACCACTGCCCCGTTCCCTGCTTTCCCCCGTGAGCTCACCCTCACCGTCGTCTCTGTCTTCCCGCGCACACACGCACCGCGCCCGACGTGGCCCTGGCTGCTGCGCCGGCCAAGCTTCGCCATCGCCGGCGGCGCGCCTCTTCCTCCTCCTTCCCCACGCCGACTAAGCCCCGCTTGCCCGCAGACAGGCAGCACCGACCGCCTCTGCTGCCATGAGCTGGTGCCCCGCGAGGCCACGACGCCGCTTAGAGACCCCGGCTCCGCCTCCCGACCGCCACCGGCCGTCGCCCATGGCGGCCGCCGACATCGACGCCTCAGATTCAGCGGCGCTCAAGGCCCATCGCCTGGGCTCCACTCCGGCGCCACCTCGCCTCGCCCGCCTGTTTGTGCTCCGCACTGGATCCCTCTCCCCTGCTTCGATCTTTCGCCGCTGAGGCTGTCCCCTTCGGCCTCCATGGCGGAGCTCGCTCGCGTGTGCTCGCCACGCCTCGATCCCGTCGTGCCCGCCATGCCCATGGCCGCACCGCTCCGACCTTGGCCTCCTGTGACCACGCCACGCCAAGGCTTCACCCTTCACCGCTGGCCCTGTGCCACTGGCCCCTCAGCCGCCGCCCATCTGCGCCGCTCGACCCTCCTCGACGGGCGCGCGCTGCGCCCAACGCCCGCTAACCGCCCCGCTAAGGCCCCCAGGGCCCTATGACAAAGGGGACCCACTCAGAACGTTTAAAAATATATATATAATAATAATAATAATTAATTAATTAATTAATTAATTAACTAAATTACTTAAGTTAATTAATCCTATTTAATTAATCTAATTAACCTGTTAGTCTAACTAAGCAATAATTAGTTTAACCTAACCCTAATTAACTTAACGATGTATGACAGGTGGGTCCCACTGGGCCCACACGTTAGTTTGACCCAGTCAACCTCTGTTGACTGCTGACGTCATGCTGACTTCAGCAATCACTGTTCTGGATAATGTTGCATTAAAATAATTAAATAAATCCTGAAAATGATTTAAATCTTTTAAAATTAATAGAAAATAAACTGTAGCTCACATGAAAATACCTTCTACATGAAAGTTGCTCAGAACGATGAGACGAATCCAGATATGCAGCCCGTTCGTCCGCCTCACGTCCCTAGCATAGCAAACCTGCAACCTTCCCCCTCCGGTTCATCTCGTCTGAAACACGAAACACCGGGATACTTTCCTGATGTTTTCCCCTTCACCGTATTACCTATCCCTGCGTTAGATCACCTCTAGCGCCGCGTATTGCCATGCTATGCTTTGATTGCTCTTTTATTTATTGTGTTCCCCTCCGTTACTTCTTTCCGGTAGAGACCGAGACCGCTGCCGGTACTCTCGTGATCGACTACATCGACGATTTAACCCTTCTTGCCGTGAGCTTCCAGCAACCCCCTTGCTCACCAGATATCGCCTATTCTTCTCTATACTGCTTGCATTAGAGTAGTGTAGCATGTTACTGCTTTCCGTTATTCCTATCCTGATGCATAGCCTGTCCTTGCTACTACTGTTGATACCTTTACCTGCAATCCTACATGCTTAGTATAGGATGCTAGTACTTCATCAGTGGCCCTACACTCTTGTCCGTCTGCCATGCTATACTACTGGGCCGTGATCACTTCGGGAGGTGATCTCGGGCATATACTATATACTTTATATTGTTACATTACTTGTGATACTGTTCGGAGATGGGGGCTGAAGGGGCAGGTGGTTCCATCCCGGTAGAGGTGGGCCTGGGTTCCCGACGGCCCCCGACTGTTACTTGTGGCGGAGCGACAGGGCAGGTTGAGACCGCCTAGGAGAGAGGTGGGCCTGGCCCTGTTCGGCGTTCGTGGATACTTAACACGCTTAACGAGATCTTGGTATTTGATCTGAGTTGGGTCGTTGACCTTATACGCACTAACCGCCATGTGGGACAAGATATGGGCAACCGGCGTCGTGGTATCAGCCGAAGCATTTCTTGACGTCATCGACTGAGCGGCGCGCGCCGGATTGGACTGGAACACCTGCTAGGCTAGGTCTGCTTTCGGCCACCCACGCAACGTGTAGGTGTGCTAAGGGCGATGGGCCCAGACCCCTGTGCGCATAGGTTTAGACCGGCGTGCTGACCTCTCTGTTATGCCTAGGTTGGGCTGTGACGTGTTGATCTTCCGCGGCCGGGCATGACCCAGAAAAGTGTGTCCGGCCAAATGGGATCGAGCGTGTCGGGTAATGTGGTGCACCCCTGCATGGAAGTTAATCTATTCGAATAGCCATGATCTTCGGTAACAGGACGACTTGGAGTTGTACCTTGGCCTTATGACAACTAGAACCGGATACTTAATAAAACACACCCTTCCAAGTGCCAGATACAACCCGGCGATCGCTCTCTAACAGGGCGACGAGGAGGGGATCGCCGGGTAGGATTATGCTATACGATGCTACTTGGAGGACTTCAATCTACTCTCTTCTACATGCTGCAAGACGGAGGCGACCAGATGCGTAGTCTTCGATAAGACTAGCTATCCCCCTCTTATTCTGGCATTCTGCAGTACAGTCCACCGATATTGCCTCTTTACACATATACCCATGCATATGTAGTGTAGATCCTTGCTTGCGAGTACTTTGGATGAGTACTCACGGTTGCTTTCTCCCCCCTTTTCCCCCCTTTTCCTTTCCTTCTGGTTGTCTCAACCAGATGTCGGGGCCCAGGAGCCAGACGCCACCGTCAATGACGACTACTACCCCGAAGGTGCCTACTACTACGTGCTGCCCGCTGACGACGACCAGGAGTAGTTAGGAGGATCCTGCAGAGGCCTGCGCCTCTTCGATCTGATCTCGGTTTGTGCTAGCCTTCTTAAGGCAAACTTGTTTAACTTATGTCTGTACTCAGATATTGTTGCTTCCGCTGACTCGTCTATGATCGAGCACTTGTATTCGAGCCCTCGAGGCCCCTGGCTTGTATTATGATGCTTGTATGACTTATTTATGTTTTATAGTTGTGTTGTGATATCTTCCCGTGAGTCCCTGATCTTGATCATACACGTTTGCGTGCATGATTAGTGTACGATTGAATCGGGGGCGTCACAACCAAGGATAATCGACATGTTGTCGTCCTCGGGCATCTCAAGTGTAACAAAGTCAGTCAAGATAGTAACGTTAGCAACAACAATGGGTACATCCTCACAAATACCAATAGGTATGGCAGTTGATTTGTCAGCCATTTGCAAAGATATTTCAGTAGGTGTGAGTTTATTCAAATCAAGTCTTTTATATAAAGAGAAAGTCATAACACTAACACCAGCTCATAAATCACATAAAGCAGTTTTCACATAATTCTTTTTGATAGAGCAAGGTATAGTTGGTATCCCCGGATCTCCAAGTTTTTTAGGTACTCCATCCTTAAAAGTATAATTAGCAAGAATGGTGGAGATTTCAGCTTTCGGTATTTTTCTCTTATTGGTGATGATGTCTTTCATATACTTTGCATAAGGAGGCATTTTCAAGATACCAGTCAAGCGAGTACGCAAAAAGACTGGGCTCAACATTTTAGCAAATCGTTCAAATTCTTCATCATCTTTCTTTTTAGTTGACTTAGGTGGAAAAGGCATAGGTTTTTGAACCCACGGTTCTCTTTCTTTACCGTGTTTTCTAGCCACAAAGTCACTTTTATCCTACCTCTTATTCTTAGGTTGTTGGTTATCAAGATCAACAAGTGGTTCTATCTCAACATCATTGTCTGGCTCATTACTATTTGTTTGAGTATTTTCATGAACCTCATCATTATCTTTTTCATTATCAGAAGGTGAGTGTTGATTACCAGACTGAGTTTCAGCATCAGAAATAGAAATTCATTATCATTATCAGGAGGCTTTGCTACTTCAGGTTCACTAGAGGCATGCAAAGTCCTATCATTTTTCTTCTTCTTTTTCTTTTTAGAAGGACTAGGCGCAGTGGTGTTGTTCCTTTGTGAATCTTGGTCAATTCTTTTTGGGTGTCCCTCAGGATATAGTGGTTCCTGGGTCATTTTACCTCCTCTAGTTGCTACTCTAACAACAAAGTCATGTATATTGTTATTCTTTTCATCTAACAACTCTCTTTGAGATTTAGCAACTTGTTCTAACTGGGTTTGTACCATAGAAGCATGCTTTCCAACACCTCTAACATCATTTTAGATTCTAAATAACAAGTCACTCAAGCGAGCAATCATATTAGAATTGTATTTCAATTGTTTCATAACATTTGCATTGAAGTGATGTTGTTTTCTAATGTAGTTTTCAAACTCATAAAGGCATTGGCTAGGGTGCATATTGTGAGGATTGTCATTATCATTGAACTTCATTAGAGAATTTACCTCTACCACCTTAGGTGGTGGTGGTGTATCAAGCCCATGTATTTCTTCAATAGGAGGTAAATTTTTAACATCCTCAGCTTTAATACCTTTTTCCTTCATAGATTTCTTTGCCTCTTGCATATCTTCGGGACTGAGATATAATATACCCCTCTTCTTCGGAGTGGGTTTAGGCAGTGGTTCAGGAAGAGTCCAATCATCATAATTTTTAAATATGTTATTCAATAATTCTTCAGCTTGCCCAACAGTTCGTTCCCTGAAAACACAACCAGCACAACTATCTAGGAAATCCCTAGAAGCATCGGTTAGTCCATTATAGAAGATATCAAGTATTTCATTTTTCTTAAGAGGATGATCAGGCAAGGCATTAAGTAACTGGCAAAGCCTCCCCCAAGCTTGTGGGAGACTCACTTCTTTAATTTGCACAAAGTTAAATATTTCCAGTAAACCAGCTTGTTTCTTATGAGCAGGGAAATATTTTTTCAGAGAAGTAATAAATCATATCCTGGGGACTACACACACAACCAGGAGCAAGAGTATTGTACCAAGCTTTAACATCACCCTTTAATGAGAACGGAAATAACTTGAGAATAAAGTAATAACGAGTCTTCTCATCATGAGTAAAAAGGGTGGCTATGTCATTCAACTTAGTAAGATGTGCCACAACAGTTTCAGTTTCATAACCATGGAAAGGATCAGATTCAACCAAAGTAATTAACTCTGGGTCGACAGAAAATTCCTAATCCTTATCATCAATAAAGATAGGTGCAGTAGCAAACTTAGGATCATATTGCATTCTAGCATTCAGAGATTTTTCTTTATACTTGCATAATAGTTTCTCTAGATCATCTCTATCCTTACAAGCAAGAATGTCTCTAGTTGTCTCTTCATTCATAACATAACCTTCCGGTACCTTAGGAAATTCATATCTAGGAGGGCTAGTTCCAGTAGGTGTTTCAAGATTTTCAGTTTCAAGCTCATCATCAGATTCAACAACATCATGTTGAATTACTCTAGCAATTTTTTCATCAAGAAAATCACCAAGTGGCACACCATTATCATCAAGCAAGGTACTAGCATCGTCATAAGCATTATCCATAGCAGAAGTAGCATAATCAATAACTTGCGACATATCAGAATAGATAGCATGTGGTGGTGTTGCAAGTTTACTTATAACAGAAGGTGAATCTAAAGCAGAACTGGATGGCAATTCCTTACCTCCCCTCATCTTAGAGGGATAAATCTTGGTCTTAGCATCCTTCAGATTCTTCATAGTGATAAATTGATAAAAATCCCAAGTGACTCAACAAATATAGCTATGCTCCCCGGCACCGGCGCCAGAAAATGGTCTTGATAACCACAAGTATAGGGGACCGCAACAGTTTTCGAGGGTAGAGTATTCAACCCAAATTTATAGATTCAACACAAGGGGAGCCAAAGAATATTTGAAGGTATTAGCAGCTGAGTTGTCAATTCAACCACACCTGGAGATTAATTCCTTCTGCCGCCGCTACACTCAAGGTAGCAACATCAAAGGCAAAGAAGGATGGTAGGTCGAACAACATGAAGTGGAAGCTGTTCATGTCCATGTTCGTGCTGAATAAGATGTGTGAGCTCATCTCTAGTGGAGTTATGACTCACAAGGGCTTCAAGGAGGTGCACTTGAACACCGTTGCAAAGTAGGTGTTCAAGTTGTGTGGGTAGGAGGTGTCCACCACCCAGGTGTACAACCACCTAAGGAAGTGGAGAGGTCGATGGATCCAAGTGTCCAAGATGAGAGACCTTAGCGGCGCCTCATCAGATGAACACTTGCTCCATAGTTCTGGAGGCAGAGCACTATGCCGACCATGTCGTGCTTAGCTCACAACCCTCTTCCTTTTCATACTGTCCACCATTGCCTACTCCTAATCGCAACTAACAACACTTATGTTTCACTCTTAGGACCACCCAAGGGAGGCTGAGTTCCTCAACACACTGATACGTCTCCGTCGTATCTATAATTTTTGATTGTTCCATACCAATATTATGCAACTTTCATATACTTTTGGCAACTTTTTATACTATTTTTTGGACTAAAATATTGATCCAGTGCCCAGTGCCAGTTCCTGTTTGTTCCATGTTTTTTGTTTCGCAGAAAACCCATACCAAACAGAGTCCAAACGGGTTAAAAACTAATGGAGATTATTTTTGGAATATTTATGATTTTTCGGAAGAAGAATCAACGCGATATGATGCCCGAGGGGGCCACGAGGCAGGGGGCGCGCCCCAGGGGGGTAGGCGCGCCCTGGACCCTCGTGGCCACCCCGTAAGGCGGTTGGAGCCCTTCTTTCGCCGCAAGAAAGCTAATTTCCGGATAGAGATCGTGTCCAAAATTCAGCCCAATCGGAGTTACGGATCTCCGGTTATAAAAGAAACGGTGAAAGGCCAGATCTGAGAACGCGGAAACAGAGAGAGACAGAGAGACATATCCAATATCGAAGGGGCTCTCGCCCCTCCCATGCCATGGAGACCAAGGACCAGAGGGGAAACCCTTCTCCCATCTAGGGAGAAGGTCAAGGAAGAAGAAGAGGAAGGGGGCCCTCTCCCCCTCTCTTCCGGTGGCGCCGGAATGCCGCCGGAGCCATCATCATCACCGCAATTTTCACCAACAACTTCACCAACATCATCACCAACTCTTCCCCCCTCTTTGCAGCGGTGTAACCCCTCTTTTACCCGCTGTAATCTCTACTTAAGCATGGTGCTCAACGCTATATATTATTTCCCAATGATGTATGGCTATCCTATGATGTTTGAGTAGATCCGTTTTGTCCTATGGGTTAATTGATGATTGTGATTGGTTTGAGTTGCATGTTTTATTATTGGTGCTGTCCTATGGTGCTCTCCGTGTCGCGCAAGCGTGAGGGATCCCCGTTGTAGGGTTTGCAATATGTTCATGATTTGCTTATGGTGGGTGGCGTGAGTGACAGAAGCACATACCCGAGTAAGTAGGTTGTTTGCGTATGGGAATAAAGAGGACTTGATACTTTAATGCTATGGTTGGGTTTTACCTTAATGATCTTTATTAGTTGCGGATGCTTGCTAGAGTTCCAATCATAAGTGCATATGATCCAAGTAGAGAAAGTATGTTAGCTTATGCCTCTCCCTCAAATAAAATTGCAATAGTGATTACCGGTCTAGTTGTCGATTGCCTAGGGACAAATAACTTTCTCTTGACAAAAATCTCTTTACTAAAACTAATTTAGTTGTGTCTTTATCTAAACAGCCCCTACTTTTTATTTACCCGCTCTTTATTATCTTGCAAACCTATCCAAAAACACCTACAAAGTACTTCCAGTTTTATACTTGTTCTAGGTAAAGCGAACGTCAAGCATGCGTAGAGTTGTATCGGTGGTCGATAGAACTTGAGGGAATATTTGTTCTACCTTTAGCTCCTCGTTGGGTTCGACACTCTTACTTATCGAAAGATTCTACAATTGATCCCCTATACTTGTGGGTTATCAAGACCTTTTTCTGGCGCCGTTGCCGGGAAGCCATAGTGTGGGGTGAATATTCTCGTGTGTGCTTGTTTGCTTTATCACTAAGTAATTTTTATTTGCTGTCCTAAGTTGTTCTCTATCTTTAGTTATGGATATGGAACACGAAATACCAAAAAAATTAGGTGTAATTGCTGCTCATGGAGATAGGGAACCTCCTAAAACCCCCGATGCTTATTATGTGAAAGATATTATGTACTACTTTGATAATCCTGAGAAAACCCCATTCAACTTTGTAATGGGAGACACGTTGGATCAACGTGAATACTTTAGGAATTATCGCTTGAATAAAAAAGGGAAACTATTATGGGATCAAATTTATATGTTGAAGTGGTATGCTAGGCATCTATGCTTGAGATATGATTATACTTGTTGCTCTAGGATGAAGTCTCCACACCTTCCCTTTTCATGCAAATTTAATGATAATGAAACCTTGGCTTCTTATGCTAGGGGTATATATGATTACTATGATGTTGAACAAATAGAAGAATTTGTTGCTTTTATGGGTGCTTATGAAATTGAATCTGTATTTAAAGAGTGTGAAAATCTTTATGATGCTGTTTATAGACCTAAAAATTTAGCTATCCTTAAATATTGCTATGAGAATTATGAATACAATGCCGATATTGATGCGTTTATTGAGAAAGTCTCCGCTGTCCAAGAAGAGACTAATATTTTGCAGGAGTCTATGGAAGAAGAAATTGATGAAATTATGAGCTCATTGAATGAAAAAGATGAGGAGGAGAGTGAAGAACAAAAGGAGGAAGAGCAGATTGATCACACGTGCCCACCTTCTAATGAGGGTAACTCTTCAACTCATACATTGTTTAATTTCCCTTTCGTGCTTACCGAAGGTTGTTATGATCCCGTTGATTCTTTTGAAATATCCCTTTTGGATGATGCTTGCTATGCTTGTGTCCAAGATGCCAATATGAATTATGATTATGGAGATGAACTTGCTATAGTTCCTTATGTTAAACGTGAAATTGTTGCTATTGCACCCACACATGATAGTCCTATTATCTTTTTGAATTCTCCCGACTACACTATATCGGAGAAGTTTGCCCTTATTAAGAGTTATATTGATGGGTTGCCTTTTACCGTTGCACATGATGATTTTTATGAATATAATATGCATGTGATTTCTTCTCCTACTTGCAATTATTATGAGAGAGGAACTTTATCTCCACCTCCCTATGTTTCCCACACGATAGAATTGCAAGAAACTGTTTATACTATGCTTTGGCCTTTACTTTGTGTGAATGAATTGTTCTTTATGACATGCCGATGCATAGGAAGAGGATTAGACTTCATTGTTGCATGATATATGTTACTTTGTGCTCACTACTAAATTACAAATCATTGTTAATTAAAATTGGCTTTGGTATACCTTGGGATCCGGGTGGATTCACTACTTGAGCACTATATGCCTAGCTTAATGGCTTTAAAGAAAGCACTGCCAGGGAGACAACCCGGAAGTTTTAGAGATTCGTTTATTTCTGTTGTGTGCTTTTATAAAGTTTAAAAACAAAAAAATAAAGAGGGGAACCTAAACCCTTTTCAAAAAGAAAAGTGAAAGTGAGAGAGACAAGCATTGTTGAAGTGGGGGAGCTCCTTGAACTTTGTTCATGCTCAGGAAACTTTGTGAATCTTGATTACAGAAAATTTTCAATAAAAATAATTATCCCCTTGTACAATTCCATTGTATTATAAAAATAATGTGCCAAGGTTTGCCTTTATGATGTTTAGAATGCTTGTTGGTTTGTACGGTGCAGGACAGAAACTTTGGCTGTAGTGCGCGATTTTACATTTTTTACTGGAACGTCAAATGGTTCTGAAACATTTTGCACTGTCTTTCTATACAAATTGTTTATTTTTACTAATTTTGGCAGAATTGTTCAAGTACCATAAGTATGGTGAATGTTCAGATTATTACAGACTGTTCTGTTTTAGACAGATTCTGTTTTTGATGCATAGTTTACTTGTTTTGATGAAACTATTGATTTCTATCAGTGGATTAAGCCATGGAAAAGTTATACTACAGTAGATATAATGCAAAAAAAATATTAATTGGTTTGAAATAGTACTTAGAGTAGTTATTTGCTTTATTATACTAACAGATCTTATCGAGTTTTCTGTTGAGTTTTGTGTGGATGAAGTGTTCAAAGATCGAGGAGGTCTCGATATGAGGATAAGGAGGAGAGGCATGAGCTCAAGCTTGGGGATGCCCAAGGCACCCCAAGTAAATATTAAAGGAGACTCAAGCGTCTAAGCTTGGGGATGCCCCGGAAGGTGTAACACCCCGATAATCATGCTACAGTAAACTCCTGCTAATGACTGCCAAGTCATCACAATTATTTTTGCTAATCATCACTTTGTTCCAAATCAAATTCATATCCATATTCAAATTGCATGTCAAATTATTTTCTTCAAAAATAAAACAAAAATGTTGGTTGGGTTGCAAATATTCATTATGGAATTATCATGTAGAAACCAACATCATTTAACTCATAGATAAATTCCTAGGATTTAATAAATGGTCCAACAACATTAAGATAAGCCATTTTGATTTTAAACAACTGGTCTAACTTTTCCGAATGCTCTGAAACTTTTTGTGCAGCCTTAGGATAACACCGGGTATTTATGTGTCAATCTTCATCTACATCTAAAATCATTTGCTATTAAAAGTAAATGCCAACTAAATAAATAATATATAAAAAAGGAAAGAGCTAGGCAGACTGGGCCCTAGTCCACAGTGGACAGCCCAGCCCACCTCACCTCATCTCCCTTCTCGCTTCACAGAGCAGAGGGAATCGTGGCGTCCATCCGCCGACGATGGCCGTGCGTGGCGGCCATCCACGCCCACCGGCCGCCTACAAAACCTCCCCCACGACCCTCTCGGCTGAACCCTAGCGCCTCCCACTTCCTCCTCCCAAGCTTCCGCTCTCTCCCAAACACAACCGCCGCCGTGCGCCGCCGATCCCATGACCACCGGCGCCCTGCGCTGGGAACCTTGCAGGAGGTGCGCCGACCGTCGCCTCTTCTTCCTTGACATTTGGTTAAAGTCAGGCGATCTACAGCGAAGGAATCGGGTCCTTCTTCGTCCTCGACCGCGGTTTCTTCTCCGACGAACCCCGCGCGCGCCGATCCTCCCCGAGCCGTTGCCCTCCCCTCTCGAACCACAAAGTGAGCCTCATCGATTTCCCCTTTCCCCTTTTATTCGCTTTCCGATTGCCGTCGTCCCGAGCTCGGTCATCCTCTTCCATGGCCACGCTCGAGCCTCGGTTACGCAAGACGTGCTTGTGCTGCTCCTGCCCATGGCCTCGCCTCGCTGCCCGTCCCCTGCGCCTCGCCTGTGCACGCCACGAGGCTGTCTCTTCTTGTGCCGCCGTTGACCCCATCCGCCGCAGCCGTTCACGCCAGCCGGGCGCACTCTGCCTTTGCCCGACCGCGTCGGCAGAGATCCCGCTCTCACCGCCGCCTGCTACGTGTTGCTCGTGGTCCCATCTGCTGCTTGCTACTCCCGCCTGCTACTTACGACTGCTGCTGCTCCTAGTTGTTTGCTGATGTTCCTTAGCCGCCGCTACTATCGCTATTGCTGCGCTGCCTGTGCCGCTGCTAACTACAGCTGTTGCTCCTAAGCTTTTGTTGCTCCTGGCCTCCACCCGTGAGAGCCCTCCTGACCATGGCTGCCATGCGCCCATGCATGTGCATACCCAGCCATAGGCATCGTTGTGCCTCTGGCCGGCCTGTTTAGATTAGGATAGGGATTAGTTTAATGCTAATTAGCAGAATGGCCTAATGACAGTGGGTCCCAACAGCTAAAGAAACTTTTAATCTAACTCTAGTCAATGACACGCGGGACCCACCTACACTATTCACCCTTTAACCAGTCAAATGTTGACTTGGTCAACTCAGTCAATGGCCCCACCTGTCGGCCTCACACAACCACTGGCGGGTACACTTCTGGGTGTATCTAGCCTTTTAGTCATTATTATTTTCGAATTAATAATAGTCCAGAATTTTACAATATTGTTTAAAACTTTAGAAAATCATAGATAATAATCCGTAACTCGGATGAAAATGTTTTCTACAAGAAAGTTGCTCAGAAAAACATGACAAATCCGAATACGTGGTCCATTTACCTGTCAGATGCCTCTAACTATATGAACATGGAACATTCCCCTCGGTCATCTCGTCGACATAGTCCGAACCGGAAAATATTCCTGCTGAATTCCCTTCACCTATATCGTAGCCATACGTTAGGTCACACCCGGCACAACTTATTGCCACGTTATGCTTTGTGATGCTATGTTTGCTTTATATTTACTGTTTCTTCCCCTCTTCTCTTGGTAGACCCGAGACCGATGCCGCCCTGTGATCGACTACGCCAACGGCGACCCTCCTTGACAGAGCAACCGGGCAAGCCCCCCTTTGATCATCCCGATATCACCCATTCCATTCTCTCATGCTTGCATTAGATTTTGCTACTGTTATTGATTGCTCCTATTCTGATGCATAGCCTGCTTTTGTATCTGTTGTTGTACCTTACCGCTTATCCTAAACTGCTTAGTATAGGTTGCTTAGAGATCCATCGCTGACCCCCACTCGTCCCGATCGCCTACCGAATAATCGAAGACCCGATCAACGGATCAAGACCAGGCTCCGACACCGCACATCACTTCCCGTTAGTTGCTCGACACTCATCGGGTTACTATCGAGTACCGAGGGTGAAACCTCTACAACACTTCGATATTAACCTCAGTAATATAGCTATCCGGTCGTGGTCATCGAGGGTGATTTCCTCTTTAACCACTTCCGATCTGAAGTCTGTCGGCAACCCTCAAGTGTGGACCTCGAGGGTGAATCCTCTTACGCTCACCTTGATAACTACATCGAGTGGAATTCACCGGGGTGATTCTCGGTTTTCCCTTGATGTTTAGACACACCGTTACTTTGATTACTATGACTTTACACCGAGCCTGTTACTAAAGACGGGTCGACCACGAGGGTGCCAGCGAGCTTAATTGCGAGTGATGTGGAGTCGGGTTGACTTGGAGGGTGCCCGCGAGATAATTACAAGGCGTGGCCGGGCATTCCTAGCCCTTGCCGCAAGTCCTCGAGACGGGGCAACGGGGTCACATCTTTCGTGAGTCTCGCTTGTTACCGCGCTCCTAATCCACTACGATTTGGATGTTTGATCCGAGGGGCCTCTGGCCTGATAGCACTAACCATCACGTGGGCATAGTATGGGCGTTCTGCGTCGTATACATTAGCCGAAGCTTAATAGACGTCAGCGACTGAGTGGCGCGCGCCGGGTCGGACTGCGTGGCGCTGCCTTGTTGAAGGAGGTAGCTAGGTCCGCTCCGCTGCTGCGACGCAACGCGTCAGGAGGTCCCGGGAGATGGCCCATGACCCCGGGGCATAGGTTTAGTCCGCATGCTGGCCTCTCTATTAAGCCTAGGTCGGGTTGCGGCGTATTGTTTGGCCGAGGCCGGGCATGACCACGGAAAGTGTGTCCGCCGGAGTTAAGCGGCGTGGTGGGTAAGTTGGTGCACCCTGCAGGGAAAAAACATCTATCGATAGCCCGTCCCCACGATAACGGACACTTGGAGTTGTATCGCGATCGATACAACTAGAACTGGATACTTGTGATGAGAATTTGATGGTGATGAGAACTGGATTGTGATGATAATCGGATAGTATGGCTCGGGATCTCTTTCTCGCAGGAGTCGAGAAAGGATCTCTGCCGAGGTTGATAACACTACTACTACTTTACTTTATGCTACTCTACTCCCTCCTGTTGCTGCAAGATGGTGGTTTCGAAGATGCTAGTCTTCGGTAGGACTAGGCCTTCTCTCTATTCGGCATTTCTATTAGCCCACCACATATACAACCTTCCTTTGATAATGTTGCATACGTAGTGTAGATCCTTGCTTGCAGTACTTTGGATGAGTACTCACGGTTGCTTTGCTCCCCTTTTCCCCTTCTTCTTTCCGGTTGATGCAACCAGATGTCGAAGCCTGTGAGCCGATGCCACCTTTGACGATGCTACTACCCCGAGGGTGCCTACTACTATGTGGAGACCGTCGACGACCAGGAGTAGTTAGGAGGCTCCCAGGCAGGAGGCCTTGCCTTTTCGATCGTTGCTGCTTTTTGGAGCTAGCCTTCTTAAGGCAAACTTGTCTAACTCATGTCTCAGTACTCAGATATTGTTGCTTCACGACTCTTGCGTATTCGAGCTTATGTATTCAAGCCCTCGAGGCCCCTGGCTTGTAATATAAAGCTTGTATTATTTTAATTTGTGTCTAGAGTTGTGTTGTGATATCTTCCGGTGAGTCCTTGATCTTGATCGTACACATTTGCGTGCATGATTAGTGTACGATTGAATCGAGGGCGTCACAAGTTGGTATCAGAGCCGACTGCCTGTAGGTAGCCCCCTTTTCAACTCCTTGGCCGAAGTTGAGTCTAGAAACCGAAAACCGTTTTACTAACTTGGCTGTGTGGCTTACGGGCCCATGTCGCCAATTGGGTGGTATTAGGATTTTTATTCCTCGTCTATACTCTGGGACTCTGATCTCTCTTCTATTCGGGTTAAATGATTTTGCTAAAATCTAACTTTAGGTTCTCGAAAATATTTTCTCCCGGAGAGCCCCTTCAGTCCAGATGATCGCGTGCTGCTTCAGAAGATTTTGAAGTTACTCTTCGATGTTTCCCGAAACCCTTGTGCCCTTCGCTGTTGCAATTCCATATCACCGATAAATCCCTCTGGATAACTACATACACCTGTCGTTCATATTGTCATCCCCGGTTGATCTTGTTATTACAGGATGCCTTGTAATACTTTCAGGTATTTCGAGAATCCATTGTGCCTACTGCGTTGCAGCTCCTCTTCCGCATGAATACATGTACGAATAATTCCTCACAATTACCGGGGATTCGTTCATCTTCACAAAAGTCTTCGAAATACCATTCGACTTCTGAAAATCCTCAGCAGCCTATTATTGTTGAAATTCTTGTTTGCTTGCATTATGGTTAATTCCATATTTCTAGTAATCTTTGTTGACATCCTCTATCACTATCGTTTCGAGTCCCTTGATCCAATATGTTGCGAATGCTCGTAATCATCAATCAGATCCTAGCATTCATCCTTCCAGCTCAGACATCACTCCAAACATGAGCTTGTTCTTGTCAAATCAAACCTTGATTGATTGACGATCTGTATCGATTCAACTCAATTATCTTTTGTTCAGAGCCTCCGCTTCAGATCTTCTGATTTAAAAATCGTAATCCCTTTGTGTTCAAGCTTTGAAGTTCTCCAGTTGTATTTATAACCCGATGCCTTTGCATTCTTTCTTCTTCTGGGTGAGTATCGATACTCACCTCAGATATTTTATGGACCGCCATATCCTTGGTTGGATTATTATCCGACAATGTCCTTCATATTCATTAAACTTGTGAGTTCTGCCCTGACACATAATGCCTTTGGTAAATTCTATGATCTGCTTTTGTGAACCTTGCTCTGCTTTCGAGCTGGTATATTTTAATCTTGAAGTTAGTGGTATATGTTCCTAAGATACCCCTACGGGTTGAACCTATGCCTTCCCTAATCCTTGTGAACTCGAAAGAGATGTGAGTCATACTCTTCTGGTGCTTCACCAAATAAATCTAAGCACTACAAATTCTTCGAAAACGAGGAGTGAATGAAATGATATGCATTGAAGAAGTGGGAGTCGACCTTGAACTTTGTGTTCATGCCCATGGACATGATGCATAACTTATCATGGAAGCTTCTCGTAAAAATATTTACCCCTTGTTATAAGTTCATCTTGTATCGGTGGTTTGATCATTCATAATCATGGTTCCGACCATAGTTTCTCCCTAATTCCATTTCTCAGACAAGTTAAAATACTTGTCTCCTGCAAGTCATTTCACCTGTCCAACCTCCAATTTGATCTACCTTGAAGTATTGCCTCATGTTATCTCGAGGATATTGTGTCATTGCACTACCTCTTGTAAATTCTTAATTGGAGTGATACTCCATCACATCATTCCTAGCCTGATTGGATATATCATTATCGTGCTAATTTTAACTGTGCTACCTGGTCCTTATTCCCGGAGCACAGCTTTTCGACGATGAGCGAAGCTTACGTCGATCTTCCTCATCTTACCATTCCACCTTGAACAACAAGCTTGAATCTGAGCTTGTGTCGTATACGTGGTTCCAATAGCCTTTGCTTCATCATTCCTTTTGCTTGATGTCATTGCTGCTCGATGACATCTTCATAGAGCCTCTCGACAAAATTTGTCATGATCACCATCAATATACTGCCTTGTTCTAAGATATCAATCGAATTCTTGAGGAGAAATACCATCCTTGCCCGTCGATGATTCGTGTTGTCATCGACACCATCCTTGACTTCCTGCCAATACAGACTTGGTCATGTTTTGATTATATCTTACATTCCTTGATATTCTTGGAATTGTTCCTTTGTACTTCTGGTGACCTTCAGATTCAATCTTGCTTGAAACACCATGTTAATGTTACCTCGAAGAATGACTGTGGTACGCCGAACAACAACAAGAACATTGGAAGTGCATTGCCAAATGTTTCTTGATCTATTATCCAAACACCGTTGTATGGATAACTTCATGAATTCCCTTGCCCCTTTATCCAAATGGTGATGTACTTGTTGATCTAACATGTATATCATGCTCTACTTTTCCTTGGGAAAAGATACACTCCTAAATCTTGTGTATAAACACATTTTCCTTTCCATTGGTTTGTTAACGTTTCTTTTGATCTATATGATATAAGCAGAAATAATTCCCTGCTTATATAATAAAAAAACCTTGAGGTACAATTCGGTCAGTACAACCCTGTTACTAATGTTGATGACATTCCGGTAATCACCGATGGGCGAGAACTTTGCCTATTGGTCTGCCTCGTTCAACGAGCAGGAAAATGGTTCTCTTCGTCCCTCGCCCTTGGTACCGATGTTGTTGTCGACATAACTAACAGACTATTCCCTGACATATCTTGCTATCATGACCGTGCAAGATGTCAACACCTTCCCTATTTTTAATCCACATGGTGGGCCCATAACCCACAGTTCCACAAGTTCGAAACCTGACTCTCCTGTACACCCCTGTTGCCAAAGTTATTCCTTGCGCTTGACTTCGTATGTAATTCACGAGCCACATTCCTATTGATCTATTATGGTATCAGACGCCATAATTATCCTCGATGCTCTGAACCCCTTTCACCCCTTGTTTCAGGCAACAACCGATTGTCTACCCGGTTCAAGCTTCTTATTGCACCTCACCTTGCTCTCGATGACTTTCTTGAATTTCAACTCAAGAGCTGCCTCGATGCCATGTTTGGAAGATAGCCCCTAGGTACCTATCTTGTGTTGAGTCCCGTCCTTCCCGAGTCTTCCCCCTTACTCCACCCCTTAAATCTCGGGACGAGATTTCTTGTAGTGGAGGAGATTTGTAACACCCCGATAATCATGCTACAGTAAACTCCTGCTAATGACTGCCAAGTCATCACAATTATTTTTGCTAATCATCACTTTGTTCCAAATCAAATTCATATCCATATTCAAATTGCATGTCAAATTATTTTCTTCAAAAATAAAACAAAAATGTTGGTTGGGTTGCAAATATTCACTATGGAATTATCATGTAGAAACCAACATCATTTGACTCATAGATAAATACCTAGGATTTAATAAATGGTCCAACAACATTAAGATAAGCCATTTTGATTTTAAACAATTGGTCTAACTTTTCCGAATGCTCTGAAACTTTTTGTGCAGCTTTAGGATAACACCGGGTATTTATGTGTCAATCTTCATCTACATCTAAAATCATTTGCTACTTAAAGTAAATGCCAACTAAATAAATAATATATAAAAAAGGAAAGAGCTAGGCAGACTGGGCCCTAGTCCACGTTGGACAGCCCAGCCCACCTCACCTCATCTCCCTTCTCGCTACAGGAGCAGAGGGGAATCGTGGCGTCCATCCGCCGATGATGGCCGTGCGTGGCGGCCATCCACGCCCACCTGGCCGCCTACAAAACCTCCCCCGCGACCCTCTCGGCTGACCCTAGCGCCTCCCACTTCCCCTCCCCTCGCTGCTTCGCTCTCTCCCAAACACAACCGCCGCCTGCGCTGCTCGATCCATACCACCGCGCCCTGCGCTGGGAACCTTGCACGGAGGTGCGCCGACCGTCGCCTCTTCTTCCTTGACATTTGGTTAAAGTCGGGCGATCTACAGCGAAGGAATCGGGTCCTTCTTCGTCCTCGACCGCGGTTTCTTCTCCGACGAACCCCGCGCCGTCGATCCTCCCGAGCCCGTTGCCTCCCCTCTTGAACCACAGTGAGCCTCATCGATTTCCCCTTTCCCCTTTTATTCGCTTCCGATTGCCGTCGTCCCGAGCTCGGTCATCCTCTTCCATGGCCACGCTCGAGCCTCGCAGACGCGCGACGCGCTTGTGCTGCTCCTGCCCGTGGCCTTGCCTCCGGCTGCCCGTCCCCTGCGCCTCGCCGTGCACGCCCACGAGGCTGTCTCATCTTGTGCCGCCGTTGACCCCATCCGCGCAGCCGTTCGCGCCCACCGGGCGCACTGCCTTTGCCCGGCCGCGTCGGCAACATCCTGCTCTCACCGCCGCCGCTGCTGCGTGTTGCTCGTGGTCCCACTGCTGCTTGCTACTCCTGCCCGTGCTACTTACGATCGCTGCTGCTCCTAGTTGTTTGTCGATGTTCCTTAGCCGCCGCTCATCGTCGCTATTGCTGCTGCTGCTGTGTCAGCTGCTAACTACATTCTGCTCCTAAGCTTTTGTTGCTCTGGCCTCCACCCGTGAGAGCCCTCCCGACCATAGCTGCCATGCGCCCATGCATGTCGTACCCAGCCATAGGCATCGCAGTGCCTCGGCGGCCTTTTAGATTAGGATAGGGATTAGTTTAATGCTAATTAGCGTAATGGCCTAATGACAAGGGTCCCAACAGCTAAAGAAACTTTTAATCTAACTCTAGTCAATGACACGCGGGACCCACCTACACTATTCACCCTTTGACCAGTCAAATGTTGACTTGGTCAACTCAGTCAATGGCCCCACATGTCGGCCTCACACAACCACTGGATGGGTACACTTCTGGGTGTATCTAGCCTTTTAGTCATTATTATTTTCGAATTAATAATAGTCCAGAATTTTAGAATATTGTTTAAAACTTTAGAAAATCATAGATAATAATCCATAACTCGGATGAAAATGTTTTCTACATGAAAGTTGCTCAGAAAAACATGACGAATCCGAATACGTGGTCCGTTTACCTGTCAGATGCCTCTAACTATATGAACATGGAACATTCCCCCTCCGGTCATCTGTCTGACACAGGTCTGGAACCGGGAAAATATTCCCGGTTGAATTCCCCCTTCACCTATATCGTGTAGCCATACGTTAGGTCACACCCGGTACAGCTTATTGCCACATTATGCTTTGTGATGCTATGTTTGCTTTATATTTACTATTTCTTCCCCCTCTTCTCTTCGGTAGACCCGAGACCGATGTCATACGTGATCGACTACGCTAACGACGACCCCTCCTTGCCGAGCAACCGTGCAAGCCCCCTTTGATCATCCCGATATCACCCATTCCATTCTCTCATGCTTGCATTAGATTTTGCTACTGTTATTGATTGCTCCTATTCGATGCATAGCCTGCTTTTGTATCTGTTGTTGTACCTTACCGCTTATCCTAAACTGCTTAGTATAGGTTGCTTAGAGATCCATCGGTGACCCCACTCTGTCCCGATCGCCCGCTGATAATCGAAGACCGATCAACGGGATCAAGACCAGGCCCGACACCGCACATCACTTCCGTTAGTTGCTCGACACTCTTCGGGTTACTATCGAGTACCGAGGGTGAAACCTCTACAAAGACTTCCGATATTAACCTCAGAGTATAGCTATCCGGTCGTGGTCATCGAGGGTGATTTCCTCTTTAACCACTTCCGATACGAGTCTGTCGTGCAACCCTCAAGTGTGGACCTCGAGGGTGAATCCTCTTACGCTCACCTTGATAACTACATCGAGTGGAATTCACCGGGTGATTCCTCGGTTTTCGCTTTGATGTTTAGACACACCGCTACTTTGATTACTATGACTTTACACCGAGCCATGTTACTAAAGACGGGTCGACCACGAGGGTGCCCGCGAGCTTAATTGCAGTGATGTGGAGTCGGGTTGACTCGGAGGGTGCCCGCGAGATAATTACGAGGCGTGGCGGGCATTCTTAGCCCTTGCCGCAAGTCCTCGAGACGGGGCAACGGGGTCACATCTTTCGCGAGTCTCTGCTTGTTACCGCGTTCCTAATCCACTACGATTTGGATATTTGATCCGAGGGGCCTCTGGCCTGATAGCACTAACCATCACGTGGGCATAGTATGGGCGTTCTGCATCGTATACATCAGCCGAAGCTTAATAGACGTCAGCGACTGAGTGGCGCGCGCCGGGTTGGACTACGTAAGCGCCTGCCTTGTTGAAGGAGGTATCTAGGTCCGCTCACCGGCGCGTCAGACGCGTGCAGGAGTTCCCGGAGATGGCCCATTACCCCGGGGCATAGGTTTAGTCCGCATGCTGGCCTCTCTATTAAGCCTAGGTCGGGTTGCGGCGTATTGTTTGGCCGAGGCCGGCATGACCACGGAAAGTGTGTCCGCCGGAGTTAAGCGGCGTGGTGGGTAAGTTGGTGCACCCTGCAGGAAGAAAACATCTATCGATAGCCTGTCCTACGATAACGGACACTTGGAGTTGTATCGCGATCGATACAACTAGAACTGGATACTTGTGATGAGAATTTGGATGGTGATGAGAACTGGATTGTGATGATAATCGGATAGTATGGCTCGGGATCTCTTTCTCGCAGGAGTCGAGAAAGGATCTCCGCCGAGGTTGATAACACTACTACTACTTTACTTTATGCTACTCTACTCCCTCCTGTTGCTGCAAGATGGTGGTTTCGAAGATGCTAGTCTTGGTAGGACTAGGCCTTCTCTCTATTCTCGCATTTCGCAGCCCACCCACATATACAACCTTCCTTTGATAATGTTGCATACGTAGTGTAGATCATTGCTTGCAGTACTTTGGATGAGTACTCACGGTTGCTTTGCTCCCCTTTTCCCCTTTCTTCTTCTTTCCGGTTGATGCAACCAGATGTCGGAGCCCAGGGCCGATGCCACCTTTGACGATGTTACTACCCGAGGGTGCCTACTACTACGTGGAGACCGTCGACGACCGGGAGTAGTTAGGAGGCTCCTGGCAGGAGGCCTTGCCTTTTCGATCGTTGTTGCTTTTTGAGCTAGCCTTCTTAAGGCAAACTTGTCTAACTCATGTCTCACTCAGATATTGTTGCTTCCACGACTCTTGCATATTCGAGCTTATGTATTCGAGCCCTCGAGGCCCCTGGCTTGTAATATAAAGCTTGTATTATTTTAATTTGTGTCTAGAGTTGTGTTGTGATATCTTCCCGTGAGTCCTTGATCTTGATCGTACACATTTGCGTGCATGATTAGTGTACGATTGAATCGAGGGCGTCACAGAAGGCATCCCATCTTTCTTCAACAAGTATCGGTATGTTTTCAGATTCGTTTCGTTCATGCGATATGTGCAAATCTTGGAGTGTATTTTGCATTTAGTTTTCTCTTTTCTTTTATGCACCATGCTGGTATGAGATAGTCCTTGGTTGATTTATAGAATGCTCTTTGCACTTCACTTATATCTTTTGAGTATGGCTTTATAGAATGCTTCATGTGCTTCGCTTATATCATTTGAAGTTTGGATTGCCTGTTTCTTTTCACATAGAAAACCGCCATTTGTTGAATGCTCTTTTGCTTCACTTATATTTGTTAGAGCGAGGGCATATATTTTTTTAGAAAGAATTAAAACTCTCTTGCTTCACTTATATCTATTTAGAGAGTTGACATGAATTGGTCATTCACATGGTTAGTCATAAAATCCTACATAAAACTCGTAGATCACTGAATATGATATGTTTGATTCCTTGCAATAGTTTTGCGATATAAAGATGGTGATATTAGAGTCATGCTAGTGGGTAGTTGTGTATTGTAGAAATACTTGTGTTGAAGTTTGTGATTCCCGTAGCATGCACGTATGGTGAACCGTTAGGTGATGAAGTCGGAGCATGATTTATTTATTGATTGTCTTCCTTATGAGTGGCGGTCGGGGACGAGCGATGGTATTTTCCTACACATCTATCCCCCTAGGAGCATGCGCGCATTACTTTGTTTCGATGACTAATAGCTTTTTGCAATAAGTATGTGCGTTCTTTATGACTAATGCTGAGTCCATGGATTATACGCACTCTCACCCTTCCATCATTGCTAGCCTCTTCGGTACCGTGCATTGCCCTTTCTCACCTCGAGAGTTGGTGCAAACTTCGCCGGTGCATCCAAACCCCGTGATATGATACACTGTGTCACACGTAAGCCTCCTTATATCTTCCTCAAAACAGCCATCTTACCTACCTATTATGGCATTTCCATAGCCATTCCGAGATATATTGCCATGCAACTTCCATCATCATCATATACATGACTTGAGCATTTATTGTCATATTGCTTTGCATGATCGTAAGATAGCTAGCATGATGTTTTCATGGCTTGTCTATTTTTTGATGTCATTGCTACGCTAGATCATTGCACATCCCGGTACACCGCCGGAGGCATTCATATAGAGTCATATCTTTGTTCTAGTATCGAGTTGTAAGTAAATAAAAGTGTGATGATCATCATTATTAAAGCATTGCCCCCCCCCCCCCCAAAGAGAGGCCAAAGAAGCCTAAATAAAAAAAGGGGGCCAAAGAAGCCCGCAAAAAAAGAAAAAAAAGAAAAAGGGGCAATGTTACTATCCTTTTACCACACTTGTGCTTCAAAGTAGCACCATGTTCTTCATATAGAGAGTCTCTTGAGTTATCACTTTCATATACTAGTGGGAATTTTCATTATAGAACTTGGCTTGTATATTCCAATGATGGGCTTCCTCAAATGCTCGAGGTCTTCATGAGCAAGCAAGTTGGATGCACACCCACTTAGTTTCCAGTTTGAGCTTTCATAAACGTATAGCTCTTAGTGCATCCGTTGCATGGCAATCCCTACTCCTCATATTGACATCAATTGATGGGCATCTCCATAGCCCGTTGATTAGCCGCGTCGATGTGAGACTTTATCCTTTTTTGTCTTCTCCACACAACCTCCATCATCATATTCTATTCCACCCATAGTGCTGTATCCATGGCTTGCGCTCATGTATTGTCTGAGGGTTGAAAAAGCTGAAGCGCGTTAAAAAGTATGAACCAATTGCTCGGCTTGTCATCGGGGTTGTGCATGATGTGAATATTTTGTGTGGTGAAGATGGAGCATAGCCAGACTATATGATTTTGTAGGGATAACTTTCTTTGGCCATGTTATTTTGAAAAGACATGATTGCTTTATTAGTAGGCTTGAAGTATTATAGTTTTTATGTCAAATGATAGACTATTGCCTTGAATCACTCGTGTCTTAATATTCATGCCATGATTAGATTACATGATCAAGATTATGCTAGGTAGCATTCAACATCAAAACTTATCTTTTTTATCATTTACCTACTCGAGGACGAGCATGAATTAAGCTTGGGGATGCTGATATGTCTCCATCGTATCTATAATTTTTGATTGTTCCATGCCAATATTATGGAACTTTCATATACTTTTGGCAACTTTTTATACTATTTTGGGACTAACATATTGATCCGATTGCCAAAGTGCGCCTCGCTCATTGCATGTTTTTGTTTCGCAAAACCCATATCAAACGGAGTTCAAACGGGATAAAACTGACGGAGATTTTTTGGAATATTTATGATTTTTGGGAAGAAGAATCAACGCGATCGATGCCGAGGGGCCACGAGGCAGGGGCGCGCCCAAGGCAGCGCGCCTGGACCTCGTGGCCACCCCGTAAGGTGGTTGGAGCCCTTCTTTCGCCGCAAGAAAGCTAATTTCTGGATAGAGATCATGTCTGTCGGATTTCGGGTTCCGGCAGACCCTTGAGGTTCGAACACTAGGGTGCGCGCGGAGATCGTTCCCCTACCAATTCATGCGTGAATGGATTGCGAGGGATCTAAACTACGAACGATGAACAACACAGAGACACAAGGTTTATACTGGTTCGGCCACCGTTGCGGTGTAATACCCTACTCCAGTGTGTGGTGTGGTGGATTGCCTCAGGGGCTGATGATGAACAGTACAGAGGAAGAACAGCCTCGCGAGGGGCTGTTCTTGAGCCGGTGCGATGAACTGCTTGGGTGAGTTCAGTCGCCTCTCTCTCTCTCTAGGGAGTTCGACTTGTTTCCAGTCCGTCCCCTCTCTTTGTGGTGGCTAGTCCTATTTATAGAGGGAGGCCCTGGGCCTCTTCCCAAATAATGAGCGGGAAGGGCGCCAACAATTGGCCATTTTGAAGGGGAACATCTAGTACACTTATCCTGACTAAAGTTGGTCTTCGGCTGCCAAAGGCTCTAACGGTGACGCCGTCCTGGGCTCCACGATGACCTTCATCCTGCCGTTCTGCTGATCCGGGTCTTGTTGCACCGAAGTGGCAACCTTTGCCTGATGCCTTGGCTTGTGCTTGCCTCCTTTGCACCAAAGGGGAAACGAGGACACTGCGTGGGCTGGCGCCCGCCTGGTCTTGATCGTCATGGTTTGCATCATGGGGCACCCTCGTGAGGTACCCTGCCTTGATCTCTCCGCCTCCTCGCGAGCCTGCCTGACGAGGCTGCTCTTGAGGATGATTCCTATCGTCCGCCCCGCGAGGCTTGGCCCCTCGCGAGGGTCTTGAGCTTGAGCTGATGAAGCTGGGCCGCGCTGGGCCCCCACTTGAGCCACGCCGCAGGCCGTAGGCATGCAAGTCTGGGGACCCCCGTTCCCAGAACGCCGACAGTAGCCCCCGGGCCCAGGGCGCGCCCGGACTTGGCTTAGCCGAGAAGCGAAGGGGCAAGTGCGAAGCGCCGCGGGCCCCAACAGCCTGCGGCCTTGGGCGCCGCATGGCGATTGATTGGTCGTGGGCGTCTCCGCTTCCCCATGACGCCTCGGCAACTGCATGACTTGACAAGTCCCTGCATGCAGAAATGGGTCATGATTACCTGCGATCGTGTAGGCCGATGGTTGGCCTCCTCCGACTATAAGTATGGAACGGCGCGAGCCCTTCCAGTCCATCTCTTCTTGCCGCTCCTTCTTCTCCATCCTTGCCCTTGCTCCATATTGCAACAATGGCTCCGATCCGCCGATTATCTACGGGAGAGAAGGGAAAGGCCCCCCGAGAGGGTCCCGACCCGCTTCCGCCGAAGAAAAGGCTAGCCCTCTGCTGCCGAGATGAGGTCGCCTGGCAGGAGGTGTCGAGGCCCTGGTATGAGCGGCCACCGCCAGGGTTCCCGCTGCCCTTGTACGCCCGCATTGAGGGCCCTGAAGGAGATGACGTCGAGGGCCACGGGCGACACCACCTTCGGCGCCGGCGGATCACGGCGGTGCGCGTCGTTTCTCCTGGAGTCCATGCCGAGGGCTCCTCCCAAGAGTTTGTGCTTCACGCCGCCATGCCTCCTCAATCTTGGATTTGCCTTCCTCCGTCCTTCGCCTTCGAGATCCCGCAGAGGGTCTCTCTGGAGCTCTGGTTGTAGCATGCTGGGTGCAGCACCCCTGCGACCGGAGCGGAGGTTGCGGTTGTCGCTCCGGGCAAGGTCTACTTGACCCGAGGCTGGGGCGAGATCGCCCGGGTCTGCCGGACGAGGGGCGCCCTCGTGATCCATCTGGAATACGATGGCGCTTCCTTGATGTTCTTCAAGGTCTTCGACACAGAAGGACGCCGGCTGGAATGTTGCCCCGAGAAGGGCGGTCGGGGCATCGTCGTCGCGAGGACTAGGCCCGCCGGTCGCCCCCTCGGCAGCTCCTCGGGCAGCAGCGAAGGACTGGAGGGTGCAGCGCCTCCGCCGAGCTTCTCGCGGCTCCGGAGACGAGCGACGATAGCTACGAGCCCCTGAGCTCGCGTCGCGCTCGGAGCCGGGCGGGCGCTTCAGGCCACCGGCGCCGGTGATCTGGATGGGGTTGGCGCCGGCGCCTGGCGGCCCACTGTTGATGATGGCGTCTCCTGCGGAGGCACGCGTAGTCAGCGTTCCTTAGGATTAGCACCTTTTATTTCCTGCAAAGAATCGAAGTAGCACCCCGCGGGGGTATGTAAGGCGCTTGCCATGTTTTGTGAATATTATGTCCTTATGATGAATTAGTGCGAGATGCTCGTTCTGTCCCAGCTCAGCTCCCCCTTTCTTTCCTCACGAGGGCTTGGTGCTCTGCGCTGACAGGTTCCGGTCCCCAGGTAGGCTTCAGCTGTCACTGGCATGACAGGTCGCGATGCCGTGGGTCAAGGCCAGGAGGTGAGCGGCCCGAGGTCCAGTAAGAGCCCCTGAGTCGCGATGCTCAGGAGGTCCCCTTTAGCGCTCAAGCAGCCTCCGCTTGGGCAAGAAAGGTAGGCAGCTTTGCCGTGACAGAGCGGCAATGGGCGAGGGTTTAGTGCTGAGTGAGATCAGTTTTTGGCGTGACTTATCTTGCGGGCTTGGAGCGGCGTTCGATGAGGCACCGTGTCTGCGTGACGGCAACTGAGGTGTTGTTGGGTTGGGTCCTCGCGAGATTCTTCCCTCTCCCCCGCATTTTCCTTAATGCTCTATGTCCTCAGGTCCCGGCCCTCGAGCGAGCTCAGCCACCGCTGGTATGACAGGTCGCGATGCCGTGGGTCGAGTCCAGGGGGTGAGGGATGGAGAGCCAGTAAGAGCCCATGAGTCGTGATGCTCAGGTACCCCCCCTTTTAACGTGCAAGCGCTTTGCATTAGGGCGGAGAGGCCCGCGACATGTAGGAGGCAATAATTGCGTGAATCAGCTTAAGCGCAAAGGAGTGAATCCATCTAGATAGGTGCGGAGAAAGCATACGCCACTGGGTCTGGCCCGAGCAGCTTGGGGATCATGCAGCCCGAGGGGCGCCCCCAACAAGGTAAGTAAAGAACATAAGCAAAACAGATACATGCCGCAGGGACGGACCCACGCAGCCTGGGAATGATGCAGCCTGAGGGGCGCTCCCAGCTGAAAACGAAACTTGGAAAGGTGTCACCTGATATGGTTGGGGGCGAAGGGATGTTGAGGTAGCGGATGATGCGTGACGAGGACGCCGACACTCGTGAGCCCTTCGGACCGGGAGCCTCGGGAGGCTCCGGGGGTACGGGGGGTTCCTCGAGAGCCATCTCCATCTCCGCCAGGACCGCGCGCTGCTTGACCTCCTGAACCTCCTGAGCGCACCTCAGCAGGCGCTGATGGGCGGCAACCGCGTTCGGCAGGCCGAAAGGCATGCGAACATAGCTGAGAGGTGGACCCTCGCAATGCCCCACGCGTGAGGGCCAGAGGCGCTCCTGAGACGCGGCTCGGTTGAGCCTTGGTATGTCGATGCAGGTTCGCAGCCCAGCATCCTCGCCTGGATGTGGGGCCACGGCGGGCAAGCGGCGACAGCCGCACATGACTCTTGACTCCTGTAGCTCCTGGGTGCTCCTCGCAATGAACTCCTGAGGGTTTGGCCCTCCTTGCCTCATGCCTTCCCGAGGGAAACGTGCCTTGAAGCACGCCTCCAAGTGGTGCCCGAGCGCCTCCCTCGTGACTCCGGCTAGATCGGTGGCTCGCCATGGAAGAGCCCCCGAGCCCCGCCTGAGGAGGGCGCCGGGCGCGCCTTCCTATGCGTTAGAGGGTGGAGCCCCTTGAACGGGCGCAGGTCCTGTTGCCATGCCTTCAGAGGTGCTTACCCCACGAGGGCCTTGACCAGGTGAAGCCTTCTTCTTCTTGGGGATCGCCTCGGGAAGCCTCCCGCTTCTGTGATCTGGGTCTTCGATCGATGCGGCTTGGAAGGCACGCTCAAGGGAGCACACTGCATTCCTCTCCTCACAAGGCACTGTGATGACTCCTCCGCTTCCTGGCATCTTGAGGACATTGTAGACATGGTGAGTCACTGCCATGAACTTGGCCAAAGATGGGAATCCGAGGATGGCATTGTATGGCAGACGAATGTGGGCGACGTCGAAGTCGATGAGCTCGGTGCGGTAGTTGTTGCGCTGTCCGAAGGTGACAGGAAGGCGAACTTGCCCTATCGGGACGGTGGAACCATCGGTGACTCCTGAGAAAGGCTTGGTTGGCTGAAGCTGATCGTATGGCACTTGGAGATCGTTGAATGTCTCGACAGATAGGACGTTGAGCCTTGCTCCACCGTCGATGAGGGTCCTGGTGACTTGCACGTTGCTGATGACTGGTGAGCAAAGCATGGGGAGGACTCATGCCGTTGCCGCACACTTGAGCTAATCCATTGAGCTGAACGTGATAGCGCATGACGACCACCTGAGAAGGCGTGTGGCCTCTAGCTTGGGGAGGACTGCATTCACCCCGCGAGCAAACTTCTTGAAGATGCGCTGAGAGGCTGGGGCCTGAGCACCACCCAGGATGCAAGCGATCGCGCGCGGCTCCTGGAACCCCCCAGTCCCCTCGTCCTGATGATTGTCTTTGTACCTCCTTGGCGGCTGCGGCAGAGGTGGGAGCCCTGCGTTGCCTTGAGGGCGATCCTCGCGAGGTTGGTCTCTCCAACCTCCCTCGCGAGGCTGGTCCTGACAGCGATTCTCGCGAGGTCTGTCATGCCATCCCTGGCGAGGGCCACAGTCTTCCTAGCGTCCTGCACCTCTTCCTCCTCCTCGGCCGTAGCCTCGATCATTGCGGTCGGGGCGTCGGCCGATTCGCCCTTCTCGCACGGCCCTGAGCTCCTGGCATTCGTTGGTGTTGTGGGTGTGGAGGTCATGGTACACGCAGTACCGGCTGCCCTTGGATGACTCGGGCTGATCCCTGCCTCGCTTGGTGTCTGGTTCTGCCGCGAGCACGACAGCCCCCTTGCGCTTCACATCCTTGGCCTTGGGCTTCTTCTCTTCTGGATCGGCAGCTGGAAGCTCGAGGAGGGAGAGGCGCCCTTCTTCAGCCCTGGCGCATTTGGTCGCCAAGTTGAACAGCTCTAGTGATGTGCACAGGTCTTCATGCATCGCCAGCTCCTCCTTCATCTTGACGTCGCACACACCATCGAAGAAGGCTGAGATGATGGCCTCCTCAGTCACCTTGGGAATCTTGAGGCGTGCGTTGTTGAAGCGCTGGATGTACTTCTGCAGGGTCTCCCCTGGCTGCTGCTTGATGCGGCGCATGTCACTCACGGCCGGAGGCCAGTCGCGAGCGCCTTGGAAGTTGGCGATGAAGCGGGTGCGCATCTCGTCCCAGGAGGAGATCGTGCCGGGAGCCAGGTTCAGGAGCCAGGTTTGGGCTCCGTCCTTCAACGCCATGGGGAACCAATTCTCCATGACCTTTTCGTCCCCGTTGGCGGCTTCGATGCCCAGCTCGTAGAGCTGAAGGAACTCCGCAGGATCGGCAGTGCCGTCGTAGCGAGGAGGCAGGTCTGGCTTGAACTTGCCGGGCAATGCGACGCTGCGTAGCTCGGCGGTGAAGGCGCGACAGCCTGCAGTGGCCACCGGAGCTCTCTGCTGATGCGGGGCTTGCTCTTGTGGGTTCCCGCGCACCGCTGCCTGGAGCAGCGCGGGGTCTTGACGCGGTGGCGCTGGAGCGTGGTCGCGGCGCTCCGATGCTGGGAGCATGCGAGCACCTTCTTGGGGACGAGAGATCTCCTGGCAGCTCCTTTCTTGGTGCGCGGGCGCCGAACGCGGAGGGTCTCGGCCCGGGGCCACGCGCCTTGGAGCCAGGGCGCCTTCTTGGGAAGGAGGTGGTGGGGGCACCTCCGACTCCCTGCCTCCTGTGCGTGGTGTGGGGCGAGGCAGCGAGAGGGACAGTGCGGGGGAGCCCCCTGCGGCGCAGACGAGCTCAGCGACGCGGTCGAGCCACTCCTCGTAGACGTCGTCGACGGGGCGGTAGCGCAGGAGCTCGTTTGCCGCGATGAGCGTGGCTCGGGCCTCCATGGGAGCGCGGTGCGCGCGCGACGAAGAACCAGTTGGGGCGAGCGAAGGAGTGGTGGTGCGGACGTCTCGCCTCACCGATGGATGCAGGGACGAAGCTTGCTGCTCGTTCCCCGCCGGGCCGGTGGCAGCGTTGGTGGCAGGCGACAGGGAACGACGGGGGTGTCTGCCGACGGGAGCCGTCTGGGCGACTCGAGCGGCACGAGCAGCCCAGCGCTCGGCGCGAGCTCGGCGAGCGTCGGCCATGGACAGGACGGAAGATCACACACGACCAGCGGAAGAAAGATTCCGGCGCACCCCTACCTGGATCGCCAAATGTCGGATTTCGGGTTCCGGCAGACCCTTGAGGTTCGAACACTGGGGTACGCGCGGAGATCGTTCCCCTACCAGTTCATGCGTGAATGGATTGCGAGGGATCTAAACTACGAACGATGAACAACACAGAGACACAAGGTTTATAATGGTTCGGGCCACCGTTTCGGTGTAATACCCTACTCCAGTGTGTGGTGTGGTGGATTGCCTCGAGGCTGATGATGAGCAAGATGAGAGGAAGAACAGCCTCGGGAGGGGCTGTTCTTGAGCCGGTGCGATGAACTTCTTGGGTGAGTTCAGTCCCCTCTCTCTCTCTCTCTAGGGAGTTCGACTTGTTTCCAGTCCGTCCCCTCTCTTTGTGGTGGCTAGTCCTATTTATAGAGGGAGGCCCTGGGCCTCTTCCCAAATAATGAGCGGGAAGGGCGCCAACAATTGGCCATTTTGAAGGGGAACATCTAGTACACTTATCCTGACTAAAGTTGGTCTTCGGCTGCCAAAGGCTCTGACGGTGACGCCGTCCTGGGCTCCACGATGACCTTCATCCTGCCGTTCTGCTGGTCTGGGTCTTGTTGCACCGAAGTGGCAACCTTTGCCTGATGCCTTGGCTTGTGCTTGCCTCCTTTGCACCAAAGGGGAAACGAGGACACTGCGCGGGCTGGCGCCCGCCTGGTCTTGATCAGGCTTGCGTCATGGGGCACCCTCGTGAGGTACCCTACCTTGATCTCTCCGCCTCCTCGCGAGCCTGCCTGACGAGGCTGCTCCTGAGGATGATTCCTGTTTTCCGCCCTGCGAGGCTTGGCCACTCACGAGGGTCTTGAGCTTGAGCTGATGAAGCTGGGCCATGCCGGGCCCCCACTTGAGCCACGCCGCAGGCCGCAGGCAGGCAATGTCCAAAATTCAGCCCAATCGGAGTTACGAATCTCCGGTTATAAAAGAAACGGTGAAAGGCCAGATCTAAGAACGCAGAAACAAAGAGAGACAAAGAGATAGATCCAATCTCGGAGGGGGATCTCGCCCCTCCCATGCCATGGAGACCAAGGACCAGAGGGGAAACCCTTCTCCCATCTAGGGAGAAGGTCAAGGAAGAAGAAGAAGAAGAAGAAGAAGAAGAAGAAGAAGAAGAAGAAGAAGAAGAAGAAGAAGAAGAAGAAGGGGCCCTTTCCCCCTCTCTTCCAGTGGCGCCGGAACACCGCCAGAGCCATCATCATCATCACAATCTTCACCAACAACTTCAATGCCATCATCACCAACTCTTCCCCCGCTCTTTGCAGTGGTGTAACCCCTCTTTTACCCACTGTAATCTCTACTTAAACATGGTGCTCAACGCTATATATTATTTCCAAATGATGTATGGCTATCCTATGATGTTTGAGTAGATCCGTTTTGTCCTATGGGTTAATTGATGATCGTGATTGGTTTGAGTTGCATGTTTTATTATTGGTGCTGTCCTATGGTGCTCTCCGTGTCGCGCAAGCGTGAGGGATCCCCGCTGTAGGGTTTGAGATATGTTCATGATTTGCTTATGGTGGGTGGCATGAGTGACAGAAGCACAGACCCGAGTAAGTAGGTTGTTTGCATATGGTTATAAAGAGGACTTGATACTTTAATGCTATGGTTGGGTTTTACCTTAATGATGTTTAGTATTTGCGGATTCTTGCTAGAGTTCCAATCATAAGTGCATATGATCCAAGTAGAGAAAGTATGTTAGCTTATGCCTCTCCCTTAAATAAAATTGCAATAGTGATTACCGGTCTAGTTATCGATTGCCTAGGGACAAATAACTTCCTCGTGATAAAAAGCTCTTTACTAAAACTAATTTAGTTGTGTCTTTATCTAAACAGCCCCTACTTTTTATTTACGCGCTCTTTATTATCTTGCAAACCTATCCAAAAACACCTACAAAGTACTTCCAGTTTTATACTTGTTCTAGGTAAAGCGAACGTCAAGCGTGCGTAGAGTTGTATCGGTGGTCGATAGAACTTGAGGGAATATTTGTTCTACCTTTAGCTCCTCGTTGGGTTTAACAATCTTACTTATCGAAAGTGGCTACAATTGATCCCCTATAATTGTGGGTTATCACACACCCATACAGAACTACAACCAGATGCGGCACATCTTCTCCTTCGGGCTGGCAACTGGGAAGTATGCCATGGGCTCGGGGGAGCCTCTTGGTTCTCCCATGCCAGACTTCCCTGGGATCCCAGATGTCGAGGTCCTTGATGGCCCTAACAAGCCCTTCGAGAAGCCCTTCGACAATCCTTTTAACCCTATCCATGATAGGAAGAGGAAGAGAGGAGGCCTGATGGAGGTGCAGACCAATGTCTTTTGCAGCATGACTGAGGTGGTGAAGGAGGTGGCAACAACCATCAGGGAGTGCGACCCCCTTGATGTCCACCCTGACCTGTATGGCACTGTCATGACCCAAGGTGGCTTCAGCGACGAGGCTCTCATGGCAGCTCTCAGCCACCTACTTGACAACAAGGCCCATATTGTTGGGTTCGTTGCCATGGCAGACGCTCACAGAGTGTTGTGGCTCAGGAGCTGCCTGGGCAAGCACTACTACTAGAGTAGTGCTGCCTGTGAGCGTGCATGATCCCCGACGGCAATGGCGGTGGCGACGATGACGACGATGACGATGTACATTTTGTGTAGCTAGGGCTGGAAAACTATTTGATGGTCCATATATTTTGGTGAGGTGGTACATACTAACCCCTCACGGTGGTGATGAACTTGCGGTGGTAGGATGATACCCTCTTTTGTATGTGGTGGTAGGATAGCACCATGGTAGTGCTAGGTATAACTTGCTATTTCGTATGATCATGCATGCTTTACTTCTTCTCTTCTGCTCAATTGTTGTTTGTGTGCTAATTTGCTTGCTACTTGTGTGCTCCATTGATTTGCTGCTTCAACTCTTGGTCTTGTGCATTGCTAGGGCAAGTGGTATGCCATGTTCATTGGTAAGACTCCAGGGGTTTAAAATTCATGGGAAGAAGCCAGTGCACAAGTGGCATCGTATAGCAACAGCAGCCATAGAGGGTTCAAGACTAGGCAGGCAGCAGAACAAGCCTACTCCGACTGGGTGCGAAAGCATGGAGGCAGCAGTGTTGACAGTGGCAAGGTTGGAGGTTGATAACCCACAAGTATAGTGGATCGCAACAGTTTTCGAGGGTAGAGTATTCAACCCAAATTTATAGATTCGACACAAGGGGAGCCAAAGAATATTTGAAGGTATTAGCAGCCGAGTTGTCAATTCAACCACACCTGAAGATTAATTATCTGCAGCAACATGATCAGTAGCAAAGTAATAGGATAGTTTTGATAATAGTGACATCAGTAATAGTAACGGTAACAGTGATAGCAATAGTTTTGTAGCAAGTGAAACAGTAACGATAGCAGTGGTAACTTAGCAAGAACAATATAAGATAAATTCGTAGGCATTGGATCAGTGACTTGTTGGATGATATTCATCATGAGACTGTTATAACCTAGGGCGATACGGCACTAGCTCCAGTTCATCAATATAATGTAGGCATGTAGTAAATAGTCATACGTTCGTATGGAAATAACTTGCATGACATCTTTTGTCCTACCCTCCCGTGGCAGCGGGGTCCATATTGGAAACTCAGGAATATTAAGGCCTCCTTTTAATAGAGAACCGGTAAAAAGCATTAACACACAGTGAATACATGAACTCCTCAAACTACGGTCATCACAGGGAGTGGTCCCGACTATTGTCACTCCGAGGTAGACGGATCATAACACATAGTAGGTGACTATAACTTGCAAGATCGGATCTAGAACATGGATATAATGATGATAAGATAAACGGTTCAGATCTGAAATCATGGCACTCAGGCCAAAGTGACAAGCATTAAGCATGGCAAAGTCATAGCAACATCAATCTTAGAACATAGTGGATACTAGGGATCATGCCCTAACAAAACTAACTCGATTACATGATGAATCTCATCCAACTCCTCACCGACCAGCGAGCCTACGAAGGAATTACTCACTCCCGGTGGGGAGTATCATGGAATTGGCAATGGAGAAGGGTTGGTGATGACGAAGAATGAAGATCCCCCTCTCTGGAGCCCCAAACGGACTCTAGATCTGGCCTCCCGATGAAGAACATGAGGTGACGGTGGCTCCGTCTCACGGATGGTAATAATTCTTTCTCCCTGATTTTTTTCTCCAAATATATGATTTTATAGTATCAGGGTCGAGGTCTACAGGGCCACCAGGTGGGGACAACCCACCTGGGCGCGCCAGGAGGGGGGGCGCCCTGGTGGGTTGTGCCCACCCAGGTGCCCCTTGCGGTGGATCTTGGCTCCAGAAATTCTCTTTATTGATATAAAAAATCCTCGCAAAGTTTCATTCCATTCCGAGAACTTTTATTTCTGCACAAAAACAACACCATGGTAGCTCTGCTGAAAACAACGTCAGTCCGGGGTTAGTTTCATTCAAATCATGCAAATTAGAGTCCAAAACAAGAGGAAAAACGTTAGGAAAAGTAGATACATTGGAGACGTATCAGAGGTGTCAAAGTGGAAGGTGCTAAGGTGGATTGTCAGTTTGGGCTGAAGCTGAATAACTTCATCATCTACGCCCAGTTCATCGCCATTGTTGTGCTGTGGCGTTGGTGTGATAGGTGTGATTATTGTGGGTAAGATCACTAACTAGGGTACAAGGTAAGCACACCATGTACGCCGTATACAACCAAACGCCGTGTTCATGTGTCGCTTGGGCCAATGCAGGCAACCAAACAAAGTGCACTTGCGCATTACCTAATGCAGGGACCCTAGATGAAAGGCAACCAAACAACTTGTAGATGACGCATTTGGGGATGTTTTTGCTCAACCAGGCTGGGTTGAGATGTGTATTCAATGTAGCTACTGTTCAAAACTTGAACCAAACACGCCCTTGTTGCTATCTAGCCGAGCGGAGGTGGGTTTTATCTCTTCTTGATTATCTATTTTGGCTTGTATCTTGCTATCAGACTTGGGGTGAAATGCAACGTACAAATAACAGACAGATAGTCCTTGATGTTAGCAAAAACATCCACACGTATTGTTTGTTCATGCTGCACACATAGCAAACATGCCGTTCATAAATTACTTTTTTGAAAAGGAGGACATCCCCCAGCCTCTGCATCGGAAATATGCATGCGACCACTTTATTAAAGCAAGTTCAACAAAACAAAATAGTCTGGTCTACAAAGTACAACTCACAAAAGAAGCAATTAAAAATAAAGCAACTAAAAGCCACAACCGGCTGGACGAAAGGACATTAAGGACCTATCCTATTATGCGACCGCCATTCAAACCGGTTGAAGATAGCCCATGCTACCATCTCCCATCGGTTGCACCCAGTAGCCAAATGCTCCCCAGAGCCCGTAGGAGTGAGTAGCAACCACGTACGGATCCATGCCGTAGCTCTGAAGATAACCTGCAAGAAGTTAATCATATAAAGTCTGTTAAAAATCATATCGTTCCTGCAGTTCCATATAGCCCAAAGAAGTGCGCATATTCCAATCCGAATACTTGACACAATATCAGGATTCACTCCATTTAGCCACGTCCCAAACAATGTATCTATGCTAACTAGAGGAATAATATTAAAAGCTATATGTATGGACCGCCAAAGTAACTTCAGATCCTGATATTGCGTCAAGTATTCGAATAATAAACACTTTATCTGATAATAAACTTGGGAGAATGCATCAGGCACTCGTCATATGATAATAAACACTTTATCTCAACAACAACAGTTTAAGTGGGACAATTCCTGATTCACTTACCAACTGTTTAAACTTGACCAGCTTAGATCTCTCCGTAAATTTGCTAGTGGGTGTAATTCCACCAAAATTAGGCCTTCTTTCACACTTGTCCTACTTAAACCTCTCTAGAAACTACCTTATGGGTGTAATTCCTACGAAAGCGGGCCTCCTTTCAGATCTAACCGCCTTAGATCTCTCTGTAAACATTCTAGTGGGTCAAATTCCTCTTAAACTAGACCTCCTTTCAGAACTAATGTTCTTGGATTTCTCTATAAATTTGCTAGCAGTAAAAATTCCCCCGAGTTTAGGCTTTCTTCCTAAACTAAAATACATCTATCTTCGATTGAATCAAATCGAGGGTAGCATTCCCGAGCTTGTGCAATTGCCCCAATTGCAAGAGCTGCTCCTAGGCAAAAATAAGCTTTCAGGTGAACTCCTAGATGCCTTCTTGAATTCTTTAGGTTCGCTCCAACTTTTAAGCTTGGAATTCAATATGATAAGCAAGGCATTACCACCTAATATTGGTGACCGTCTGCCTAAGCTCATTAATCTTACGTTGGTTGGTAACACGTTTGAAGGTACAATCCCAGCTTCCCTAGGCAATGCTCAAGGTTTAGAAGTGATGGATTTATCAAATAACAGTTTCACCGGGACAATTCCTACTTCCCTTGGAAAGCTTTCAAATCTGACTACGCTAAACCTTGAGAATAACCTACTTGAAATGAGGGACAACCAAGATTGGGAGTTCGTAAATGCATTGAGAAATTTTCGATCTCTAAAAACACTATCACTCTCTTACAATCAGCTGTAGGGATCTATTCCCCAGTCTGTTGGTAACCTATCCCCCAACATTGAGCAACTCTTGCTTCTTGCAAACAACTTATCAGGACAAGTACCCCAGAGCATCAAAAAACTTCGTGCCTTAAATAAACTGGCACTAGGCGAAAATAATTTAAGTGGTACAATTGAAGGATGGGTTGGTGACCTAGAAGGCCTTGTATCATTATATCTCCAGTCAAACAGCTTCACCGGCCTAATACCATCCTCTATTTCCAATCTCACTAAATTTAAATATCTGTATATAGATGAAAATGAGTTTTGGGGCCACATACCAGCGAGCTTGGGAAACCTTCCACTCTTGCAGCTAAACCTTGGCGATAACAATTTCCAAGGGTATATTGTAACATCCCAAAATTCTAAATTTTGGAATGTTAATATAATTAATTGAATTGTTTGTTTGTTTGCTTGAGTGAATTAAACTTGAGTGAAATTTGAACCTTTTCAAAAACTTTTGAATGAGAGGGAATAAAATGACTTTCCCTTCTCCGTAAATTCAAATTCATCCTATTAAAATCAATGAGAGAAGATGACATGACTTCTTCAACTATAAAGAATTTGAGCGGAGTTTTGCAATTTAATTCTTTCAAATATTTGCACTTGCTTCTCTATTTTCTTCCCGAGAAATACCCGAAAAATAAATTCTTGCAAGCAAGAAAGAGCGGAGGAAAATGACCCTCCAAAATCAGGGCATTTTTAAAATATTGAGCCAAGAAAACCAAAGTTTTTATTTAAAATTATTTGCAAAAAGAAATAAAGCCTTTAGGGATTTTCTGAAAACATTTTTTAAGTTTTATTTTGGCCGTGGAATAATGCTCATCATCTACATTTTATTTTTCTGATAATTTTAGTATATAAAAACTCTTTATTCCGAATTGATTTGATTTCCTTTTTATTGTTTTAGTTTCCTAATTTTAATAATAGGAATGGAATCGTTTTTATTAGGAAAAAACCTGGCCCATTAAGCACTTTCCTACTCTAGCCCAACAAGAGATCATCTCCTTCCTCTGTTTCCTCTCACGTTACACAAGCTTTCCATATCCATGGAGACAGGAATCTCCACCTTCCCGATCTCCCTCGTCTTTCCATCCCAGCGCCTCCCGAGACCGCCTATAAAACCCCCTCCCTCTCCTCGTTCCATTTTCCCATCACCACGCCTCCCTGCCCGTAGCCTTCTCGCCACCGTCCTCCTTTTCCTGCCTAAACGCTCACCAGGAGCTCTCCTGGAACCTCCCATCGCCCAGCGCCACCTCCCCAAGCGCCGACCCCTCCTCCGCCACCCCCACCCTCGCCGGCGACCTCGCCCCCTCGCCGGAGCAGCCCTCCACATCGCCGTCTCCTTCCTGCCATCTCTGCCTCACGTACAGGTAACTCCGTTTTCGTTTTCAGATTTATTTCCGTAACAGATTTAGTTCCGTTCTTGTTTAGCTTATAACTTTTGATCTAGAAGTCCAATGATGCTGATTCTTTTTGCGTTAGATCACAATTTTCTTGTAGTTTCCAAAATATATAATTTGTCTATGTTTGGATTTATAAAATTGAGTTAGATCAGATTTGAATTAAAGCTTGTTTTGCTTATTCCGGGAGTTTCATAATAGATTTTTATTTAATTCTTTTTGCTCCTAGTTGCTTAATGAAATATTTTCTGTTTAGTTAACATAAAACCATGATTAGATGATGTTAAGAAATTTTGTTATATAAAACTATTTTTGTTGTTATTTGAAGTAGGAAAACTTTGAGTTGTTTTTTCTTTAAGTTTTCCTTTGGGTTTTGCTTTGTTGGTTTTGGTGTGTTACTTTGTTATGTTATGTTAAGTGATGTTATGCTATGTGCTTATTATAGTTATTGTTTGCCTCGGTAGAATTTCCGGAGTCACGAAGATTGCTACTCTGAAACCCTAGTTTTGAAGATCGTCAACAAGGCAAGTTCACTTTGACCATGCTTTCATACCTATGTTTTATTGCATATAGTGGCACCTTTGCAACAATCCTCCAGTAGTGATATTGAATCCTTGTAGTTGAGTAGTATGCATGAGGTAGGAACCCACCCCTGTTACCAAGCCGGGGCGATATTTTATTTAATGCTACGCTATAGTAGGCGGGGTTTGGTATGAGTACTCGGGAGTGGTGTGAGAATGGAGGATCTCGTCAATGGCGACAACACCATGATGAAAGCTGCAAGGACTGCATCTTCAAGGCCTCAAGACTTCAAGACTCGAGACAAGAATTCAATACACACTCTTGGGTGAAGGGCGGTTGTGGGCACCTGGAGAACCCAGTGGTTGGCGGGATGCATGGAGAAGCGCCATGACATCTTGCGGAAGCTTCACCCAGACTCAAAGAGACGGAAGAATACTTCACGCCGGAAGCTTACCTGTGCAACCGCAAGTCATTATGGGCTCTGGCTTGGTTGACCTTAGTTGTGACTCTGGCTGGGGCGGTGCTAGCAGATGTAGAACTACGGTAGGATGGATGGGTACGGACGGTGGTCGGAGGAACTCTTTGGAAGACCATGTTTGGTCATCTTGTTCTCAAACACTCTGAAGTGCGAGAGCGTAAAAGAGGATCGAATCTTGCGGGTAAAGTGTACAAACCTCTGCAGAGGGTTATAACCTAATCGATTAGCCGTGTCCCGATTACGGACAATTTGAGCCTCTGGACTTGGATCTATTTCGGAACTCTCAACACCGGATTGATAAATTAATTGTGGGCAACATATGATGATTTTGGGCTATGAGACATCGGTTGGCGGAACCATGTCATGATAGAAAACTCCATAGTACAGACTTCATTTATTCCTTTGGTGTAGGTAAAATAAAACCAGCTTTTATGCAAACAAAATTCAGATCTGAGCCATAAAGCCATATTGCATATAGTATAGTTTTATCATCTGTTTTCTCATATTGTGATCTTGCGGTACATTCAATGTACTGACCTACACGGCTGCAACGTATCATGTTGCAGATACTTTCCTCGACGAGTAAGAGTTACGATACAGGGTTACGGTCTACACTCAACCTGCCGATGGCGTTGATGGGACTCCACACCCGTTTGATTGTTTCCGCTGAGTATTATGAGGTATATATCATTTTACGTTATTTATACATGTGATTGCACTTTGATATATACATTGATGTCTTGTGTGTGCCGACATACTTGATCCGAGGATGGCACAAGAACACGTAGGCTTGACCGTCTCGAGGTCGGGTCGCTCTGATATGGTATCGAGCACATGTTGACTGTGGGGCGTGACCCTAGAAATCGAAAGCCCCTAGGACAGGATATCTCAAAAATTTTATTTACAAAAAGACTCTTACTTCTCATCTTTTCTGATTTTATCAAATAGACCCTCTCACCTCAAATAGTTAGAATATACCCTTATCCTTTGATCACCACGAGGATCAATCAAGACGCTCCAAGAAGGATTTGATATCGGAGAACTGATGACCCCTTCAGAGTAAAGAGGATTTCATCATGTATCAGAAGCTAGAACAGTTGAAGACTCCGAAGACTTGAAAGGATCTGAAGAATTATTTGACCTTTAGAAGACCAAACCCCTGTTATACACTTACGTTAGATGCGATGATTTGTGAGCTGTCATTTGTTTGATGTTTTTCCGACAGCCCCAAAATAAAACCCGTTTCTTCAAAAACTATTGGTTGTATTGTGTGTACATCCCTCCCCACCTCTCTCTCATCTCACCCTAAAACCCTTGGACCCCGTAGATGATGAATGAAGTTGGACTGATATTCTCTGGACCGAAGACTCAGCCCGAGGCAGAGCTATGGATGCAGAACATGGAAAATCACTTCGGGAGCAATTTGGTTTCAAGGAAGTATGAGGTTCAATATGCTCTTCAATACCTTACAGAAAGTGCTGCAACCTGGTGGAACATGCACCAAGCCATACAGGGATTTAATGGAGCAAGAACTTGGGAGGAATTCAAGAAGACACTGTTGAAATCACGTCTTATCCGGAAGCACAATGATGCACCAAGAAGTAAACCTTGTGCCTGCAAGATTTGCGGAGAAATAGGACACACCCAGGAGGAACACAAAGATGGATGCCCTCATTGTGAGGAGAAACACCCAGCTGAGGAATGCCCAACTAGCCAGGTGACTTGCTTCCTGTGTGAAGGAACCACCCACTACCCGGTGCAATGTCACATTTACTCCACGGTGCAACAAACTATTCCGAACCAGGAAGATGGAATGAAAGAAGCCCTCAAGGAAGATCTAGAAGAACCAGTAATGACTGAAAGTGTTGAAGACCTGGATGGAGAAGGTCTCAACAGATTTTACTCCAATGCCTGCTATTCATGTGGAGAAGAAGGACATTTTTTCACATGATTGCACCAAGGAAAGAAAGGAGTATCCAGGATATTTCCGACAGCAGAAGTGAAGTTTGACCCGGAGATAGAAACTCGATCATTACAGAGAAATCCGGAAGAGAAAAGGAAGGCAACCGAGAGCAACACAATTTTTGCAGAGAAGGACTTGAGTCATATCACCTGTTACAGGTGCAAGGATTTAGGTCATTACGCTAGTAAATGTCGAGAAAAGAAGCCAAGAATCCAAGGAGTCCGCATAGTCACAAAGAAGCCCGAGACATGTCGGAAGTCATTTGTTTTCGCTGCAAGGGGCAGGACATTATGCTATTAAATGTCCCGACAAGATGAAAGCTGGAGTTGAGTAGTTGGAATTTTGATATGGATAATAAGAGTAGTAGAGAGCAATTTCATTTTCATGAGCTCAATGAGTTGAATTATGTAATAGATTACCACGAGATTGTAATAGTTCATGACTCAATAAAGTTGTAATGTCACATGCTGAAAAGCTTTGAGGAGTTGTCATATTTTATCTTGGAAATTAAAATTCTTGATGAACATGGAAGAAGGTGAGTTGAGATGCATAAACAGGAAATTGGAAATTGAGTTTGAAGTTCTGTTTGGATGATATGAATGTGTGCCCAGGAGATATGTACCTCATTCTGAGCACCACTTTTGTTATACAACTACAGATGACGACCCTTTACGAGTCTTTCCTTAAAGGTCCGGAAACCATCATGACCACGACAAGTGATCATGATTACCGAAGATCTGAAGGACATGATGAAGCATATTCACCTTGAAGGAGATGCAGTCTACAAAGGCTACCCCTTCATGCAAAAGGGAGTGGAACTTTGGTATGTGGAGGTACACCTCCACCGTTTGAAAGGAGTTTGCCCAAAGAGGATGGGGCATTACTTTTTCATCTCACGTGTTCCACAAGCAACTTTCTTCGACGCTGTTCGTGAAGCAGCCATGGAAGCCATCGCCGGATCGAGAAATACTTGAAGCAAGACTCCGTTATACTCAGGAATACCTAAGCGAAGTGCATGCAGAGATGATGAAGGAGAAGCTCAAGACCACCATGATGAAAAAGAAGATTGAAGATTTCAAGGCACATGTCGCACAATTCCAGTGGGACTGAAGAATCCTCAAGGAGGAAAAAAATGAATAAAGTTGGAAGTAATGTCTGACCATACCAAACCATGTGGGTGGCAGCATTTGTAACAAAGTACCTTTTGAAATTTGGATTCACGAAAAAATGATTAAGGATGTAATGAAAGATTGATATGAGAATAATGAGATGTTATGGACAAACTTGTGCATTTATTTTTGGTCGTAGTACTCTGTAAAACCACAGGATCAATGAAGAAAGAAATGTGTTATCCATGACGGTCCCTAGAAGGAAGCTGGACAAAATAAGTTGGAATTTTGTTTTGATATGATGGTATGAAGAAACAGTACTACTGGATTTAAAGGAGGTGTAATATGGAGCGAGAGAGTTACTCCAAGGATGAAGTTAAAGCTGCACTAGTGTTGAAGTGGGCCATAACCCACAGGCCCGAGGATTTTGAAAGGAAACGATATAACCTTGATAAAGGAATAAATTGGAGGAATCAGCAGTCCAATCAGCATACGTTTACGTGAGGAGATTACGCAAAAACCTAAGAGTGGTGAAGTAACGATAGATGTTTTGTTTGGCATGCAAAACCATGGATTTATCGAACTCAGTTCGAGAACAAGAGAAATTCTGCAATGCTTGTGAGTATGCCCAAGTGTTAAAACACGTGATTCGATATTTACATATGTGGTAATGATTCAAATGCAGGATGGATTGGCCCCATACGAAGACTTCTATCATGGACTATCATATGTTGATGGAAAATCGAGAGACTTGAAAAACTTAGAAGAGTGTCGACGCGATAAGCCATAAAACCATAAAATGGTAGGACGATGGAACCCCATTACAGCAACCGTTGCCAAGCGTAGGTTATCGGTGAGGTTCAACCCAGACCCGTTTTCTGCAGGAGAAAACCATAAATTGTAGACCAGCATGAGTGTTTCGATAGTTGTTTAGAATGGACACAGACCCATCAGCTAAGAAGATCCGGTCTAGGACGAACTTCAACCTTGACGAACCGACCCAAGCTTTTGAGGAAAACTCTATGCTTGACGGAAGAGCTTTAATGAAGGAGCTATTGTAAGATATGTGAAGAGACATACATTGTCAGCCCTCCGGAGGAAATATCTGAGTTTATTGGAACCATGACCTTGTTTTTAAGTGTGGTAGCACCCCGACCTTCGACCAAAACATTTGCTAGGAGACCCCAACCCTAACCTTTTCTTGCTAGCCTCTTGAATCTAGAGGGCGAGATTCATTTTAAGTGTGGTAGGTTTGTAACATCCCAAAATTCTAAATTTTGGAATGTTAATATAATTAATTGAATTGTTTGTTTGTTTGCTTGAGTGAATTAAACTTGAGTGAAATTTGAACCTTTTCAAAAACTTTTGAATGAGAGGGAATAAAATGACTTTCCCCTTCTCCGGTAAATTCAAATTCATCCTATTAAAATCAATGAGAGAAGATGACATGACTTCTTCAACTATAAAGAATTTGAACGGAGTTTTGCAATTTAATTCTTTCAAATATTTGCACTTGCTTCTCTATTTTTCTTCCCGAGAAATACCCGAAAAATAAATTCTTGCAAGCAAGAAAGAGCGGAGGAAAATGACCCTCCAAAATCAGGGCATTTTTAAAATATTGAGCCAAGAAAAACCAAAGTTTTTATTTAAAATTATTTGCAAAAAGAAATAAAGCCTTTAGGGATTTTCTGAAAACATTTTTTAAGTTTTATTTTGGCCGTGGAATAATGCTCATCATCTACATTTTATTTTTCTGATAATTTTAGTATATAAAACTCTTTATTCGAATTGATTTGATTTCCTTTTTATTGTTTTAGTTTCCTAATTTTAATAATAGGAATGGAATCGTTTTATTAGGAAAAACCTGGCCCATTAAGCACTTTCCTATTCTAGCCCAACAAGAGATCATCTCCTTCCTCTGTTTCCTCTCACGTTACACAAGCTTTCCATATCCATGGAGCAGAATCTCCACCTTCCCGATCTCCTCGTCTTTCCATCCCAGCGCCTCCCGAGACCGCCTATAAAACCCCTCCTCTCCTCGTTCCATTTTCCCATCACCACGCCTCCCTGCCCGTAGCCTTCTACCACCGTCCTCCTTTTCCTGCCTAGAACGCTCACCAGGAGCTCTCCTGGAACCTCCCATCGCCCAGCGCCACCTCCCCAGCGCCGACCCCTCCTCCGCCACCCCAACCCTCGCTTGGCGACCTCGCCCCCTCGCCGAGCAGCCCTCCACATCGCCGTCTCCTTCCTGCCATCTCTGCCTCACGTCAGGTAACTCCGTTTTCGTTTTCAGATTTATTTCCGTAACAGATTTAGTTCCGTTCTTGTTTAGCTTATAACTTTTGATCTAGAAGTCCAATGATGCTGATTCTTTTTGCGTTAGATCACAATTTTCTTTTAGTTTCCAAAATATATAATTTGTCTATGTTTGGATTTATAAAAATTGAGTTAGATCAGATTTGAATTAAAGCTTGTTTTGCTTATTCGGGAGTTTCATAATAGATTTTTATTTAATTCTTTTTGCTCCTAGTTGCTTAATGAAATATTTTCTGTTTAGTTAACATAAAACCATGATTAGATGATGTTAAGAAATTTTGTTATATAAAACTATTTTTGTTGTTATTTGAAGTAGGAAAACTTTGAGTTGTTTTTCTTTAAGTTTTCCTTTGGGTTTTGCTTTGTTGGTTTTGGTGTGTTACTTTGTTATGTTATGTTATGCTATGTGCTTATTATAGTTATTGTTTGCCTCGGTAGAATTTCCGAGTCTGAAGATTGCTACTACGAAACCCTAGTTTTCGAAGATCGTCAACAAGGCAAGTTCACTTTGACCATGCTTTCATACCTATGTTTTATTGCATATAGTGGCACCTTTGCAACAATCCCTCCAGTAGTGATATTGAATCCTTGTAGTTGAGTAGTATGCATGAGGTAGGAACCCACCCCCCTGTTACCAAGCCCGGGACGATATTTTATTTAATGCTACGCTATAGTAGACGGGGTTTGGTATGAGTACTCGGGAGTGGTGTGAGAATGGAGGATCTACGTCAATGACGACAACACCATGATGAAAGCTGCAAGGACTGCATCTTCAAGGCCTCAAGACTTCAAGACTCGAGACAAGAATTCAATACACACTCTGGGTGAAGGGCGGTTGTGGGCACCTGGAGAACCCAGTGGTTGGCGGGATGCATGGAGAAGCGCCATGACATCTTGCGGAAAGCTTCACCCAGACTCAAAGAGACGGAAGAATACTTCACGCCGGAAGCTTACCTGCAACCGCAAGTCATTATGGGCTCGGCTTGGTTGACCTTAGTTGTGACTCTGGCTGGGGCGGTGCTAGCAGATGTAGAACTACGGTAGGATGGATGGGTACGGACGGTGGTCGGAGGAACTCTTTGGAAGACCATGTTTGGTCATCTTGTTCTCAAACACTCTGAAGTGCGAGAGCGTAAAAGAGGATCGAATCTTGCGGGTAAAGTGTACAAACCTCTGCAGAGGGTTATAACCTAATCGATTAGCCGTTCCCGATTCACGGACAATTTGAGCCTCTGGACTTGGATCTATTTCGGAACTCTCAACACGGATTGATAAATTAATTGTGGGCAACATATGATGATTTTGGGCTATGAGACATCGGTTGGCGGAACCATGTCATGATAGAAAACTCCATAGTACAGACTTCATTTATTCCTTTGATGTAGGTAAAATAAAACCAGCTTTTATGCAAACAAAATTCAGATCTGAGCCATAAAGCCATATTGCATATAGTATAGTTTTATCATTTGTTTTCTCATATTGTGATCTTGCCGGTACATTCAATGTACTGACCTACACGGCTGCAACGTATCATATTGCAGATACTTTCCTCGACGAGTAAGAGTTACGATACTGAGGTTACGGTCTACACTCAACCTGCCGATGGCGTTGATGGGACTCCACACCCGTTTGATTGTTTCCGCTGAGTATTATGAGGTATATATCATTTCGTTATTTATACATGTGATTGCACTTTGATATATACATTGATGTCTTGTGTGTGCCGACATACTTGATCCGAGGATGGCACGAAGAACACGAAGGCTTGACCGTCTGAGGTCGGGTCGCTCTGAGATATGGTATCGAGCACATGTTGACTGTAGGACGTGACCCTAGAAATCGGAAAGCCCCTAGGACAGGATATCTCAAAAATTTTATTTACAAAAAGACTCTTACTTCTCATCTTTTCTGATTTTATCAAATAGACCCTCTCACCTCAAATAGTTAGAATATACCCTTATCCTTTGATCACCCTGAGGGTCAACTGAAGACGCTCCAAGAAGGATTTGATATCGGAGAACTGATGACCCCTTCAGAGTAAAGAGGATTTCATCATGTATCAGAAGCTAGAACAGTTGAAGACTCCGAAGACTTGAAAGGATCTGAAGAATTATTTGACCTTTAGAAGACCAAACCCCTGTTATACACTTACGTTAGATGCGATGATTTGTGAGCTGTCATTTGTTTGATGTTTTTCCGACAGCCCCAAAATAAAACCCGTTTCTTCAAAAACTATTGGTTGTATTGTGTACATCCTCCCCACCTCTCTCTCATCTCACCCTAAAACCCTTGGACCCGTAGATGATGAATGAAGTTGGACTGATATTCTCGGACCAAGACTCAGCCCGAGGCGAGCTATGGATGCGAACATGGAAAATCACTTGGGAGCAATTTGGTTTCAAGGAAGTATGAGGTTCAATATGCTCTTCAATACCTTCTGAAAGTGCTGCAACCTGGTGGAACATGCACCAAGCCATACAGGATTTAATGGAGCAAGAACTTGGGAGGAATTCAAGAAGACCTGTTGAAATCACGTCTTATCCGGAAGCACAATGATGCACCAAGAAGTAAACCTTGTGCTGCAAGATTTATGGAGAAATAGGACACACCAGGAGGAACACAAAGATGGATGCCCTCATTGTGAGGAGAAACACCCAGTGAGGAATGCCCAACTAGCGGTGACTTGCTTCTGTGTGAAGGAACCACCCACTACCGGTGCAGTGTCACATTTACTCCACGGTGCAACAAACTATTCGAACCAGGAAGATGGAATGAAAGAAGCCCTCAAGGAAGATCTAGAAGAACCAGTAATGAATGAAAGTGTTGAAGACCTGGATGGAGAAGGTCTCAACAGATTTTACTCAATGCCTGCTATTCATGTGGAGAAGAAGGACATTTTTTCACAATGTTGCACCAAGGAAAGAAAGGAGTATCCAGGATATTTCCGACAATGAAGTGAAGTTTGACCCGGGAGATAGAAACTCGATCATTACAGAGAAATCCGGAAGAGAAAAGGAAGGCAACCCGAGAGCAACACAATTTTTGCAGAGAAGGACTTGAGTCATATCACCTGTTACAGGTGCAAGGATTTAGGTCATTACGCTAGTAAATGTCCGAAAAGAAGCCAAGAATCCAAGGAGTCCGCATAGTCACAAAGAAGCCCGAGACATGTCGGAAGTCATTTGTTTTCGCTGCAAGGGGGCAGGACATTATGCTATTAAATGTCCCGACAAGATGAAAGCTGGAGTTGAGTAGTTGGAATTTTGATATGGATAATAAGAGTAGTAGAGAGCAATTTCATTTTCATGAGCTCAATGAGTTGAATTATGTAATAGATTACCCTGAGATTGTAATAGTTCATGACTCAATAAAGTTGTAATGTCACATGCTGAAAAGCTTTGAGGAGTTGTCATATTTTATCTTGGAAATTAAAATTCTTGATGAACATGGAAGAAGGTGAGTTGAGATGCATAAACAGGAAATTGGAAATTGAGTTTGAAGTTCTGTTTGGATGATATGAATGTGTGCCCAGGAGATATGTACCTCATTCTGAGCACCACTTTTGTTATACAACTACAGATGACGACCCTTTACGAGTCTTTCCTTAAAGGTCCGGAAACCATCATGACCACGACAAGTGATCATGATTACCGAAGATCTGAAGGACATGATGAAGCATATTCACCTTGAAGGAGATGCAGTCTACAAAGGCTACCCTTCATGCAAAAGGGAGTGGAACTTTGGTATGTGGAGGTACACCTCCACCGTTTGAAAGGAGTTTGCCCAAAGAGGATGGGGCATTACTTTTCATCTCACGTGTTCCACAAGCAACTTTCTTCGACGCTGTTAGTGAAGCAGCCATGGAAGCCATCGCCGGATCGAGAAATACTTGAAGCAAGACTCCGTTATACTCGGGAATACCTAAGCGAAGTGCATGCAGAGATGATGAAGGAGAAGCTCAAGACCACCATGATGAAAAAGAAGATTGAAGATTTCAAGGCACATGTCGCACAATTCCAAAGGGATGAAGAATCCTCAAGGAGGAAAAAAAATAAAGTTGGAAGTAATGTCGACCATACCAAACCATGTGGGTGGCAGCATTTGTAACAAAGTACCTTTTGAAATTTGGATTCACGAAAAAATGATTAAGGATGTAATGAAAGATTGATATGAGAATAATGAGATGTTATGGACAAACTTGTGCATTTATTTTGGTCGTAGTACTCTGTAAAACCACAGGATCAATGAAGAAAGAAATGTGTTATCCATGACGGTCCCTAGAAGGAAGCTGGACAAAATAAGTTGGAATTTTGTTTTGATATGATGGTATGAAAACAGAGTACTACTGGATTTAAAGGAGGTGTAATATGGAACAGAGAGTTACTCCAAGGATGAAGTTAAAGCTGCACTAGTGTTGAAGTGGGCCATAACCCACAGGCCCGGATTTTGAAAGGAAACTGATATAACCTTGATAAAGGAATAAATTGGAGGAATCAGCAGTCCAATCAGCATCGTTTACGTAGGAGATTACGCAAAAACCTAAGAGTGGTGAAGTAACGATAGATGTTTTGTTTGGCATGCGAAACCATGGATTTATCTGAACTCAGTTCGAGAACAAGAGAAATTCTGCAATGCTTGTGAGTATGCCCAAGTGTTAAAACACGTGATTCGATATTTACATATGTGGTAATGATTCAAATGCAGGATGGATTGGCCCCATACGAAGACTTCTATCATGGACTATCATATGTTGATGGAAAATCGAGAGACTTGAAAAACTTAGAAGAGTGTCGACGCGATAAGCCATAAAACCATAAAATGGTAGGACGATGGAACCCCATTACAGGCAACCGTTGCCAAACGTAGGTTATACGGTGAGGTTCAACCCAGACCCGTTTTCTACAGGAGAAAACCATAAATTGTAGACCAGCATGAGTGTTTCGATAGTTGTTTAGAATGGACACAGACCCATCAGCTAAGAAGATCCAGTCTCGGACGAACTTCAACCTTGACGAACCGACCTAAGCTTTTGAGGAAAACTCTATGCTTCCGATGTAAGAGCTTTAATGAAGGAGCTATTGTAAGATATGTGAAGAGACATACATTGTCAGCCCTCCGGAGGAAATATCTGAGTTTATTGGAACCATGACCTTGTTTTTAAGTGTGGTAGCACCTGACCTTCGACCAAAACATTTGCTAGAGACCCCAACCCCTAACCTTTTTCTTGCTAGCCTCTTCGAATCTCGAGGACGAGATTCATTTTAAGTGTGGTAGGTTTGTAACATCCCAAAATTCTAAATTTTGGAATGTTAATATAATTAATTGAATTGTTTGTTTGTTTGCTTGAGTGAATTAAACTTGAGTGAAATTTGAACCTTTTCAAAAACTTTTGAATGAGAGGGAATAAAATGACTTTCCCCTTCTCCGGTAAATTCAAATTCATCCTATTAAAATCAATGAGAGAAGATGACATGACTTCTTCAACTATAAAGAATTTGAACGGAGTTTTGCAATTTAATTCTTTCAAATATTTGCACTTGCTTCTCTATTTTTCTTCCCCGAGAAATACCCCGAAAAAATAAATTCTTGCAAGCAAGAAAGAGCGGAGGAAAATGACCCTCCAAAATCAGGGGCATTTTTAAAATATTGAGCCAAGAAAACCAAAGTTTTTATTTAAAATTATTTGCAAAAAGAAATAAAGCCTTTAGGGATTTTCTGAAAAACATTTTTTAAGTTTTATTTTGGCCGTGGAATAATGCTCATCATCTACATTTTATTTTTCTGATAATTTTAGTATATAAAACTCTTTATTCGAATTGATTTGATTTCCTTTTTATTGTTTTAGTTTCCTAATTTTAATAATAGGAATGGAATCGTTTTATTAGGAAAAACCTGGCCCATTAAGCACTTTCCTACTTCTAGCCCAACAAGAGATCATCTCCTTCCTCTGTTTCCTCTCACGTTACACAAGCTTTCCATATCCATGGAGACAGAAATCTCCACCTTCCCGATCTCCTCGTCTTTCCATCCCAGCGCCTCCCGAGACCGCCTATAAAACCCCTCCTCTCCTCGTTCCATTTTCCCATCACCACGCCCCCCCTGCCCGTAGCCTTCTCGCCACCGTCCTCCTTTTCCTGCCTAAACGCTCACCAGAGCTCTCCTGGAACCTCCCATCGCCCAGCGCCACCTCCCCAGCGCCGACCCCTCCTCCGCCACCCCCACCCTGCTTGGCGACCTCGCCCCTCGCCGAGCAGCCCTCCACATCGCCGTCTCCTTCCTGCCATCTCTGCCTCACGTACAGGTAACTCCGTTTTCGTTTTCAGATTTATTTCCGTAACAGATTTAGTTCCGTTCTTGTTTAGCTTATAACTTTTGATCTAGAAGTCCAATGATGCTGATTCTTTTTGCGTTAGATCATAATTTTCTTGTAGTTTCAAAAATATATAATTTGTCTATGTTTGGATTTATAAAATTGAGTTAGATCAGATTTGAATTAAAGCTTGTTTTGCTTATTCCGGGAGTTTCATAATAGATTTTTATTTAATTCTTTTTGCTCCTAGTTTCTTAATGAAATATTTTCTGTTTAGTTAACATAAAACCATGATTAGATGATGTTAAGAAATTTTTGTTATATAAAACTATTTTTGTTGTTATTTGAAGTAGGAAAACTTTGAGTTGTTTTTTCTTTAAGTTTTCCTTTGGGTTTTGCTTTGTTGGTTTTGGTGTGTTACTTTGTTATGTTATGTTATGCTATGTGCTTATTATAGTTATTGTTTGCCTCGGTAGAATTTCCGGTCGAAGATTGCTACTCTGAAACCCTAGTTTTGAAGATCGTCAACAAGGCAAGTTCACTTTGACCATGCTTTCATACCTATGTTTTATTGCATATAGTGGCACCTTTGCAACAATCCCTCCAGTAGTGATATTGAATCCTTGTAGTTGAGTAGTATGCATGAGGTAGGAACCCACCCCCTGTTACCAAGCCCGGGACGATATTTTATTTAATGCTACGCTATAGTAGACGGGGTTTGGTATGAGTACTCGGGAGTGGTGTGAGAATGGAGGATCTACGTCAATGACGACAACACCATGATGAAAGCTGCAAGGACTGCATCTTCAAGGCCTCAAGACTTCAAGACTCGAGACAAGAATTCAATACACACTACTGGGTGAAGGATGGTTGACGGGCACCCTGGAGAACCCAGTGGTTGGCCGGGATGCATGGAGAAGCGCCATGACATATTGCGGAAAGCTTCACCCAGACTCAAAGAGACGGAAGAATACTTCACGCCCGGAAGCTTACCTATGCAACCGCAAGTCATTATGGGCTCTGGCTTGGTTGACCTTAGTTGTGACTCTGGCTGGGACGGTGCTAGCAGATGTAGAACTACGGTAGGATGGATGGGTACCGGACAGTGGTCAGAGGAACTCTTTGGAAGACCATGTTTCGGTCATCTTGTTCTCAAACACTCTGAAGTGCGAGAACGTAAAAGAGGATCGAATCTTGCGGGTAAAGTGTACAAACCTCTGCAGAGGTTTATAACCTAATCGATTAGCCGTGTCCCGATTACGGACAATTTGAGCCTCTGGACTTGGATCTATTTGGAACTCTCAACACGGATTGATAAATTAATTATGGGCAACATATGATGATTTTGGGCTATGAGACATCGGTTGGCGGAACCATGTCATGATAGAAAACTCCATAGTACAGACTTCATTTATTCCTTTGGTGTAGGTAAAATAAAACCAGCTTTTATGCAAACAAAATTCAGATATCTGAGCCATAAAGCCATATTGCATATAGTATAGTTTTATCATCTGTTTTCTCATATTGTGATCTTGCGGTACATTCAATGTACTGACCTACACGGCTGCAACGTATCATGTTGCGATACTTTCCTCGACGAGTAAGAGTTACGATCTGGGTTACGGTCTACACTCAACCTGCCGATGGCGTTGATGGGACTCCACACCCGTTTGATTGTTTCCGCTGAGTATTATGAGGTATATATCATTTTACGTTATTTATACATGTGATTGCACTTTGATATATACATTGATGTACTGTGTGTGCCAGCATACTGATCCAGGGATGGCACAGTAACACAGAGGCTTGACCGTCTGAGGTCGGGTCGCTACATATATACCACTGAACTTTGGAAACCTTCAAGAACTAACATTATTTAACCTCAGCCACAACAATTTCTAAGGTGACATACCTCAGATTAGCAACCTTATTAATCATCTCACTAGTTTGGATCTTTTATCAAATAAGCTTACAGGGAAAATTCCTGATTCTTTGGGCCAATCTTAGGGCTTAGAGAGTCTGCAAATGGACCAAAACTTTCTTACATGAAACATCCCATCAAATTTTGGCAACCTGACGTTGCTGAGTAAGCTAAATCTTTCACACAACAACCTGTCCGACACCATCCCATTAACTCTAAACAGACTAGAGGTGAACAATCTTGATCTTTTGTATAATCATCTTGAAATGTCCATGTATGGACATGTATAGTAATTCCAGCACTTCCATTTTTTATGGCCATGTATTATTTACAGTATATTAATTACAAATTTTATCTCTTGACATTATGCTCAAAGTGGCCAGGCATCAATCCGTGGGGATGTTTACAGATTTGGAATAGTACTCCTGGAGATGCTCATTGGCAAAAGACCGACATACCCTATGTTTGAGAATGAACTCAACATGCACTACTACAGGATGCTGCTAATGTGACACTACGATCAGAGGCCCTTCGACGAAACTGTGTGTGATGCCATAATCACAAACGGTGGTGTAAAAAACCCCCATCAAAAAAGGTGCAAAACATTTGCGATGGAGGATGCATCAAACACGGTTCAGATTTTAGTTGTGTGTGCGATGCAGGGCATACGGTTCAGCTCAATTAACCGTTTGCGATGAGGAGGAACAAAAGAAAGGGACAGCCAGATGAAGGTGTGTGCGATGTACAACATACGGTTCACTCAGATGAACTGTTTGTGATTAGGCAACACAAAAGAAACGGTCAGCCAGATCAAAGGTGTGTGCGATATACGGCATGCAGTTCACTCAGATGAACTGTTTGCGTTGAGACATGAGAACAGAAACGGTTCAAATGAACAAGATGTGTGTGATACAAGGCAAACAGGCCTGTAATCAGAAACATGTGCGAAGACCGATAACAACATAGACGATTACTGCTAACAAGCCATGTGTTTTGTGAGCAAACGATTGCTGGTATACAATTGTGAGTGATTGATGAAAACATCACCGACGGGTTCCATTGTTTAGTCCGTGTGCAATGTGATTTTCTTTGTCCGCACAACATCTACCCTCTGTCTACAGAGCATCAACATATATACTTAAAAAGACATCATTACATAACCAAATTAAGCATACAATTACACAAGTGACTACACACATAACATTTCCACACACCAAAGAAAGCAATTACATGCATACTAAAGTAGGAGAAACGAGGATCTAATCATCTACTTATTGTTGCAATGACGCTTGCCACTGCTCTGCTTCGGGCTGGATCCCTGGCCGTTTTGAGGAAGGAGGGACTTCCTCATGTCAACAATCCGCCTGTACATGTCATAGCTCGTGTACGCCTCCTTGGCCGCGTAGACGACGTGAGCTTTGTCGAGTTTCTCCATCCAGGCCGAGTGTCAGGCACGCTTCTCCTTGTTGCACGCATCCTTCATGTCTCTGTAGTAGGGGTCGATGATGGCCTCGGCGAGATGAACTAGTGAGCCCTTCTCATGCTTCTTGCTGCCCCTGATCTTGTATTGGCCCTGGATGTCAACAAGATTCTGGCAGGCGATGCCTAAATTCTCGAGCTCCTTTACATCGTTGGTGATGTCCACCGTAGCGAACATGTAGTGGGGGCTGTTGACAAACCTGGCGAAATGCTCGCAAGGTCTTGTGGCTAGGCAGTAGTGGTAGATGAGGACGTGGTGGCACACGCACATCTGGGAGACGGCCTCCTTGGGATGAGACCCGACACGAGCGCGGGTGTACTTAGGTCGAACCCGTCCACCTTGTACTTCTCCTCCGCAAGCAACATCTCCATGATGTGGATGGAGTGCTCCACCCAGACCGGGTCGTTGGTGTACACCACCGAGAGGTCCATGAACCTTCTGTGGGTGTCCACCATGACACGCATGGTGAACTGCTGCTCGTCTTTGGTAGCCGCTCGGAGCGCCATTGGAGCCGCACAGGATACCCTCTAAGAATTTCTCATGGTGGGTGTGCTTCTTGCAATGGTGGGGCGTGATCAAAAGGTTGAAGAGACACAAGGGTAGGTTAAATGGCCACTGTAATAAATGGGGGCCAGACGGCCTGTAATCGTCACGTCCTATCACGATGTTCATAGCGGAGGATTCCAGTGCATGCTTGACAACACCGCACAGCACGCGTGGGCTCGAAGATGCGCCAAATGTATCGTCGATGAGCTGTTCCGCTACTACGCTGTTTATCACAAGAAGCTTCCCGCCCGGCTAGTTTGGCCACGCGTCGGCTAGAAGAGGGACAAATCATGGGCATTTATTGGCAAAAAGCTTTGTAAACGAAGTGTGTGGAATGACTTCGGTCATAAGTTTACCCTAGGGTGATGAGGTCAAAGTTACACAGAAGGGTGATGATGGACACTCGAGTGCGATAATTAATTCTGCGCTCTACAGTGCACACGATGGAAGAAACCAATTGTGTGCAATAATGTCGAAGATCACAGTCGAGTTAGCTATACATATTGTGTGCTATGAGATCGACAAGGTAAACTGATTCAAGAATGGTTAATAAAATCTAAGACCATTGCATATTAAGGTCAAAATAGTGCTAGCAATATACGAGTCTCATATGATGCCATTTCAACGATTGTACCACAAAAGCTCAGAATGTTACAAGGCTCAAATTCCAGAGTTATATGGCTCAAATTCAAAGATTACAAGGTTCAAACTGATATTAGAAATGAAATTCAGCTCATCAGCTGCAAATGCTTGCGCTGATCCGCAAAACATGGATATCAGTGAGGTTCAAACTAATATCACCGCTTCTAAGTCTGGCTTCGAAACCTCACATTTTTTGCAAAGGGGTCAGCCACTGAGAAGTCATGTATGGGTTGGCACAATGACTTCCGATTACTCTGTCATCTGAAGTTCCAAAATGAAATTCAGCATTTTTGGAGCCTACTCCATTCTGCCATGAGCGCCAAGATCGATCAACAAACCATTAATTTTGCAAAATAAATGTAGGGCAAACCTCATTTCCTTCAGCACCCTTGCTCGAGAACAAAGAACTCAGCGAATATAATCTCCGTAAGGTCCCTCGGTAGGAGTTCAAAGTAATTTCTGAGAGATGCAGATCTAGGCATTCGACATGATTGTTATATTGTATCACATTATCCAGCACTGGGCCTAATCTTATCTGCAAAAGAAGAAAATGTGTTAGTGCCTACATGCAGTTTTGAACATTACTACATGCCTAGCTAGTTGGTTTGCATGATTTGTAAAATGCATTAACATGCCATCTTCGATCTGACATGATTAACATGGGCATTTGATTACATTCTAGAAAAATGTAGCCTTCTTCACAAGAGGTTGGAGTGGATGAAAAGTTCCCTAAGAAAACTAGTACAGATGAATCCAAAGGAGAAATGCTTATTGATTGTAACCATATGGATCAAGCAACCAATATGGGGGGACATGTATGTACTGAAATCCTCCAAAAGAACCTTCAGAAATCGTAGTACATTGTCATTGTAAACTTGGAAAAAGGTGTCACAAATTGAACTCCCTTATGGTTAACATTTAACAGGAAAGGAACATCACCTCGATATATAGCTTCTCCAGGCACGAAAAGCATCTGAGGAAACTGACAACTTTCTCCAGGTCGGGCCTAATAGATTCTAGTGCCAAGACCTTCACTGTGCGCAGTTTCGGGGTCAAGCTTGTCGGAATCATTTTCTGAATGACAGACGAACAAACATCTTCAAAATTAGAAATAATGTTAATTTGTGGAAGGAGAGGTAGAAGGCGGCTGTTGTACCTGAACGGGTGTGGATCCAATAACAAGTTCAGAGTATTTGTCAGACGAGTAGCCCACCACTGTCAATTTTGGCGCAGAAATGACATTGATTCTTGTTGGACCTTCTTGATCAACTACAAGTAATCTCTCAAGTTCAGGTGTGTCCTGGATGATCATACCGTGGTACACATCTTGTGATGTCTTCCTGCCGCACCAGCAACACACATAAATAGTCCGGAGAGTCATGGAGGTGATGTGGAAGGTACTCAACCCATTGATCGCCTGAAGATGAAGGTACTCAAGTGCAGTACAGCCACGGAGTAGGCGCTCCATGTCACCCTTTGAGGGGCAGACGGCGACGAGCTCGAGGTGCTTCAGTCGTGGTAGAATAAGAGCGGGCGCGTCATTAAGGGGCAGGAAATGGTAGTTCCTGAACTTGGCGACGCGCAGCGTGGGCACGAGGCAGAGTGCAGACGTTGGCAGCGACCACATATGCCCATCATCAAAAGTGAGCTCCTCGAGCTGATCTAGGGTGGAGGATCGGAACCAGTCGTCAAGCTTGGCTTGGTCCTTTCCGTTGGAACGGAACTTTCCCATTCTAAGGCCTTTGGTTGGGCCAAGGTGACTGCCGAGGATCTTGGAGAACACATCCAAGCTTTTGCGATAGCCATGGCAGAGCTCGTGGGTGTCGATGAGGTCGAGAGGGCTGGAATTCCATAGGGGGCGCCACCGTCGGGAAAGGAGGGTTGTCCGCGCCCCATATTTGATTGGGAGGAGGGAGATGATGACTCTCAACATATCATCGGGGAGGCTGCTGATTAAGTCTAGGCCTGCTGGAGTCGCTTGCGGTTCTAGCTCGCCCCGCCTCCGCTTGTTGGCAGCCCTGTTCTCCACCTCCGGAGTCTCCTTGTCAGCGGCGCTTTCTGATAGAAATGGGAGTACAGGGAATATTTAGTTAAAACAGGGCAATATAAAAGTGTATTGGTAACTAGAAGTTATTAGGTAGGAATATAGTAAGAAAAGGGAATAACAATTGGTTTCTTAAATACTACACAATTCATTTGACATTGGTAGGTAAGTCAACATATGCAGATAGTTGAAAAGAAAACTTACTTCAAACAAAGTCTGGACGGATGATTTTGTCAGGGAAGTTAGCATATATCTCATGACTAGGCCCTTTTATGTGCAGTGCAATTTTAGTGCCAGCTTTCAGTACATAAAACTTTGCAATTTCATTCCAAAAGCCAGTGCCAAAATAGGAGTCACCACATTCATCAAGTCTTACAGTAGCAACGATTGTAAATCCATGGTTTGTGTGCAGTATGACATCCGTGGAGCCTTGATCTATGTAAAGGGAAAAATTGTGCACTACATAATCTGTTGCATAGCGAGGGATGTCCTGCAGAAAATGGTAGGATTGTTAAAGAAAATATGGTAACATGCAAATATGGGCCCAAATTGAAAGAACCGTACAACAGTTGAAATCGAAGGACAAAAATCTATAATTAAACAGATAGGGTAAACATGATGTCATGAAAAAATGAGAGTAATCAAAAGAACAATACATCATTAATTTGCCTAATATAGAAAGAAGAGGGGAAAATCCCCTTTGACGTATATGGTGCATGTGGCACCTTTTATCCAAATGTAGCAATATTTAGAATATGTTCAGGAAAGTAGGCCATGCCAACCGATTTAGGGTGAGATCGAACATACCGCGCACGTCCTCAAGTTATCTGGTACGATGAGATGGAATCTCTTGCAGTGGTCGCAAAGTCCTGAAGTGTCGGTGCACTGTCCATTCTATGAATGAAAGAAAACCCTCAAATCAGCTCGAATAAAAATGAATTCACGGCGATTTCCGCCGGGTGATTAAAGGAGGCAGATGAACTGGGATAAGAGATGAGATAATATCTCGTTAAATTAGTTACCTCGTTGTCCATGAGAAAGAACCCTCAGTACGGCAGATTCCCCAACCGAGCAGAGCTGGGTCGACCGCGGGCAGCGTCGAGAAAGTCGATGGCGATAGCCGGTGGCAAGCGGAAGTGGCGAACTGCGGTGGGCTTTGCCGGCAGCCTGGCGGCGGCGGCAGGCGGCGAGCTAAGTGTTTACCGCCGCGATAGGTTATACGTCCATTTTGCATCATGCTTTTATATCGATATTTATTGCATTATGGGCTGTTATTTTACGTTATGTCACAATATTTATGGCTATTCTCTCTTATTTTACAAGGTTTACCATGAAGAGGGGGAATGCCGGCATTCTGGGCTGGAAAAGGAGCAAATATTGGACACCTATTCTGTGCAACTCCAAAAGTCCTGAAACTCCACGGAATGTCTTAAAATAAATAAAGAAAAATCGTCGCCAAAGATGAAGGCCGGGGGCCCACACCTGCTCACGAGGGTGGGGCACCCCCCCCCCGGCGCGCCCCTACCTCGTGGGCCCCGGTGGCTCTCCGATGCCCATCTTCTCCTATATGAAGTCCTTCGATGAGAAAAAATCATAAGCAACCTTTCGGAGAGACTCACCGCCACGAGGCGGAACCTTGGCGGAACCAAGGGCTCCGCAGAGCTGTTCTGCTGGGACACTTCCCTCCGGAGGGGGAAATCATCGCCATCGTCATCACCAACGCCTCTCTCATCGGGAGAGGGCAATCTCCATCAACATATTCACCAGCACCATCTCATCTCCAAACCCTAGTTCATCTCTTGTATCCAATTCTTGTCTCCAAGTCCGGGATTGGTGCTAGTAGGTTGCTAGTAGTGTTGATTACTCCTTGTAGTTGATGCTAGTTGGTTTACTTGGTGGAAGATCATATGTTCAGATCCTTTATGCATATTATTACCCCTCTGATTATGAACATGAATATGCTTTGTGAGTAGTTACGTTTGTTCCTGAGGACACGGGAGAAGTCTTGCTATTAGTAGTCATGTGAATTTGGTATTCGTTCGATATTTTGATGAGATGTATGTTGTCTAACCTCTAGTGGTGTTATGTGAACGTCGACTACAAAACACTTCACCATTATTTGGGCCTAGAGGAAGGCATTGGGAAGTAATAACTAGATGATGGGTTGCTAGAGTGACAGAAGCTTGGACCCTAGTTTACGCGTTGCTTCGTAAGGGGCTGATTTGGATCCATATGTTTCATGCTATGGTTAGGTTTACCTTAATACTTTTGTTGTAGTTGCGGATGCTTGCAATAGAGGTTAACCATAAGTGGGATGCTTGTTCAAATAAGAACAACACCCAAGCACCGGTCCACCCTCATATCAAATTATCAAAGTACCGAACGCGAATCATATGAGCGTGATGAAAACTAGCTTGACGATATTCCCATGTGTCCTCGGGAGCGCTTTTCCTATTATAAGAGTTTGTTCCGGCTTGTCCTTTGCTACAAAAAGGATTGGGCCACCTTGCTGCACTTTATTTACTTTTGTTACTTGTTGCTCGTTACAGTTTATCTTATCACAAAACTATCTGTTACCACTTATTTCAGTACTTGTAGAGAATACCTTGCTGAAAACCGCTTATCATTTCCTTCTGCTCCTCGTTGGGTTCGACACTCTTACTTATCGAAAGGACTACGATAGATCCTCTATACTTGTGGGTCATCAGGACTCTTTTTTGGCGCCGTTGCCGGGGAGTGAAGCGCCTTTGGTAGGTGGAATTTGGTAAGGAAAAATTTATATAGTGTGCTGAAATTTCCTGTCACTTGTTACTATGGAAAGTAATTCTCTGAGGGGCTTGTTCGGGGTATCTTCACCCCGTCCAGTAGAGAAAGGAGTTGCTCCTCAACCTACTGAACCTACTGAACCTATTGAAAATGAAACTCCTTTTGAATTTCCTTCGGGTATGATGGAAAAACTGCTAGCTAACACTTTTGTAGGAGATGGAACAAAGCATCCTGACGAGCATCTACGCTATGTGGATGATATTTGTGGACTATTTAAGCTTGCAGGTATACCCGATGATGTTTTTAAGAAGAAGGCTTTCCCTTTATCTTTGGAGGGAGACGCATTGACATGGTATAGGCTATGTGATGATACGAGATCATGGAACTATAAAAGAGTGAAATTGGAATTTCATCAAAAGTATTACCCTATGCATCTTGTTCATTGTGATCGCAATTATATATATAATTTTTGGCCTCGCGAAGGAGAAAGCATCGCTCAAGCTTGGGGGAGGCTTAAATCAATGTTATATTTATGCCCCAATCATGAGCTCGCAAGATAAGTGATTATGCAAAGTTTTTATGCTCAGCTTTCTCATAATAATCAAACCATGCTCGATACTTCTTGTGCTGGCTCTTTTATGATGAAGCCTATTGAATTTAGATGGAATTTATTGGATAAAATTAAACGCAACTCTGAAGATTGGGACCTCGACGAAGGTAAGGAGTCAGGTATGACACCTAAGTTTGATTGTGTTAAATCTTTTATGGATACCGATATTTTCCGTAAGTTTAGTACTAAATATGGACTTGACTCTGAGATAGTAGCTTCTTTCTATGAATCTTTTGCTACTTATGTTGATATCCCTAAGGAGAAGTGGTTTAAATATCATCCTCCCATAGAAGTAAAAGTAGCTGCACCTATTAAAGTTGAAGAAAAGACTATCACTTATAATGATCCTATTGTTCCCACCTCTTATGTTGAGAAACCACCTTTCCCTGTTAGAGTAAAGGATCATGCTAAAGCTTCAACTGTTGTTCGTAAAAGCAATATTAGAACTTATACACCTCCTGAGCAAGTCAAAGTAGAACCTAATATTGCTATTGTTAGAGATCTCTTGTCTGATAATATTGATGGGCATGTCATTCAATTCTCTGGTGAAACTGCTAGAATTGCTAAACCCTGTGATAGAGATAAACATAGACCTGTGGTAGGCGTGCCCGTTATTTCTGTTAAAATAGGAGATCATTGTTATCATGGCTTATGTGATATGGGTGCTAGTGCTAGCGTTATACCTATTACCTTGTATGAAGAAATTAAGCATGAAATTGCACCCGCTGAGATAGAAGATATTGATGTTACAATTAAACTTTCCAATAGAGATACTATTTCACCAGTGGGAACTGTTAGAGATGTTGAAGTCTTGTGTGGGAAAACTAAATATCCTGCTGATTTTCTTGTTCTTGGATCTCCACAAGATAGCTTTTGTCCCATTATATTTGGTAGACCCTTCTTGAATATTGTTAATGCTAAGATAGACTGCGAAAAGAATGTTGTTACTATTGGCTTGGATGATATGGTTCATGAGTTTAATTTCTCTAAATTTAGTAAACAACATGGTGAAGAAGAATTGCCTAGTAAGGATGAAATTATTTGTCTTGCTTCTATTGCCGTACCTCCTAGTGATCCTTTGGAACACTATTTGCTAGACCATGAAAATGAGATGTTCATGAATGAAAGAAGGGAAATAGATGAAGTATTCTTTAAACAGGAACCTATTCTGCAACACAATTTTCCTGTTGAAATCCTAGGTGATCCTCCTCCACCCAAGGGTGATCCCATGTTTGAGCTTAAACCGTTGCCTGATAATCTTAAATATGCTTATCTTGATGAAAAGAAAATATATCCTGTTATTATTATTAGTGCTAACCTTTCAGAGCATGAAGAAGAGAGATTATTGAAAACTCTGAAGAAGCACCGTGCCGCTATTGGATATACTCTGGATGATCTTAAGGGCATCAGTCCCACTCTATGTCAACATAAAAGAAATTTGGAAGCGGATGCTAAACCAGTTCGTGATCCTCAACGACGTTTGAATCCTAAAATGAAAGAAGTGGTAAGAAAGGAAATACTCAAGCTTATGGAGGCAGGTATAATTTCTCCCGTTGCTGATAGTCAGTGGGTAAGTCCTGTCCATTGTGTCCCTAAGAAAGGAGGTATTACTGTTGTCCCTAATGATAAAGATGAATTGATTCCGCAAAGAATTATCACAGGTTATAGGATGGTAATTGATTTCCGCAAATTAAATAAAGCTACTAAGAAAGATCATTACCCCTTACCTTTTATTGATCAAATGCTAGAAAGATTATGCAAACATACACATTATTGCTTTCTAGATGGTTATTCCGGTTTCTCTCAAATACCTGTGTCGGCTAAAGATCAATCAAAGACTACTTTTACATGCCCTTTTGGTACTTTTGCTTATATACGTATGCCTTTTGGTTTATGTAATGCACCTGCTACCTTTCAAAGATGCATGATGGCTATATTCTCTGACTTTTGTGAAAAGATTTGTGAGGTTTTCATGGACGACTTTTCCGTCTATGGTTCCTCTTTTGACGATTCCTTGAGCAATCTTGATCGAGTTTTGCAGAGATGTGAAGAAGCTAATCTTGTCTTGAATTGGGAAAAGTGCCACTTTATGGTTAATGAAGGTATTGTCTTGGGGCACAAAGTTTCTGAAAGAGGTATTGAAGTTGATAAAGCCAAGGTTGATGCTATTGAAAAGATGCCATGTCCCAAGGACATCAAAGGTATAAGAAGTTTCCTTGGTCTTGCCGGATTTTATAGGAGGTTCATTAAGGACTTCTCAAAAATTTCTCGGCCTCTGTCTAATTTATTACAAAAAGATGTACCATTTTTCTTTGATGATGATTGTGTAGAAGCATTTGAAATACTTAAGAAGGCATTAGTCTCTGCACCTATTGTTCAGCCACCTGATTGGAATTTACCCTTTGAAATTATGTGTGATGCTAGTGATTATGTTGTAGGTGCTGTTCTAGGGCAAAGAGTTGATAAGAAATTAAATGTTATCCATTATGCTAGTAAGACTCTAGACAATGCTCAAAGAAATTATACTACTACCGAAAAGGAACTTTTAGCAGTTGTATTTGCTTGTGATAAATTCAGACCCTATATTGTTGATTCTAAAGTAACTATTCACACTGATCATGCTGCTATTAAATATCTTATGGAAAAGAAAGATGCTAAACCTAGACTTATTAGATGGGTTCTCTTGCTGCAAGAATTTGATTTGCATATTGTTGATATAAAAGGAGCTGAGAACCCCGTTGCAAACAACTTATCTAGGTTAGAGAATGTTCTTGATGACCCACTACCTATTGATGATAGCTTTCTTGATGAACAATTAAATGTCGTAAGCACTTCTCGTAGCACTCCATGGTATGCTGATTATGCTAATTATATTGTTGCTAAATTTATACCACCTAGCTTCACATACCAACAAAAGAAAAAGTTCTTTTATGATTTGCGACATTACTTTTGGGATGACCCACATCTTTATAAAGAAGGAGTAGATGGTGTTATTAGACGTTGTGTACCTGAGCATGAACAGGAACAGATCCTATGCAAGTGTCACTCCGAAGCTTATGGAGGAAACCACGCTGGAGATAGAACTGCATATAAGGTATTGCAATCTGGTTTTTATTGGCCTACTCTCTTCAAGGATGCCCGTAAGTTTGTTTTGTCTTGTGATGAATGTCAAAGAATTGGTAATATTAGTAGACGTCAAGAAATGCCTATGAATTATTCACTTGTTATTGAACCATTTGATGTTTGGGGCTCTGATTATATGGGACCTTTTCCTGCCTATAATGGATATACACATATTTTAGTTGTTGTTGATTACGTTACTAAGTGGGTAGAAGCTATTCCAACTAGTAGTGCTGATCATAACACTTCTATTAAAATGCTTAAGGAAGTTATTTTTCCGAGGTTTGGAGTCCCTAGATATTTAATGACTGATGGTGGTTCACACTTTATTCATGGTGCTCTCCATAAAATGCTTGCTAAATATGACGTTAATCATAGAATTGCATCTCCTTATCACCCATGATCTAGTGGTCAAGTAGAATTGAGCAATAGAGAGCTCAAATTAATTTTGCAAAAGACTGTTAATAGGTCTAGAAAGAATTGGTCCAAGAAACTTGATGATGCATTATGGGCCTATAGAACTGCATATAAGAATCCTATGGGTATGTCTCCGTATAAAATGGTTTATGGAAAAGCATGTCACTTACCTCTCGAACTAGAACATAAGGCATATTGGGCTATTAAAGAGCTCAACTTTGATTTCAAACTTGCCGGTGAGAAGAGGTTATTTGATATTAGCTCACTTGATGAATGGAGAACCCAAGCTTATGAAAATGCCAAGTTATTTAAAGAAAAATTTAAAAGATGGCATGACAAAAGGATACAAAAGCGTGAGTTTAATGTAGGTGATTATGTATTGCTATACAACTCTCGTTTAAGATTTTTTGCAGGAAAACTTCTCTCCAAATGGGAAGGTCCCTACGTTATTGAAGAGGTCTATCGTTCCGGTGCCATAAAAATCAACAACTTCGCAGGCACAAATCCGAAGGTGGTAAACGGTCAAAGAATCAAACACTATATCTCAGGTAATCCTATAAATGTTGAAACTAATATTATTGAAACCGTAACCCCAGAGGAATACATAAGGGACACTTTCCAGAACATTCCAGACTCCGAAAAGGAATAGGTATGTGTTACGGTAATTAAACCGACTCCAAAACAAATTCTAAGGCAATATTTCTCCGTTTTGGAATATTTAGAAAAATAAGTAGCAGTCCGGGGAGGACACGAGGCCTCCACGAGGGTGGAGGGCGCGCCCTACCCCCCTGGGCGCGCCCCCCTACCTCGTGAGCACCTCGTGTGCCCTCCGGACTCCGTTTTCTTGCATGATACGTTTTTTGGTCGGTAAAAATTCATTATATATTCTCCCGAAGGTTTTGACGACCATATCACGCAAATATCCTTTGTTTTTGTTTCGAGCTGTTTCCGTTGCAGATTTGAGGATTCCGGAGACTCGATCATCCTTCTATGAGGGTGAGCCTATGCCATGGAAGGTGGACGACAAGCTTGCATCATCAACAACACCTCCACCGCCAACAACAAAGAATTAGACATAATCACATGGGTATGGGCACTCCCCTTGGCAACTGCCAAGCTTGGGGGAGGTGCCCCGGTAACGTATCACCATCACAACTCCTATCTTTACCGTTTTTTGTAGTTCGATCCTATTAGTAGTATCTTGATATAGTAGAATAAAGTCATGGCATGATCTAGTTTTGAAGTTTTGCTTTATGATCCCTCTATGCAATCGAGTCCGTGAGCTATATATAATAAAGATTAGTGTTGATTCAAGCGCTTGATTATTTTGCTATGATCTTGAGTGAATAAAAGAAAAGAATAAAAAGAAACAAAGAGTTCATATTGGTCTTATTGAAAGTAATGACTTCACATAGAATGAGTATGATGATTAAAAGTTGTTGGGAGTTGGCAAATATAGTTTTGGTCATCGTTGCAATTAATAGGAAGTAATAAGGAGAGAGAGGTTTCACATATAGATATATTATCATTGACATCTTTTATGATTGGGAGTACTCATTAAAATATGACATGCTAAAGAGTTGATGTTGGACAAGGAAGACAACGTGATGAGTTATGTTTTCTTATATCTGAGATAAAGTATGTTGTCATGGATCCTCTAACATGTTGAGCTTGCCTTTCCCCCTCATGCTAGCCAAATTCTCAGCACCAAGTAGAGATACTACTAGTGCTTCCAAATGCCCTTAAACCAGTTAGCCATGAGAGTCCACCATATCTACCTATGGACTGAGTAAGATCCTTCAAGTATGTTGTCATCGGTGCAAGCAATAAAAATTGCTCTCTAAATATGCATGACTTATTAGTGCAGAGAAATAAGCTTTGTATGAACTTGTTGTGGAAGTAATAAAAGCGACGGACTGCATAATAAAGTTCCACATACAAGGGGCAATATAAAGTGGCGTTCTTTTGCATTAAGATTTTGTGCATCCAACCATAAAAGCGCATGGCAACCTCTGCTTCCCTCTGCGAAGGGCCTATCTTTTATTATTATCTTCTATCTTATGCAAGAGTCACGGTGATCTTCACCTTTCCTTTTTCATTTTATCCTTTGGCAAGCCCATCATGTTGGAAAGAACATGATATATATATCTAATTGGATGTAGGGGAGCATGAATTGTTATTGTTGACATTACCCTTGAGGTAAATGGTTGTGGGGCAAAACTATAAGCCCCTATCTTTCTCTGTGTCTGATTAAAACTCCGTAACCACAAGTATTGCGTGAGTGCTAGCAATTATGAAGGACTAAGTGATAGTTGAGTATGTGGACTTGCTTTTAAGCTCTGACATAGACTCTTTCCGATGTTATGATAAATTGCAATTGCTTCAATGACTGAGGTTATACTTTGCTGGTGCCCAATAAAGTTTCTGATTCATACTTTTGCATTGTGAAAAGATCATCACTTGAACATAAGTAATCATATGACAAAATTTATATATGTTGCTGTTATGAGAATAATCATGATGCCTTCATGTTCGTATTTTATTTTTATCGACGCCTCTACCTCTAAACATGAGGACATATTTATTATTATCGCTTTTAAGCTTGAGGACAAGCGAGGTCTAAGCTTGGGGAGTTGATCGTCCATTTTGCATCATGCTTTTATATCCATATTTATTGCATTATGGGTTGTTATTTTACGTTATGTCACAATATTTATGGCTATTCTCTCTTATTTTACAAGGTTTACCATGAAGAGGGGGAATGCCGGCAGCTGGAATTCTGGGCTAGAAAAGGAGCTAATATTGGAGACCTATTCTGTGCAACTCCAAAAGTCCTGAAACTCCACGGAATGTCTTAAAATAAATAAAGAAAAATAGTCGCCAAAGATGAAGGCCAGGGGGCCCACACCCTGCTCACGAGGGTGGGGCGCGCGCCCCCTCCCCCTGGGCGCGCCCCCCTACCTCGTGGGCCCGCTGGTGGCTCTCCGATGCCCATCTTCTCCTATATGAAGTCCTTCGATGAGAAAAAAATCATAAGCAACCTTTCGGGACGAGACTCCGCCGCCATGAGGCGGAACCTTGGTGGAACCAATCTAGGGCTCCGGCAGAGCTGTTCTGCCGGGGACACTTCCCTCCGGGAGGAGGAAATCATCGCCATCGTCATCACCAACGCTCCTCTCATCGGGAGAGGGCAATCTCCATCAACATCTTCACCAGCACCATCTCATCTCCAAACCCTAGTTCATCTCTTGTATCCAATTCTTGTCTCCAAGTCCGGGATTGGTGCTAGTAGGTTGCTAGTAGTGTTGATTACTCCTTGTAGTTGATGCTAGTTGGTTTACTTGGTGGAAGATCATATGTTCAGATCCTTTATGCATATTATTACCCCTCTGATTATGAACATGAATATGCTTTGTGAGTAGTTACGTTTGTTCCTGAGGACACGGGAGAAGTCTTGCTATTAGTAGTCATGTGAATTTGGTATTCGCTCGATATTTTGATGAGATGTATGTTGTCTAACCTCTAGTGGTGTTATGTGAGCGTCGACTACATAACACTTCACCATTATTTGGGCCTAGAGGAAGGCATTGGGAAGTAATAAGTAGATGATGGGTTGCTAGAGTGATGAAGCTTGAACCCTAGTTTATGCGTTTCTTCGTAAGGGCTGATTTGGATCCATATGTTTCATGCTATGGTTAGGTTTACCTTAATACTTTTGTTGTAGTTGCGGATGCTTGCAATAGAGGTTAATCATAAGTGGGATGCTTGTTCAAGTAAGAACAGCACCCAAGCACCGTCCACCCACATATCAAATTATCAAAGTACCGAACGCGAATCATATGAGCGTGATGAAAACTAGCTTGACGATATTCCCATGTGTCCTCGGGCGCTTTTCCTATTATAAGAGTTTGTTCCGGCTTGTCCTTTGCTACAAAAGTTTGGGCCACCTTGCTGCACCTTATTTACTTTTGTTACTTGTTGCTCGTTACAATTTATCTTATCACAAAACTATCTGTTACCACTTATTTCAGTACTTGCAGAGAATACCTTGTTGAAAACCGCTTATCATTTCCTTCTGCTCCTCGTTGGGTTTGACACTCTTACTTATCGAAAGGACTACGATAGATCCCCTATACTTGTGGGTCATCAATAGGCGGTGCCATGGCATAGACGCGGAGGAGCTTGTGCAGGTGTGAATGGCGAACGTATCGGAGGGGCCGAGGGGGTGGCGGGCAGGGTGATGGTTTTTGTGACGTGGTGCTGGTGAGAGTTTTCTTTTTTCTCTTTTGAATTTGGTAGTGAGGGTTTTCTGTCCCACAAAGAATTTTGGGGGAGAAAGTTTGCTAGAGTGAACCGTGTGTGATTGACGCAGGAGGCAAAATGAAAGTCATTGCACACGGTTCCAATTTTGGGAACTGTGTGTGATTGATGTACTACCTCCGTCTTGGCTTATTGGTCCCTGTCGGATTTCGGGTTCCTGCAGACCCTTAAGGTTCAAACTCTGGGGTGCGCGCGGAGATCTCTCCCCTACCGATCTACGTCCCATCTCCTCGTGCGATCTAAGCTGGAAATGATGAACAACACAAGGGACACAAGATTTATACTGGTTCGGGCCACCGTTGTGGTGTAATACCCTACTCCAGTGTGTGGTGTGGTGGATTGCGTCAGGGGCTGATGATGAACAATACAGGGGAAGAACAACCTCGCGAGAGGTGTTCTTGAGCTGGTGCGATGAACTGTTCGGGTGAGTTCGATCGTCTCTCTCTCACTCTAGGGCTCTTTCCGATCTGATCCGGTTCCCCCCGTCTTTCTCTCTATCGATGCCCCTACTGTGTGGTGGCTAGCTCTATTTATAGAGGCCCTGGGCCTCTCCCCAAATAATGAGCGGGAAGGGCGCCAACAACTGGCCATTTTGAAGGGGAACATCTAGTACAAGTTATCCTGACCAAAGGTGGTCTTCGGCTGCCAAAAGCACTGGTGATGACGCCGTCTTAGGCTCCACGGTGACCTCCATCCTGCCGCTCTGGTGGTCTTGGTCTCGTTGCACCAGAAGGGTAACCTTTGCCCGATGCCTTGGCCTAAGCTTGCTCCCTTTGCACCAAAGGGGAAACAAGAACACTGCGCAGGCTGGCGCCCGCCTGGTCTCGATCATCATGGCTTGCGTCACGGGCTCCTCGCGAGGTGCCCCTGCCTTGATCTCTCCGCCTCCTCGCGAGCCTGCCTGATGAGGCTGCCCTTAGGGACGCTTCCTGTCGTCCGCCCCGCGAGGCTTGGCCCCTCGCGAGGGTCTAGAGTTTGTGCTGATAAAGATGGGCTGCGCTGGGCCCCCACTTGAGCCACGACGCAGGCATGGCGAGCAAGTCTGGGGACCCCGTTCCCGAAGCGCCGACAAGAGCCCCCGGCCCAAGGCGCGCCCGGGCTTGGTTTAGCAGAGAAGCGAAGGGGCAAGCGCGAAGCGCCGCGGGCCCCATTAGCCTGCGGCCTTGGGCGCCGCGTGGCGATTTATTGGACGTGGGCGTGTGCACTCCCCACGACGCCTCGGCAACTGTCCGACTTGACAAGTCCCTGCATGCAGAGAAATGGGTCATGATTACCTGCGATCGTGGTGCTCGGCGGTTGGCCTTCTTCGGCTATAAGTACGGGACTGTGTGAGCCCCTTCAGCCATCCCTTCCTGCTACTCCTTTTCTTCTTCTTCCTCGTCCTTGCTTCTCCTTACGCCAATGGCGCCAATCCGCCAGTTTTCTGCAGAAGAGAAGGGAAAGACCCCCCGAGAGGGTCCTGATCCTCTTCCGCTGAAGAAACGACTGGTCGTCTGCCATCGAGATGAGGGCGCTTGGAAGGAGGCGTCAAGGCCCTGGTACGAGCGGCCGCCGCCTGGGTTCCCGCTGCCCTTGTACGCCCGCGTTGTGGGCCCTAGGGAAGAGGGCGTCGAGCGACGCCAACAGTGCCGCCCTCGACGCGGGTGAATCACGGCGGTGCGCGTCGTTCCTCCTGGAGTCCACGCCGAGGGCTCCTCCCGCGAGCTTGTGCTTCACGCCGCCATGCCTCCAAACTCTTGGATCCGCCTTCCTCCCTCCTTTGTTCGAGATGCCGCCGAGCGGGTCTCTGGAGCTCTGGCTGCAGCACGCCGACTGCGGCACCCTTGTGACCGGAGCGGAGGTCGCGGTCGTTGCTCCAGGCAAGGTCTTCATGACCCGGGGCTGGGGTGAAATCGCCCGAGTCTGCCGGACAGAGGGTGCCCTCATAATTCATGTCGAATACGATGACGCCTCCCTGATAGTCTTCAAGGTCTTCGATGTCGAAGGACACCGGTTGGAGTGCTGCCCCAAGGGAAGCGGCAGGGGCGACGAACTGGCGAGGACCTGGCCCGCCCGGTCCTCCAACAGCTCCTCAGGCAGCAGCGGAGGAGCTGAGGGATCCAGCGGCTCCCCCGAGCTTCTCGTGACTCCGGAGACGAGCGCGATAGCTACGAGCCTCCGAGCTCGCGCCGTGCTCGGAGCAAGGCGACTGCATCAAGCCGCCGATGCCACTGATCTGGATGGGGTTGCCGCCGGTGTCGGGCGGCCCACTGTTGATGATGGCGTCGCTTGCGGAGGTGCGGGCAATTAGCGTTCCTTAGGATTAGCACCTTTTGTTCCCTGCGAGGAATCGAAGCAACACCCCGTGGGGGTATGTAAGGTGCCTGCCATGTCTTTCGTAAACCTTATATCCTTAATATGAATCGATGCGAGGTGCTTATCCTGTCCCGGCTAGGCTCCCCCTTTCTATCCTCGCGAGGACTTGGCGCTCTACGCTGACAGTTCCCAGTCCCCAGGCAAGCTTCAGCCGTCGTTGGTATGCCAGGTCGCGATGCCGTGGTCAAGGCCAGGAGGTGAGCGGCCCGAGGTCCGGTAAGAGCCCTCGAGTCACGATGCTCGGGAGGTCCCCTTTAGCGCTCAAGCAGCCCTCACTGGGCGAGAAAGGAAGGCAGCGTCGCCGTGATAGAGCTGCACTGGGCGAGGGTTTGGTGCTGCGTTGGTCCAGCTCCTGTGAGGGCGTGACTTATATTTTGAGTTTGGTGTAGTTCCTTGACGAGGCGCCCGACCAGAGTGGTGGTAGCCGAGGTGCTGCTGGGTTAGGTCCTCGCGAGCTTCTTCCCACTCCCCCGCACTTTCCTTAATGCTCTACGTCCTCAGGTCCCAGCCCTCGAGCGAGCTCAGCCGCCGCTGGTATGACAGGTCATGATGCCATGGGTCAAGGCCAGGGGGTGAGGGCTGGAGAGCCAGTAAGAGCCCGTGAGTCATGATGCTCAGGCGCCCCCCTTTTAACATGCAAGCGGTCCGTGCCGGAGAGAGGGAGAGAGAGCCCGCGATGTCCCCAACATCGCTCCTGGAGTGAGTCCTGCACATCAATCATAAGGAGAGACAAGACCTGTCGTTACGGCTGCCAACCAACCTTTGGTCGCTCCGAGGAGTGATTGGGGCACTGAGGGCCTGATGAGGTGGCGCCTTGCGGGGCTGCCGCGGCTAGAGCTCGACCACTCAGATTTGTCGGCGTTGCAGGGACAGACCCATGCGCAAATGTCGTGCCAGAGCGAGCGGCTCCATAGGTAGGTGTCAATCGAGCAGGTGATTAGGTTGGGTATATTAAGCACGCAGGAGGAAATTCACTTCAGGTGGATGCAGGAAAAGCAACCGCTGCTGGGTCCGGCCCGAGCAGCTTGGGGATGATGCAGCCCGAGGGGCGCCCCCAACAAGGTAGGTAAAGAGCATAAGCGAAACGGGTACATGCCGCGGGGACGGATCCACGCGGCCTGGGAATGATGCGGCCCTGTCGGCGCTCCCAGCTAAAAATAGAACTTTGAAAGATGTCACCTGATGCTGTTGAAGATGAAGTGATGCTGAAGAAGCGGGCGATGCGCGGTGGAGACATCGGTCCTCACGAGCCTCCAGGCCCTGGAGCCTCGGGAGGCTTCGGGGGCACGGGTAGGTCTTCCGGGCCCATCTCCACCTCTGCCAGGGCCGCACGATGCCTGACCTCCTGAGCCTCCAGAATGCTCCTCAACAGGCGCTGATGAGCGGTGACCGTGTTCGGTAGGCCGAAAGGCATGCGAACGTAGCTGTGAGGAGGTCCCTCGCAGCGCCCCACGCCAAGGCCGAGGCACTCTGAGGCGCGCTCGGTTGAGCCTGAGTGCGTCGATGCAGATGCGCAGCCCACCATCCTCGCCTGGATGTGGGGCTACGGCGGGCAAGCGGCGGCTGCCGCGCATGACTCTTGACTCCTGTAGCTCCTGGGTGTTTCTTGCGATGAACTCCTGAGGGTTTGGTCTTCCTTGCCTTGTACCTTCCTGAGGGAGACGTGCCTGGAAGCACCCCTCCAAGTGGTGCCCGAGCGCCTCCCTCGCGACCTTGGCAAAGTCGGTGGCTCTCCAAGAAAGAGCCCCCGAGCCCTGCCTGAGGAGGGCGCCGGACGCGCCTTCCTATGCGAGAGAGGGTGGCGCTTCCTGATCGAGCGCAAACCCTGACGCAACACCTCCGGAGGCGCCTGCCTCCTTGTGGCTTGGGCCAGACGAAGCCTTCTTCTTCTTGAGGGTCGCCTCGGGAAGCCTTCCGCTCCTGTGATCTGGGTCTTCGACTGCTGCGGCTTGGAACGCACGCTCAAGTGAACACACTGCGTCCCTTTCTTCACAGGGTACGGTGATGACTCCACCGCTCCCTGGCATCTTGAGGACATTGTAACCATGGTGAGTCACTGCCATGAACTTGGCTAGGTCTGGGTACCCGGGATGGCATTGTCTGACAGGTGAATGTGGGCGACGTCCGAAGTCGATGAGCTCGGTGCGGTAGTTGTTGCGCTGCCCGAAGGTGACTGGAAGGCGAACCTGCCCTATCGAAACAGTGGAACCATCAGTGACTCCTGAGAAAGGCTTGGTCGGCTGAAGCTGATCGTACAGCACTTGGAGATTGTCGAACATCTCGACGGACAGGACGTTGAGTCCTGCTCCGCCATCAATGAGGGTCCTGGTGACCTGCACATTGCTGATGACAGGGGAGCAAAGCATCGGGAGGACTTCGGCCGTTTCCGCGCACTTGAGCTGATCCGCTGAGCTGAACGTGATAGCGCATGTAGACCACGTGAGAGGGCGCGTGGCCTCAAGCTTGGGAAGGACTGCATTCACCTCGCGAGCAAACTGCTTGAAGATGCGCTGTGAGGCTGGGGCTTGGGCGCCACCCAAGATGCAAGCGATTGCGCGTGGTTCCTGGAAGCCCCCAGCCCCCTCGTCTTGATGTTGGTCTTCGTTCCTCCTTGGCGGTGGAGGCAGAGGAGGAAGGCCTGCGTTGCTGTGCGAGCGATCCTCACGAGGCTGATCCCTCTAGCCTCCCTCGTGAGGCTGGTCCTGCCAGCGATCCTCGCGAGGTCGGTCACGCCACCCTTGGCGAGGGCCACGGTCTTCCCATCGTCCGCCACCTCTTCCTCCTCCTTGGCCATAGCCCCTCTCGTTGCGTTCGGGGCGTCGGCCGATTCGCCCATTTCGCGCGACCCTGAGCTCTTGACATTCGTTGGTGTTGTGGGTGTGGAGGTCGTGGTACACGCATTATCGGCTGCCCTTAGATGACTCAGGCTGGTCCCTGCCTCGCTTGGCGTCTGGTTCCGCTGTGAGCACGGCAGCCCCCTTGCGCTTCACGTCCTTGGCCTTGAGCTTTTTCTCTTCTGGGTCGGCTGCCGGGAGCTCGAGGAGGGAGAGGTGCCCTTCCTCAGCCCTGACGCACTTGGTCACCAAGTTGAACAGCTCCAGGGATGTGCACAGGTCTTCTTGGATTGCTAGCTCCTCCTTCATCTTGTCGTTGCGCACGCCGTCGGAGAAAGCTGAGATGATGGCCTCCTCAGTCACCCTGGGGATCTTGAGGCGAGCGTTGTTGAAGCGCTGGATGTACTTCTGCAGGGTTTCCCCTGGCCGGTCGCGAGTGCCCTGGAAGTTGGTGATGAAGCAAGTGCGCATGTCGCCCCAGGAGGAGATCGTGTTAGGAGCCAGGTTCAGGAGCCAGGTGCGGGCGCCGTCCTTGAGCGCCATGGGAAACCAGTTCGCCATGACCTTTTCGTCTCCATTGGCGGCCTCGATGCCCAGCTCGTAGAGCTGTAGGAATTCTGCGGGGTCCGCCGTGCCATCGTAGCGAGGGGGCAGATCAGGCTTGAACTTGCCTGGCCATGTGACGTCGCGTAGCTCGGGAGTGAAGGCGCGGCAACCTGATGTGGTCACCGGTGCCCTTTGCTAATACTGGGCCTGCTCCTGGGGATTTCCACGCGCCGCTGCTTGGAGCAGCGTGGGGTCTTGTCGTGGAGGCGCAGGGACGCGATCTTGGCGCGCCGGCGCTGGGAGCGCGCGAGCACCTTCTTGGGGACGAGGGATCTCCTGGCAGCTCCCTTCTTGCTGCGCTGGCGCCGGACGCGGAGGGTCCCGCCCTGGGGCCGCGCGCCTTGGAGCCAGGGCGACTTCTTGGGGATGAGGCGGTGGAGGCGCCTCCTGATCCTCGCCCGCTGCACGGAATGGAGGGCGAGGCAACGAGAGGGACGGCAAGGGGGAGCCCCCTGTTGCGCTGACGAGCTCGGTGATGTGGGCGAGCCAGTCCTTGTAGAGGTCGCCGACGGGGCGGTAGTGCAGGAGCTCTCTTGCCAGGAGCAGTGTGGCGTGCGCGTCCGTGGGGGCGCGACGGGCGTGGGACGACGAACCAGCTGGAGTCAGCGACAGGGTGGCGGTGCGGCCATCCCGCCGCACCGAACGGTGCTGAGATGAGGCTTGCTGCTCGTTCCCCGCCGGGCTGGTGGTGGCGTTGGTGACAGGCGACGGGGAACGACGAGGGCGTCCACCGACAGGCGCCGTCTGGGCGACGCGGGTGGCGAGAGCAGCCCGGTGCTCGGCGCGAGCCCGACGAGCGTCAGCCATGGACACGATGGAAGATCACACGTGAACAGCGGAAAAAAGATTCCGGCGCACCCCTACCTGGCGCGCCAAATGTTGGATTTCGGGTTCCGGCAGACCCTTAAGGTTCGAACTCTGGGGTGCGCGCGGAGATCTCTCCCCTACCGATCTATGTCCGATCTCCTCGTGCGATCTAAGCTGGAAATGATGAACAACACAAGGGACACAAGATTTATACTGGTTCGGGCCACCGTTGTGGTGTAATACCCTACTCCAGTGTGTGGTGTGGTGGATTGCCTCAGGGGCTGATGATGAATAGTACAGGGGAAGAATAGCCTCGCGAGAGGTGTTCTTGAGCTGGTGCGATGAACTGTTTGGGTGAGTTTGATCACCTCTCTCTCACTCTAGGGCTCTTTCCGATCTGATCCGGTTCCCCCCGTCTTTCTCTCTATCGATGCCCCTACTCTGTGGTGGCTAGCTCTTTTTATAGAGGCCCTGGGCCTCTCCCCAAATAATGAGCGGGAAGGGCGCCAACAACTGGCCATTTTGAAGGGGAACATCTAGTACAAGTTATCCTGACCAAAGGTGGTCTTCGGCTGCCAAAAGCACTGGTGATGACGCCGTCTTGGGATCCACGGTGACCTCCATCCTGCCGCTCTGCTGGTCTTGGTCTCGTTGCACCAGAAGGGTAACCTTTGTCCGATGCCTTGGCCTATGCTTGCTCCCTTTGCACCAAAGGGGAAACAAGGACACTGCGCAGGCTGGCGCCCGCCTGGTCTCGATCATCATGGCTTGCGTCATGGGCTCCTCGCGAGGTGCCCCTGCCTTGATCTCTCCGCCTCCTCGCGAGCCTGCCTGATGAGGCTGCCCTTAGGGAAGCTTCTTGTCGTCCGCCCCGCGAGGCTTGGCCCCTCGCGAGGGTATTGAGTTTGTGCTGATGAAGATGGGCCGCGCTGGGCCCCCACTTGAGCCACACCGCAGGCCGCAGGCAGGCAAGTCTGGGGACCCCCGTTCCCAGAACGCCGACAGTCCCCCGTTGTAATTTTTACCAAAATTTGGCGAAATATTTAACATACTCAGACATAGATAATAAGCGTACATGTACATAAGCATAGTTCAACCATAAGTACATAGTTCAACCATCATTAAGCACACTCAAACGTACATAGTTCGATGCATCCCACATCTCATCTCACATGTGGCCGGCACGATCCTGAAGCTTCTCCAGGTACTCGGCGTACGCGCCGTGCGCCACCCTGCGAGAATACTTCTGCTTGAAGGAGCCAACGGCCCATCCTCTTGCATGCGCCAGAACACTTAGATACACATCATGAATCTTGTGGTTGCAAAATGGGCATCCATAGCCATCGTTCCAGGTCCTAATACGCATGTTATGCATTCCTGCATAAAGCTCCCTCAGGATTCGCCTCTTGCACCTCCTTTGGGCATCTTCATCCTCGCTGTCCACATCGTCAGACAACACCTATAGAAATAGTAAAACAAATTTGGCATCAAATCACTGATTACATGCCGTGAAGTAGGATTAGGAATTTATGGTTATTTATTTATACATATCTAGAGATTATGGTTCGATTTTTAAGCACAGTCGTCTATGTACAGACCAATCTTGAAGAAAATAATGGCACAAACATATGTAGGTCATTCAAAATCAATTCTCAAGTCCTGGCTAGGAATTATTAGCACGAACACTAACCATGGTCGGATTACTAGCAGAAATCATTTGCACAGATGAAACAACTAATCACTTATCACCTGTACCATTCAAACAATCAATACACTACACGGATCTAACGAAACTTACTCAGATTTCATGGATTGGGAGAACATAACCACAAGATTTCTATTTCAAAAAGGGGAGGCAGAAGTAACCAGAGAAACCCTATGATCTATTTGACACATAAATGGGTATAGATGACTAACCAGCTGTCCGTCATCGTCAGAGTCGTCGCCGGATGGTCGTCGGAGTCATCGCCGGAGTGGTCCTCGGAGTCGGTGTGGAACTCCGCCTCCGGCTGTGGAAGCTCGACCGCTGTCGACGATGTCAGGGTGCAGCGATAACTCGCCGGCGGTGACGGCAACCTCTATCTCCATCCCCACGCCATGCTCCGGTGCTTTAGCAGCCCCGGTGTCGCCACTCCCTCCGATGGGGCGCTTCGGCGGCATCCTCATACACTGACGGCTTTGAGGACTGAGAGCGGCGTCGAGGATGCAAGCGGAGAGAGAGGATTATGTGTGTTTAGCAAGGATGGAGGGTGCGGCCGCCCGGATGCACCATTAATATGGAGTTGTGGGAGTTGTGGGAGAGAGGCAGGCGGCGGTCAAACCGATGGCTCGCCTCCCGGTGAGCCTACGCACCGGACTGCTGGCATGCCTACCAAAGTTTCACATAGCTACTCGCACGCCTCCCGATCACACTACGCAGCGAGCACGCTTCCGTCAATTCACACACCTGCACGCACGCGTCCCCGTCTGCCTGCACGGCGGACTGCTCGCATGCGTCCCGTCAACTCATGCCTGTTCGCACGCCACACGGGTCGCGCGACGGCACGCATATTCTTTTTCTATTTGGATGATTAATGCTGCCGCTTTATTGCTTAACCGAAGCATGGCACGTATGCATTGTTGGTCTAACGCTCATGGTTTGAATAAATAATCCATTTGGGATATTGGTTCCCAATTATTAATAATCTCCCGTCCGTAATTACATAAAGATTACATCAAAACTGGTCTGAAATTTGCCAAAAAAAGTACAATGCCACTTTGTATTGGTGTCCATATGACAACACGATAAGTTTCATGAACTTCAAATAAGTTTTGGATGTACTAGAATTTAAAAATCAAGATTCTCAATGTTTGAAATTTGTTGCACGGGGAGTAAACATGCACCCAATGAGACACATGTGTTTTTGCAATCCATTTAGGTGCACTGTCATGTGTGCATGTAGCTCAAATTTGATTTTTGCACATTATACCCATAGAAAATCAATCAATCAATGTACTAAAACATCTTAATGATCTCTGTGATATTTTTGATATTAAAACGTCCTCCCCTTGCTAACATGTATGTTCACCGCGGGATAATTAATTTAACATGCATCGTAGTTGCGGTGGATTCGTGGTGTGTATGTGCGTGTGTGCGTCTAGGGGTGGCGGGTGGCTCGCAATACACTACGAGTTGTGAGCCACCGTGTGGGTTGGCCGTTTTGTTAGGCAGGCCGGTGCCACATCAGAGTCATGAAATCGTTATTTAAAACATTACACAACCCTTTCATACATAAATGTTTTGGCCACATGCAATCGATGGTTGTCCTACACGACACTCGATACTCGCGTGTGACGCTTTCTGTGGGCCCGCGAGGTCATCGTCCATCACTTTGATGAACAGCCGGCAGTGAGGTTAATTTGACCAGCAAGGTAGAATCTTTTTTGTTTGTGTTATGGTGGTATATAGTACGCGTCGAAGAGGTGGGAGGGGACTAGCATATATAATATACGTATGCATCCGTGAACAAGTACACCTCACTCAGTGTCGGGACTTTTTGGTTACCGAGGCACGTGCCACATCAAAATTGTGAAATTGGTTATTCAAACATCACACAACACCTTTTTGGGCCACATGCATATATGTCCTAGCTAGGACACTCACATGTGACGCTTCCATTTGTGGGCCCACGAGGCCATCGTCGATGCATGCATGCATGCATCACTTTGACCTACATCGGGAGAGGTTAATTAATTTCACCATCGACGAGGATTCTTTTGGGTTGTACATATATTACGGTAGGATCATATAGTATGCAGTGAAGAGGGGGGAAGGGGACCATCATATGTAGTACGCTTGATATGAACCTCGCTTTGTGTGGGTGCATGGTTTACGGTTTTTGTGGCATGTGGCACATCAAAGTTGTGCATTTTGGGTATTCAACATATATATGTTTGGCCCACATGCAAAGCGGTGGTGGTTGTCCTCTCGCACCCACTTAAGCGGTTATCAGCGATATCGATGCTTTCCATCTGTGGGCCCGCTTGGTCCATCACTTCTTTTTGCCTGACAACAAGAGAGGTTAATTTAACTTAGGAGGGGATTATTTTTTTGCTCTGGGATGACATGCATGATATACTTTGAGCACACGCACATGCATGTGTACGCATGAATCCCTCCCATCGATTCAAAGTGGCTAGTACAACGACACATCATGAACCGATCTCGCTCTGTGTGGGGAGCTAGTGTACGATTTTTGACACACGCTCCACATCAATGTTGTGTATTCAAACATGCATGCACGCATCACCTCCATACATATGCATGTAGTGGTTGCCTTCGAATGATACACTCCCTTGCATGGTTATCGGCGACAAGCCTATATATTCGTGGGCCCGCATGGACATCCATGATCACCTTGACCAACAACAAGATAGGTTACCATGGCGGATTCCTCATTTGGTTAGTGTTATCGTAGTATAGGTCATGGTGAGTGTCGGTGTCAAAACCGGCAGATCTCAGGTAGGGGGTCCCGAACTATGCGTCTAGGCGGATGGTAACAGGAGACAAGGGACACGATGTTTTTACCCAGGTTCGGGCCCTCTCGATGGAGGTAATACCCTACTCTTGCTTGATTAATATTGATGATATGGGTAGTACAAGAGTAGATCTACCACGAGATCAAGGAGGCTAAACCCTAGAAGCCAGCCTATGGTATGATTGTTGTTTGTCCTACGGACTAAAACCCTCCGGTTTATATAGACACCGGATAGGTTAGGGTTACACAGAGTCGGTTACAATGGTAGGAGATTTACATATCCGTATCGCCAAGCTTGCCTTCCACGCCAAGGAAAGTCCCATCCGGACACGGGACGGAGTCTTCAATCTTGTATCTTCATAGTCTTGGAGTCCGCCGTGATGATAGTTCGCTATCCGGACACCCCTAGTCCAGACTCCTCGGTAGCCCTGAACCAGGCTTCAATGACGCACGAGTCCGGCGCGCATATTGTCTTCGGCATTGCAAGGCGGGTTCCTCCTCTGAATACTTCATAGAAGGTTTTGAACACAAGGATAGTGTCCGGCTCTGCAAAACAAGTTCCACATACCTCCGTAGAGAGAATAACTTTTGCACAGATCTGCTGACGTATTCCGCGGCGTGACATCACACCACGGCCAGGCCTTTATATGAATCGTTTTTTACCGTTCCACCTTAGCACGTTTAGCGAGGCGGTTTCCCTGGCACGTCTTATCGAAGCAAAGATCGTGCCCCCTTATCCCGGGATTCTCATCAATATGGACGTGGGTAACCTAACCGTGCCCGTTGGCACGCCTCCTCTATCAAAGGCAAGTCCTAATCAGCCACGGGGAGGGCTCTTGGTATTCAACCTCTTTATAACGAGACCAAGGCCCTCTTTCTTTTTACACCCTCCATCGATTTCGCCTCGCGCTTCGAGTTCCAACACCCAAAGCTTCAGATCTAGGCGCTTCGGACCTTCGACAATGTCCGGCTCTGACCGACGTGGCCGGTGGATGGCTTCTTCCGTCATAGAAGAAGACGTACTAAAGCTGCGAGACGCCAGGTATCTAACCGGCGAGATTTCACATAGGCTGCCTGCTCCGGGGCAGGTCATTCCCACTCCCGAGCCCGGCGAGAACGTGGTGTTGGTGCCTCACTTCCTTTGGGGTTTAGGCTTCCCGATGGATCCCTTTGTGCGGGGGCTCATGTTTTATTATGGGCTGGATTTCCATGACTTGAATCCGGAGTCCATCCTCCATATCTCGTCATTCATTGTCATATGTGAGGCCTTCCTCCATATTACCCCTCACTTTGGATTGTGGCTCAAGACCTTCAAGGTGGAGCCAAAGATGATCGAGGGGCAGCAAGCGAGAATGTGGAGGGCGGTCATAAGCAAATGTGCTGATGCTCAAGTGGCCCAAGGGCTCTTTTCAAGAGGAGCTTGGTTTGTGGCAACGGGAGTGGTTTTATATCACCGCTCCTGGGGCACCAAATGGGCGGCGCCCCTGCCTTCCTCCAGTCCACCACAACGGTGGCGCCATGGGTCAACAAGGGGCTCGACTGGGGGCCGTCCAAGGACGTTCCCTTGCTGCAGGGCCGTATTCGAGACCTCCAAGAAAGAGAGATCAATCTAGTTGCAGCGGCGCAGGTTATGTTGATCCGGCGCCTTCAGCCCTGCAAACGTCGCCCCCTTCGCCTGTGGGAATTTAATCCGGAGGGACCGCGAGCTCTCCAAAATTTTATGGGCACGACGCCCGTGGAGATGTATAAACTGTTCTTCGGATCACGAGAGAAGTGTCCGGACTTGACTGAGGATGCAGGACTAAGCTACAATCGCCCAGATACTCAAGTAAGTAGTCCTGTAACCGGACAAGCTGTTCATTCATTTGTTATACGCATGCCCTTTAAAGGAGCCGTTTCTTGAACAGGAGTGGACAGCCAAGGCAAAGTTGATAAGGTGTCCGGCTCCCCTCCCCGAGACCACGCCGGATCCCATGCTGACCAAGATCTGAAGGCCGCGCCTTTTGAAGAAGGCGAAGGGGGGAGCGGAGAAGCAACTGCCTCCACGAAGGAGGCTATTAGGGAAGGAGGGATTAAAAGCCCCGCCCTCCGAGGAGAGAAGAGGACCGCTTCAGAAGATCCGGAGGTCAAGGCCTCAAAGAGGGGAAAGGAATCTTCGTCAGAGAGTCCGACGCTGGGAAGTAACCCAGCCGCACTATTTCCCCAAGGGGATCAGCCCTCCAGCGAGCCGTAAGTAAAAAGAAGGGGTCTTGTAAATAAGGAATATCCCTGCATTTATTTATGAAGATAACCGAAATTGTACCTTGTAGTTCGGACCTCAGCCCTTCTCAGCAGAGCTCATCTTCGGGGGATCTTCTTCCAGAGATGATGGAGAGCGAAACGCCTCTACCTGTCGCACCCTCATGCGAGGCGGACGACCCTGAGGTGTCATCGCGGAGGGTTCCCCCAAGTCCGGCGGGGCCGGAGGGTCCGACACCAAGTGGTGTGCGGTCGGAGGTGCTGAAGGATCTGCTCGGGCGAGTGGCTATCTCAGAAGATCATCGTGCTCTAATCGGTACAGTGATTGAAAGGATTGCATCCGCGGAGAGCGGATTGCATGACGCCGTCAGAAGCTTACTGACGGGGTTCGAGGTACGCAAAAAATAATGTACCTTCTGATAGTTATGCATATAGAATGCGCCCTGTATAGACAGTAGCCCCCGAGACTCGGTATGTTGTCAAAATTGACAGCATGCCGAGGATCAAAATCTCAGTTATAACACATCGCCGCTCCTAAACAGGTGGCGGGGCGTCCGGTGGCCGCCCGGATTGATGAATATGCTGAACTAAAGCGGCAACTTGACGAGGCGGATGCGGACATCGCGCTGGTCAATAAACGGTTTGACGAGTCACAAGGTATGCGACTTCTACGCAGACACCTGGTAAGGGAGCTTGACGCCCATGTCTTACTATTTGTATGCTTAATGCAGATGGTGCCGCTGCTGTGGAAGAACTGCGGGCGGAACTCGCCCGAGCGAAAGAGCAAGCCAGAAATAGTAATGGGGCCGCTTTACAGGCGGCCGAAGAGCTAGAAGCCGAACGGGCTGCTCACTGTCGAAGCAAAGAGGAAATGGCTGATATGGCCAGGAGGTTGAAGAATACGACCGATCGCTGCGAGGTTCTTGAAAAAGAACGTCAAGCGGAGCAAGAGGGCCTGAAAAAGGTCATCGCCGAATCCAAGGATGCCCGCTCGGCTTTGAGAGCTGCCAAAGAGGAGCTGAGTCAGGCCGGGGCTATTGCGGCTGGGAAGTCGTGTCTGCTGCGGAGGAAATATACTGATACCAAGTATGCTCAGTTGGACAAGTTGTGGAGTTCGGAGGATGCCTATCTGGACTTAGCGGCGAGCGCTGCGGACGCGATTGAGCACTTCCAAGGCCAGAAGGGGCACAGAAGGGAAGAGCTATATTGGTCGCAATTCCATAGTCCGGAGCGTCCTCTTCCGTTGACCGATCGGTTGGCCGAATGGGCCGAGCTGAATCGACTATCCGGACTTGCCATGAAGCATGTCATGACTCATTTGTGGCCGGGCGGACCCCAGCCGAAGAGTTATTTTGGTTTAGTGCAGCAGTTCCTTGGTGCGGCACCGCGTATCGACGCAATAAAGCAGTCGGCGTGTATTGAGGGAGCGCGGATGGCTCTGGCCCGTTTCAAGACATACTGGGCAGATATGAAGGCCACCGACATTGCATCCCAAGACTCGGACGGAAGCCGAGTACCTGCCGAGCACTACTTTGAGGAAGTCCTGCAGGGCGCTCGTTTAATAGAGACACAGTGCTCGAAGGATATTGTATTTAAATGACATGTATGATTTGTGAAAACAATGTTTCAATAGAATATAGGAGCATTTTATACTTGTGCATTCAAGTAGTAAACTACTCCATGTGCGGCCGTTTATGTATATGTATATATAACCTGAAAGATGGCAGTCCTTGGCTTCAGCCCCCACGCACATAGTGCGGGGGTGTTTGCAAAGAAGGCGCTTTTTCACACTTAATACAACGTCTTGGTCCTGTTAAGGAGGTGGTAGCGTAGCAAACTAGGCAACCAGACTATAATGCTTTATCACTTTCACTTAGCCATAGGAGTTCGAGGGTGGGGCTACTATATAGCCCACAGGGGGCGCCGCACTCTCCCGAATTGAAGTGCGTATGTGCTGACCGAAAACCGTCCTTCGTTAATGCAGAGGAATTCTAAACATTCCGATTAGTCATCGAGTGGTTGACCAGTCTCTCACTATATCATGACAGTCAGTTTTCGGCTTTCTCTACTGAGGTGCTCGCCCGGCCGAACTGGGGCACAATCGCAGTAGTTCTCCGGTGCCGCGTTAGCGATAAAACGGAACGTAAGGCAGCAAAACACAGGAGCCGCAAACCCAACATTTGACCAAAGACATGATTCGAGCTGATGCATATAAGGCCTAACTCGAGACGCCAACACTCCCTAAGGTATTAAGTCTTTATAAAATGGGCAGAATAATGCCCTAAGCCCTCGTGTCCGTGCACGCAAAAAATTCTGGTGCGGCCAATGCCAAAACGCCACCTCCTCCTCGGTTATAGTAAGAAACCGGGGATGTATATCAACAAGAGAAAGTAAAAAGGTATATGCAGGGTCTTAATCTGAAAAGAATCCTTTAACGGGTCCCTCTTCGCACGCTCGCTTTGTGTCTCCGTTGTGCCGTATCACGACGGGTGTAGCACGTTGTTCATCTGTAAAAGAGAGGAACTTAGTTTAAAAAGGAAAAAAAATCGCGCGAAAGATACAATATATTAAATAAACAAAGTACAATTCGAATAAGTGAATAAGATTGAGCTTTATTGTCTCTTGTGATACATGCATGCAGCCCCTTGTATGGGGGTATGCCGCTAGTAGGCGCCAGACTCGTCTAGCCGTGCCCGGGGTTCGAGTGACCAATTCAGGTTCTTTGACTAGCGGAGCCGGATAGGTGTGGGGCTGTCAAGGCAGTCTCACGTTCCTCCATGCTCAAGTAACACTTAGTACTCCCTTTTAATGAGATTATGCCGCGTGGACCGGGCATTTTAAGTGTGAGAAAGCATAATGCGGTATTGCGTTAAAGCGGGCGAAGGCTTCGCGTCCCAATAGTGCTTGATGGCTACTTTTGAACGGGGCGACATGGAAGATTAACCTTTCGCGACGGAAGTTGTCGGATGAACCGAACACAACTTCGAGCAGTATGGAGCCCGTACAATGGGCATATGGGCCTGGCATTACTCCTTTAAAGGAGGTGTTGCTACGGCGAATTTTGGTTGGGTCTATCCCCATCCTGCGGATTGTGTCCTGATATATCAGGTTTATGTCACTGCCGCCATCCATGAGGACTTGTGTAAATTGGAATCCGTCGATTATAGGATCCAATATCAAGGCATTCCATCCTGCGCTCCGGATACTTTCGGAATAGTCCTGATGGTCGAAGGTGATTGGTTTTGACAACCAGTGTGCGGCGCGCATTTTAGTGGGCGCCGCCCTGTTTTCCCCTTTGATCACGTGAAGTGAGTTTACTGTTTTAACCTCTTGTTGGAAATTCTTTTGTTTTCCGGGGCTCTTCTTGTGGTGCTCGTCGTCATCTTCACTTGGTGTGTCGAGCCCCTTGTGTTCGGCGTTGAGTCTGCCGGACTGTTTGAAGACCCAACAATCTCTGTGGGTATGATTTGCAGGCCACCCGGGGGTACTGTGGATTTGACATATCTTGTCCAAGATTTTGTGTAAGTTGGATAGCTCATCGCTATTATCCTTAAGGGGCAGTTTTTTGTTGTTCTGCCATGAGCTTTTGAATCCGGCGTTGACTGCCTCGCTCTTTGGACCGTTCCTTTTAATCCGGCGCTGGTCTTTGTTGCGCCGTGGTTTCCCGTTTCCATCCCTGACTTCGGATGTACTTGGGTCGCTGGTGCTGCATCTTGCTAGCCAGCTGTCCTCTCCCGCGCAAAAGCGGGTCATGAGGCTTGTTAATGCGGCCATGGTTCTTGGCTTCTCTTGGCCGAGGTGTCTGGCGAGCCATTCGTCTCGGACGTTGTGTTTGAAAGCTGCTAAGGCTTCGGCGTCTGGACAGTCGACTATTTGGTTCTTTTTAGTAAGGAACCTGTTCCAGAATTTCCGGGCTGACTCTCCGGGCTGTTGAGTTATGTGACTTAAATCGTCTGCATCCGGAGGGCGGACATAGGTCCCCTGAAAATTTGCCCGAAACGCATCCTTGAGCTCTCCCCAGCTTCCAATGGCATTTTCGGGGAGGCTTTTAAGCCAATGCCGAGCTGGCCCTTTGAGTTTAAGGGGTAAGTATTTCATGGCGTGGAGATCATCTCCTCTAGCCATATGTATGTGGAGGATGTAATCCTCAATCCAGACTCCAGGATCTGTTGTTCCGTCGTATGCCTCTATGTTTACGGGTATGAATCCCGCTGGAAATTCATGATCCAGCAACTCATCGGTGAAACATAGGGGGTGTGTGGCGCCCCTATATTTGGGTGTGCCGTCATGTTCGGATTTTTGGCGTGTTGCATTGCTTTGAGAGCTTGCTTTCTTGGCCCATAGATGGACCTAACTAGGCCGTCCTTTTGTTGTGAATCCTTATGCGGATCGCATACCAACTTGTGTGCAGCGCCATTCGCCGCTCTCTTTTTGCCGTGGGGTCGTCCATCCGACCGGGTGGCCTTCTTACTTTTTGATTGTGGGGGCTCTAAGGCCTCCTCGTCAAATTCAGGCAGTAGCTTTCTTTTTGGGTAGCTCTTTGTTCGACGACTGTCACTGTATTTGTCTGCGGTGTTGAATACTTTGCTCCATCTGATCCTGAGTGCATCTTCCGCTGTTTTGAGCTTCCGCTTCTGCTTTTTCAGGCTACGCGCAGTGGCGACGAGCCTTTTCTGGAGGCTATTTTGCTCCGTCGTTTTGTCCGGCGTGAGATCGTCCGGACTATTGTCTTCGCCGGGGACGGGTTGTTTATCCAAGTTGTCTTGTTCAGACGATTGCTCGATAGCATGCTCGTTGTCCACCGGTTTGCCCTGCTCTATGGCTGGGTCTTTGCTGAGGCGGGACTTAGTTCGGCGTTTACGTTGCCGTTTTGGCTGCTTTTCGAGGGATTTATCCTTCGTAGCGTCCCGTTGTTCCTCGTCTTCATTTCCTTTAGGTGTATCCACCATGTATACATCATGGGGTGAAGTGGTTGTCCAGCATCCTATAGGCGCTGGTTCAAGGTTGTCTCCTACATCGTCGTCCATACCGTCGATGTCTTTGGAGTCGAAATCGAGCATGTCGTGTAAGCTTTTGATAGTGGCTACAAAGTGGGTGGTGGGTGGGCGTTGAATTTCTTGGTCGTCCGCATCCCAACCTTCCTGACCATAGTCCGGCTAGGGCTCTCCGGATAAGGAGAGAGACTTTAGTGAACTCAGGATGTCGCCAAAGGGCGAGTGCTGAAAGATGTCCGCGGCGGTGAACTCCATGACCGGCGCCCAATCGGATTCGATTGGTAGGGGCGCGGGGGGTTTGGAGTCCGGAGAGGAGTCCGGCACCTTGGAGTCACGGTCTTCGTCGGGGACAGGGATAGAGTTCGGCTCAATCGCCGTAGAGATCGTAGCCCCCGAGGCGGTGTCCAACCACTCGTCCTCGATCGGGGAATCCGGCTCCGGATTGAGGGCCGGAGCGGGTGCTGGTGCGGCCTCCAGGGCACTGTTCGGTTGCAGAGCTAGATCATGCCCATCGAGACAGTGCGGCACGTTTGGCAGCGGCTCGAATCCGTCGAAGATCAAGTCTCCACGGATATCGGCCGTATAGTTCAAACTTCCAAATCTGACCTGATGGCCAGGGGCATAGCTTCGATCTGCTCCGGATGGCCAGCTTAATTGGCCCGCCGTGCAAAGCCGCCGAATACGAAGATCTGTCCGGGAGAAAAGTCTCACCCTGGACCGCGTCGTTGTTGATGATCGAAGGAGCCATCGGGCCTATCGGTGACGACACAGAGGAACTCTCAATGAAGCACCAATGTCGGTGTCAAAACCGGCGGATCTCGGTAGGGGTCCCGAATTGTGCGTCTAGGCGGATGGTAACAGGAGACAAGGGACATGATGTTTTACCCAGGTTCGACCCTCTCGATGGAGGTAATACCCTACTCCTGCTTGATTAATATTGATGATATGGGTAGTACAAGAGTAGATCTACCACGAGATCAAGGAGGCTAAACCACGAAGCTAGCCTATGGTATGATTGTTGTTCGTCCCACGGACTAAAACCCTCCGGTTTATATAGACACCGAGATAGGTTAGGGTTACACAGAGTCGGTTACAATGGTAGGAGATCTACATATCAGACGCCAAGCTTGCCTTCCACGCCAAGGAAAGTCCCATCCGGACACGGGACGAAGTCTTCAATCTTGTATCTTCATAGTCTTGGAGTCCGGCCATGATGATAGTTCGGCTATCCGGACACCCCCTAGTCCAGGACTCCCTCAGTGAGATTCAGATCTAATTAAGTTTCAGCGCATATACTATGCATGCATGCATGCATATATGAATCCCCGTCGTTGGCTTGATGTGTAGTGTAACATACATATGCATCGTCAACCTAACCCTCACTCAGTGTGGGGATTTCTAGTTCGAAATCATGGTGCCACATCAAAGTTTTTCCATTGTTACTCAAAAACACACCTCTCCGTACATATGTTTGGGCCACACGCATGCAGTGGTTGTCTTCGGGGACTAGCTACTTGCGTGATTATTGGTGAGCTAGCCCATCTCCGGGGTCGCATGGACGACCATCACTTTGACCAACAACAAGAGAGAGGTTGTACGACCAAGGTGGATTATTCTTGGACCGTTTGACGATCCATCTTGGTGAGATATATGCCTCTCGGCCCGCTGGACTGAAAGTGTGTGTGTGTGGGGGGGCTTCTACCGCACTTTGCTAGGAGAACCTCGGTTGGGGGGGCATGCATTCATAGCTTAATTAGCTAGGATCCCTTCGTGGCGACACGAGGGGTGGGGGCTGCTAGCTACTTTGCACTTTGCTAGGTGAACCTCGGTTGGGGGGGGGGGGCATGCATTCATAGCTTTGGATTCCTTCATGCTGACACAAGGGGGGCTGCTAGCTACTTCGCACTTTGGTAGGTGAACCTCGGTTGGGGGGTGCATGTGCATTCATAGCTTAGGATTCCCTTCATACCGACACGAGGGAGGGGTGGCTGCTAGCTAATTCGCACTTTGCTAGGGTGAACCTTTGTTGGGGGGGGGGAGGGCATGCATTCATAGCTCAGGATTCCCTTCGTGCCGACATGAGGGAGGGAGTTTGCTAGCTACTTTGCACTTTGCTAGGTGAACCTCGGTTGGGGGGGCATGTGCATTCATAGCTTAGGATTCCCTTCGTGCCGACACAAGGGAGGGGTGGCTGCTAGCTACTTCGCACTTTGCGAGGGTGAACCTCGGTTGGGGGGTGGGGCATGCATTCATAGATTAGGATTCCCTTCATGCCGACACGAGGGAGGGGGGCTGCTAGCTACTTCGCACTTTGCTAGGTGAACCTCAGTTGGTGGGGGGATGCATTCATAGCTTAGGAATTCCTTCATGCCTTCACGAGGGAAAGGGGCTGCTAGCTCTACTTCACACTTTGCTAGGTGAATGTCGGTTGAGGGGCATGCATTCATAGCTTAGGATTCCCTTCATGCCGACACGAGGGAGGGGGGATGCTAGCTACTATGCACTTTGCTAGGGTGAACCTCGGTTGGGGGGGGGCATGCATTCATAGCTTAGGATTCCCTTCGTGCCGACACGAGGGAGGGGGGTTGCTAGCTACTACGCACTTTGCTAGGGTGAACCTCGGTTGGTGGGGGCATGCATTCATAGCTTAGGATTACCTTCGTGCCGCACGAGGGAGGGGTGGCTGCTAGCTACTTCGCACTTTGCGAGGGTGAAGCTTCGGTTGGGGGAGGCATGCATTCATAGCTTAGGATTCCCTTCGTGCCGACACGAGGGAGGGGGCTGCTAGCTACTTCGCACTTTGCTAGGTGAACCTTGGCTGGGGGGCATGCATTCATAGCTTAGGTATCCCTTGTGCCGACGTGAGGGAGGGGGGTGTTAGCTCTACTTCACACTTTGCTAGGTGAATGTCGGTTGGGGGGCATGCATTCATAGCTTAGGATTCCCTTCGTGCCGACACAAGGGAGGGTCTTCTAGCTACTTCAAGATTTTGCTAGGTGAACCTCGGTCGGGGGGCATGTGCATTCATAGCTTAGGATTCCCTTCGTGCCGACACGAGGGAGGGGTGGCTGCTAGCTACTTCACACTTTGCAAGGGTAAACCTCGGTTGAGGCAGGGGATGGCATGCATTCATAGCTTAGGATCCCTTCGTGCCGACATGAGGGAGGGGGGCTGCTAGCTAGTTCGCACTTTGCTAGGTGAACCTCGGTTGGGGGGCATGCATTCATAGCTTAGGAATCCCTTCGTGCCGACACGAGGGAGGGGGCTTGCTAGCTCTACTTCACACTTTGCTAGGTGAATGTCAGTTGGGGGGCATGCATTCATAGCTTAGGACTCCCTTCGTGCCGACACGAGGGAGGGGGGCGCTAGCTACTACGCACTTTGCTAGAATATTGATGATGGTTTCTAGCTGTGGGGTTTGAGATTTTTGTTGTTGATTATAGTGTGTGTGTGTGTGTGTGTGTGTGTGTGTGTGTGTGTGTGTGTGTGTGTGTGGGAGGGGGGTGCAACCTTAATGTCTTAATTGCATTCATCACACATCTAGTGCCACGACGGTCTAGTTTATGACAAGTATCAACCATGATTTTTTGATGGACAACACACAAATATCTACTGGAATAGATGTATAGCAAGTCATGTTGTAAATATTAAAATTAAAATTAAAATAGCCTTAACTACTACGTGGTGCATGCCACAAGATATTTCTTCCCATGTCGGACCATGTCCACCCTCAACGTAAGAGAGTCTACAACCGAGCGCCTCAAACCCACCTCAAATGCCCGGCGAGGTAGTCTTGGATTAGGGGGTCTCCGGACAGCCGGACTGTTGGACTATGAAGATACAAGATTGAAGACCTCGACCCGTGTCCGGATGGGACTGTCCTTGGCGTGGAAGGCAAGCTTGGCAATACGGATATGTAGATCTCCTACCTTGTAACCGACTCTGTGGAACCCTAGCCCCCTCCAGTGTCTATATAAACCGGAGGGTTTATTCCGTAGGACAACAACAATCATACCATAGGCTAGCTTCTAGGGTTTAGCCTCTACGATCTCATGGTAGATCAACTCTTGTAATATTCATATCATCAAGATCAATCAAGCAGGAAGTAGGGTATTACCTCCATCGAGAGGGCTCGAACCTGGGTAAACATTGTGTCCCCCGCCTCCTGTTACCATCTGCCTTAGACGCACAGTTCGGGACCCCCTACCCGAGATCCGCCGGTTTTGACACCGACACCCGGGCGGGCCGCCCGGTCAATGACATGTCATGTTTTTTCGATCCAGACGGAAACCTGGGCCTCAAACGCCCGAGCTGACTGGCGCTCCCCAAATTCAGCCAAAATATGTGGCATGCTATTATATTATCCATCTAGGATGTTTTATATGCATTTTTATGTTATTTTATATGATTTTTAGGACTAACCTAATACTTAGAGCCCAGTTGATACGTCTCCAACGTATCTATAATTTTTTATTGTTCCATGCTATTATATATTCTGCTTTGGATGTTTAATGGGCTTTATTATACACTTCTATATATTTTTTGGGACTAACCTACTAACCCAAGGCCCAGTGCAAATTGCTGTTTTTTTTGCCTATTTCAGTGTTTCGCAGAAAAAGAATATCAAACGGAATGAAACCGTCGGGAGAGTTATTTTTGGAACAAATGTGATCCAGAGGACTTGGAGTGGACGTCAAGAAATCACCGAGGAGGCCACAAGGCAAGGAGGCGCGCCTGCCCCCCTGGGCGCGCCCCCACCCTCATGGGCCCCTCGTGGCTCCACCGACCTACTTCTTCCTCCTATATATACCTACATATCCCGACACCATCTAGGAGCACCACGAAACCCTGTTTCCACCGTCGCAACCTTCTGTACCCGTGAGATCCCATCTTGGGGCCTTTTTCGGCGCTCCCCCGGAGGGGGCATCTGTCACGGTGGGCTTCTACATCAACACCATAGCCTCTCCGATGATGTGTGAGTAGTTTACCACAGACCTTCGGGTCCATAGTTATTAGCTAGATGGCTTCTTCTCTCTCTTTGGATCTCAATACAAAGTTCTCCTCGATCTTCTTGGAGATCTATTCGATGTAACTCTTTTTGCGGTGTGTTTGTCGAGATCCGATGAATTGTGGGTTTATGATCAAGATTATCTATGAACAATATTTGAATCTTCTCTGAATTCTTTTATGTATGATTGGTTATCTTTGCAAGTCTTTTCGAATTATTAGTTTGGTTTGGCCTACTAGATTGATCTTTCTTGCAATGGGAGAAGTGCTTAGCTTTGGGTTCAATCTTGCGGTGTGCTTTCCGAGTGACAGCAGGGGCAGCAAGGCACATATTGTATTTTTTGCCATCGAGGATAAAAAGATGGGGTTTATATCATATTACTTGAGTTGATCCCTCTACATCATGTCATCTTACCTAATGCGTTACTCTGTTCTTATGAACTTAATACTCTAGATGCATGCTGGATAGCGGTCGATGTGTGGAGTAACAGTAGTAGATGCAGGCAGGAGTCGGTCTACTTGTTGTGGACGCATGCCTATATACATGGTCATGCCTAGATATTCTCATAACTATGCTCAATTCTATCAATTGCTCGACAGTAATTTGTTCACCCACCGTAATACTTATGCTATCTTGAGAGAAGCCACTAGTGAAACCTATGGCCCCGGGTCTATTTTCCATCATATTAATCTCCCGTCAACTAGCTATTTCCGTCGCCGTTTATTTTGCAATCTTTACTTTTAATATTTATTATAAAAATACCAAAAATATTATCTTATCATCTGTATCAGATCTCACTTTTGCAAGTGGTCGTGAAGGGATTGACAACCCCTTTATTGCGTCGGTTGCAAGGTTCTTATTTGTTTGTGTAGGTACGAGGGACTTGCGTGTGGCCTCCTACTGGATTGATACCTTGGTTCTCAAAACTGAGGGAAATACTTATGCTACTTTGCTGCACCACCCTTTCCTCTTCAAGGGAAAACCAACGCATGCTCAAGAGGTAGCAAGAAGGATTTCTGGCGCCGTTGCTGGGGAGTCTACGCACAAGTTAAGACATACCAAGTACCCATCACAAACTCTTATCCCTCACATTACATTATTTGCCATTTGCCTCTCCCCCACTTCACCCTTGTCGTTTTATTCGCCCTCTCTTTCCGTTCGCCTCTTTTTCGCTTACTTCTTGTTGCCTATTTGTCCTTATGGCCCTGCCTAAAAACGTTGATACTTACCTTAAAAGGTTGGAAGAAATTGAAAACAACGTCAGAAGCTTTATGACTCTGCAATTTGAGCATAATAATTTCTTTAGAAACGAGCTTAAAGAACAAAAGAGCTTTATAGAGTATATGAATAAAGAGCTTGATGATATGTCTAAGGAATTTTATGGCTTGAGATCTCAGTTTGCTCATCTGGAAAAATTTATAGCCCAAATTTCGGATAAGCGGGCCACCTTAGTCAATAAGATGGCCGCTAAATCGGAAGATTTAGAAGGTAATAAGGATGAAGATCTAAAGGTGATTGATGTGTCCTCTATTAAATCTTTGTTTTGCAATATGAATCTTGATAATGATGGGACTGGAGATGAGTCAACTTTAGTTATAAGGCGTCCCAATGATTCAGAGTTTTTAGATCTTGATGCAAAATTTGGTAAAAGTGGGATGGAAGAGGTCAAAACTTTAGATAGCAATGAACCCACTATTTTGGATTTCAAGGAATTTAATTATGAGAATTCCGTGAATTTGATGATTATTCTTTAAACTTGCACCTTGCGGATTCCACCATTAAGAAACCTATGGGAATAATTAATGATGTTCTTATTGTTGTAAATAGGAACTATGTGCCCGTAGACTTCATTTGTCCTTGATATAGATTGCAATCCTTCATGTCCTATTATTCTTGGTAGACCTTTCCTTAGAATGATTGGTGCAATTATTGATATGAAAGAAGGGAATATTAGATTACAATTTCCGTTAAGGAGAGGCATGGAACACTTTCCTAGAAACAAAATTAAATTACCTTATGAATCTATTATGAGAGCCACTTATGCATTGCATGCCAAAGATGGCAACACATAGATCTATCCTTGCCTTTATGCCTAGCTAGGGGCGTTAAACGATAGTGCTTGTTGGGAGGCAACCCAATTTTATTTTTGTTTCTTTCTTTTTGGTTCTTTTTAGTAATAAATAATCCATCTAGCTCTGTTTAGATATGGTTTTATGTTTTAATTAGTGTTTTTGCGAAGTAGAACCTTTGGGAAGACTTGGATGAAGTCTTTTTGATCTTGCTGTAAAAAACAGAAACTTTAGCGCTCACGAGATTAGCTACAACTTTTTGCTGGAGAGCGCTATTTAGTTGATTCTTTTTGCAGATGATTAATAGATAAATTCCTCCCGTCCAGAAATTTATTTTAGAATTTTTGGAGTTCGAGAAGTATGCGTTAGATACAGATTACTACAGACTGTTCTGGTTTTGACAGATTCTGTTTTTCGTGTGTTGTTTGCTTATTTTGATGAATCTATGGCTAGTAATGGAGTTTATGAACCATAGGGAAGTTGGAATACAGTAGGTTTTAACACCAATATAAATAAAGAATGAGTTCATTACAGTACCTTAAAGTTGTGTTTTGTTTTCTTTCGCTAACGGAGCTCACGAGATTTTCTGTTAAGTTTTGTGTTGTGAAGTTTTAAAGTTTTGGGTAAAGATTTGATGGATTATGGAACAAGGAGTGGCAAGAGCCTAAGCTTGGGTATTCGCAAGGCACCCCAAGGTAAAATACAAGGACAACCAAAAAGTCTAAGGTTGGGGATGCCCCGGAAGGCATCCCCTCTTTCGTCTTCGTCCATCGGTAACTTTACTTGGAGCTATATTTTTATTCACCACATGATATGTGTTTTGCTTGGTGCGTCTTGTATGATTTGAGTCTTTGGTTTTTAGTTCACCACAATCATCCTTTCTGTACACAAATTTTGAGAGAGACACACATGAATCAGAATTCATTAGAATACTCTATGTGCTTCACTTATATCTTTTGAGTTAGATAATTTTGCTCTAGTGCTTCGCTTATATCTTTTTAGAGCACGGCGGTGGTTTTATTTTATAGAAATAATTGATATCTCATGCTTCACTTATATTATTTTGAGATTCCTTTAGAACAGCATGGTAATTTGCTTTGGTTATAAAATTAGTCCTAATATGATAGGCATCCAAGATAAAAACTTTAAAGTGCATTGAATACTAAGAGAAGTTTGATACTTGATAGTTGTTTTGAGATATAAAGGTGGTAATATTAGAGGTGTGCTTGAGTAATCATGAAATTGAGAAATACTTGTGTTGAAGTTTGCAAGTCCCGTAGCATGCACGTATGGTAAACATTGTGTGACAAATTTGAAGCATAAGGTGTTCTTTGATTGCTTTCCTTACGAGTGGCGGTCGGGGACGAGCGATGGCCTTTTCCTACCAATCTATCCCCCTAGGAGCATGCGCGTAGTGCTTGGTTTTGATGACTTGTATATTTTTTCAATAAGTATGTGAGTTCTTTATGACTAATGTTGAGTCCATGGATTATACGCACTCTCACCCTTCCATCATTGCTAGCCTCTTCGGTACCGTGCATTGCCCTTTCTCACCTCGAGAGTTGGTGCAAACTTCGCCGGTGCATCCAAACCCCGTGATATGATACGCTCTATCACACATAAGCCTCCTTATTTCTTCCTCAAAACAGCCACCATACCTTCCTATTATGGCATTTCCATAGCCATTCCGAGATATATTGCCATGCAACTTTCCACCGTTCCGTTTATTATGACACGCATCATCATTGTAATATTTCCTTGCATGATCATGTAGTTGACATCGTATTTGTGGCAAAGCCACCATGCTTAATTCTTCATACATGTCACTCTTGATTCATTGCATATCCCGGTACACTGCCGGAGGCATTCACATAGAGTCATATTTTGTTGTAAGTATCGAGTTGTAATTCTTGAGTTGTAAGTAAATAAAAGTGTGATGATCATCATTAGAGCATTGTCCCATGTGAGGAAAGGATGATGGAGACTATGATTCCCCCATAAGTCACGATGAGACTCCGGACGAAAAAAAAGAGGCCAAAAAAAGAGAAGGCCCAAAAAAATGATGAGAGAAAAAGAGAGAAGGGACAATGTTACTATCCTTTTTCCACACTTGTGCTTCAAAGTAGCACCATGATATTCATGATAGAGAGTCTCTTATTTTGTTACTTTCATATACTAGTGGGAATTTTTCATTATAGAACTTGGCTTGTATATTCCAATGATAGGCTTCCTCAAATGCCCTAGGTCTTCGTGAGCAAGCAAGTTGGATGCACACCCACTTAGTTTCTTTTGTTGAGCTTTCATATATTTATAGCTCTAGTGCATCCGTTTCATGGCAATCCCTACTCCTTGCATTGACATCAATCGATGGGCATCTCCATAGCCCGTTGATTAGCCACGTCAATGTGAGACTTTCTCCTTTTTTGTCTTCTCACACAATGTCAATCATTATATTCTATTCCACCCATAGTGCTATGTACATGGCTCGCGCTCATATATTGCGTAAAAGTTGAAAGAGTTTGAAAAGGCTAAGTATGAAACAATTGCTTGGCCTGTCATCGGGGTTGTGCATGATGAAAGCATTTTGTGTGACGAAAATGAAGCATGGCCAAACTATATGATTTTGTAGGGATAAGCTTTCTTTGGCTATGTTATTTTGATAAGACATAATTTCTTGGTTAGCATGCTTGAAGTACTATTATTTTTATGTCAACATTAAACTTTTATCTTGAATCTTTCGGATCTGAACATTCATGCCACAATAAAGAAAATTACATCGAAGAATATGCTAGAAAGCATTCCACATCAAAAATTCTGTTTTTATTATTTACCTACTCGAGGATGAGCATGAATTAAGCTTGGGGATGCTTGATACGTCTCCAACGTACCTATAATTTTTGATTGTTCCATGCTATTATATATTCTGTTTTGGATGTTTAATGGGCTTTATTATACACTTTTATATTATTTTTGGGACTAACCTACTAACCCAAGGTCAGTGCAAAGGGCTGTTTTTTTGCCTATTTCAGTGTTTCACAGAAAAGGAATATCAAACAGAGTCCAAACGGAATGAAACCGCCGGGAGAGTTATTTTTGGAACAAACGTGATCCAGATGACTTGGTGTGGACGTCAAGAAATCACCGAGGAGGCCACGAGGTAGGGAGGCGCGCCCCCCACCCTCGTGGCTCCACCGACCTACTTATTCCTCCTATATAAACCTACGTACCCCGAAACCATCCAGGAGCACCACGAAACCCTATTTCCACTGCCGCAACCTTTTGTACCCGTGAGATCCCATCTTGGGGCCTTTTCCGGCGCTCCGCCGGAGGGGGCATCGATCACGGAGGGCTTCTACATCAACACCATAGCCTCTTCGATGATGTGTGAGTAGTTTACCACAGACCTTCGGGTCCATAGTTATTAGCTAGATGGCTTCTTCTCTCTCTTTGGATCTCAATACAAAGTTCTCCTTGATCTACTTGGAGATCTATTCGATGTAACTATTTTTGCGGTGTGTTTGTCGAGATCCGATGAATTGTGGGTTTATGAACTTCATTATCTATGAATATTATTTGATTCTTCTCTGAATTCTTATATGCATGATTTGATATCTTTGCAAGTCTCTTTGAATTATCGGTTTAGTTTGGCCTACTAGATTGATCTTTCTTGCAATGGGAGAAGTGCTTAGCTTTGGGTTCAATCTTGCGGTGCTCGATCCCAGTGACAGAAAGGGAAACAACACGTATTGTATTGTTGCCATCGAGGATAAAAAGATGGGGTTTATATCATATTTCTTGAGTTTATCCCTCTACATCATGTCATCTTACCTAATGCGTTACTCTATTCTTATGAACTTAATACTCTAGATGCATGCTGGATAGCGGTCGATGTGTGGAGTAATAGTAGTAGATGCAGGCAGGAGTCGGTCTACTTCTTGCGGATGTGATGCCTATATACATGATCATGCCTAGATATTCTCATAACTATGCTCAACTCTATCAATTGCTCGACAGTAATTTGTTCACCCACCGTAATACTTATGCTATTTTGAGAGAAGCCACTAGTGAAACCTATGGCCCCCAAGTCTATTTTCCATCATACTAATCTCCCGTCAACTAGCTATTTCATGTCATTGCTTATTTTGCAATCTTTACTTTTAATATTTATCATAAAAATACCAAAATATTATCTTATCATCTCTATCGATCTCACTTTTGCAAGTGGTCGTGAAGGGATTGACAACCCCTTTATCGTGTTGGTTGCAAGGTTCTTATTTGTTTGTGTAGGTACGAGGGACTTGCGTGTGGCCTCCTACTGGATTGATACCTTGGGTCTCAAAAACTGAGGGAAATACTTACGCTACTTTGCTGCATCACCCTTTCCTCTTCAAGGGAAAACCAACACATGCTCAAGAGGTAGCACCAGTGCTAGTTTGTGTTTTTTCCTTGTTTTTGAGTATCGCAGAAAAGGAATACCAAACAGAGTCCAATTGACGTGCCATTTTTTTATGATTTTTTATGGACCAAAAGAAGCCCCGGAGTAAAAGAGTTGGGCCAGAAGAGTCCTGGGCCGTCCACGAGGGTGGGGGCGCGCCCTACCCCCCTGGGCGCGGCCCCCCATCTCGTGGACGACTCGGAGATCCCCCTGACGTGAGACCGACGCCAAAAATTCCTATAAATATAGAAATCCCCAGAAAGAAACCTAGATCGGGAGTTCCGCCGCCACAAGCCTCTATAGCCACCAAAAACCAATCGGGACCCTGTTCTGGCATCATGCCGGAGGGGGATCCCTCACCAGTGGCCATCTTCATCATCCCGGCGCTCTCCATGACGAGGAGGGAGTAGTTCACCCTCGGGGCTGAGGGTATGTACCAGTAGCTATGTGTTTGATCTCTCTCTCTCTCTCTCTCTCTCTCTCTCTCTCTCTCTCTCTCTCGTTCTTGATTTAGCATGATCTTGATGTACTACGAGCTTTGCTATTATAGTTGGATCTTATGATGTTTCTCCCCCTCTACTCTCTTGTAATGGATTGAGTTTTCCCTTTGAAGTTATCTTATCGGATTGAGTCTTTAAGGATTTGAGAATACTTGATGTATGTCTTGCATGTGCTTATCTGTGGTGACAATGGGATATTCACGTGATCTACTTGGTGTATGTTTTGGTGATCAACTTGAGGGTTCAGTGACCTTGTGAACTTATGCATAGGGGTTGGCACACGTTTTCGTCTTGACTCTCCAATAGAAAGTTTGGCGCACTCTTTGAAGTTCTTTGTGTAGGTTGAATAGATGAATCTGAGATTGTGTGATGCATATCGTATAATCATACCCGCGGATACTTGTGGTGGCATTGGAGTATCTAGGTGACATTAGGGTTTTGGTTGATTTGTGTCTTAACACTGGTGCGCGTCGGTCCTAAACAAATGGTTTTTTACCCCTTTGCGCGACAACATTTGGACCCGTCGCCAAGTGAGTGTGGGCGATAGGGGGGTCCTTCCCACACGACCCAGAAACTGTCGGGGATATGCCCTCCTGGCACACACGTTCGGCAAAATAAGGTCGTGTGCGACCGGTGAGCACTCAAATATGGAAATACGTATAGTAGAGCTAAAAAATACAATTATACGGCAAAATTATTTCCGGTGGCAAGTACATCCCACACAGTCAGTCCCCGCTAAACGTTTCCGTTCATATGCACATCCCACACAGTCGCTCCAAGGAAAACGTTTTCGTTCATAGGTACATCACACACAATTTTTCCTGTTAAATCGTTTGCGTTATTGAATGTAGCATACATGGTCCGTAGAAGAAACTGTGTGGCAAAGGCTGTCCATGACACAGAGTTTTTATGTGGTAAACGTTTGCGCAAGGTGGCCTAACGCAAACAGTTTTCAAGAGAAAGTCGTGTGTGATTGTTCATTGATCCAACACGGTTTTTTCCTAGAAACTGTGTGCGTTGCCTGAGGTCATCACCCATGGTATTTTTTCAACAACCGTTTGCAATATCAAAACCCAATTAGTAGGCTAATTCGCCATTAGCAGGCTAATTTCCCTATTATTAATAATCCATTTATTAATCTAATTGACATTCATATTAGGCACACAATATATTTCATTTCCATATTAAGGAAGCATAATTTCATAATTGAAATACATCAGAGTACAACATGATATAGCTTCAACACTCAGCTACCCCATTACACAACTGCACTAGCAGCAAGTTCCACATGCAACATGTAGAACCTTTCGAAATAAGCATCATAGACGGTATATAGACAGATGCATCTCATCTGGAAAACTGCTGAAGCGGAAGGCGAATATTGAGCCTTCATTCATGTTGAAGGTCTTTGCAACTTTAGGCCAGTGCCTGTGGATGATTGACCATCCGTCCTTCGACCTCTTCAGGAACACTTCAATATTGAATCGTGGGTGTTGTATGAAAACCTTCCTCGCCTCCTAACCATAGAGGTGGTTTGAGAGGTAATCATCAGTGAACAGCTTTGGAAAGGCCTGAAAACAAGGATGTGCATAAATATCTTCTCTATATTGGAAATGGGGCAAAGGAATAAAAAAAGGCAAGGTATAATAGTTAGTACCATCTTGTAGTGAACTGATGTCTTCTTCATTGTGCAGACAAAGATCTTGTTGGTTTTTGTCGCTAATTTCTTTATCCTAATAATCTTTCCGAGTTTCTTGATTTGATTGATATTCATGGACAACTCATTTCCCCATATGCAAAAAGGGTCGAACAGTGGATCAAAACCTCTAACAGCAGAACCTACATGTGCAAGACCAAATTGTTAAAAACCAAAATATTAGAATGGTTCCTGCAATTGCACAATAATGTGCTATTAGACAACGGACCATGCACGTGCTAACCTCGATTGTAAACCTCAGTGCTTCCCATTGTTGCCCTGCAACACATATAAGGTAGTTAATCATCAGGTTAAGTAAGGGTTCGCATGCTATCAGTAAAATATGTTGATGAAAAATAAGCACATTGCAGATTCATCAGATTAATTGAAGCCACACGGAAAACCCATTTATCCAAACCAAGCATGATTAAGAACTAGGAAATATAGCACTTGTATATGTTTCTCATGTATTAAGTGCAACCAAATTCGATTTATTCCTCACATGCACAACAATACAAAATTCTACCCACGACAATTGGACATCGCATTGTAGAATTGAACCAAGCAGTTAATTAAACACCACAGCAAATGAACCAAACATTAACTGAGCACCACATTGCACAATATAAATTTGAACCAAGCAGTTAACTAAACACCACAACAAATGAACCAAACATTAACTGAGCACCACATTGCACAATATAATATACTCCTAATAGAAGATCAGAGAGTTAACCAAACATTTAACTACAGCCAATTGTAGCAATTGTATTTGTTTCTCATGTATTTACTACAGCCAAATTCAATTTATTCCTCACATGGTATACAATAACAGAATGCACCCACAATTTTGTAAAGATAAATTCAATTTATTTCTCACATGGAAGACAATACAAAATTGCAGCCTGAAGAATTGAACTTCACATTTGCAGAATTGAACCAAACAGTTAACTGAAGACGACAACTAATTAACAAAACAGTTAATAAGTGAGCACCACACTGCACGACATATAGAACATATACACTAGAGCAACAGATTGCATGGTGAAACTAGATAGCACAATTGACTAGATTTTGTGAAGGAAAGGCAGGAGCAGCACACGCAACGGGTAAACCGAGCATGCTTAACCGGCGTAGCTAGCAATTGGCAAAGTGCTCCTCCAAGATCCGGGGGTCGGCACGAATGGCAGCCATCGCGACCTCATCCGCTCGTGCGGCCGTGATTTGCTTCTCCCTGCCAAATGCTCCTTGAGGTCCTGGCTATACTGCGTGCACCATGGCTTTGGCTGGCGCTTATTTGGTGGAGGGGTCCGTGATTTGGGTGGAAGGTGTCGCGCTCGCGCCGGCGGTCGGGGCATGTGGGATGTGGAAGGAGGAGGAGGATGGGGGTCGGGTGTGGATTACCTGCCTGGATAGAGGAGGCCGAGCAGCGTGAAGGAGGGTCGCCGACGAGGAGGCGGCAGTGCTGCAAGCAAGGAGTGAAGGTTTCAACTTGGAAAGGAAGGCGAAAAGAGGGAAATGTGGCTTTTGGTAAGGGGAGGCGGGAGGTAGATATTTCATGAAGCCAAAATTTGGAATCTCTTCACCAAAAAATCATGCGCAAAAGTGTCACCAGACATGGTCCCTTATTCAAAACTGTGTACGATATGTGGACATCACAAATGATTCAGATAGCTTAACCCGTGTGTGATGAGTTTGAACGTCAAACGTTTTGGTTCGAATTTCCATGGTTACAGTGGTCATCCACGTCATTGCATAGTTTGGGTACACAAAGGAGACTACAGCACACCCACACTTCTTAATCGAGCAAGTTCAGCAATTAAACAGAGCTAGCTGACCTAAACATTAATCTAACAAATTAAAGACCGACGCTCTTAATTAAAAAAACATAGAGTACTACTACGGCTGGTGCTCGTCGATCTCCGCCGCCGCCTCCATGTCCAGCTCGCACCCGACGGTCTCATGGGGAAGGGGCTCCATGGCATCCATCGCACCATACTCGGCAAGCATCCAGCCATCCGCGTCTTCCATCTCTTTGGAAAAGGACGCCACGAGCTGGGCATGGGCGGACGCAGTCTGGGCTTGGACGGGCTCCATCATCGCAAGGTATGTGGCGGAGGAACGGACGACTGCTTGAACGCTCTCGGCGATTGCCAGCTCTTCGGCCGTGGGTTGCCGACCGTTGTCGGAGAAGCTTCGTTCGATTTGTGCGGTGACTGCCAGGAGCTGGGTGTGGGTGGCCTCGACATGGTCGTGGGCGGCCTCCATCACACCTAAGGTCGCCGCTGCAGAATGGACAGCTGTTGTGCCGCTCTCGCCGGTTGCTATCCCCGAGGCAGATGTTGCTGCCGCCACTTGAGAAGCAACAACGGCCGTTTGGGCTGCCTTTGCTGCCTGGTTGCAAATTGCAGCCGCGCTCATGCACCTTGTTCGCACGTGCATGGCGGCTGCGTCCGCGCTTCACCGGAGTGGGCCACCGAAGTTACCCTCACGACGCGGGTCCACGTGCCCATCTTTCACCGGCAATGATCGTACAGTGAAATGATATTTGGGGAGCGAGCTAGTGTGCTTGAGACGCCGGCTCTGGACTGTAGCCGACGCACCTTCTCGCGTAAGCCATAGGTGTACTATACACCGATGGTGCTCCAAGATATTTTGTACTACATCTCACGCGGTTGCTGATAATAAACTGTGTGCGATCTACTTGATTTTTCATCTTGATTTGAATTACATAATGGGGTCACAGCGGCAATGGACGGTGTTTGAAATGCTAGGCCTTTTATCTGGAGTGAACATGCAACTATATGTGTGTCATAAACGAATTGGAATTATTCAGGGTTCGTTTGAACATTTTATACATTAAATTGGTTTTCTAGCCATTTCAGGTGAACAATTCAAATTTGAACTACATGCACATGCTCTAGTGCATATAAATTGGTTGAAAAATCAAATCTGTGTCCTTGGGTGCATCCTTAGGTCCCATGCAAGAAATGGGAATGAATTTCAAACACTAGGGCACCGTTGATTGCCGGCAAAACATTGAGATGCCTGGTTTTTAAATTCTAGTAAATCCAAAACTCGTCTGATATTCATGAAACTTGTCATGCTATCGTGGAGCGGCATCAACGTGCCATGGTACAAATTTTGTCCAATTTGGGGTAGGTTTGGGTATATGCTTCTCACAAACCGCAGCTTCTCACAACAAGCATGATGGTTTTCGGTAGGGAACGTCCCACCTTTGGGGACGAAACGATATCCATTGCCTCTTATTGCTTTCAAATTTATCTCTCGTGTCAACATAGAACAACAGGAGTGTTGTGTGATTTTTTTGTGTTTTTTCGGGGTTCGTTTGGACATTTTTATGCATTAACTGAATTTTCAATGCATTTTATGTGCATAATTCAAATTTGAACTACAAGCACATGCTCCAGTGCATATAAATTGGTTGAAAAATCAAATCTGTGTCCTTGGGTGCATGCTTAGGCCCCATACAAGAAATGGGAATGAATTTCAAACACCGGGGCATCGTTGATTGCCGGCAAAACATTGAGATGCCTGGTTTTTAAATTCTAGTAAATTCAAAACTCGTCAGAAATTCATGAAACTTGGCATGCTATCATGGAGCAGCATCTACATGCCGTGGTACAAATTTTGTCCCACTTGGTGCAGGTTTGGGTATATGCTTCTCACAAACCGGAGGTTCTCACAACAACATGATGGTTTCGGCAGGGAATGTCCCACCTTTGTGGACGAAACGATATCCATTGCCTCTTATTGCTTTCAATTTTTTTTCTCGTGTCAACATAGGACAACAGGAGTGTTGTGTGATTTTTTGGGGTTCGTTTGGCATTTTCATGCATTAACTGAGTTTTCAATGCATTTTATGTGTATAATTAAAATTTGAACTACATGCACATGATCTAGTGCATATAAATTGGTTGCAAAATCTAATATTTGTCCTTGGGTGCATGCTTAGGTCCCATGCAAGAAATGGGAATGAATTTCAAACACCGGGGCACCGTTGATTGACGGCAAAACATTGAGATGCCTGGTTTATAATTTCTAGTAAATCTAAAACTCGTCTGAAATTCATGAAACTTAGCATAACTTGGCATGTTATCATGGAGCGGCATCAACATGTCGTGGTACAAATTTTGTCCAATTTGGGGTTGGTTTGGGTATATGCTTCTCACAAACCGGAACTTCTCACAACAAGCATGATGGTTTTCGGTAGGGAACGTCCCACCTTTGGGGACGAAACGATATCCATTGCCTCTTATTGCTTTCAATTTTTTTTTCTTGTGTCAACATAAAACAACAGGAGTGTTGTGTGATTTTTTGTGATTTTTCGGGGTTCGTTTGGACATTTTTATGCATTAACTCAGTTTCCAATGCATTTTATGTGCATAACTAAAAATTTGAACTACATGGACATGCTCCAGAGCATATAAATTTTTTGAAAAATCAAATTTGTGTTCTTGGGTGCATGCTTAGGTCCCATGCAAGAAATAGAAATGAATTTCAAACACCGGGGCACCGTTGATTGCCGACAAAACATTGAGATGCCTGGTTTTTAAATTCTAGTAAATCTAAAACTCGGCTGAAATTCATGAGACCTGGCATGCTATCATGGAGCGGCATCAACATGCCGTGGTAAAAAATTTGTCCAATTTGGGGCAGGTTTGGGTATATGCTTCTCACAAACCGGAGCTTCTCACAACAAGCATGATGGTTTTCGGTAGGGAATGTCCCACCTTTGGGGACGAAATGATATCCGTTGCCTCTTATTGCTTTCAAAAAAATTTCTCGTGTCAACATAGAACAACAGGAGTGTTATGTGATTTTTTTGTGATTTTTCGTGGTTCGTTTGGACATTTTTATGCATTAACTCAGTTTCCAATGCATTTTATGTGCATAATTCAAATTTGAACTACATGCACATGCTCCAGTGCATATAAATTTGTTGAAAAATCAAATTTGTGTCCTTGGGTGCATGCTTAGGTCACATGCAAGAAATAGGAATGAATTTCAAACACCGGGGCATTGTTGATTGCCTGCAAAACATGGAGATGCCTGGTTTTTAAATTCTAGTAAATCTAAAACTCGTCTGAAATTCATGAGACCTGGCATGCTATCATGGAGCGGCATCAACATGACGTGGTACAAATTTTGTCCAATTTGGGGCAGGTTTGGGTATATGCTTCTCACAAACTGGAGCTTCTCACAACAAGCATGATGGTTTTCGGTAGGGAACATCCCACCTTTTGGGACGAAACGATATCCATTGCCTCTTATTGCTTTCAAATTTTTTTCTTGTGTCAACATAGAACAACAGGAGTGTTGTGTGATTTTTTGTGATTTTTCGGGGTTCGTTTGGACATTTTTATGCATTAACTCAGTTTCCAATGCATTTTATGTGCATAATTCAAATTTGAACTACATGCACATGCTCCAGTGCATATAAATTTGTTGAAAAATCAAATTTGTGTCCTTGGGTGCATGCTTAGGTCCCATGCAAGAAATGGGAATGAATTTCAAACACCGGGGCACCGTTGATTGCCGGCAAAACATTGAGATGCCTGGTTTTTAAATTTTAGTAAATCCAAAACTCGTCTGAAGTTCATGAAACTTGGCATGCTATCATGCAGCGGCATCAACATGCCGTGGTACAAATTTTGTCCCATTTGGTGCAGGTTTGGGTATATGCTTCTCACAAACTGGAGCTTCTCACAACAAGCATGATGGTTTTCGGCAGGGAACGTCCCACCTTTGTGGACGAAATGATATCCATTGCCTCTTATTGCTTTCAAATTTTTTTCTCGTGTCAACATAGAACAACAGGAGTGTTGTGTGATTTTTTGTGATTTTTCGGGGTTCGTTTGGACATTTTTATGCATAAACTAAGTTTTCAATGCATTTTATGTGCATAATTTAAATTTGAACTACATGCACATGCTCCAGTGCATATAAATTGGTTGAAAAATTAAATATGTGTCCATGGTTAGGTCCCATGCAAGAAATGGGAATGAATTTCAAACACCGGGGCACCGTTGATTGCCGGCAAAACATTGAGATGCCTGGTTTTTAAATCTTAGTAAATCCAAAACTCGTCTGAAATTCATGAAACTTGGCATGCCATCATGGAGCGGCATCAACACACCGTGTACAAATTTTGTCCCATTTGGTGCAGGTTTGGGTATATGCTTCTCACAAACCGGAGCTTCTCACAACAAGCATGATGGTTTTCAGCAGGGAACGTCCCAACTTTGTGGACGAAATGATATTCATTGCCTCTTATTGCTTTCAATTTTTTTTCTCGTGGCAACATAGAACAACAGGAGTGTTCACTACTGGAATCAGCTACTTTGCCATCTGCCAGATCTTTACCGTCCGCTAGCGGACGACAAAGAAGCTCTTTGCCATCAGCCACCGAAAAGCCGACAGCAAAGAAATGGCAGACGACAAAGAAGCTCTTTGCCATGCGCCATTTCTTTGCCGTCCGCCAGCTGACGGCAAAGAGGGAGGTGGCCCCCACCCACCCGCCCGTTTAAAAAAAAACTTAACGCCCCACCTCTTTGTCGTCCGCTAGCAGACGTCAAAGGGCAAAAAAGCGGACGGCAAAGGGGGGCGGACGGCAAAGATTTAACTCATCTAACGGCGGCCGCACCCCACCCCGCCCCTCTCTCTCTGTTTCTCTCCCTCTTCGCACGCGCGCCGCCGCCCCCACCACTCTCCGCCACCACCACCTCCTCCGCCGCCTGTCGCCCCACCACCCCGCCCCCCACCCCCCTCGCCCGGTGCCACCATGCCCTGCCGCCTTCCGCTCATTGCCTCGCACCACCGTGCCCTCACACTAAACCGCCTCGGCCCGCCTCACACCAACCACCCGGCGCCCACTGCCCCGCGCCTGTCGCCCTGTCGCCTCAGCCCTGCCCAGGCTGCCCCATCACAAGACTGCCCTCACACTCCTCCCACCGCCTGCCTCGGCCCCATCGCCATCGCCGCCTCGCGCCACCGCCTCAGCCGCCTCCCTCCTCCACCACCGCCACCTCCTCCACCGCCCTGCCCTGTGAGCTCTACCTCCTCTTTTTCTGTTTTTTTCTGTTTTTTAGTTTCAGGTTTATGTTTAGTTTAGATCTAGTTTTAGTTTTAGTTTTAGTTTTAGGTTTAGATTTAGTTTTTTTCCTTTTTTTCTGTTTTTTTAGTTTTAGGTTTATGTTTAGTTTAGATTTAGTTTTAGTTTTAGTTTTAGATTTAGGTTTAGGTTTAGGTTTAGGTTTAGGAAAGAAGAAGAAGAAAAAGAGGAGAGGAGGAGAAGAAGAAGAGGAAAAAGGAAAGGAAGAAGAAGAAGAGGAGGAGGAGGAGAAAAAAGAAGAAGAGGATTAAGAAGAAGAAGAACAAAGAGGAGAGGAGGAGAAGAAGAAGAGGAAAAAGGAAAGGAGTAAGAAGAAGAAGAAGAAGAAGAAGAAGAAGAAGAAGAAGAAGAAGAAGAAGAAGAAGAAGAAGAAGAAGAAGAAGAAGAAGAAGAAAAAAAGGAAGAAAAGGAAGAAAAGGAAGAAGAGGAAGAAGAAGAAAAGGAAAAAAGAGGGAAAAAACCCGACCCGACATGGCACCCCGACCCCGACCCGGCACCTCGACACGACACCCCGACCACGAGACCCCGACCCGACCCCGACAACCCGACCCCGACCCCGACCCCGACCCCGACCCCGACCCCGACACCTCGACCCCGAGCCTGACCCGATCGACACCCGATCATGACACCGACATCGAACCCGACCCGACCCGCACCCGACCGACACCCGACCCGAGACCGACCCGACCCCGACACCCCGACCCCGAGCCTGACCTGACACCCGACCCCGAGCCTGACCTGACCCGACACCCGACCCGACAACCGACCCCGACCCGACACCCGACTCGAGACCCCGACCGCTACCCCGACACCCCGACCCGACCCTACCTCGACACTCCGACCCGAGCCTGACCTGATCGACACTCGATCATGACACCGACACGGCACTCGACCCGAGACCGACCCGACCCGACACCCGACCTCGAGCCTAACCCGACACCCGACCCGAGCCTGACCTGACCCGACACCCGACCCGATAATCAACCCCGACCCGACACCCCGACCCGACACGACACCCGACCCGAGAGACCCGACCCGACCCGACACCCCGACCCGACCCGACCCGACCCGACACTTCGACCAGAGCTCGACCTGATCGACACTCGATCGCGACACCGACATCGGCACTTTCGACCCGACCCGACTTTAATCGACACCCGACCCGAGACCGACCCGACCCGCGCGACCCGACACCCCGACCCGAGCCCGACTGACCCGACACCCGACCCGACAACCGACCCCTGACCCGACACCCCACCCGACAACCGACCCCGACCCCGACACCCGACCCCCGACTCAAACAGCACTTTAACCCGACACACGGCACACCGACACCGACACAACACCTTTAACCCCGACTGAAACAGCACCCGATCCGACGATATGCTTTGCTCCGATCCGACGATAAATTTCGTCTCGCCTATTAGAGTGTAGGTTGCATGGACGTAATAAAATTGACAAAGTAGATCAACTGATGAATATATACATGGTGAATTATATATATAATTGTTGTGTGTCCAGTGATGATGATGATGATTATAGTGATGATAGTGATGATGATGATTATAGTGAGCCCATCATTGATTATAGTGATGATGATGATTATGCATTTATTGATGATACTGTTCGAGATTATTAGTAGTGCCAGGTATTCAATTTTTTTATGTTGTACTTGATGATGATACACTTAAGTGATATACATATTATTATTCATGTCGGTACTTTTTTTATGTTGTATTAATTTCGTTTATTCTTTGTCATGGCAGGTGTTGAAAGATGGTGGGCGCTGGTCGGAGCGCCGAGGCCCCTTCTTCGTCGGTAGCGTGACATGAGGTCTTCCATTGCACACGCACCTCTCCGCCGAGTTCTGTGGACAAGATGTCGACACCACCGGCCCTTCTTCGCCGATCAAGGTGCCCAGCAGGGGATGAGGTAAGAAGAAGAGAGGAGGTGGAGCACGTGGTCGCGTGAGAGGAGGTAGGGTGACTCTTACGGCGCCTTCCTCGCCGCCACCCCCAGCTGTTCCACCCGAGCACGTGACTGCTAGGGTGGACTCGTCCGAGGAGGAGGCTACACGGACTCCGGTCCATGAGCCTCCGGTCCACGGGTCTTCAGCCCACGAGCCTCGGGTCGACGGGCCTTCGGCCCACGAGACCCCGGAGGAGCACACGTCTGGATGGGGTACCTGGTCGGGTCAGCCTGAGGAGCCGAGTGGCCATGCTGATGATGGCAGGGAGCCGAGTGGCCATGCTGATGATGACGGGGAGCCGACTGATATTGAGGAGGAGGGGGGCAACGTCTACCAGCGTGGTGCTACACGGCTCCCGTTCGTGCCAACAACCCGCGAGCAGAGGTGGTTGATTTTCCCTGATGGGGAGAGGTAAGTGCATTTAATCTTTTTGTACCTTCTGCATTCATGTTTCTTCAAATAACTAATGCATTGGCCTTGTCATGCTGCAGGGGTTGGGACCACCATGAAAGTGTCCGCCGGCTCAACTCCGTCCTTGGAGTTCTGATTCGGCAAAACTTCCCGGGGTTTGTCACGTTGCCTAGTGAGGGTCGGCTTCCAGAGGTTGGATTGAGTTGGGAGCACTACTTGGCTGCCCCGACCCCGCCGGGTGAGATTATCGACGGTGTCTTGTGCAAGATGAGGGCTGACGTGGTGATCAGAAAGTTCTGGGTAATTTCTCCTTTACACAATTAAAAATCTTGAACTAGCTAGTTATTAATTGTACTAATCAATATTGTCTCATTTGATTGCAGACATTCTATAGGTGGGAGGAGGGATACGAGGAGGAGGCGGCAGATGTTATCGACAAGGAGTGCAAGCGCCTACTTCAGAACTTACGGCGTGAGGTTCGGGTGCAGGCTGTTCGAGACTACTACGCCGGGCGTGGTATCAAGAAGCCCAAGCAGGAGTGCCGCGGTAAGTTCTTGAGTAAGGAGCAGTACATGAAGGTAATTCTTAAGGCCTTGTACTTACTTCCTTCATTTAGTAATTCAAAGCCGTAGCGCTCAAGTTTCTATTTGCTAACTTAGGCCCCTCCGAGATGGTGTGCGGATCAGATGGATTGCTGGGAGGTGTTGGTCAATGCGTGGTGCTCAAAACAATGGCGGGCCTCCCACAACGAGGCCAAGGACAAACATGCCCAAATGGAAGGTGTGCCACACCACCAAGGCAGCTCCAACTTATTTCAAGACGGCGGAACTGGTATGTGGTTTGCTTCATGATTCATGCAATTCATTCATCATGCTAGCTTTAGCCCTTTAATTACTAATTTACTTTGTTTCTCTCTTTCAGGCACGCTACAATAAGGCGGATAAGGTGCCAGAGGTGTACGACCTGTATGCCATGGCCCACACTGGCTCTTACAAGGAAGTCAAGGCATTCTCTGCGTCTGACCTCGATGATCCAAAGAACTTCACCAACATCTCCGCCCACGACAAGCTTGTGCAATATAGAGATCAAGGGAAGGCGAGGAAAGGGGAGGACTTTAACCCGAGCTAGGGTCCCATTGATACAGAGCTGCTGATGATATCTGGTGGCGGGAGGTCCCATGGCTCCATAGCCATGGGAGATGGACTTATCCATTGTCCTAGCACTCTCCCGGAGATCAAGGCGCGCCAGTCGAGCTCCGCTCCTGAGATAAGGCCTCGTGAACGGCCAGTCCAACTCACCTTCAAGGTTAGTTATAAGTACTCAGCTATCTTTCTCCATTACATTGTGTGCGCTTCCATCAATGATTACAAATGGTCATGTGAGTGGTGTTGCAGGCTGCTATACAGAGTGAGAGAGATAGAACGGAGAAACTTCTGGCGGAGGCGGCGGAGAGGCAGCGGGAGTTGGAGGAGAGGACGACAAAGATGTTGGAGGAGGAGAGGGCACGGAATGACATGGAGGCAAGGGCCATGTACGAGCTCCTTGGGGTAAGTTTCTTCTGCAGATTACTTGCTAGTATTAACATTTGAGTCTCATTACTAACTAGTATGACTCTGTTGTGAAAACCAAATGTGCAGTCTGTGTGCGAGAAGTCCGGTCAGACCGCTCCGCCGATGCCAGTGATTGCTCCTGGGAGCACGGTGAGTTTAATTAGAATGGACATTACTTGCTAGTCTTAACATTTGAGTGTCATAATGCTAACGAGACATTGGAAATGATCTTTGGTGCAGCTTAACTCCAGAAACGCATCGCACGATCCTTCTCCAGCTACCGGCGCGAGCCAGCCCACTCGTACACCTCCCTGATCACGGTAAGTTTCTATAATGTTTTGCTTAACAAATGCATAAAGACCTAGACTTAGCTTTATTTCCTCCAATATGCTTACCATAATGACCTAGAGTTAGCTTCTTTTCCTCCAAAATGACTTAATATGCTTACTGACCTCATAAACCATCCATTCTACCTAAGTTAGCTCTAAAACGATATGTACTTAGGTTACTTATGTCAAAAATTGCATAATTAGCTTAGTTAGCTCATAAACGATCCATTTTACCTAAGTTAGCTCTAAAATGACTCATTTTACCTTAGTTAGCTTACAAGTGATCCAATTTATCCAAGTTAGCTCTAAAATGACCCATTTTACGTAGATTAACTCCTAAATGATCCATTTTACCTACGTTAGCTTTAAAATGACCCATTTCACCTAGATAACTCCAAAATGACCCATTTCACCTAGGTTAGCTCCAAAATGACCCATTTCACCTAGATTTGCTCCTAAACGATCCATTTCACCTAAGTTAGCTAAAAACGATCCATTTCACCTAAATTAGCTCTTAAATGATCCATTTCACCTAAGTTAGCTCAAAAACGATCCATTTCACCTTAGTTAGCTCAAAAACGTGGCATTTCACCTTAGTTAGGTCATAAACGACCCATTTCAACTAAGTTAGCTCATAAAAGCTCATAAATGATCCATTTCACCTAAGTTAGCTCAAAAACGATCCATTTCACCTTAGTTAGCTAAAAAACGTGGCATTTCACCTTAGTTAGGTCATAAACGACTCATTTCAACTAAGTTAGCTCATAAAAGCTCATAAATGATCCATTTCACCTAAATTAGCTAAAAAACGATCCATTTCACCTTAGTTAGCTCAAAAACGTGGCATTTCACCTTAGTTAGGTCATAAACGACCCATTTCAACTAAGTTAGCTCATAAAAGCTCATAAATGATCCATTTCACCTAAGTTAGCTAAAAAACGATCCATTTTACCTTACTTAGCTAAAAAACGTGGCATTTCACCTTAGTTAGCTCATAAACGACCCGTTTCAACTAAGTTAGCTCATAAAAGCTCATAAATGATCCATTTCATCTAAGTTAGCTCAAAAACGATCCATTTCACCTTACTTAGCTCAAAAATGTGGCATTTCACCTTAGTTAGCTCATAAACGACCCATTTCAACTAAGTTAGCTCATAAAAGCTCATAAATGATCCATTTCACCTAAGTTAGCTAAAAAACGATCATTTCACCTTACTTAGCTAAAAACATGGCATTTCACCTTAGTTAGCTCATAAACGACCGGTTTCAACTAAGTTAGCTCATAAAAGCTCATAAATGATCCATTTCACCTAAGTTAGCTCAGAAACGATCCATTTCACCTTACTTAGCTAAAAAACGATGCCCTTCACGTTAGTTAGCTCATAAACGACCCATTTCAACTAACTTAGCTCATAAATGATCCATTTCAACTAAGTTAGCTCATAAACAACCCATTTCAACTTAGTTAGCTCATATATGATCCATTTCACCTAAGTTAGCTCATAAATGACATATACTTCTTGTTCTAGTCTTGTTCTTGTTCTAGTCACCTATTTCTAACTTTCTCATTTACCATTTTGCAGATTTCATTCACTTCATGGAAGCTAGCTTGCTATGATGGAGTGCTTGCTTTTCCTTTGATGAAACTTTGCATTGTATCTAGCTTGCTATGAAGGAACTTGCTATCTTGATGAAACTTTGCATTGTAATATGTATATGGATGGAACAATGTGTATGGATGGAACTTGCTTATGTATGAACAATGTGTATGGATGGAACTGATGTGATATGTGATATGAAACTTATGTGCTGGATATGTGATATGGAAATATATCTATATATGTCATATATATTTGCTGTGAAAATTGTTGGATTAAAAAAAATAGAAAAAAAGAGACAATATGTGGGCTCTTTGCCGTCGCCACCGACGGCAAAGGTATCTTTGCCATCGCAATGGACGGCAAAGAGGCCATGTGGCGTGCAATCTGTGCTTCTCGGGAGGTCACCAATTTGGTCAGTTTGTTTACTGATGGTGACGGCAAAGGCTTTGCCGTCCGCAGCGGACGGCACAGGCCTGCCGTTAACCACCTAACGGAGTAACAACGCATTTATTGCCGTCGCCATCTTTGCCGTCCGCTCGCCGATGGCAAAGGACCTTTTGCCGTCACCGCCCAAGCAGACGGCAACGTAGCTCTTAGCCGCCCCTACTTTGTCGCCCCTTTCACATCCATGCGCAGCATAAAGAAAGGCCTTTGCCGTCCGCCATCCATGCCTTTGCCGTCCGCCGTGGCTGATGGCAAAGTAGCTGATTCTTGTAGTGGTTGTGAGATTTTTTGTGATTTTTCGGGGTTCGTTTGGACATTTTTATGCATTAAATGAGTTTTCAATGCATTTTATGTCCATAACTTAATTTTGAACTACATGCACATGCTCTAGTGCATATAAATTAGTTGAAAAATTAAATATGTGTCCTTGGGTGCATGCTTAGGTCCCATGCAAGAAATGGGAATGAATTTCAAACACCGGGGCACCATTGATTGCCGGCAAAAATCTGAGATGCCTGGTTTTTAAATTCTAGTAAATCCAAAACTCCTCTAAAATTCATGAAACTTCGCATGCTATAATGGAGAGGCATCAACATGCCTTGGTACAAATTTTGTCCCATTTGGGGCAGGTTTGGGTATATGCTTCTCACAAACCGGAGCTTCTCACAACAAGCATGATGGTTTTCGGCAGGAAACGTCCCACCTTTGTGGACGAAATGATATCCATTGCCTCTTATTGCTTTCAAAAAAATTTCTCGTGTCAACATATAACAACAGGAGTGTTGTGTGATTTTTTGTGATTTTTCGGGGTCCGTTTGGACATTTTTATGCATTAAATGAGTTTTCAATGCATTTTATGTGCATAATTCAAATTTGAACTACATGCACATGCTCTAGTGCATATAAATTTGTTGAAAAATCAAATCTGTGTCCTTGGGTGCATGCTTAGGTCCCATGCAAGAAATGGGAATGAATTTCAAACACCGGGGCACCGTTGATTGCCAGCAAAACATTGAGATGCCTGGTTTTTAAATTCTAGTAAATTCAAAACTCGTCTGAAATTCATGAAACTTGGCATGCTATCATGGAGCGGCATCAACATGCCGTGGTACAAAGTTTGTCCCATTTGGTGCAGGTTTGGGTATATGCTTCTCACAAACCGGAGCTTCTCACAACAAGCATGATGGTTTTCGGCAGGGAACGTCCCACCTTTGTGGACGAAATGATTTCCATTGCCTCTTATTGCTTTCAAGTTTTTTCTCGTGTCAACATAGAACAACAGGAGTGTTGTGTGATTTTTTGTGATTTTCTGGGGTTCGTTTGGACATTTTTATGCATTAACTCAGTTTCCAATGCATTTTATGTGCATAATTCAAATTTGAACTACATGCACATGCTTTAGTGCATATAAATTTGTTGAAAAATCAAATTTGTATCCTTGGGTGCATGCTTAGGTCCCATGCAAGAAATGGGAATGAATTTCAAACACCGGGGCACCATTGATTGGCGGCAAAACATTGAGATTGTCACATCCTAGTTAGTCCATGCATTAGAGTGTTGCATCATGTTTACCTTTCATCAGAAATTTGAAATGGGGAAGACAGAACCCCCAGGACCCCTCTCAATCCAACTAGGGTTTACTAAAAAGATTTTCAATGAACCTAAAATGCCCTTCTAAAATGTTCATCACCTTTGCCTTGGTCCTAAACCACTGTCAGAAGTGATGCACAAATTTCTAGGTCACTCTAAGGTCACTGGATTAAATCTTTAGCTATTTGAATTTGGGCATTTAAATTATATACAATATTTCAAATGCTCAAATAATCCCAAACTAAAATGTTCCATGCTGGTAATATTCCAACTAAGGACCTGGTGCAGTTTTGTGATTTTTGGAGTTGCCTAGGTATTTTTAGAAATGCAACAAACATACAGAATAATTAAAAAACAGAAACAAAAGAGAAGGCTTACCTTGCGCCACTCAGCAGGCCCACCTGCCGGCCCAGCCTAGCCACCGCTCCAGCGAGCTGCTTGGCTTGGCCAGGCAGGCAAGCAGCTGGTCGACGGTGAGCACAAAGATGCGTGCCACGCAGCTGCCCGCCGCCGCCACTCCCTCGCCGAGTCGGTCGACGGGACGAACCCTCTCGCCCCCCGACGCCGCCCGAGACGCCACTGCCGCCGCCGCCGCCACAGCCGCGTCCAACGCCGTCCCCGCGCCTCTCTCACCGTGTCCGGACGGTTCGTCATCGCGGCTACGTCGACTAGCTAAGCCGCACGACGCCGGAGCCCTGCATCATCCCCGCCGCCGTCGTCTTCAACCTCGGGCCGCCCAGATCACCGTCGTCGTTCCGACCGCACTGAGCCCTCCCCGAGCACGCTGACCATCCCTGCGGTTTCTCTATGAGCTGTTGAACCTCCCCGTGCTTTCCGTTTCGCCCCTAGAGTACCGTAGACGCCGCGTCTCTTGTGCCCGAACGTGCCGCCGCCTGACCTCGTCGTCGGCGCTGCTCCGGTGACCATTTGGTCATGGGCTTGTGCCCGTCACACTCCTCGCGCCGCGTTGAGGCCGTAGGTGCTAGCGCCAGACCGCCTAGGCCACTGCAGCCACTCGCACGAGCTGGCCCGAGCTTCGGCCTCCGCCAAACTCGTCGGCGGTGATGCTCCGGCCACTCCCCGGCCAAGCCATCACCACGGCTGGATGCGGGCGAGCACCAGCTGCCCGTTGCTGCTCTCCGCGTAGCAAATGGAGCCCTGTGGGCAAAACCCGCAGCACGCCGCCGCGTCTGGCCTCGCCGGCGGCTAAACGCCGGCAGGCTTTGACCCGCTGACCGGCGGGTTTGACCCCGCTGACATAGTTGACTAGGTGGGGCCCTCTGCTAATTAACCTAGTTTAGGTTTAATCAAAATTAGATAGTCTAATTAGCTACTGACAAGCGGGACCCACTGGTCAGGTTGACCTGGACGCCCCCGTTGACCCCTGACGTCACTCTGACGCACTACTGACGCAATAATTAATTTCTGGTTTTATTTGTTCACAGGAAATTCCAGAAATTGTTGCAAACTTCAAAAATCATAGAAATTAATCAGTAACTCCAAATGCAAAGTTTTATATATGAATTTTGATCAGAAAATTCAATCTATCCATTGAAATGGTTTCATGCATGGCAGAACAAGTTAACCTAGCTGTTTAAGCAGAATAAGATAATGCACCATTATGGCTATGTTAATGAGCTAACATTTGAATCTTTGATTCAAATGAGTTCATCCTTTCTGTTCTAGCTTGCATTAGGCCAACACACATTCATATTGCCATGTCATAGCATGCATCATATTGTTGCATATTGTCATGTGTTGTTTATGTTCGGTGTGTCTTTTGTGATAGGTTCGCCTCGAGGATAACCCCAATATCCGTCTCAAGGGCGATCCTACTACCACTACATCGTGCAAGCAACCCATTGATCATTCCGATACAAACCCATGTTCTCGCTTCGCTCTTGTTTATCGCATTAAGACAACGCGATTCAAACTGTTGTGTGCTGCGGTAGCTGAACCCACTTCCTTTGCATGACCTATCATTGCCACAGTAACTAGATGAAACCCACTAGTATGTGTAGGAGTTGATTGAGCCATGTTTGTGATTCCTACCATGCTATGCTTAGAGTTGTGTCAGGTCTGGCTCATCGGGATGATGAACTGGAGTGAAAGGTTGTGTCGGGTTCGAGAGTGGAAGTGTTGAACACGATTTGGTAAAGGTATCGATTAGAGGCCATGTGGGAGTACATGGTGGGTTGTTTCATTGAAGCCGTCCCTAAGAACTGAGATCTGTGTGTGTGATTTAAAAATTAGCTACTACCACGCATTGGGATCCTTAATTGACCCTCTCGACTTATTAACCACTCTTGTCCTCAGTCTGGGAGTTGAAAGTAGTTTATGGTGTTTGTAGCATGCTGGGGGCCGCACGCAGCGCTGACCTTAGGGGTGGGCTGTGTTGCGGTAGGCACATGGCACGGTGTACCAATTCGCCCGTTTGGTGTCTCGGGAACCCTGCACACATCGTTCGGGGCCGTTAGTGGAAACCTTGGTCGGACTCTCTGCGGATGGAACCCGAATAGGCGATAAACCCGACCAGGACTCGTGTGTTTAGTCAGGTCGTGGCGACACCCTCGCTGGGCTTCCGCTGAAGGTTGCCGAGTACACGCCGTAGGGGCGATAAGTGGTGAGAGCGTGTGAAGAAGTACACCCCGCAGGTATAAAACTATTCAAATAGCGCGTCATGTAAAGGACTACTTGGTCGCCTATACAGCCTCATAGACAAGTAAATGGATACTACTAAAAGCCTCAAGATAGTGTGAGTATCATGGATGGCCCTCTCGTGGGTTGACGAGAGAGGATCCACGGTGGAGTATTGTGATGGTGATTAGTGGACTCGTGCGCGACAAATGCTTTTCAAGTGGTGTCACGTAGGATAGCTTAGCCAAGAGTCAAAGCTGGCTTGCTGCAATAACTCCACTACCTTCTTGAGAATGTCCATGTATAATAGGTTTCTGTTGTAAGACTTGCTGAGTACCTCCGTACTCATGTTTTCTTAATTAATGTTTTCAGACGACAACACCGCCCCCTCCGATGGGTTTTATGTAGACCTTGACGTCGACGAGTGAACTAGCCACCCAGGTGGTGATCCAAGGCTTGTGAAGGGCCACCGTGGATAGAAGGGCTTCATCAAGCTTTCTTTCTTTTTAGAGTCTGTACTCAGACTAGTTTGCTTCCGCATGTGCTTGTATGTTTGTATGACTTGAGTGTTGGGTCATGTGACCCCTATCTGTATGAACATGTTATGTATGGCTCCTCGGAGCCTCTTAAATAAAGTACTTTGAGTTGTAGAGTTTTGTTGTGGTGCCATATTGTATGTACTCATATCGGGCATATTGTGTGTATGATTGAAATGCTTGGTATGAGTGGGATCCGACAATCTAGTTGTTTATCCTTGGCAGCCTCTCATATGGGGAAATGTAGTCTCGTGCTTCCTGAGCGATAGTAGTCCGCTACAGCCCGGTTCACCGGAGTCCTGCTAGCCCAGCACTACTGCTTTGGACACTTGACTGGCCGGCATGTGTTTCACTTTGTTCCTATGTCTGTCCCTTCGGGGAAATGTCATGCGGTGATATTCGGAGTCCTGCCTAGCCTGCTACAGCCTGGGATACCGGAGTCCTGTTAGCCCAGTGCTACAGCCCGAATTCATACATTGATGACCGACATGCTCGATGTGATTCATGTATGCCTGTCCCCATGGGTTAGCGCCGCTTTGGGTTCACGACTAGCCATGTCGGCCCGGGTTCTCTGTCATGTGGATGCTAGCGACATTGTCATATACGTGAGCCAAAAGGCGCAAACGGTCCCGGGCCATGGTAAGGCGACACCCGTGGGAATACCGTGCGTGAGGCCGCAAAGTGATATGAGGTGTTACCGCTAGGTCAATGTGACTTCAATCGGGTCCCGACAGCGTTGGCATCGAGCGATCGCCTGTAGGTTCGCTAAGCCAAACTGGTCGATGTCGAGTCTAGAAATGCTTTAGTTATATGTAGGGAATTGATTGTGGGAGGGACGTAAGGCTCTTTTTACTCCTTTGCCTTATGCCCTCCGATCCGAGTCATCCTCTTCTCATTCTACATGGGTATAGGACTAGGCTCTCTTCTCTCTATCAGGTTCATGTGTTACTAATCCGTAGTAACTTATAGGATTGTTGGTTACAGCCTCAGTTCAGTTTCTACTACTTTTAGTATGTTATCAGTTGAACCAGAACCTTGATATGATGTTGTTGAGTGGTTTTGCAATCTGATTTTGAATGTCCCAAATCTGTTCTTGAGCATTTACAGATGTTATGCTGTCTGATTTTCCCTAGAAATTCTAATGTCTTTGCATTGTGGTTGTGCTTTCAGATGGCCACTCGTGCTCAAAACCAAGTGGTTCGTCTTACCAGGTGCATCAATGTGCCCGGTCATACGGCTATGTTAGTCCGGGTTATGATTGAGACGGGTTACCGTTGGTATCCCGAATACACCGTCGAAGAGCAATTCCGAGACTTTAATCAAAGCCAATACCTCTGCACTGTCCGGATATTTCCTTCATATCCTGGATCGACTGAGCCTTTTCACCACTCCTATGGACTCGGGGTCACTATTGAGATGGCTGTGCAGGATGCTGCATACTCTATGATGACCATCATGCGAGTCAGGACTGGCCTGCTTCGAACACCGACTTCCATTATATGCCGCTTCGCTCCCGGGCGCAAGGGTATCTTCAGCCATCTATGCTGATTCCAACAGAGGACTCACTAACCCGCACCACCGCTGAGATGCTCGAGGATAAGGACCGAGAGAATCGGGCCTTGAGAATGGAGCTTTTCAACACTCGTGCGATCATTGGGCCACTTTGACTCGGTTTGCACCGGTGTGTAAGCTGGATGTATGGATACGAGGGATCTCAGATCCTGTGAGATCTGCTCTGCCAGACATGATGGATTGGCGTGATGTGGGAGGCATCACCCCACCCCGTGGTCCCCGCAGGCCACCGTTTGTTGGTCCAAGACCTCATCCTAGCCCCTATGGTCCACAAGCTCCTCGGACCGTCTGTTTCCGGATAAATCATGTTGAGCTTCCAGGCTATGGAGTTGACTTCTATGAGGACTACTACGGAGTTGTCTGAGTTAGTAGTAGTATCCCTAGTATTGTAATAGTTGTATTTCCACCGTCTGCGTGACTGTGGAATATGACTTAGTGCGATCATTCCTAAGTGTAGAAAAATAATGTATAGGAGTTTGGAATGCTTCCGATGAGATGTAATGCTTTTCACCGTAGTTGTACTCTAGCCGGGCTTGTACTAATCTATGAATGGTGTGTATGACCGTTGGTATATATATGGCAGTTTCTATATTACCATGTCATACGGATGAACATCTCTGCATTTCGTGTTATCCATTACATTCCGCACTTCCTTGCCAAATTTTGCCATCCTTGTCTAAACCGTTGTTTTGTTTCCTAGGATGGTCAACACCCGCAACAATCCTGCTGCTCCGGAGCAGGGAGAAGCCAGCGCAGCTAGGAATGTTAATTTGCCTCAACCGCCTTCTTTGGCTGAAGTTATGATGGAGGCAGAACGCAACAAGCGTGAGACCAATCGCTTGTTGGAGCGGATTGAGCAGAATACCGCACGCCAGCCAAGGAATGACCTGGTGTCACTCAATGACTTTGTCAAGCTGTATCCACCGAAGTTCAAACATTCCGTTGAGCCTCTCGATGCGGATGACTGGCTTCACAGCATCACCCACAAGCTACGTTCTGCCAACGTGGCTGAAGCTGATAAGGTTACCTTTGCTGCCTACCACCTCGAAGGCCCTGCTAGCCTTTGGTGGGAGAATTTCGAGGCTATGCGCCCGGTTGGCCAAATCACTACCTGGGCTGAGTTCAGTGCGGCTTTCCGTGAGCATCACATCCCGGAAGGTCTCATGGATCGTAAGAGGGAAGAGTTCTGCAACTTCACCTAGGGTAGATTGACTGTGGATGCATACACCGCGAAGTTTGGAAATCTAGCACGTTATGCTCTCAAGAGGTTTCTACCGACGCCAAGAAGCGTGCAAGGTTCCGCAAGGACTTAGCCCCAAGCTTCGCCGTGATCTTCGCTCGCACGAGTGCACCTCCTTCCGTGGTTAGTCAACAAGGCTATCGGTCTGAAACCGGACACCGACTTTGAAGCTTCACGCAAGCACTCCGTGACTTTGGTTCTTCATCCGCTCGATCTCGAAGCGCCGGTCTGGATTCCAAGCACCGCTCGCCACCCAGATTCACTCTGAGGCCATCCTTTGAGGCGCCGCCCCCCAACAGCTTTGCACCGCCTAAGGCCTATGGTGGCCCCGCTGCTAATGCTGCTCCACGTCCCAATGTGATAACCTGTTTCAAGTGTGGAGAGACGGGTCACTACATCCGTGAGTGTCCCCAGAACAACCCCAGTCAGATCGGAAAGTCTGTTGGCCGTGGTAAGCCAGCAGGAAAGGTGTTCTACGCCAAACCAGGTGCCACCGCTCGTGGCCACGTCAACTACGTTTCAGCTGAGGAAACCCATGAGGATCCCAACGTCGTTCTTGGTACGCTCCTTGTTAATTGCCATCCGGCAACTGTTCTTTTTGATACTGGAGCATCTCATTCATTTATTTCTGAGAGCTATGCTCGATTGCACAACACCACGTTTTGTGACATGCACACCTCCATGGTAATTCAAACTCCTGGATCTAAGTGGGAAACCTCTAAAATCAGCCATGGAAATGAAATCCTTGTCGACAGATTAGTCTTCCTTGCATCACTAATAGCTCTCAAGTCCTCAGACATAAACATCATCTTGGGTATGGACTGGATGTCAGCCCATTACGCTAAGATTGATTGCTCTACAAGAACTGTTCAGCTCACCCATCCTTCTGGCAAGACAGTTAATGTTTTAACCCGAGTGTCTAAGCGTCAGCTCTACTCCTTAAATGCCAACCCCCTTCCAGACCTCGAAGATATTCCGGTAGTCCGTGATTTTTCGGATGTCTTTCCAGAAGAACTGCCAGGTGTTCCACCTGACAGGGATGTCGAGTTCGTGATAGATCTTGTTCCCAGAACCGTCCCAATCTCTAGAAGACCTTATAAGATGGCACCCCTAGAACTAGCCGAGCTTAAGAAACAACTCGATGAGTCCTTGTGAAAGGGTTTCGTCCGTCCTAGTTCACCTCCATGGGCTTGCCCCGTCCTCTTCGTCAAGAAGAAGGATGGAACGGATCGGATGGTTGTAGATTACCGACACATCAATTTGGTCACTATCAAGAACAAGTATCCGCTCCCCAGGATCAACGATCTGTATGATCAGCTCGCTGGATCCTCAGTCTTTTCCAAGATGGATTTGAGGTTGGGCTACCATCAAATCAAAATCAAGAACAGGGACATTCCTAAAACGGTCTTTGTTACTCGTTATGGCCAATACGAGAACACCGTTATGTCCTTCGGGTTAACCAATGCTCCAGCCACTTTCTCTCGGTTAATGAACTCGATCTTCATGGAGTATTTGGATAAATTCATCGTGGTTTACCTCGATGATATACTCATCTACTCCAAGAATGAGGAAGAACATGCCGAACATCTAAGGCTAGTATTGATGAAACTTCGAGAGCATCGCCTTTATGCCAAATTCTCTAAGTGTGAGTTATGGTTGCCAGAAGTGACCTATCTAGGCCATGTAATCTCTGGTAAGGGCATTGTTGTCAATCCCGAAGCGAAGTTCAAGCCGCCCTTGATCGGACTCCACCGAATCGGTCAAGCAAGTTCGGATTTTCCTCGCTTTAGCGAGCTATTGCCACCGCTTCACGAGAATTTCTCCAAGGTTGCTAAGCCTCTAGCGAACTCCTCAAGAAAGATAAAAGTTCGAGTGGACCCCACAAGGCGAGTTCAGCTTTCAGAACTGAAAAGACGCCTGACATCTGCTCCCGTACTTGTACCACCAGATTTTTCTAAGGACTTTATTATCTATTGCGACGCCTCGCGACAAGGACTAGGTTGCATACTCATGCAAGATCGTCATGTGATTGCCTACGATTCTCGACAGTTGCGTCCACATGAGGATAACTATCCCACACATGATCTAGAGCTTGCAGCAGTGGTCCATGCACTCAAAACCTGGCGACATTACCTTCTTGGTAATCGATGCGAAATTTACACTGATCACCAAAGTCTGAAATACATCTTCACCCAACCGGATTTGAATCTTAGGCAAAGACGTTGGGTTGAGTTGATTACAGATTACGACTTAGGATTATCTTACGCCCCAGGAAAAGCCAATGTCATGGCCGATGCACTAAGTCGCAAATCTTATTGTAACAATTTGATGTTACAACAAAGTCAACCACTTCTCCACGAGGAATTACGTAAGCTTAACCTTCACATTGTTCCTCGAGGATTCCTTTCCACCCTGGTGGCGAAACCCAACCTTATGGATCAAATCATAACCGCTCAGCGGTATGATAGAGGAATATCTCGAATTAAGGAGAACATTGCTAGCGGAGTTGCTAAGTGTTTCTCCATAGATGAGCGAGGTGTTGTCCTCTTTGAGAACCGCTTGGTGGTTCCCAAGAAACAACAACTACGACAATTGATCCTTAAGGAAGCTCATGAATCTCCTCTGACCATTCATCCCCGTAGTACTAAAATGTATCAAGACCTACGTCACAGGTATTGGTGGACTAGGATGAAGAGAGAAATCGCTCAATTCATTGCTAATTGTGACGTCTGTCGTCGAGTTAAAGCAGAGCATCAACGGCCTGCTGGCACCCTTCAACCTTTGGCAATTCCTGAATGGAAATGGGATAAAATCGGTATGGATTTCATTACCGGGTTTCCCAGGACCAAGAGAGGGAATAATGCTATCTTCGTTGTCGTCGATCGTCTTTCCAAAGTAGCCCACTTCCTACCCGTTCATGAGAGTATAACCGCTAGCTAGCTAGCTGATTTGTACATCTCTCGAATAGTGTCTCTTCATGGTGTTCCATTGGAGATTAACTCGCACCGTGGAAGTCTCTTCACCTCTCGATTTTGGGGAAGTTTCCAAAATGCTATGGGAACTCGCTCTCCTTTAGCACCGCCTTCCATCCTCAATCAAGTGGTCAAGTAGAACGAGTCAATCAAATTCGGAGGATATGCTTCGAGCTTCATCATCTCTTTCGCATGAATTGGGAGAAATGTCTTCCATTCGCCGAGTTCGCTTATAACAATAGTTATCAAGCTAGCTTGGGCAAAGCTCCTTTCGAAGTTCTCTATGGATGAAAATGTCGAACGCCTCTTAACTGGTCAGAAACCGGGGAGAGACAACTCTTTGGCCCGGATATGATCCAGGAAGCAGAAGAGCAGGTTCACGTTATTCGTGAGAAATTGAAAACAGCCCAATCTCGCCAAAAGAGCCAATATGACCGCAAGCATAAGCCTATGTCTTATGAAGTTGGCGAGAAGGCTTACCTTCGGGTTACTCCTTTGAAGGGAACCCATCGATTCGGTATCAAAGGCAAGTTGGCTCCTTGTTACATTGGACCCTTTCGCATTCTTGCCAAACGAGGAGAAGTTGCCTACCAATTGGAACTACCTTTGCATCTTTCCAGAGTCCATGATGTCTTCCACATTTCTCAACTCAGGCGTTGCTTCTTGGATCCTATCCGTGGAGTGGACCACGAAACGCTTGATCTCCAAGATAACCTCACCTATCGAGAATATCTCGTTCGTATCCTGGATCAAGCCGAGCGTACCACTCGACGTCAGAATATCAAGTTTCTCAAGGTTCAATGGTCAAACCATTCCGAGCAAGAAGCCACTTGGGAAAGGGAGGATCGTCTTTGACTTGAGTATCCCACCTTCTTCCCGACGGATCCTAAATCTCGGGACGAGATTCTTTTGAGTGGGGGTGAGTTGTCACATCCTAGTTAGTCCATGCATTAGAGTGTTGCATCATGTTTACCTTTCATCAGAAATTTGAAATGGGGAAGACAGAACCCCGTAACCCCTCCGAATCCAACTAGGGTTTACTAAAATATTTTCAATGAACCTGAAATGCCCTTCTAAAATGTTCATCACCTTTGCCTTGGTCCTAAACCACTGTCAGAAGTGATGCACAAATTTCTAGGTCACTCTAAGGTCACTGGATTAAATCTTTAGCTATTTGAATTTGGGCATTTAAATTATATACAATATTTCAAATGCTCAAATAATCCCAAACTAAAATGTTCCATGCTGGTAATATTCCAACTAAGGACCTGGTGCAGTTTGGTGATTTTTGGAGTTGCCTAGGTATTTTTAGAAATGCAACAAACCTACAGAATAGTTAAAAAACAGAAACAAAAGAGAAGGCTTACCTGGCGCCACTCAGCAGGACCACCTGCCGGCCCAGCCTAGCCACCGCTCCAGCGAGCTGCTTGGCTTGGCCAGGCAGGCAAGCAGCTGCTCGACAGTGAGCACAGCATGCATGCCACGCAGCTGCCCGCCGCCGCCGCCCCCTTGTCGAGCTGTCGACGGGACGAACCCTCTCTCTCCCCGACCCCGCAGACACCCGCCCTCCCCCTGGCTCCTCTCTCGCCTCCCCGACGCCGCCGAGACGCCACTGTCGCCGCCGCCGCCACAGCCGCGTCCCAACGCCGTCCCGCACCCTCTCACCGTGTCCGGACGGTTCGTCGTCGTCGGCTATGTCGACTAGCCAAGCCGCACGACGCCGGAGCCCCTGCATCATCCCCGCCGCCGTCGTCTTCAACCTCGGGCCGCCTAAATTGTCGTCGTCGTTCCGACCGCACTGAGCCCTCCCCGAGCACGCTGACCATCCATGTGGTTTCTCTGTGAGCTGTTGAACCTCCCCGTGCTTTCCGTTTCGCCCCTAGAGTACCGTAGACGCCGCGTCTCTTGTGCCCGAACGCGCCGCCGCCTGACCTCGTCGCCGGCGCTGCTCCGGTGACCATTTGGTCACGGGCTTGTGCCCGTCACACTCCTCGCGCCGCGTAGAGGCTGTAGGTGCTAGCGCCACACCGCCTAGGCCACTGCAGCCATGCGCACGAGCTGGCCCGACCTTCGGCCTCTGCCAAACTCGTCGCCGGCGATGCTCCGGCCACTCCCCGGCCAAGCCATCACCACGGCTGGATGCGGGCGAGCACCAGCTGCCCGTAGCTGCTCTCCGCGTAGAAAATGGAGCCCTGTGGGCAAAACCCGCAACACGCCGCCGCATCTGGCCTCGCCGGCAGCTAAACGCCGGCAGGCTTTGACCCGTTGACCGACGGGTTTGACCCCGCTAACATAGTTGACTAGGTGGGGCCCTCTGCTAATTAACCTAGTTTAGGTTTAATCAAAATTAGTTAGTCTAATTAGCTACTGACAAGCGGGACCCACTGGTCAGGTTGACCTGGATGCCCCCGTTGACCCCTGACGTCACTCTGACGCACTGCTAACGCAATAATTAATTTCTGGTTTTATTTGTTCACAGGAAATTCCAGAAATTGTTGCAAACTTCAAAAAATCATAGAAATTAATCTGTAACTCCAAATGCAAAGTTTTATATATGAATTTTGGTAAGAAAATTCAATCTATCCATTGTTAATGGTTTCATGCATGACAGACAAGTTAACCTTGTTGTTTAAGCAGAATAAGATAATGCACCATTATGGCTATGTTAAATGAGCTAACATTTGAATCTTTGATTCAAATGAGTTCATCCCTTTTTGTTCTAGCTTGCATTAGGCCAACACACATTCATATTGCCATGTCATAGCATGCATCATATTGTTGCATATTGTCATGTGTTGTTTATGTTCGGTGTGTCTTTCGTGATAGGTTCTGCCTCCGAGGATAACCCCGAATATCCGTCTGAAGGGCAGTATCCTACTACCACTACATCAGGCAAGCAACCCATTGATCATTCTGATACAAACCCATGTTCTCGCTTTTGCTCTTGTTTACTGCATTAAGACAACGCGATTCAAACTGTTGTGTGTTGCGGTAGCTGAACCCACTTCCTTTGCATGACCTGTCATTGCCACAGTAACTAGATGAAACCCACTAGTATGTGTAGGAGTTGATTGAGCCATGTTTGTGATTCCTACCATGCTATGCTTGCTATGCTTAGAGTTGTGTCAGGTCTGGCTCATCGGGATGATGAACTGGAGTGAAAGGTTGTGTGGGGTTTGAGAGTGGAAGTGTTGAACACGATTTGGTAAAGGTATCGATGAGAGGCCATGTGGGAGTACATGGTGGGTTGTTTCATTGAAGCCGTCCCTAAGAACTGAGATCTGTGTGTGTGATTTAAGACTTAGCTACTACCACGCATTGGGATCCTTAATTGACCCTCTCGACTTATTAACCACTCTTGTCCTCAGTCCGGGAGTTGCAAGTAGTTTCTGGTGTTTGTAGCATGCTGGGGGCCGCACGCAGCGCTGACCTTAGGGGTGGGCTGTGTTGCGGTAGGCATGTGGCACGATGTACCGATTCGCCCGTTTGGTGTCTCGGGAACCCTACACACGTCGTTCGGGGCCATTAGTGGAAACCTCGGCCGGACTCCCTGCGGATGGAACCCGAATAGGCGATAAACCTGGACTAGGGACTCGTGTGTTTAGTCAGGTCGTGGCTGACACCCTCGCTTGACTTCCACTTGAAGTTTGCCGAGTACACGTCGTGTAGCGGCGATAAGTGGTGAGAGCGTGTGTGAAGAAGTACACCCCTGCAGGGTATAAAACTATTCAAATAGCCGCGTCCGCGGTAAAGGACTACTTGGTCGCCTATACATGTCATAGACAAGTAAATGGATACTACTAAAAGCCTCAAGATAAGTGTGAGTACCGCAGATGGCCCTCTCGTGGGTTGACGAGAGAGGATCCACGGTGGAGTATTGTGATGGTGATTAGTGGACTCGTGTGCGACAAATGATTTTCAAGTGGTGTCACGTAGGATAGCTTAGCCAAGAGTCAAAGCTGGCTTGCTGCAATAACTCCACTACCTTCTTGAGAATGTGCATGTATAATAGGTTTCTGTTGTAAGACTTGCTGAGTACCTCCGTACTCATGTTTTCTTAATTAATGTTTTCAGACGACAACACCGCCCCCTCCGATGGGTTTTATGTAGACCTTGATGTCGATGAGTGAACTAGCCAACCAGGTGGTGATCCAAGGCTTGTGAAGGGAAACCGTAGATAGAAGGGCTTCATCAAGCTTTCTTTCTTTTTAGAGTTTGTACTCAGACTAGTTTGCTTCCGCATGTGCTTGTATGTTTGTATGACTTGTGTGTTGGGTCATGTGACCCCTATCTGTATGGACATGTTATGTATGGCTCCTCGGAGCCTCTTAAATAAAGTACTTTGAGTTGTAGAGTTTTATTGTGATGCCATGTTGTATGTACTCATATCGGGCATATTGTGTGTATGATTGAAATGCTTGGTATGAGTGGGATCTGACAATCTAGTTGTTTATCCTTGGCAGCCTCTCATATGGGGAAATGTAGTCTCGTGCTTCCTGAGCGATAGTAGTCCGCTACAGCCCGGTTCACCGGAGTCCTGCTAGCCCAGCACTACTGCTTTGGACACTTGACTGGCCGGCATGTGTTTCACTTTGTTCCTATGTCTGTCCCTTCGGGGAAATGTCACGCGGTGATATTCGGAGTCCTGCCTATCCTGCTACAGCCCGGGATACCGGAGTCCTGTTAGCCCGGTGCTACAGCCCGAATTCATACGTTGATGACCGACATGCTCGATGTGATTCATGTATGCCTGTCCCCATGGGTTAGCGCCGCTTTGGGTTCACGACTAGCCATGTCGGCCCGGGTTCTCTGTAATGTGGATGCTAGCGACACTGTCATATACGTGAGCCAAAAGGCGTAAACGGTCCCGGGCCATGGTAAGGCGACACCCATGGGAATACCGTGCGTGAGGCCGCAAAGTGATATGAGGTGTTACCGGCTAGGTCAATGTGACTTGGAATCGGGGTCCTGAAAGAGATGCCTGGTTTTTAAATTCTAGTAAATCAAAAACTTCTCTGAAATTCATGAAACTTGGCATGCTATAATGGAGCGGCATCCACATGCCTTGGTACAAATTTTTTCCCATTTGGGGCAGGTTTGGGTATATTCTTCTCACAAACCGGAGCTTCTCACAACAAGCATGATGGTTTTCGGCAGGGAACGTCCCACCTTTGTGGACGAAATGATATCCATTGCCTCTTATTGCTTTCAATTTTTTTTCTCGTGTCAACATAGAACAACAGGAGTGTTGTGTGATTTTTTGTGATTTTTTGGGGTTCGTTTGGACATTTTTATGCATTAACTGAGTTTTCAATGCATTTTATGTGCATAATTCAAATTTGAACTCCATGCACATGCTCCAGTGCATATAAATTGGTTGAAAAATCAAATCTGTGTCCTTGGGTGCATGCTTAGGTCCCATGCAAGAAATGGGAATGAATTTCAAACACCGGGGCACCGTTCATTGCCGGCAAAATATTGAGATGCCTGGTTTTTAAATTCTAGTAAATCCAAAACTCAGCTGGAATTCATGAAACTTGGCATGCTATCATGGAGCGGCATCAACATGCCTTGGTACAAATTTTGTCCCATTTGGGGCAGGATTGGGTATATGCTTCTCACAAACTGGAGCTTCTCACAACAAGCATGATGGTTTTCGGCAGGGAACGTCCCACCTTTGTGGACGAAATGATATCCATTGCCTCTTATTGCTTTCAAAATTTTTTTCTCGTGTCAACATAGAACAACAGGAGTGTTGTGTGATTTTTTGTGATTTTTCGGGGTTCGTTTGGACATTTTTATGCATTAACTGAGTTTTCAATGCATTTTATGTGCATAATTCAAATTTGAACTCCATGCACATGCTCCAAAGGCATATAAATTGGTTGAAAATCAAATCTGTGTCCTTGGGTGCATGCTTAGGTCCCATGCAAGAAATGGGAATGAATTTCAAACACCGGGGCACCGTTCATTGCCGGCAAAATATTGAGATGCCTGGTTTTTAAATTCTAGTAAATCCAAAACTCAGCTGGAATTCATGAAACTTGGCATGCTATCATGGAGCGGCATCAACATGCCTTGGTACAAATTTTATCCCATTTGGGGCAGGATTGGGTATATGCTTCTCACAAACTGGAGCTTCTCACAACAAGCATGATGGTTTTCGGCAGGGAACGTCCCACCTTTGTGGACGACATGATATCAATTGCCTCGTATTGCTTTCAAATTTTTTTCTCGTGTCAACATAGAACAACAGGAGTGTTGTGTGATTTTTTGTGATTTTCCGGGGTTCGTTTGGACATTTTTATGCATTAACTGAGTTTTCCATGCATTTTATGTGCATAATTAAAATTTAAACTACATGCACATGCTCCAGTGCATATAAATTGGTTGAAAAATCAAATCTGTGTCCTTGGGTGCATGTTTAGGTCCCATGCAAGAAATGGGAATGAATTTCAAACACTGGGGCACCGTTGATTGCCGGCAAAACATTGAGATGCCTGGTTTTTAAATTCTAGTAAATCCAAAACTCGTCTGAAATTCATGAAACTTGGCATGCTATCATGGAGCGACATCAATGCTGTGGTACAAATTTTGTCCCATTTGGGGCAGGTTTGGGTAGATGCTTCTCACAAACCGGAGCATCTCACAACAAGCATGATGGTTTTCGGTAGGGAACGTCCCACCTTTGGGGACGAAACGATATCCATTGCCTCTTAATTCTTTCAATTTTTTTCTCGTGTCAACATAGAACAACATGAGTGTTGTGTGATTTTTTGTGATTTTTCGGGGTTCGTTTGGACATTTTTATGCATTAACTGAGTTTTCAAAGCATTTTATGTGCATAATTCAAATTTGAACTACATGCACATGCTCTAGTGCATATAAATTTGTTGAAAACCAAATTTGTGTCCTTTTGTGCATGCTTAGGTCCCATGCAAGAAATGGGAATGAATTTCAAACACCGGGGCACCGTTGATTGCCGGCAAAATATTGAGATGCCTGGTTTTTAAATTTTAGTAAATCCAAAACTCGTCTGAAATTCATGAAACTTGGCATGCTATCATGGAGCGGCATCAACATGTCGTGGCACAAATTTTGTCTCATTTGGTGCAGGTTTGGGTATATGCTTCTCACAAACCGGAGCTTCCCACAACAAGCATGATGGTTTTTGGCAGGGAACGTCCCACCTTTGTGGACGAAATGATATCCATTGCCTCTTATTGCTTTAAATTTTTTTCTCGTGTCAACATAGAACAACATGAGTGTTCTGTGATTTTTCGGGTTCGTTTGGACATTTTTATGCAATAACTCAGTTTCCAATGCATTTTATTCGCATAATTCAAATTTGAACTACATGCACATGCTCCAGTGCATATAAATTGGTTGAAAAATCAAATCTGTGTCCTTGGGTGCATGCTTAGGTCCCATGCATGAAATGGGAATGAATTTCAAACACCGGGGCACCGTTGATTGCCGGCAAAACATTGAGATGCCAGGTTTTTAAATTTTAGTAAATCCAAAACTTGTCTGAAATTCATGAAACTGGGCATGCTATCATGGAGCGGCATCAACATGCCGTGGTACAAATTTTGTCCCATTTGGTGCAGGTTTGGGTATATGCTTCTCACAAACCGGAGCTTCTCACAACAAGCATGATGGTTTTCGGCAAGGAACGTCCCATCTTTGTGGACGAAATGATATCCATTGCCTCTTATTGCTTTCAAATTTTTTTCTCGTGTCAACATAGAACAACAGGAGTGTTGTGTGATTTTTTGTGATTTTTCGGGGTTCGTTTGGACATTTTTATGCATTAACTCATATTCCAATGCATTTTATGTGCATAATTGAAATTTGAACTACATGCACAAGCTTTAGTGCATATAAATTTGTTGAAAAATCAAATTTGTGTCCTTGGGTGCATGCTTAGGTCCCATGCAAGAAATGGGAATGAATTTCAAACACCGGGGCACCGTTGATTGCTGGCAAAACATTGAGATGCCTGGTTTTTAAATTTTAGTAAATCCAAAACTCGACTGAAAATCATGAAACTTGGCATGCTATCATGGAGCGGCATCAACATGCTGTGGTAAAATTTTTGTCCCATTTGGTGCAGGTTTGGGTATATGCTTCTCACAAACCAGAGCTTCTCACAACAAGCATGATGGTTTTCGGCAGGGAACGTCCCACCTTTGTGGAAGAAATGATATCCATTGCCTCTTATTGCTTTCAAATTTTTTTCTCGTGTCAAGATAGAACAAGAGGAGTGTTGTGTGATTTTTTGTGATTTTTTGGGGTTCGTTTGGACATTTTTATGCGATAACTGAGTTTTCAATGCATTTATGTGCATAATTCAAATTTGAAATACATGCACATGCTCCAGTGCATATACATTGGTTGAAAAATCAAATCTGTGTCCTTGGGTGCATTCTTAGGTCCCATTTAAGAAATGGGAATGAATTTCAAACACCGGGGCACCGTTGATTGCCGGTAAAACATTGACATGCCTGGTTTTTAAATTCTAGTAAATACGAAACTCGTCTGAAATTCATGAAACATAGCATGCTATCATGGAGCAGCATCAACATGCTGTGGTACAAATTTTGTGCCATTTGGGGCAGGTTTGGGAATATGCTTCTCACAAACCGGAGCTTCTCACAACAAGCATGATGGTTTTCGGTAGGGAACGTCCCACCTTTGGGGACGAAACGATATCCATTGCCTCTGATTGTTTTCAAAAACTTTCTCGTGTCAACATAGAACAACAGGAGTGTTGTGTGATTTTTTGTGATTTTCCGGGGTTCATTTGGACATTTTTATGCATTAACTGAGTTTTCAATGTATTTTATGTGCATAATTCAAATTTGAACTACATGCACATGCTCCAGTGCATATAAATTGCTTGAAAAATCAAATCTGTGTCCTTGGGTGCATGCTTAGGTCCCATGCAAGAAATGGGAATGATTTTCAAACACCGGGGCGCCGTTGATTGCCGGCAAAACATTGAGATGCCTGGTTTTTAAATTTTAGTAGATCCAAAACTCGTCTGAAATTCATGAAACTTGGCATGCTATCATGGAGCGGCATCAACATGCTCTGGTAAAAATTTTGTCCCATTTGGGGCAGGTTTGGGTATATGCTTCTCACAAACCGGAGCTTCTCACAACAAGCATGATGGTTTTCGTTAGGGAACATCCCACCTTTGGGGACAAAACGATATACATTGCCTCTTATTGCTTTCAATTTTTTTCTCGTGTCAACATAGAACAACAGGAGTGTTGTGTGATTTTTTGTGATTTTTCGGGGTTCGTTTGGACATTTTTATGCATTAACTGAGTTTTCGATGCATTTTATGTGCATAATACAAATTGAACTACATGCACATGCTCCAGTGCATATAAATTGGTTGAAATATCAAATATTTGTCCAAGTGCATGCTTAGGTCCCATGCAAGAAATGGGAATGAATTTCAAACACCGGGCCACCGTTGATTGCCGGCAAAACATTGAGATGCCTGGTTTTTTAATTCTAGTAAATCCAAAACTCATTTGAAATTCATGAAACTTGGCATGCTATCATGGAGCGGCATCAACTTGCTGTGGTACAAATTTTGTCCCATTTGGGGCAGGTTTGGGTATATGCTTCTCACAAACCGGAGCTTCTCACAACAAGCATGGTGGTTTTCGGTAGGGAACGTCCCACCTTTGGGGACGAAACGATATCCGTTGCCTCTTATTGCTTTCAAATTTTATTCTCGTGTCAACATAGAACAACAGGAGTGTTGTGTGATTTTTTAGTGAATTTTTGGGGTTCGTTTGGACAGTTTATGCATTAACTGAGTTTTCAATGCATTTTATGTGCATAATTCAAATTTGAACTACATGCACATGCTCCTGTGCATATAAATTGGTTTAAAAATAAAATACGTGTCCTTGGCTGCATGCTTAGGTCCCATGCAAGAAATGGGAATGAATTTCAAACACAGGGTCAACGTTGATTACCGGCAAAAATTTGAGATGCCTGGTTTTTAAATTCTAGTAAATCCAAAACTCATCTGAAATTCATCAAACTTGGCATGCTATAATGGAGCGGCATCAACATGACTTGGTACAAATTTTGTCCCATTTGGGGCAAGTTTGGGTATATGCTTCTCACAAACCGGAGCTTCTCACAACAAGCATGATGGTTTTCGGCAGGGAACGTCCCACCTTTGGGGACGAAACGACATCCATTGCCTCTTAATTCTTTCAATTTTTTTCTCGTGTCAACATAGAACAACATGAGTGTTGCGTGATTTTTTGTTATTTTTCGGGGTTCGTTTGGACATTTTTATGCATTAACTGAGTTTTGAAAGCATTTTATGTGCATAATTCAAATTTGAACTACATGCACATGCTCTAGTGCATATAAATTTGTTGAAAACCAAATTTTTGTCCTTGGGTGCATGCTTAGGTCCCATGCAAGAAATGGGAATGAATTTCAAACACCGGGGCACCGTTGATTGCCGGCAAAACATTGAGATGCCTGGTTTTTAAATTTTAGTAAATCCAAAACTCGTCTGAAATTCATGAAACTTGGCATGCTATCATGGAGCGGCATCAACATGTCGTGGCACAAATTTTGTCCCATTTGGTGCAGGTTTGGGTATATGCTTCTCACAAACTGGAGCTTCTCACAACAAGCATGATGGTTTTTGGCAGGGAACGTCCCACCTTTGTGGACGAAATGATATCCATTGCCTCTTATTGCTTTCAAATTTTTTTCTCGTGTCAACATAGAACAACAGGAGTGTTGTGTGATTTTTTGGGGTTCGTTTGGACATTTTTATGCATTAACTCAGTTTCCAATGCATTTTATGCGCATAATTCAAATTTGAACTACATGCACGTGCTCCAGTGCATATAAATTGGTTGAAAAATCAAATCTGTGTCCTTGGGTGCATGCTTAGGTCCCATGCACGAAATGGGAATGAATTTCAAACACCGGGGCACCGTTGATTGCCGGCAAAATATTGAGATGCCTGGTTTTTAAATTTTAGTAAATCCAAAACTCGTCTGAAATTCATGAAACTTGGCATGCTATCATGGAGCGGCATCAACATGTCGTGGCACAAATTTTGTCTCATTTGGTGCAGGTTTGGGTATATGCTTCTCACAAACCGGAGCTTCCCACAACAAGCATGATGGTTTTTGGCAGGGAACGTCCCACCTTTGTGGACGAAATGATATCCATTGCCTCTTATTGCTTTAAATTTTTTTTCTCGTGTCAACATAGAACAACATGAGTGTTCTGTGATTTTTCGGGGTTCGTTTGGACATTTTTATGCAATAACTCAGTTTCCAATGCATTTTATTCGCATAATTCAAATTTGAACTACATGCACATGCTCCAGTGCATATAAATTGGTTGAAAAATCAAATCTGTGTCCTTGGGTGCATGCTTAGGTCCCATGCACGAAATGGGAATGAATTTCAAACACCGGGGCACCGTTGATTGCCGGCAAAACATTGAGATGCCAGGTTTTTAAATTTTAGTAAATCCAAAACTTGTCTGAAATTCATGAAACTGGGCATGCTATCATGGAGCGGCATCAACATGCCGTGGTACAAATTTTGTCCCATTTGGTGCAGGTTTGGGTATATGCTTCTCACAAACCGAGCTTCTCACAACAAGCATAATGGTTTTCGCAGGAACGCCCCACCTTTGTGGACTAAATGATATCCATTGCCTCTTATTGCTTTCAAATTTTTTCTCGTGTCAACATAGAACAACAGGAGTGTTGTGTGATTTTTTGTGATTTTTCGGGGTTCGTTTGGACATTTTTATGCATTAACTCATATTCCAATGCATTTTATGTGCATAATTGAAATTTGAACTACATGCACAAGCTTTAGTGCATATAAATTTGTTGAAAAAATCAAATTTGTGTCCTTGGGTGCATGCTTAGGTCCCATGCAAGAAATGGGAATGAATTTCAAACACCGGGGCACCGTTGATTGCCGGCAAAACATTGAGATGCCTGGTTTTTAAATTTTAGTAAATCCAAAATTCGACGGAAATTCATGAAACTTGGCATGCTATCATGGAGCGGCATCAACATGCTGTGGTAAACTTTTTGTCCCATTTGGTGCAGGTTTGGGTATATGCTTCTCACAAACCAGAGCTTCTCACAACAAGCATGATGGTTTTCGGCAGGGAACGTCCCAACTTTGTGGACGAAATGATATCCATTGCCTCTTATTGCTTTCAAATTTTTTCTCGTGTCAACATAGAACAAGAGGAGTGTTGTGTGATTTTTTGTGATTTTTCGGGGTTCGTTTGGACATTTTTATGCGATAACTGAGTTTTCAATGCATTTTATGTTCATAATTCAAATTTGAACTACATGCACATGCTCCAGTGCATATAAATTGGTTGAAAAATCAAATCTGTGTCCTTGGGTGCATGCTTAGGTCCCATGCAAGAAATGGGAATGAATTTCAAACACCGGGGCACCGTTCATTACCGGCAAAACATTGAGATGCCTGGTTTTTCAATTCTAGTAAATCCAAAACTCGTCTGAAATTCGTGAAACTTGGCATGCTATCATGGTGCGGCATCAACATGCCTTGGTACAAATTTTGTCCCATTTGGGGCAGGTTTGGGTATATGCTTCTCACAAACGGGAGCTTCTCACAACAAGCATGATGGTTTTCGGCAGGGAACGTCCCACCTTTGTAGATGAAATGATATCCATTGCCTCTTATTGCTTTCAATTTTTTTCTCATGTCAACATAGAACAACGGGAGTGTTGTGTGATTTTTTGTGATTTTTCGGGGTTCGTTTGGACATTTTAATGCACTAACTGAGTTTTCAATGCATTTTATGTGCATAATTCAAATTTGAACTACATGCACATGCTCCAGTTCATATAAATTGGTTGAAAAATCAAATCTGTGTCCTTGGGTGCATACTTAGGTCCCATGCAAGAAATGGGAATGATTTTCAAACACCGGGGCACCGTTGATTGCCGGCAAAACATTGAGATGCCTGGTTTTTAAATTTTAGTAGATCCAAAACTCGTCTGAAATTCATGAAACTTGGCATGCTATCCTGGAGCGGCATCAACATGCTCTGGTACAAATTTCGTCCCATTTGGGGCAGGTTTGGGTATATGCTTCTCACAAACCGGAGCTTCTCACAACAAGCATGATGGTTTTCGTTAGGGAACATCCCACCTTTGGGGGCAAAACGATATACATTGCCTCTTATTGCTTTCAATTTTTTTCTCGTGTCAACATAGAACAATAGGAGTGTTGTGTGATTTTTTGTGATTTTACGGGGTTCGTTTGGACATTTTTATGCATTAACTGAGTTTTCGATGCATTTTATGTGCATAATTAAAATTGAACTACATGCACATGCTCCAGTGCATATAAATTGGTTGAAATATCAAATATTTGTCCATGTGCATGCTTAGGTCCCATGCAAGAAATGGGAATGAATTTCAAACACCGGGGCACCGTTGATTGCCGGCAAAACATTGAGATGCCTGGTTTTTTAATTCTAGTAAATTCAAAACTCGTTTGAAATTCATGAAACTTGGCATGCTATCATGGAGCGGCATCAACTTGCTGTGGTACAAATTTTGTCCCATTTGGGGCAGGTTTGGGTATTTGCTTCTCACAAGCCGGAGCTTCTCACAACAAGCATGGTGGTTTTCGGTGAGAGCCCCACCTTTGGGGACGAAACGATATCCGTTGCCTCTTATTGCTTTCAAATTTTATTCTCGTGTCAACATAGAACAACAGGAGTGTTGTGTGATTTTTTTGTGAATTTTCGGGGTTCGTTTGGACATTTTATGCATTAACTGAGTTTTCAATGCATTTTATGTGCATAATTCAAATTTGAACTACATGCACATGCTCATGTGCATATAAATTGGTTTAAAAATTAAATATGTGTCCTTGGCTGCATGCTTAGGTCCCATGCAAGAAATGGGAATGAATTTCAAACACCGGGGCGACGTTGATTGCCGGCAAAAATTTGAGATGCCTGGTTTTTAAATTCTAGTAAATCCAAAACTCATCTGAAATTCATCAAACGTGGCATGCTATAATGGAGCGGCATCAACATGACTTGGTACAAATTTTGTCCCATTTGGGGCAGGTTTGGGTATATGCCTCTGTTTTTCTGCTCATTCTCAGTTCTGTTCTCATTGTTGCTTTGCAGATAAACTGGAAGAAACTTTGAAGAAGAAGGACCTTGAGCTTGCAGAGGTACGTATATGGCTTTGGAGAAAACAAAGCTCGCTGAAGAGAAGCTTGCCTCACTCGACAAACTTGAAGATGAAAATGCCAAGCTGAAAGCCTCTCTTGATGCGGCTAACAAGGAAGTCAGTCGATCAAGAACGACAAGAATATTCTGTCTCGACAAGGTTGGCCACCATGGGTAAGCGAAATGACACGAGATTTATCTTGGAGGGTTCGCCAAGAAGCTATTTCTCATGCTTGAAGGTAATCTCTTTTATCCAACTGTCTTGCTCTCACCGGCTCATCATATGATCTTCATTTTGAATCTGAGTTGTGTTTTCAGAATTCTGCCAAAACTTTGAAGAAGAAACCAATCAGTGGAAACCAGTTTGGACCCCATCAACTCTCCTGTGAAGGACGAAGCCGCTATGAATGTGCTCCGACTGGAGTCTCGTGTTGCTAGCGCAGTGGATTATCTAGCTCGACTAAAAGTTGCGATGTCGCGGATCGACTTGACTCTCCGCCGTAATGACTCTCCGTAATGATCTTGAATTTTGATGACTCGATGAATGAGATTCCAAGTCGAGTGCAAGAATGGAAGAAGTCGTGCGCGGTGTGGTGCTGATGTTGCCTTATCTCTGGTTCGTGTCCACTGCAAAGAAGCGCAAGAGGACAAGCTGGCGTCTCTCAAGGTTGCCAACACCAGGAAGCACGACTTCAGATCTTTCATGGAGACTTTCATCGCTGCTGCTACCCGTATTGCCGACAGAATCGACCTCGACCAGTTCGTTGCACCTTCCATCCTCACCGGAGGAGTAAAAACTTCTAAGTCCCACTTTAAATTTGCCTCGAATGCCGAGTGGTTTCAGAATCGATAAACTTTAACGGGCTTAACGCTGAGCACCTTTGGATCCGTGGGGACGCTTATCTGAACTTGATTTTTCTTTTAACATGCTTTGCTTGCCTTCGAGAGAACTTTGTTCTTCATTTCGGAAGATATTCCGTTGAAATTCCAATCGACTTGGGCTTCATCTATCTTGCAGGTAGGGACTGACCTCGTCGTCCTTGCGGATTGGGATGGACCGCACGTTGTACTTGTGGCGAAGCTCCGAAGGAGGAGGTAACAGTCGACCTGCACCTCATCGTCCTTGCGGATTGGGATGGACCGCACGTTGTACTTGTGGCGAAGCTCCGAAGGAGGAGGTAGCAGTCGACCTGCACCTCGTCGTCCTTGCGGATTGGGATGAATTCCTTACTTAGGTGAGTACTATGCTGCAGCTAAACCTCCGAGTGGGAGGTTTGCTCTCCACTTGGTAGGATTTTTATTACTTAGGCGAGCACTGGGCTGCAGCTAAGCCCCCGAGTGAGAGGTTCGCTCTCCACTCGGTAGGATTTCTATTACTTAGGCGAGCACTGGGCTGCAGCTAAGCCCCCGAGTGAGAGGTTTTCTCCACTGGTAGGATTTTTATTACTTAGGCGAGCACTGGCTGCAGCTAAGCCCCGAGTGGGAGGTTTGCTCTCCACTGTAGGATTTTTATTACTTAGGCGAGCACTGGCTGCAGCTAAGCCCCGAGTGGGAGGTTCGCTCTCCACTGGTAGGATTTTTATTACTTAGGCGAGCACTGGCTGCAGCTAAGCCCCGAGTGGGAGGTTTGCTCTCCACTGTAGGATTTTTATTACTTTAGATGTTTGAGGCGAATCCTTGGGCTGTTATAAGCCCCCGAGCGGGAGGCTGGCTCACCACTCGGCAGGGTTTGAATACTTAGGCGAGTACTTGGACTGCAGCTAAGCCTCCGAGCGGGAGGCTGGCTCGCCACTCGGTAGGATTTTGGATACTTAGGCGAGTACTTGGACTGTAGCTAAGCCTCCGAGCGGGAGGCTGGCTCGCCACTCGGTAGGATTTTGGATACTTAGGCGAGTACTTGACTGCAGCTAAGCCTCCGAGTGGGAGGCTGGCTCGCCACTCGGTGGGATTTTGGTTACTTAGGCGAGTACTTGACTGCAGCTAAGCCCCGAGTGGGAGGCTGGCTCGCCACTCGGTAGGATTTTAATACTTAGGCGAAGCGGATCCGCAGCTTAAGCCCCCGAGTGAGAGACCTGCTCGCACTCGAAAGGATTTTTTACAAACTTAGGCGAATCGGATTCGCAGCTAAGCCACCCACCGGGGAATTCCAACAAAAAGTAATATCAATCACTGGGAAAATTATAACATTCTTGTCTTAGATAAACAAACTACGTAGTACTTTTATTACATCTCAACCTGAATGAGTTTTAAGTGTAAAAGGCGGAGCAGCTCCGCTCCAAGTTTGAGGCTCGCCGATCCGGCGATCAACGTTGTAGAGATGATATGCTCCGCTGTGGAGGACTCTTGTGACGATGAAGGACCTTCCCAAGTGGGAGCAAGCTTGTGTGGTTTCTGTTGATCCACTTGAGGACCAAATCTCCTCTTGGAAGGCTCGACTCTTCATATTTCGGCATGGAATCGACGCAAGTCTTGCTGATAGATAGTCGAGCGGATCAAGGCCATCTCTCTTTCCTCTTCTAAGAGGTCGACGGCATCTTGCCGGGCTTGTTCTGCTTCCTCTTCAGAGTATAGCTCGACCCGAGGCGCATTGTGAAGCAGGTCACTCGGCATAACCGCTTCAGCTCCATAAACCAGGAAGAATGGAGTTCTCCCAGTCGACCGATTAGGAGTGGTCCTCAATCCCTAGAGAACTGATGGAAGTTCGTCGACCCAAGCTCCTGCTGCGTGTTTGAGATCACGCATCAGCCGAGGTTTCAACCCTTTGAGAATGAGGTCGTTTGCACGTTCTGCTTGTCCATTCGACTGAGGATGAGCCATTGAAGCATAGTCGACCCGCGTGCCTTGAGAGGCGCAGAAGGCTTTGAACTTGTCATTATCGAAGTTCGACCCATTGTCAGTGATGATGCTATGCGGAACTCCATATCTGAATATCAACTCTCTGATGAAGCTGATAGCAGTGCATGCATCGAGGTTCTTGATGGGCTTGGCTTCAATCCACTTGGTGAACTTGTCGACTGCTACTAGCAAATGAGTGAAGCCGCTTCTGCCAGTCCTCAACGGTCCAATCATGTCCAATCCCCAAACAGTGAAGGGCCAAACGAGTGGAATGGTCTTCAAAGTTGAGGCTGGCTTGTGCGACATGTTGGAATAGAACTGACATCCTTCACACTTGTCAACTATTTCTTTTGCCATTTCATTTGCTTTCGGCCAGTAAAATCCCGCTCGGTATGCTTTAGCCACAATGGTCCAAGAGGACGCATGATGGCCACAGGTCCCCGAGTGGATATCCTCAAGAATTATCTGACCTTCTTCTGGCGTGATACACTTCTGGCCGACTCCAGTCGCGCTTTCTCTGTATAATTGTCCCTTGATTACTGTAAAGGCCTTGGATCGACGGACGATCCGTCGAGCCTCTTCTTCGCCCTCTCGGGAGCTCTTTCCTAAGGATATATGCGATGTATGGCATCTGTCCGATCGGGAGTGATGACCACAACTTCCATAATTAGGTCGACCACGGCTGGGACCTCAACTTCACCGGATCATTGGCACTCTTTTGCTGCGGGGCTTCTTTTTGAAAGGATCCTCCTGCACCGATGGAACATGAATGTGTTCTAAAATACACCACGGGAATGGCTTCCCTCTTGGACCCTATCTTCGCCAAATCATCTGCAGCTTGATTTTTTAGTCGGGGTATATGATGAAGCTCTAACCCTTCGAACTTCTTCTCCAGCTTTCTCACTGCATTACAATATCCTGTCATAGGTGGGCTTCTGACATCCCACTCCTTCATCACTTGATTAACAACCAGATCTGAGTCGCCATAAACCATAAGGCGACGGACGCCGAGTGAAATGGCCATGCGCAACCCATACAGAGTGCTTCATATTCTGCTTCGTTGTTGGAAGAATCAAAGTGAATCGAGAACATACTTGAGCCTATCTCCTCGGGGAAACCAATACAACTCCTGCACCGAACCGCTCAACATCTTGGAACCATCGAAAAACATAGTCCAAAGGTTCCGAGTGAACTTGGGTCGGAAGCTGTTGTTCACCCACTCGGCGAGGAAATCTGCTATTGCTTGGGACTTGATGGCTTTTTTGCCTTGAATTTGATATCAAGGGAAGGAGTTCAATCGCCCATTTTGCCACTCGACCAGTTGCATCTCTGTTATGAAGAATTTCCGACAAAGGGGCGTCGCGACGATTCAGAAAGATAATAAACTGGGCGTTGCACTTTGAAAGCTTTTTCCTTCTTCTTCCCGCCGACCGTAAGTACGGCAGTCGACGACTTGTCCGATGGCTGCAATGTAAAGCAGCAAAGGCTCCTTGCTGATTGGAGCAGCAAGCACCGGTGGGTGGAGAGCGAGCTTTGAGCTCGCAAACGCTGCATCAGCTTCTAGAGTCCACTCAACTTGTCTCGACTTCTTCATCATCAAGAAGAGGCAATGCCTTTTCACCGAGGCGAGAGATGAATCGACTTAAAGCGCCAAGCATCCAAAGAAGTTTCGGACATCGCACACACATTGTATGCTTCATTCGAGTATGGTGCCAACCTTTTCGGGTTAGCATCGATTCCTCGCCGAAACGAGAAAACCGAGTAACTTTCCACCAGAACTCCAAATGTACACTTTGATGGATTAAGCTTGATATCATACCTCTTGAGATTGGCAAATGTTTCAGCAAGTTCACCAACAGGTCGGAACCCTTTCGTGACTTGACCACTATATCATCCATGTATGCTTCCACATTCGACTGATTTGAGTGAGCAAACACTTCAATCATCCTCATGAATGTGGCTCCGCATTCTTAAGACCAAATGGCATGGTGACATAATGTAGCACCTTAACGGAGTGATGAACGCTGTTTTAATCTCATCGGGTCCATACGCATGATCTGATGATATCCGAATAGGCGCCTAAGAAAGACAACCTCTCGCATCCCGCAGCTTGAGTCGACTATTTGGTCGATGCGAGGAAGAGGGAATGATCTTTCGGCAGGCCCGATTGATATGCTTGAAATCGATGCACATGCACAACGACTTGTCCTTCTTGGGGACCATGACAACGCTGGCGAGCCACTCGGAGTGGTAAATCTCTCGGATGAACTCTGCTGCTAAGAGTCGAGCCACCTCCTCGCCAATGGCCTTTCTTCTTACGACGGCGGACCGCCAAGATACTCTTTAACTGGTTTGAATTTTGGGTCTACTCAGAGGCGATGCTCAGCCAGCCCCTCGAACACCCGCATGTCGCAGCTTCCATGCAAAGATGTCCCAGTTCTCACGGAGGAACCGGATGAGCGCTTCTTCCTATTTTGAGTCGAGTATTGTTGATATGTTGGTTGGAGCAGCGTTGGGATCACCGGGTGAATGTGAACCTGCTTTGTTTCGCCAATGACCGAATGTCGACCAGAAGCGGCTTCTTAGCTCGCAACAAATCACTCGGATCTGCAGTTTTCGATACTCTTGTAGCTCTACCATCGCTAATCGAGCATCGACGATCTTAGAGCCCTTCCGAAGCACTCTTACGCCTTCTTCCGATTGCCGTGATGTTGATCACGCCTTTGGGACCAGGCATCTTCGCTTAAGATACACGTAACATGGTCGGGCCATGAAACGCGCATAAGCTGGTCTCCCTAGAATAGCGTGATAAGCGCCCGAAATCCACTACCTCAAAAGTCAACTTTTCTTTCCGGAAATGCTTTGAATCACCAAAACTACGCTAAGAGCAATTTGGCCGAGTGACTCAGCCTTCTTTCCGTGAATGACTCCGTGGAAGCTCATGTTATCGGTATCGAGTCCGACATCGGAATGCCCATCCCTTTCAACGCCTCTCGTAGATAATATATTCAAACCACTACCACCATCCATCAGACTTTGGTCACCGAGTGCCTTCGACAACTGGGTCGACCACCAATGCTTGCCTCCTGTGGGTGGCAATGTCGCCGGTGGTCGACCGGTCGAATGTGATGGCAGTCCGGGACCATTTTAGATAATGGGAGTCGCCGAGCAACCAAGTTTACTTCCGATTGATAACCTTCAATCGACTTTTGCTTTCGACGTCGGCAAAAATCATCGAGGTGGAATTGACCGGGATATCCACCATCATCGCTCATCTTTATCCTCAACTTTGTCTCATCTCCTTATCCTTATCCTTGGGCTGTTTCCTTGGAACCGCTGAATCAAGATCCGACACTGTTGAGTGGTATGTTTCGGGTAAATGAGTTTACCCTCTTCATCTTTCTTTGTATGAATATGACATGGTAAATCTAACACGCTGCTTCCATCCTGGTCTTTCACCTTCTTAGGGTTCCAAGTACCCTTGGGTTTCCCCTTGAACTTTCCCGGGTTCACCGCCAAGGCCTCTCCGGAGCCGCTGGTTCGCTTTTGCGCTTCGCTCCGATTGAATTTCCTCCGCCGCCTCATTGGCAGCAGATTTATATTTACCACTCAAGCCAATCCTCTTCTTCACCATTTGCATATTTGGTGGCAATCTCCATCATCCGCTTAGGGTCATATCTCCGTTCACCAAATTTCAAACTCAATTCTCTGTTTTGACGCTTCCCTTGAAGGCACATACCGCCGGTGATCGATACATTCTCCACCGTGTGGTGCAAAGTGATCCACCTCTGGATATAATCTCTCAAGGTTTCACTCGACTTTTGCACGCATGATCGCAACTCTGTCAACCCGCTGGTCGCTTGCAAGTTCCTTCAAATGTCCTAACAAACACTCGGGCAAGATCTTCCCAAGTGTAAATCTCTTTGGTGCTAATCGATTCAACCACGCCTCGGCTGAACCCTCCAACATAAGAGGTAAATGCTTCATGGCTACCTCATCGCTGCCACCGCCGATCTGAACCGCCACTCGGTAATCTTCAAGCCAGTGTCGCTTGGATTCTCCAAAGGAACTTGTCGACTCCACCGCCAACCTTGAAGTTGGGGGAATCACCGCAGCCCGATGGCTCTCATCAAACACTCGTCCCGAGACATGGACTCTACTACTCGAAGGAACATCTCTATCATGGCCGCCTCGGTGAGCTCTGCTCTGCCGACCAAACCTTGAACGATAATGGATCCCGCATCAAAGCCCGGCTCCTCGGGTCGACCGAACTCTTCGCCAAAGACTGCTTTTGGCGTCTCATCATCCTGCTGCCGAGGAGCGTATGATCCACCCCTTGGGGAGGAGGGCACTCGACGTCGATCATTGCGATCAAATCGGTGCTCATACTCGCCACCCTTGTATTGATCGCCACGCCGCCTCCGCGTTCCTCACGCCGGGGCGATCTTGGACTATGGGCCGACCGAATGAATTCGCAGCGACGGATCGGCTGTGAACCCTGTTCCGCGATCGACACAACTGAGTTTTGATCTCCTGCCGCCAAGCAAATCCTGATTTGCTGCAAACCTCTACATGCCTCCGATCGAAGGCTGAATTGATTCCGCTTATACGGGCGGCAGCTGCTAAATTCTGAATCGGAGTTCGATATACCTGGTTGGTGGTTGAAAGAGCAAGCGCCGATCGGATTCTCGAATCTCGATCGGTCACAGACGCCGCCCGATGCTCGCTGAAGATTCTCCAGTCGAGTGCGTTCAGCCAGGTTGGCCGAGCGCGCATCCTCCAAAGCGCGAGCTTCGGGGTTTCTCCAACGATAGGAGTGTGAAGTGCATCCATGTTCCGACGACGAAGTTCTTCCTCTCGAGCGGGTGAGGGCTCGGCAAATACTCTTCATGGGCTTGCGCCGGATCACCTCCACCGCACCTTCGCTGGTGCGGTGAATCCAGAGGATCGCGTGGTCCATCGACCATCGTAACCTCTCGCCGCCGGGTCATCGCTATCGCATTCGACGCGGTCTCTCACGGAACCAATGGCATGTGTCGAACAGGCCGTAGAGAGATTCGTCGAGCTTGATTGCCGCGACTTGGGGATGGCCGATCGGCGGGCCACCGCATGCCTCACCCACCGCTGAAGCCTCGACCGACCGAACGCTTGCGCGGTGGGGATCGGGAGTGAAGACGGCGCAGAGCCAGCCCATACTGGGTCGACGGTTGCCGCAGGAGGACGCCGCGACACATGCGCGAAAGTGCGTCGCCTCTGGATGGGGAGCGCGCCCACGCCGAGCGGAGCCTCCTGGTTGCGGAGTCGCCGGCGATTTAACGTGAGTGCACCGAGACGGATCTCGTGGCGTCGACCGAACTCCACCAAACCATGATGCCGGAGATCGAGAGAATCCCAACTTCTCCAACAATTCCGCTAGAACACCGCCCCACGGTGGGCGCCAACCGTCGTGGTTCTAAGCCCGACAAGAGAATGGGGGTAGGTATGGAGAGGCAAGATCCTAGCTATGGAGTAGTTGTATATGCAAGAGATTTACGAGTTCAGCCCTTCTCGGAGGAAGTAACAGCCCCACGCCTCGGAGCCCCGAGGCGGTCGATTGGATTAATTGTGTATGTGTTACAGGGTGCGAACCCTTCTACCGTGGAGGGTGGCTTATATAGAGTGCGCCAGACCCCAGCCAGCCCACGAAAGTGAGGGTTTAAGGTACGCGTTAAGGCTAGACGTTCTCGTAACGCCTCTACATAAAGTGTCATTAAGGTCATAAAGACTATTTAACTACAGACCGTTTGGATACAGAGTGGCTCTTGGGCTCTTGGTGGTCGAGTGGGTCTTCATAGTCGAGTGTCTTTGAATCTGTCGAGTGAGAGCCTACCAAGTCGACTGGAAGGCTGCTTCTCTTGTGAGTGTCCTTATGGAAGGTACCTCTGGGCAGGTCTATGACCCTACCCCAGGTACATGACTTCATCAGGGACTGCCCTCTTTTGTTATCTGTATGATAAAAATTATGCCTTCGAGTATATTACTCTTTGTTATGCTGCTTGGCACCGGGCTCGACTAGTCGGCCCGGGGACTCGCCGTCCTACGCTATGAAATGCTTCCTGTAGTCAGACAAGTAATGTGCGGTGCCTAAGCCGTCTCCTGTCAGAAATCGCAGCTCGCAGAGCGACTGGTTGGTGGGCAAGAGTAAGGAAGAACGGGCGCCCACACGAAAAATGGCTAAGGACCCAAAGCATAAACATAGCTTAAGCCGGCTTCCAGCCCTTTTGCAAAAAACCGACTCTTAAGTAGTCGGCTTGCCGCTTTCTACCCAACTTGTTTAAAAGACTCTAAAAATGGCCAAGTACTTGCCTTCTCAAAGGTAGCCGAGCACTTGACCCAAACGGCAGTCCGCAGAGCGGTTGTCCGACGGGCAAGGCGGCGACTAAGGGAAGGCGGCAAAGGAAAAAGCCATAAAGAGCAATGAGCAAGGAAAGATAGAATTAAAATAATATTTACACAGCATAGGCCCTTGGCCTGATCTTCGAGCAGAGGTTCAAAATACACCCCGCGGGTGGAATTGTGTGAATTAACAAGTTCTTTTCAAAGACTATCAAAGCAGATAAAATAAAGGCGAGACAGCGGCCTAGGAAGCGGCAGACGGGGTCGGAAGGCCGAGGAGACGGCGGCGTCAGCGCCGGGCGGCAGGCTGGGCGGTCTCGCTTGATCGCTCGGCGACACCGCCCAGACGGGCGCGCTCGTTCTTTGAGGCGCGGTCGAGCCGAGGCTGGTCGCCTCGCTCCGCCTTCGGCGCCTCCGCCTCGCCTCCGCCCCTCCGCCTCATCTTCCTCCTCGGCGCTGGAGCCGATCACCTCCGCTGAGTCTCGCGTAGTCCGGGTTCATCTCAACCACTCGGCGGCGCCTCCCCATCCTCTCCCGCTCCGCCAGGGACGAAGACGCTGGTGTCCTTGTAGTCGGCAATCGCCGCCAGACGCTGATGAGGGCGTCCTCCGCAGCCAAGAACTCCGCTGGGCCTCGACGACGACGCGCCAGCCGGTCCAGATCCAGCCTCGTACCACGCTTGACGAATTCTGTGGCCCGGCGACTCCATCCCGGCCGCTGAACCCTTCCAGCCTCAAGACGGCGGTCGCGACCTCCAGCCACCGGCGGTCCGCTGGGAGGCGCAGAGTCGGCATGTTCGCCATTGTGGCAGCGACGCTGAGCACCGACACGCAAGCCGGGCGCAGATCCGATGGGCCGCCACGACGAGCCTCAATGCTCGAAGCTGCTCGTCAAGGGTCCGGGGCATTGGCAGCGATCGCAGCACCACTCGCGCCTTCAAGCGCCGCAGATCAGCCTCGATGGCTTGATTGGCCGCCTGCTTGTGGCCGGGGAAGAAGTCTGCGAAGACGAAGAAGAAGCAAGTCAAAAAACCAGGAGTCGGCCCGACCTATAGTCGGCGGCCCAAAGGAAGAAGTAAAAACAAACTCACCGTCGACAATGTCCTCGATTTCATGGAAGCCGGAGGTCAGCAGTGCTTCCTTGTCGGTCCAGGAGGAGCGCTCGCTCTCTAACTAAGCCAGGAGAGCAGCCTCTCTCTTCTCCGCCTCGTCTGCGCCGCCTTAAGCAGCTTCCTCTGCTCCGCCACCAAGCGTAGCCAAGAGGTCGATTCTGCGGCGAAGCTTGTTGCATTCCTCCCCTTGGCACGCAAGGCGGTGTTGGCTGCACTCAGCTGCCGCCAAGAGTGGCGCTAGCCTCAAGAATAAAAGAAGAAGGACGCAAAGTCGCCGCCTAAGAAGGTCGCCAGAAGATCCGCCTGACCACGCAGCAATCGGCCTGAATCTCGGGATTACAGCCCGCTGGTGCGCCAGCGCTACCAAGAAGAAAGAAAACTCACCTCGCCTCGACAAGTCGGCAGTCCGCTAGCCCAGGTCCTCAACGCTATGGTTGAAGGCGTTGGCGCGGAGGTTGTGATACTCCCGATAAGAATTTCATGCAAAGGTAAAAATTTGAAGTCACAGATTGAGTTCGAGCCGCCGCCAGCAGCCGCCCAAACTCGGGACTACACCTGGATGCTGCTGGCGCCCTCACAGAGAAGAACGAAAAACTCAAAGAAGAAACATACCCGCGACGGCGGCTCGCGACGCCAGGTGCGCCTTGGTGCAGTTATGGATGGCGTCGCCCTCAGCTAGCAGCTTCGCCTGGACGCCCGTGGTGCCGTGTTCAGCGGGCTGTGCCCCTCGCACTCCACCCAACGGGCGCGGCGCTTGTCGCCTCGGCGTCTGGAATGGCCGAGCTGGCGGCGCCGGTCTCCAAGGGGCGCGGTGCTGAAGTCGCCTTCTCAAAACGGCGGCGCGCCGGCGAGGTGACTTGAAGAAGCAGCCTCGCCACAGCTTCGTCGTCGGTCGGCGGCACAGGCGAGTCGGCCGGTTGTTTACCTCGCGCGCTCTCAGACGGCGGCGGAGGCGGTGGGGGCGGCACGGCCGTGCCTGACAGAGAGGCCTCGCCGCCTTCCCTCTCCTTGATGGGGAACTCGCTGTCGGCTCCCTCCGTCTGCCCCGTGAACTCCGGCGGCGGCGGCGCAGAGTTCAGCGGGGTGACGAGCAGCACCGACTGGAGGCACGCGGCCTCCTTGGCTCGCCTCTTGGCTGCGATGGCGGCTTCGGTTTCCTCCAGCCGCCTCTGGGCGGAAGCTGCCGCCTTCTCGGCCTCCGCCTTCTCCAGACGGGCGGCCTCTTCCTCGTCGCGCTTCTCCTGCGCGTTCCACTCCGTCGCCTCCCGGAGGTCGGCCGCACGGTCAATCCGCCGAGTATTGGCGGACGTCTCTGCCGACCCCATGACGGAGGCGGCGGCGACCCTCTCCAAAGTGAGAGGAGCCCTGATGAGAAAAAGACATATACAAGATTTGGACAAAGACGAACCAGAAGAAAACAAGACAAAGTAAGAAGCACTCACGCAGAGACCAGCGGCGGCTTCTTCACTTCCTTGCGGAAGCGGTTAGCCTTCGCGACCGCCTCTTCTCGCTGGGTCGCGGCGGCCATCCCCCTAAACTTCTTCGCTGGGGCGCCTGGTAAGCTCGGCCCGGCCCGGCGCTTCTTCGCGCCGCCTCGACCACCCAAGCCGGCGGAGGAACTCGCGCCTGGATGGCCGACCTTCGGTTGGCGGCGGGGGACGACTTCCGTTTCGCCTTCATCTTCAGGCCAGTCGGCGAAGGTTGCCGAAGGCCTGAAGTCGTCGGCCCCTCCTCCTCCCTCGGCGTCGGCCTCCATCGCCGCCACCCCCAAGTCGGGGTCGTCGGCGTCGCTCTCCGCCTGGTCGGGGACGAACTCACGGGCCGGCCCCGTGGTGCCGGCTGAGGGCTGCATGAGGGGGTTCTGACTCAGAAAGAGCCAAAGAAAATCAGAGTCGGATTCGGCTGAAAAAGGAAACAGAAAAGCAAGAGAGATGACTTACCACAGGCGGGGGGTTGGCGCGCGAGTACGGTTCCTTGCCGAACTGCCATTTCTTTCGTGAGGCCGCAATTTGCTAGGAAATTCACCGTGTCCGCCACCTCCGTGTGGGGCATGTCTTTGGAGCACAGCCGTCTGGGGTCCCGGCGGCCGCTCATCTGACAGATCAGATGAGGTCGGCCTTGGAGAGGAAGAACTCGGCGCGCCATGAAGGCGGCCAGCAAGTCGGCCCCGGCCAGCCCTCCGATCACGTCGGCTTTTCGAGCCAGCGACGGGCGGCGGCGCTGTGAGGAGTCGAGATCCTGGCCCGATGGGACCAGCTGGGGAGTCGCCCCGCCAACTCGCCAGCCTCGTAAGGCGGCAGGTTGACCCAGTCGCCTTCTGGGGCGATGTTCTTCACGTAGAAATATGAGCGCTACCACATCTTCACCGACTTGATCAGTGGGATGGCTGGGAAGGGGTTGTCGGCCACCGCCTCCTCATTATGATGAAAGTGCCGCCTGAGCCGCACGCGAGCGACGGCGTGTGCCGAGCTTGGCTCGGAAGAATTCCCCCACAGCTCGATGGTGGGAGTACGCTAAGAAAGCCTTCGCACAAGGAGGCGAGCGCCCAGCAGCACCACCGTGTTTGAGGAGGTGGTGCGGCTGAAGCCCGTGGAACTCTGTGAAGGCGCGAAGAAGCCGCCACCGGCAGCCCTAGCCCGCGCATGAGGTGCGAGCGAATATGACCCGCTCGCCCTCCTCCGGCGCCGGCGTTATTTCGCCCGCCGGCGCAGCGTGGGTCCGCACTAGGTTGGTGCCGGGGATGCGGCGCGTCTGGCGGAGGAACTCAATGATGTCGTCGTCCACTACGGAGCCGTCCCACACGCCGGAGCGCGCGGGGGAAGGCGCGGCGGTGGAGGAGGAGCTCATCTCCGTGGCGCGGTGTGGTTCGGTGCGGCGGAGGCAGGAGGAAAACGAAGCAAGGAGGAGAGGGAGCGAGAGGAAGCAAGGAGAGTGGGTGCGTGTGCGTCGCCGCCCCCCTCCTCCCGCCTACTTATAGGCGCCTAGGCTGAGAAGCCGATGGGGCGGGCGTGGGATTAACTGCGCCCAGTACCCCACGCCCCCACGATTTAACCCACGACGTTACTGCGCGCAGTAACGACGTGGGGAGCCCAACCGCCCGCACGGCCGCAACGGATCCGCCCGTGCGCCGAGGCATGATAGTGGCGGGCCCCGCCTGACGGGCCTGTCTAGTCACGCTGCATGGGCAGATCGCCCTGCCACAGGCGTCGCGCGCGACGGGTTCAGCAACGGGCAGCTGCCTGGAAGCTTATCAGGCACGCTGCCCGGATCCCGCCACGACCTTCAAAACCTTTGAGGAGCAAGACGACCTCCTGCAAGGCCGACTCCAGCTAGTCGGCTCAAGAGAGAGACGGCGAGCCAAGCCCAGATTCTTCCATTTAGAGGGATGAAACTGTTGAGGCTCCTCGACATGTTGCCCTCGGCGCCTCACCAGCTTCGGGGACTACTGTCGGAGTAATGGGCCACGGGTATGCAAACCCGAGCCCCTGGACCTTTCAAAACATTAGGGCAGACTGCGCCCCTCAAGACCCCAAGACGAAGGGCCGCCTTCTGAGAGTCGGCGGCAGAGCCGCCGACTGCCCCTCCCAGCTTAGTCCCAGAGACGGCCTCGAGATAGGCCGACTCCCAGCCAGCGACTTCCGGAGAAGCCGACTATGGGGAGTCGGCCCGCGACTCCAACTACCTCCTGCCTATGCGACTATGGACGGATGGGATGAGGTCGCCGCAGCCCATCCCTGCCCTGCTCACAAAGGATGTGCATGGCCACAGAGCGTCAGATCGACAGAGATCTCCGTCCGGCGCGCATCATTGTTGCCACGCTGCCTCGACATCAGCCCTGCGTGGCGATCCTCGTACCCACGACGGCCTGTCTGCACGACCCGAAGACGGCGGGATTACTGTCGGCGGGAGTGCGAAGACGGCGAGAGCGCTTCAAGACGGACCACTGGGAGTCGGCCTCCGAGAGTCGGCCGGCCCCTCCCACGGGCTCCGTGCGCGATTAACCAGACGAGACAGGGAGTGGCAACAAGGATCGCCTGTCAGCGGGCGGCACTGCTGCCATGACCCCATGACCGAAGCTCAGCGTCATTAGAGGCACGGCTCTGAGAATCCGCAGCCGGCAAGACCCACCACAAGCGGACAAGGGCTGTCGGCCCCATGTTGGATCCGTCGGCGGGGCCCACTAGTCGGCGGGCCCCAGAAGTCGGCGGAGAAGACGGCGACCAGAGAGACTGACGGCTGGGACCTGCACCCAGCCGGATTACCATTGTACCCCCGGGGGGTAGGCCTATATAAACCCCCCGGGGCACCCATGCAAGAGGTTGGACCATAATAGTTTTAGACACACATAAGAGGGAAGAGAAGAGCTAGCCGTGCCCTTCTCCTTCCTCACCCCGAACAGCTCAAGGAGCAACCTTGTACCCACTTTGCCATAGTGATCATGCGGAGACCCCGCAGAGCAGCAGTAGGGGTGTTATCTCCACGGAGAGCGCTAAAGCTGGGTAAGATTCGCCGGCGTGCATGCCTTCGCCTCATCCCGTTTCCAGGCACCGGCGACGTTCTACTCGCCCCCACCATGATAAGCCATCCTTTGGCATATGTTGCACCCAACCCCCGACAACACCGCAAAAAGAAGATTACATCGAATAGATCTCCACAAGAGAGGGGGAGAACATTGTATTGAGATCCAAAAAGGGAGAAGAAGCCATCTAGCTAATAACTATGGACCCGAAGGTCTGAGGTAAACTACTCACACTTCATCGGAGAGGCTATTATGATGTAGAAGCCCTCCGTGATGACGGCCCTCTCTGGCGGAGCTCCGGAACAGGCCCCAAGATGGGATCTCGTGGATACAGAAAGTGTCGGCGGTGGAATTAGGTTTTTGGCTCCGTATCTGATCGTTTGGAGAATGCGTGGGTATATATAGGAGGAAGAATGCGTCGGTGGAGCAACAGGGGCCCACGAGGCGGGGGCGTGCCCTAGAGGCGCCCCACCTCATGACCGCTGTTTTGTTCCTTGGCTTAGGGTCCAAGTCTCCGGATCACGTTCGGTGAGAAAATCACGTTCGAAGGTTTCATTCCGTTTGGACTCCGTTTGATATTCCGTTTCTTTGAAACATCGAATAGGCAAAAAACAATAATTACTGGCTGGGCCTCCGGTTAATAGGTTAGTCCCAAAATAATATAAAAGTGGAAAATAAAGCCCAATATAGTCCAAAACAGTAGATAATATAGCATTGGAGCAATCAAAAATTATAGATACGTTGGAGACATATCACTTAGGTCCCATGCAAGAAATGGGAACGAATTTCAAACACCGGGGCACCGTTGATTGCCGGCAAAACATTGAGATGCCTCGTTTTTAAATTCTAGTAAATCCAAAACTCGTCTGAAATTCATGAAACTTGGCATGCTATCATGGAGCGGCATCAACATGCCGTGGTACAAATTTTGTCCCATTTGGGGCAGGTTTGGGTGTATGCTTCTCACAAACCGGAGCTTCTCACAACAAGCATGATGGTTGATATGTCTCCAACATATCTATAATTTTTGCTTGCTCCATGCTATATTATCTTCTGTTTTGGACATTATTGGGCTTTATTATTCACTTTTATATTATTTTTGGGACTAACCTATTAACCGGAGGCCCATCCCAGAATTGCTGTTTTTTTTGCCTACTTCAGAGTTTCGCAGAAAAAGAATATCAAACCGAGTCCAAACGGAATGAAACCTTCGGGAACGTGATTTTTGGAACGAACATGATCCAGGAGACTTGGACCCTACGTCAAGCAACCAACAGGAAGCCATGAGGTAGGGGGCGCGCTTTTCCCCTGTGCGCGCCTCCACCCTCGTGGCCCCCTTGCTCCATCGACGCATTCTTCCTCCTATATATACCTACGCACTTCAAACGATCGACACGGAGCCAAAACCTAATTCCACCGCCGCAACCTTTTGTACCAACGAGATCCCATCTTGGGGCCTGTTCCGGAGCTCCGACGGAGGGGGCATCGATCACGGAGGGCTTCTACATCAGCACTATAGCCCCTCCGATAAAGTGTGAGTAGTTTACCTCAGACCTTCGGGTCCATAGTTATTAGCTAGATGGTTTCTTCTATGTTTTTTGGATCTCAATACAATGTTCTCCCCCTCTCTTGTGGAGATCTATTTGATGTAATCTTCTTTTGCGGTCTGTTTGTTGAGATCGATGAATTGTGGTTTATGATCAAATTTATCTATGAACACAATTTGAATCTTTTGAATTCTTTTATGTATGTTGGTTATCTTTGCAAGTCTCTTCGAATTATCAGTTTCGTTTGGCCTACTAGATTGATCTTTCTTGCAATGGGAGAAGTGCTTAGCTTTGGGTTCAATCTTGCGTTGTCCTTTCCCAAAGGATGAGGGGCAGCAAGGCACGATTGTATTGTTGCCATCAAGGATAAAGATGGGGTTTTTATCATATTGCATGAATTTATCCCTCTACATCATGTCATCTTGCTTAAGGCGTTACTATGTTCTTATGAATTTAATACTCTAGATGCATGCTGGAAAGCGGTCGGTGTGTGGAGTAATAGTAGTAGATGCAGGCCGGAGTCGGTCTACTTGTCTCGGACGTGATGCATATATACATGATCATACCTAGATATTCTCATAACTATGCTCAATTCTGTCAATTGCTCAACAGTAATTTGTTCACCCACCGTAAAATACTTATGCTTTTGAGAGAAGCCACTAGTGAAATCTATGGCCCCCAGGTCTATTTTCCATCATACTAATCTTCCAACACTTAGTTGTTTTCGTTGCTTTTATTTTACTTTGCATCTTTATCATAAAAATACCAAAAATATTATCCGTTCATATCTATCGGATCTCACTCTCGTAAGTGACCGTGTAGGGATTGACAACCCCTTATCACGTTGGTTGCGAGGATTTATTTGTTTTCTGTAGGTGTGAGGGACTCGCGCGTAGCCTCCTACTTGATTGATACATTGGTTCTCAAAAACTGAGGGAAATACTTACGCTACTTTGCTGCATCACCCTTTCCTCTTCAAGGGAAAACCAACGCAGTGCTCAAGAGGTAGCAAGAAGGATTTCTGGTGCCGTTGCCAGGGAGGTCTATGCAAAAGTCAGCATACCAAGTACCCATCACAAACCCTTATCTCCCGCATTACATTATTTTCCATTTGCCTCTCGTTTTCCTCTCCCCCACTTCACCCTTGTCGTGTTATTCGCCCTCTCTTTTTGTTCGCCTCTTTTTCTTTTGCTTGCCTTGTCGTCATGGCTAGTCCTTTATCTTCTCAGTTGTCTCCCGAAAATGAAGTTCTCAATTTTAAACAAAGGGAGGGAGAAAATTTAAAAGACGCTTGGTATAGAATTTGCAATGCTCAAAATAGATCTACCAGGAACAATCTACTTCCGTTCTTCTCCGCAATTTTTATGTAGGCGCCAATCCTTGGTATAGATATATTCTTGACACCATTACCGGAGGGAACTTCTTGGGTAGCCATACTTTTGATTCTTATAATGCTATGATAGATTTGTTTGGCTCACCACCTCTTTTGGTTAATGGAACTACGTTAACTTTGGAGCATGTAATGCAAAGACTTGAAATTATTGAAAATAAATTTGCTACCGTAGAGTTAATTGAAAATCTAGATAAAAAGATCCCCAACCAAATTACTCAATATGGATCTAAAGTAGGAGTCACTTTGAAAAATATTAAGGAAATGGAACCCATAGTTATGAAAGAATAAATCAAGATTCCACTAGAATCGATAAACTTGAGGGTATCATTGCCAACTTGGGAACCGCTTTTTCTTCCGTAAAGAACACTCCAAGTCCTCCCACTAAAATTGCCAAACTTATTTATGTTCCTAAAAGTAAGGGTGAATCCTCTAGTAAGGAAACTCCGGATCTCAAATCTATAAGTATTCATCCCAATCTTTTTGCTATCATTAAGGAACCATTTGTTAAAACATAAAAACACATCTAACCAGAGGCTAGATCAATAAACAAGTTAGACCTATAGGATCTTCTTGGATGATAGTTATTTGATCTTGCAGAAAATTCCAGAAACTTTCTGTTCACGAAAATAATTGTTAAAAATCACCAGAACGTGATAAAATATTGATTCCAATTGATTCTGATCAATAAACAAATTTCCTAGGTCTTCCTATTTTGGCTGATTTTTTGGAGTTACACAAGTTTGCGTTATTTACAGATTACTACAGACTGTTCTGTTTTTGACAGATTCTGTTTTTCGTGTGTTGTTTGCTTATTTTGATGAATCTATGTCTAGTAAAAGAGTTTATAAACCATAGAGAAGTTGGAATACAGTAGGTTTAACACCAATATAAATAAATAATGAGTTCATTGCAGTACCTTGAAGTGGTCTTTTGTTTTCTTTCGCTAACGGAGCTCACGAGATTTTCTGTTGAGTTTTGTGTTGTGAAGTTTCCAAGTTTTGGGTGAAAGATTTGATGGATTATGGAACAAGGAGTGGCAAGAGCCTAAGCTTGGGGATGCCGATGGCACCCCCAAGATAATATATGGACACCAAAAATCCAAAGCTTGGGGATGCCCCGGAAGGCATCCCCTCTTTCATCTACTTCCATCGGCAACTTTAATTGGAGCTATATTTTTATTCACCACATGATATGTGTTTTGCTTGGAGCGTCGTGTATTATTTGAGTCTTTATTTTTTAGTTTACCACAATCATCTTTGCTGTACACACCTTTTGAGAGAGACACACATGATTCGGAAATTATTAGAATACTCTATGTGCTTCACTTATATCTTTTAAGTTATATAGTTTTGCTCTAGTACTTCACTTATATCTTTTAGAGCACGGTGGTGGATTTGTTTTATAGAAACTATTGATCTCTCATGCTTCACTTATATTATTTTGAGAGTCTTAAAATAGCATGGCAATTTGCTTTAATTAATATCATGAGAAATTTGATGCTTGATAATTGTTTTGAGATATAAAGGTGGTAATATCATAGTTGTGCTAGTTGAGTAATTGTGGAATTGAAAAATACATGTGTTGGAGTTTGTGTTTCCCGTAGCACGCATGTATGGTGAACCGTTATGTAACGAAGTCGGAGCATGAAGTATTTGTTGATTGTCTTCCTTTGTGTGGTGGTCGGGATCGCGCGATGGTTAACTCCTACCAACCCTTCCCGTAGGAGCATGCATAGTAGTACTTTGCTTCGAGGGCTAATAAATTTTTGCAGTAAGTATATGAGTTCTTTATGATTAATGTGAGTCCATGGATTATATGGACACTTACCTTTCCGCAATTTTCTAGCCTCTTCGGTACCGCGCATTGCCCTTTCTCACCTTGAGATTTGGTGCAAACTTCACCGGTGCATCCAAACCCCGTGATATGATACACTCTATCACACATAAACCTCCTTATATCTTCCTCAAAACAGCCACCATACCTACCTATCATGGCATTTCCATAGCCATTCCGAGATATATTGCCATGCAACTTTCCACCATTTCATTTATCATGACATGCTCCATCATTGTCATATTGCTTTGCATGATCATGTAGTTGACATTGTATTTGTGGCAAAGCCACCGTTCATAATTCTTTCATGCATGTCGCTCTTGATTCATTGCATATCCCGTACATCACGGAGGCATTCATATAGAGTCATATTTTGTTCTAAGTATTGAGTTGTAATTCATGAGTTGTAAGTAAATAAAAGTGTGATGATCATCATTATTAGAGCATTGTCCCAAGTGAGGAAAGGATGATGGAGACTATGATTCCCCCACAAGTCGGGATGAGACTCCGGACTAAAAAAAAAGAGGCCATAAAAAAAGAGAGAAAAGACCCAAAAAAATGAGAGCAAAAGAGAGAAGGGACAATGTTACTATCCTTTTACCACACTTGTGCTTCAAAGTAGCACCTTGATCTTCATAATAGAGAGTCTCTCATTTTGTCACTTTCATATACTAGTGGGAAATTTCATTATAAACTTGGCCGAGGTCTTCGTGAGCAAGCAAGTTGGATGCACACCCACTTAGTTTCTTTTTGAGCTTTCATACACTTATAGCTTTAGTGCATCCGTTGCATGGCAATCCCTACTCCTCGCATTAACATCAATTGTTGGGCATCTCCATAGCCCGTTGATTAGCCTCGTTGATGTGAGACTTTCTCCTTTTTTGTCTTCCCACATAACCCCTACCATTATACCTTATTCCACCATAGTGCTATATTCATGGCTTGCGCTCATGTATTGCGTAAGAGTTGAAAAGGCTGAAGCGCGTTAAAAGTATGAACCAATTTCTTGGCTAAAACCAGGGTCGTACATGATATGAATATTTTGTGTGGGGAAGATGGAGCATAGCGGGACTATATGATTTTGTAGGGATAACTTGCTTTGGCTATGTTATTTTGATAAGACATAATTGCTTAGTTAGTATGCTTGAAATATTATTGTTTTTATGTCAACATTAAACTTTAATCTTGAATCATATCAAATCTGAACATTCATGCCACAATGAAAAGAATTACATTGAAATTATGCCAAGTAGCATTCCGCATCAAAAATTCTGTTTTTATCATTTACCTACTCGAGGACGAGCAGGAATTAAGCTTGGGGATGCTTGATACGTCTCCAATATATCTATAATTTTTGATTGCTCCATGCTATATTATCTTCTGTTTTGGACATGATTGGGCTTTATTATTCACTTTTATATTATTTTTGGGACTAACCTATTAAACGGAGGCCCATCCCAGAATTGCTGTTTTTTGCCTATTTTAGAGTTTCGCAGAAAAAGAATATTAAACGGAGTCCAAACGGAATGAAACCTTCGGGAACGTGATTTTTGGAACGAACATGATCCAGGAGACTTGGACCCTACGTCAAGCAACCAACAGGGAAGCCACGAGGTAGGGGGCACGCCAACCCCCTAGGCACGCCTCCACCCTCGTGGGCCCCTGTTGCTCCACCGATGTACTCCTTCCTCCTATATATACCTCACGCACTTCAAACGATCAGATATGGAGCCAAAAACCTAATTCCACCGCCGCAACCTTCTGTACCCATGAGATCGCATCTTGGGGCCTGTTCTGGAGCTCCGTCGGAGGGGGCATCGATCACGGAGGGCTTCTACATCAACACCATAGCCCCTCCGATGAAGTGTGAGTAGTTTACCCCAGACCTTCGGGTCCATAGTTATTAGCTAGATGGCTTCTTCTCTCTTTTTTGGATCTCAATACAATTTTCTCCCCCTCTCTTGTGGAGATCTATTCGATGTAATCTTCTTCTGCGGTGTGTTTGTTGAGACCGATGAATTGTGGGTTTATGATCAAGTTTATCTATGAACAATATTTGAATCTTCTTAATTCTTTTATGTATGATTGGTTATCTTTGCAAGTCTCTTTGAATTATCAGTTTGGTTTGGCCTACTAGATTGATCTTTCTTGCAATGGGAGAAGTGCTTAGCTTTGGGTTCAATCTTGCGGTGTCCTTTCCCAGTAACAGTAGGGGCAGCAACGCACATATTGTATTGTTGCCATCGAGGATAACAAGATGGTTTTTTTATCATATTGCATGAATTTATCCCTCTACATCATGTCATCTTGCTTAGGGCGTTACTCTGTTCTTATGAATTTAATACTCTAAATGCATGCTGGATAGCGGTCGATGTGTGGAGTAATAGTAGTAGATGCAGGCAGGAGTCGGTCTACTTGTCTCGGACGTGATGCCTATGTACATGATCATACCTAGATATTCTCATAACTATGCTCAATTCTGTCAATTGCTCAACAAAAATTTGTTCACCCACCGTAAAATAACTATGCTTTTGAGAGAAGGCACTAGTGAAACCTATGGCCCCCGGGTCTATTTTCCATCATACTAATCTTCCAACACTTAGTTATTTCCGTTGCTTTTTTACTTTGCTTTTATTTTACTTTGCATCTTTTATCATAAAAATACCAAAAATATTATCCTTTCATATCTATCAGATCTCACTCTCGTAAGTGACTGTGTAGGGATTGACAACCCCTTATCGCGTTGGTTGCGAGGATTTATTTGTTTTGTGTAGGTGCGAGGGACTCGCGCGTAGCCTCCTACTGGATTGATACCTTGGTTCTCAAAAACTGAGGGAAATACTTACGCTACTTTGCTACATCACCCTGTCCTCTTCAAGGGAAAACCAACACAGTGCTCAAGAGGTAGATATGGTTTTCGGTAGGGAACGTCCCACCTCTGGGGACGAAACGATATCCATTGCCTCTTTTTGCTTTCAATTTTTTTTCTCGTGTTAACATAGAACAACAGGAGTGTTGAGGGATTTTTTTGTGATTTTTCGGGGTTCGTTTGGACATTTTTATGCATTAACTAAGTTTTCAATGCATTTTATGTGCATAATTCAAATTTGAACTACATGCACATGCTCGAGTGCATATAAATTGGTTGAAAAATAAAATCTGTGTCTTGGGTGCATGCTTAGGTCCCATGCAAGAAATGGGAATAAATTTCAAACACCAGGGCACCGTTGATTGCCGACAAAACATTGAGATGCCTGGTTTTTAAATTCTAGTAAATCCAAAACTCGTTTGAAATTCATGAAACTTGGCATGCTATCATGGAGCGGCATCAACATGCCGTGGTACAAATTTGTCCCATTTGGGGTAGGTTTCGGTATATGGTTCTCACAAACCGGAGCTTCTCACAACAAGCATGATGGTTTTCGGTAGGGAACGTCCCACCTTTGTAGCGACCCGACCCAAAATCGGTCAAGTCTCTATGTCTGTACCATCCCAAGATCATGCTGGCACTCACAGTACATTGATGAAATAATCAAAGTTCAATCACACCTGAATTTATTACACGGTTCTCATATCGAGTCTTTATTACAATAGAATAAATTCGGCCAAAGGCCAACTCATGAGAAATAAACTAAATAAAGCTGCGGAAGCGTAGAAGAATAGCGAGTCCATCCGACTCCATAGGGCAATCGCCAAGCGCGGATCATAGCCTCACTCCTAATCGGAATACTCCTCTGCAACATAAGACGTTGCAGCCGTGTAGGTCAGCATTTCGAATATGCCGGCAAGTCAATAAGAGAGAACAATAATAAGATTTACTAACACTATATGCAATTTGGCTGTGGGGCTCTAAATTTCATTGTTTTGCGAAAAGCTAGTTTTTCCCTACAATAAGGACTTGTTTGCAATTACTACAAAATGTTGATAGTTATTTGAGATGGTTCCGCCAACCAATGTCTCATTCCCAATTATTAAATAATAACCCCTCAATTAATTTATTAAGTTTGGTGTTGAGATATCCGAAATACTTCCAAGTTCCAGAGGCTCAAATTGTCCGTAACCGGGGACACGCCTAATCGATTAGATCTTTAACTCTGCAGAGGTTTGCGCACTTTACCCGCAAGAATCGTCCCCTCCTTTTAAGTCTTCGCACTTCATGGTGTTTGAAGACGGACGAACGAAACAGGGTCTTCCAAGAGTTCCTCCGCCACCGCCGCACCCATCCAATCCTACCGTTCTTCTACATCTCGTAGCACCGTCCGCCAGAGTCACACCTAGGGTTGACCAAGCCGAGCCCATAATGGCTTGCGGCTGCACAGTAAGCTCCGTCAATGGGGTATCCATTCGCCTCTTCGTGGCTGGGTGAAGCTCGCAAGATGTCATGGCGCTTCTCCATGCATCCCGCCAACCACCGGGTTCTCCAGGGTGCCCGTCAACCGCCCTCCACCCAGTAGTGAATTTCGAAGTCCATCTTGAGCTTGAAGTTCATGGGGTTGTCTTCATGATGACTCTCACATCTCCCTTACGATTCACTCAACCAACCCCGTCTATGAGCATAGCAAAATAAACTACTTCGTCCCGGGCAATGGTAACAAGGGGAATTGGGTTCATCCTACCTCATGATACTACTCAAGAACATAACTTCAAATTTCACCTACTGCATGCATGGTGGGGAGGTATAATTCTAATGCAATCAAAATCATAGGTATTGTAAAGAAACATGATCAATGACTTGCCTTGCTGACGATCTTCGAAAGCTAGGGATTCGTGGTAGCAAGCTTTGCACTCTGGAAATTCTACCGAGGCAAACAATAATCATATAAGCATACAAACATATGATCACTTAACATAATAACATACTAACATAACACACAAAACAATTGAACCAAAACCCAAAGAAAACTCGAAGAAATCCAAATCAAAGTTTTTACCACATCAAACAACAATCAAGAAATAGTTTTGCACAACCAAATTTTTCTTAACAGAACCTAAACATGGGTTTTTGTTAACTAACAGAAAAGAATTCATCATGCAACTAGGAGCAAAAAGAATCACACTAAAATCTATTATGGAACTCCTATTATGCCAAAAACAATTCCTAGCAAGAAAAATCAAATAAAAGTTTTATTTATTGCAAATAAAAGTTCCTGATCTAAAGTTACAAAACTAATCAAGAATAAACTATCACATAGGAGAAATAAAATTATTTGCTAATTAAAACAATAGGAAAACAGTAGCTAGTTGAATAAATAGGAATAACATGATTCTGGTTAAAACTATTTTTTTATTAATTTCTAAAATGCCCAAATAAATTCCTACGGTTAGGCAATGTCAAAACAAAGTTGTGACAAAAGAATCACTAAAAATAATATTCCTAACTCATTTTATAGCAGAATTACTATTCTATCTAAATCTAAAATAAAACAATTTTAAATAATTTTAACATGACTAATTATATTTTGTACAGAAACTACAATAAATTTGCAAACCAACAAAAAAAAGAATCACTTAAAAATATTAAGTAGGTTAAAAGATATGAATTTTTCAAAACTGAAACTATTCTGTTAAAAACAGAAACGAAAAATATTAACTAAAAAGAAAAACTGGCTAATGGGCCTATCTAACGCTCGGGCGTAATATAACTAAATTGCGCACACGGTAATAAACCGCTTTGGCCCGGTCTAATCTAACCTAACTAAAACCAAAACTGAACCGGAACTAAACCGGTTCACTTAAATTAAACCGTACCCCTTCGGGGGATCTAACCTAAACCCTACGATCTAGATCGAACGGCAACGGGGACTCCGGCGACTTACCGAGGGTCGACGACGACGGCGGCTCGGGCGGCGACGGCTCCGGTGGCTCTGATGGTCGGGGACGACGGCGGAGGCCTCCGGCGAGTGCGGCGTGGCGAGGGGGTTCGGTTGGTCGACTCGGTGGAGCTCGGGGGCGGTCGGAGGTGGTCGGGGGTGGGGCAATGATGGCGGGCGGCTCGGGTCTCCCATGAGGGTTTGCAAGCGAGGGAGGGGTCAGGAGGGGCGAGGGAGAAACGGGCGAGGGAGGGGTATTTATAAGGGGGGGGGGACGACTTGGACGAGGGGGCAATCGCGGGAGGAGATCGGGAGGATCCCGGATCTTGCGGGATCCGGCGAGCGGCGGCGCGGGCGTTGCTTGGGCGAGGGGAAGACGAAGGTGGGGGTCCACCCGTCGGTGAGAGAGGGGAGAGGCGCGTCGGGTCGGGCGACCGTCTGGGAGGATTTCGGCGAGGGCGCCGGTTGGCTCAAGGTGGGCGGCTCAGCGCTGGTCTGCGCTCATGGCTGCGCCCCTGCCCATGGGTGGGCACTGGTGGTCTGGGCCGGGCGGTTGGCTGGCGCCCGGGCTTTCCTATTTTTTTTTTGAAATAAAGAGAGAGAGAAAAATATATAAAATATAAATATTTTATATAGGACATATATATATCAAAATGATCAGGGGAATATTCCCTATAATTTGGACATTTTTCCAGGGGCAAAACTCAAACTTTTTAAAGAATCATTTTTCTAAAATTCCAAATAAAATTCAGATTTGAATTCAAACTTTTTGGCAATGTTTTTCCTCTGATATTTTTGGAGTGTCATGTTTACTCCTCTCATACTTTTCCTCAAGTATTTATCAGGTATTGATTTGAAATAAATTTCAACTGCCAAGTTTTGAATTCAAATTCCAAGAACTCCAAAACTTCTGAAACTTCAAATGCCACTCAAATTCAAACAAAATGCATAGATGCTTATCTATAATTGTAAAACATTCCAAATAGGAAATTTGGGATGTTACAAACCTACCCACCTTAAGATGAATCTCGCCCTCGAGATTCGGGTTGGCTAGCAAATAGGTGCGGTGGTCTCAAGGAGGTCTTCTTCGCCCCCGTGTGGCTTCCTCCTCGAATGATGACTCCACAAAGACCTTGCAAAACTTGATGATCTTGCTGCGGGTGGCTCTGTTCGCAGTCTCGAGAATTCGGACGGGTTTCTCCTTATAAGTCGATCACCGTCGAGTTGTATGGCCTCTAGGGCACCGTGTCTCTCAACGGATATCGGCCATGTCGGCGTGGCATTTCTTCACCGAGAAACATGGAAGACATCATGAACTCCGGACAATCCTTCCGCAATTCCAACTTGTAAGCAACTTCTCCACGACGCTCGAGGATTTTGTAGGGCCAATGAATCGGGTGCTAACTTTCCTTTAACACCGAACCTTTTGATTCCACGGCGGGGACACACGAAGATATGCTCGGTCTCCCGCTTCGTAAGTTACTTCCTTGCGCATCGTCGGCATAACTCTTCCGTCTCGATCGAGCTATCTTGAGTCTATTTCAATCAGTTTGACTTTCTCTTGAATCTCGATAAGATCGGAACCGAAAAGTGTTCGATCTCCAACACCATCCCACAAAGAATGGTGTTCGCACCTCCTTCCGTATAGAGCTTGAAGGGGCCATCTTCGAGACTGGTCGACAACCGTTGTTGTATGAGAACTCTGCGTATGGCAAATTATCATCCCAGCTAGACCCATAGTCTAGCACACAAGCTCTCAACATGTCCTCCAAGATCTGGTTGACTCTCTCGGTCTGTCCATCATGTGCGGATGAAAAGCTGTCTCAACTCCAGCCTCGCACTCCAAAGTTTCATGCAACCGATTCCAAAACTTTGAGGTAAATTGTGTTCCTCTATCCGACACGATACTCCTCGAACTCCATGCGGATATACGATCCTGGTCATGTATATCTTGGCTAACTTAGCACTGGTATAGATAGTCTTCACGGGATGAAGTGAGCTACCTTGGTCAATCGATCAACCACTACCCGATGGAATCATAACCTGAACGGGTCCCGGGTAATCCTGTGATAAAATCCATTCCAAGTTTTTCCCATTTCCACTCGAATCGGCAACGGTTGAAGTAACCTGCTGGCTTCGATGTTCCGCCTTTACTCGCTGGCAAACATCGCATACCGCTACGCACTCGGCAATATCCTTCTTCATACCGTCCACCGTAAACTTTCCTTCAAATCCAGATACATCTTGGTGTTACCGGGTGAATCGAGTACGGTGAATCATGAGCCTCCTGAAGAATTAGCTTCCTGAGTTCGGGATCATTGGGTACATAAATACGATCCTCGAACCATATAGCTCCGTATTCATCCTTATGAAACCCTTTAGCTTTTCCTTCATTCATCTTTTTCTTTATCTCATCAATTTCCTTGTCTGACTTCTGGGCTTCACGAATTCTGTCGGCCAAGGTGGACTGAACTTCCAGAGTTGCAACATATCCTCTCGGAACTATCTCCAGTCGGAGATCTCTGAGGTCATCAACTAACTCCTGGGGTAATCCTCCCGCTATAAGAGTATTCACATAACTCTTACGGCTCAAAGCATCTGCTACAACATTAGCCTTGCCTGGGTGGTAATGCAATCTCATGTCATAGTCCTTGATTAACTCTAGCCATCTCCTCTCGCTCGAGGTTCAACTCTTTACGTGAAAATATACTTCAAGCTCTTATGATCGTGTAAACATCACAACGGTTTCCGATAAGGAAATGTCTCTGTGTCTTGAGTGCATGCACTATCGCTGCTAACTCCAAATCATGTGTGGCGAATTCATCTCGTGTGGTCGAGCTGTCCGGAGGTATAAGCTACAACTTTTCCTTCCTGCATGAGTACTCCTCCGAGTCCTCGACGAGAAGCGCCACAATATACCGTAATCCTTGTGTATGTCCGCAAAATCAGTATCTTGGGCTGTAACCAAACGTTTCTTCAATTCCGGAAGCTGGCTTCACAATCCTCGGTCCAAATGTACTTGGCATCCTTATTCAACAGCTCAGTCATGGGCTTGGCAATCTTCAAAAATTCTCAATAAACCTCCGATAATAACTCGCGAGTCCGAGAAAACTGCGGATCTCCTTGATCGAGGTGGGCGATCGCCAATCGGTGATCGATTCAACCTTGGCGGGTCAATCGCTATCCTTCTCCTGAAATAACATGTCCGAGGAATCCGACTTCCTTCAGCCAAAATTCACATTTATTGAACTTGGCATACAACTGATGTTCTCGGAGTTTCTCGAACTAGACGAAATGTTCCTTATGCTCTTCCTCGCTCTTGGAGAAAATCAGTATATCATCGATGAACACCACGACAAACTTGTCCAGATATTCCATAAATACCTTGTTCATCAAATTCATAAAGTATGCAGGGCATTAGTCAATCCGAATGACATGACGGTATACTCATATAAACCATACCGTGGTGAATGCTGTTTTAGGTATATCCTTTTCACGGATCTTCAATCGATGATACCACGATCAAGATCGATCTTGGAGAATACCTTGGCTCCAACTAGCTGATCAAATAGATCATTAATCATCGGCAGAGGGTACTTGTTCTTGATGGTCACGCTGCTCAACGAACGATAATCCACAACCATTCTCAAGGTTCCATCCTTCTTCTCTACCAAAAGAACTGGGCTCCCCAAGGTGATGAGCTTGGCGAATATATCCTTTCTCCAATAGCTCATTAATTTGATTCTTGATCTCTTTTAAATCGCTCGGGGCATTCGATAGGGTCTCTTGGATATTGGGGCTGTGCCGCAATAACTCAATCAGAAATTCAATGTCTCGTCCGTGGCATTCTGGTAATTCCTCCGGAAATACATCGGAAAATCTTGCACCATCGGCACTTCCTCCTGAACAACTCCCGTGAGGGAATGCACCGATTCTTCATCGGGATATGTCGGATACATACTTGATCCTCTTCGCCCGGTGGTGAGCGTAATCGACTTGCGGGCACAGCCTATGTTTCCTTCAAACTTTGTCAACCAATCCATGCCTAGGATTACATCCAAGGTCCGGGTTTCCAATACTATGAGGTCTGGGAAATTTATGGTTCCCGATGTTGAGGGTTGCATGACAGCCTAAGCCTGCCATCATTTCTCCTCCTGCGAACCGACGTGAAGAGGGCTTCTAAGGGTTCTAGTGGGCAACCCGTATTTTTCCACAACTACCCTTGATATGAATGAATGCGTTGCACCAGAATCAAAGAGTACCAATACTGAACGGGAATTCAATAAAAACTTACCAACCACAGTGTCTGGCTGATCATAGACGTCCTCCACATCAATGTGGTTCACCTGAGCACGAGGAAAAGGGTTGGGCTTCTTTGCTGAGCTTCCATTTCCGTTTCCATTCCTCTGCTTGGCCTCCGGGCAGTTGGTGGCATAGTGCCCTGTTTTCTGGCACTTGAAACATGTGATGTGACTCAGATCCTTCTGAACCGGGGCAGGACGATGCTGGTTGCCATTGCCGTTTCCATTGCCTGCTTGTTGTCCTGGTTGCGGTTGTTTCCATTTCCTCCATGGTTATGTCCTCCATGATTATGTCCTCCATGGGTGTGATGGGTATGCCCTCCCGAGTATGGGGCATAGCGGGCTTCTGCGAGCTCCGAGTTGTACTTCCCGCCATACTTCCGCTTATGCTATCAATCTGCTGCTGCTTGCCTTCAAGTATGGTGGCCTTGTCTACCAGCTCCCGGTAGTTGTTGAAGGTAGCCACCATTAACTGCATACCCAGCTCGCCATTGAGTCCTCGAGAAACTTTTTCCTGCTTTGCGCATCTGTGGCCACATCATCCGGGGCATAGCGAACTAACTTGCTGAACTCATCCACATACTACCCCACAGTACGGTTCCCCTGGCGTAAGTTGCGGAACTCATGCTTCTTCAAACTCATGGCTCCAGCTGATACATGAGCGGTGCGGAAATCCTGCTGGAACTGATCCCACGTAATGGTGGCGATGGGATAAGTGGCGGTGTAGTTCTCCCACCAAGAGGCTGCAGGTCCATCAAGGCGATGTGCGCAAAGCGCACCTTCTCTGCATCCGTGCATCCAACAAGTGACTAACTCCTTCCGACCTTGCGGAGCCAATCATCGGCCACAATCGCTCGGTGCTGCTAGAGAACACCGCGGATTCAGCCTTAGGAAGCGGGTCAAGTTGTCAACAGGGGTGGTGGCGGTGGATTGTTGTTGTTGTTGTTCGGTTCGATGAGCATCCGCATGAGGGCATTCTCGCTGCCGGATCAGCCGGGTGAGCTCCGCGGAGAGTTGAGACCGGGTCACGCCTCGGAGGCATCTCGTTTTGGAGTGGATGAGAAAATTAGAATAGAACAAGGGTCTAATGAGAAAATATCACTACCCATATGAATGCACAATCATAATCACACCAATCATTTATTCAATCAACTCAAACATGGTTCAATCTCGGATTACAATTCTCACGACTAATCGAAAATAACGGCCTAACTGATCGACGAAAAAAATTAAAATAACATGGCGGTCGACTAAATGTCTTCATCAATTATCCTTGCGTCCTCTGGTGCGGCGTCCTCCGGTGTGACGTCCTCTGATGCGGCGCCTCCTCTTGCGGCTTTCTTCAGTGGGAGCTCCCTTCATAATCCTGGTCATTGCTCACGAGGGGTCCGTCATCTCCACTCGGAAAAAGGTCTTCTCCGATGTCCATCTTCTCTTCTAATGCGGCAACATCCATCTTCAGCTTGTCGACTCTCTCCATGAAATCCGCGATTTCTTCTTCATGGTCAAGGAAGTCTGCGTGTGCCTTCTCCTCCAGCCCAGTTCATGGAACAACAGCCTCTGTGTACCTTCGAAGTTACGGCGAGTCTGGATCTCCGCTTCTGAGGAGACACTCCAAGTCTTGGACATACTAGAGAATGGAGTCGCCCTCACGCTACTGATGATATCTCCATTCCTTGCTCATGAGAAACCATGGCGAGGTCTCGATGGATCGAGCTCGCCCTGTACTCTTCTTGGAGATGTCCGAGTGCACGATAAATCGCCATGTCTCTTCCGAGGATCCAATTGAAATCGGTAAACTCAAAGTCAATGGGCTCAGATGTCCTCCAAGGTCCTCCTCGAATGTGCACCTCAATCCTCAGAAGGGTATCCGCGGAAGTGCATTGGTAGGCTTCCGGTGATTGAGGGCAGAGCAATCTTCAGCTTCTTCACGATCTGGACCAGCTTCTTGCCAAAGGGCATCGCCTCATCTGGCCGGCAAAACTCCGTAGCAAACCGGGTGAACTCGGCGCCATCTAGAATGTTGAAAATCGGAGAGAAGTCGAAATGAACAGTGAGAATTACGGAATGATAAGGATATAAAATAAATAGTCTCTTCCTATGGCTTTCCGATCCTAGGGGTTACGCCCCACGGTCAGTGTGTGCTCGATACCATCTCTCAGAGTGACCCGACCCAAAATTGGTCAAGTCTCGTGTTCTGTACCATCCCAAGATCATGCCGGCACTCACGGTACATTGATGAAATAATCAAAGTTCAATCACACCTGAATTTATTACACGGTTCTCATATCGAGTCTTTATTACAATAGAATAAATTCGGCCAAAGGCCAACTCATGAGAAATAAACTAAATAAAGCTGCGGAAGCGTAGAAGAATAGCGAGTCCATCTGACTCCATAGGGCAATCGCCAAGCGCGGATCGTAGCCTCACTCCTGATCGGAATACTCCTCTGCAACATAAGACGTTGCAGCTGTGTAGGTCAGCATTTCGAATATGCCGGCAAGTCAATAAGAGAGAACAATAATAAGATTTACTAACACTATATGCAATTTGGCTGTGGGGCTCTAAATTTCATTGTTTTGCGAAAAACCAGTTTTTCCCTACAATAAGGACTTGTTTGCAATTACTACAAAATGTTGATAGTTATTTGAGATGGTTCCGCCAACCAATGTCTCATTCCCAATTATTAAATAATAACCCCTCAATTAATTTATTAAGTTTGGTGTTGAGATATCTGAAATACTTCCAAGTTCCAGAGGCTCAAATTGTCCGTAACCGGGGACACGGCTAATCGATTAGATCTTTAACTCTGCAGAGGTTTATGACTTTACCCGCAAGAATCGCTCCTCCTTTTAAGTCTTCGCACTTCATGGTGTTTGAAGACGGACGAACGAAACAGGGTCTTCCAAGAGTTCCTCCGCCACCGCCGCACCCATCCAATCCTACCGCTCTTCTACATCTCGTAGCACCGTCCGCCAGAGTCACACCTAGGGTTGACCAAGCCGAGCCCATAATGGCTTGCGGCTGCATGTAAGCTTCCGGTCAATGGGGTATCCATTCGCCTCTTCGTGGCTGGGTGAAGCTCCGCAAGATGTCATGGCGCTTCTCCATGCATCCCGCCAACCACCGGGTTCTCCAGGTGCCCACAACCGCCCTCCACCCAAGAGTGAATTTTGAAGTCCATCTTGAGCTTGAAGTTCATGGGGTTGTCTTCATCATGACTCTCACATCTCCCTTATGATTCACTCAACCAACCCCGTCTACGAGCATAGCAAAATAAACTACTTCGTCCCGGGCAATGGTAACAAGGGGAATTGGGTTCATCCTACCTCATGATACTACTCAAGAACATAACTTCAAATTTCACCTACTGCATGCATGGTGGGGAGGTATAATTCTAATGCAATCAAAATCATAGGTATTGTAAAGAAACATGATCAATGACTTGCCTTGCTGACGATCTTCGAAAGCTAAGGATTCGTGGTAGCAAGCTTCGCACTCCGGAAATTCTACCGAGGCAAACAATAATCATATAAGCATACAAACATATGATCACTTAACATAATAACATACTAACATAACACACAAAACAATTGAACCAAAACCCAAAGAAAACTCGAAGAAATCCAAATCAAAGTTTTTACCACATCAAACAACAATCAAGAAATAGTTTTGCACAACCAAATTTTTCTTAACAGAACCTAAACATGGGTTTTTGTTAACTAACAGAAAAGAATTCATCATGCAACTAGGAGCAAAAAGAATCACATTAAAATCTATTATAGAACTCCTATTATGCCTAAAACAATTCCTAGCAAGAAAAATAAAATAAAAGATTTATTTATTGCAAATAAAAGTTCCTGATCAAAATTACAGAAACTAATCAAGAATAAACTATCACATAGGAGAAATAAAATTATTTGCTATTTAAAACAATAGGAAAACAGTAGCTAGTTGAATAAATAGGAATAACATGATTCTGGTTAAAACTATTTTTTATTAATTTCTAAAATGCCCAAATAAATTCCTACGGTTAGGCAATGTCAAAACAAAGTTGTGACAAAAAGAATCACTAAAAATAATATTCCTAACTCATTTTATAGCAGAATTACTATTCTGTCTAAATCTAAAATAAAACAATTTTAAATAATTTTAACATGACTAATTATATTTTCTACAGAAACTACAATAAATTTGCAAACCAACAAAAAAGAATCACTTAAAAATATTAAGTAGGTTAAAAGATATGAATTTTTCAAAACTGAAACTATTCTGTTAAAAACAGAAACGAAAATATTAACTAAAAAGAAAACTGGCTAATGGGCCTATCTAACGCCGGGCGTAATATAACTAAATTAAGACGCGTAATAAACCGCTTCGGCCTGGTCTAATCTAACCTAACTAAAACCAAAACTAAACCGGAACTAAACCGGTTCACTTAAATTAAACCGTACCCCTTCGGGGGATCTAACCTAAACCCTACGATCTAGATCGAACGGCGACGGGGACTCCGGCGACTTACCGAGGGTCGACGACGACGGCGGCTCGGGCGGCGACGGCTCCGGTGGCTCCGGTGGTCGGGGACGACGGCGGAGGCCTCCGGCGAGTGCGGCGTGGCGAGGGGGTTCGGTTGGTCGACTCGGTGGAGCTCGGGGCAGTCGGAGGTGGTCGGGGGTGGGGCAATGGCGGCGCTCGGGTCTCCGCGAGGGTTTGCAGCGAGGGAGGGGGCTCGGGCGAGGGGCGAGGGAGAAACGGGCGAGGGAGGGTATTTTAAGGGGGACGACTTGGATGAGGGGCAATCATGGAGGAGATCGGGAGGATCCCGGATCTTGGGATCCCATGAGCAAGCGGCGGCGTTGCTTGTGCGAGGGGAAGACGAAGGTGGGGGTCCACCCGTCGGTGAGAGAGGGGAGAGGCGCATCGGGTCGGGCGACCGGTGCGAAGGGATTTCGGGCGAGGGGCGCTCGGTTGGCTCGGGCGTGGGCCGGCTCAGGCGCTGGGCTGCGCATGTGGCTGCGCCTGGCCCATGGGTGGGCCGCCTGGGTGCTGGCTGGGCCGGCTGGCCTGGCCGGCACCCGGGGCTTTCCTATTTTTTTTTGAAATAAAGATAGAGAGAAAAATATATAAAATATAAATATTTTATATAGGACATATATATATATCAAAATGATCAGGGGAATATTCCCTATAATTTGGACATTTTTCCAGGGGCAAAACTCAAACTTTTTAAAAAATCATTTTTCTAAAATTCCAAATAAAATTCAGATTTGAATTCAAACTTTTTGGCAATGTTTTTCCTCTGATATTTTTGGAGTGTCATGTTTACTCCTCTCATACTTTTCCTCAAGTATTTATCAGGTATTGATTTGAAATAAATTTCAACTGCCAAATTTTGAATTCAAATTCCAACAACTCCAAAACTTCTGAAACTTCAAATGCCACTCAAATTCAAACAAAATGCATAGATGCTTAGCTATAATTGTAAAACATTCCAAATAGGAAATTTGGGATGTTACAACCTTTTGGATGAAACGATATCCATTGCCTCTTATTGCTTTCAAATTTTTTTCTCGTGTCAACATAGAACAACAGGAGTGTTTGTGATTTTTTGTGATTTTTCGGGGTTCGTTTGGACATTTTATGCATTAAATGAGTTTTCAATGCATTTATGTGCATAATTCAAATTTGAACTAAATGCACATGCTCCAGTGCATATAAATTGGTTGAAAAATCAAAATATGTGTCCTTGGGTGCATGCTTTGGTCCCATGCAAGAAATGGGAACAAATTTCAAACACCAGGGCACCGTTGATTGCCGGCAAAACATTGAGATGCCTGGTTTTTAAATTCTAGTAAATCCCAAATTCTGTTAACCATTCACGTGACACCACGTGTCTTGGTTTTAATTGCTGTAGGAGGTGCCATGCGGACAGCTGCTTGACCTTGACTGAACGGGAGGTGTGCGAGCGCTGTCCGGTGCGCAGGCTGACCGAGAGACGTACAAGCTGTCCTTGAGTGCGCAGGCTCACCGGGAAGCGTGTGAGTTGTACGCTGCGCAGGCTCACTGGGAAGCGAGCCCTTTGACTTCTATGGCCGCCCGCCTTGGTGGCATCCTCTCCATTAATGGTGCCCAAGCCGCAGTTTAATTCGCTTTTAAAATATAAAACACTCATCACAAACGTTTCAGTTAGAACACCCGTATGCAAACCGACAGCTTCCCCAGGAAGCCAAGAGAAAATGTGCCGAGCAGGATTTCTGCAGCTCTTGATTGCAAATGTTTTAGATAGAACACCCATATGCAAAGTGAGAGTAGCGCAGGATTTGTGCATCCCTTCAACGCAAACGGTTGTTTTGGATGACCCGTGTGGAACCACGTACAGACAATTTGGTAAGATTTGTCAATCCTTGTAACACTGGGTTTTGTCAAAATATGAAGCTAAAAATCACTAGCAATATCTAATTTTTGCAACTAAAGTTCTGTAATTAAGCATAGATTTCATTCATAGATTAAGCAGTCGTTCTTAATTTATAGAAACAGTTCAACTCGACAGCTGAACCAACCAAACTTTTCCCTAATTGTTGCCAACCACGTACTGAAATAGCTAGTTCAACTATATATACTAGCTAATTTTAAGTACGTTGTACAGTTCCACCACATCTATAGTCAGATGAACTGAACAAAATACCCCTAAATACTACTCCCTCCGTCCAAAAATAATTTTCATCACAATGGACAAAAAGGGATGTATCTAGAACTAAAATACATCTAGATACATCCCCTTTTATTCATTTTGATGACAAGTATTTCCGGACGGAGGGAGTACTACTACTACTGCGGAGGGGATTTGTACTACTTCCGGCTGTCTCTCCTCTGCCGAGCACGCTCAGTAAAAGGCGGAGGAGGAGGAGCCTACCGACGAGCTAGGCAACCGCAATGCGGTGCCTGCCGCTAATGTAGCTTCAGCGACCCTCGCCTCGAACACCCTCTGCCGCTCCAGGCGACCCCTCTCGAAGCGGTGGTTCTCCTCGTAGATCTCCTGATTCCTCGCCTCTGAGGCGGCTTGTGCTGCTGCCACTGCGGCGGTAAGGCTCTTTGCGTGCTCGACGAGGCGCTCCTCCTCCTCCCGCAGGAACTCGACATAGCGCAAGGTCGCTGTCGCACGTGCGGGCATCCACCTCCGCCTCCCGCCTTCGGGCGGCGGTGGCGGAGCGGGTGATGACCCCGGCGGTCGACGGTGGGCTGGCGGCCATGGTGGCTAACGACGGGGTAGCGGCCACGACCACCACCTCCCGCCTTCGGACCGCGGTGGCGGAGCGGGTGATCGCCACAGTGGCCGGCAGTGGGGTGGCGGCCACGACGGCCATCTCCCGCCTTCGGGCCGTGCCGGCGGAGTAGGCGATGGCCATGGGTTTCGACGGTGGTGTGGCGGCACCGACGGCCGGCAATAGCTGCCGACGGGCACCGATGGTGGAGCGTGTGGTGGGTATTCCGCGCACACCGAACAGGGATGCCACGCGTCGTAGGACTCGCCGGCCGTGAGGGTTTTTATAGCAGGCCGGTAAGCATTGGGATTTTGGGGGATTTCATCGAGTCGGGCTGGAAGCTTGCGCGGGAACCTGCGAGGTTGCGCGGGAACGGGCTCACCTACGATTCATTGGCGCCACCGTTTGGCAAAAAGAACGCCCCCGCGCGCTGCGCAAGCTTGCGCTGTAAGCTGTCTGCGGCAGCGGGGTGACAAGACGTGCGATAGGAGGATAAAAGGCCACATACACATACGGTTAATCAAAAAACGTTTGCGATTTAATTACCTACTATACCACCGTCCTGGTTTATAAGTATGATTTAACTAATAAAATACAAATGCATGTCGCTAAAGATTATATAGTTGGATTTGTATTTGAACATAGTTTCCAATTATATAATTTTTAAAACATGCATTAACATTTTGTTGGTTAAATTTGAGGGCAAAGTATGGCACGGAATATAAAGGAGACTATAGACTAGACGGAGGTGGTACCACACGGCCGCTCTCTACGCAGCGACGCAACTGCCGGCCGGCTTGTAGGCGACCATTTGCTGCGTGTTCAACTACTCCATGCGTCTGGTTGCTTGCGGTTCTGGTGGCCGCGGCGCGCTCTGCTCGCGTCCCACCGCGCGCGCTCTGCTCTCGTGTCCCTCCGGCTTCTCTGCCCTCGTCCCTCCATGGGCGCTGCCAGTGTTTTGGGCCGGTGCACGATCACGCACGTTCGTGTGCAAGCAGTTGCGCCAGGCGCGGTGTGACGATGCAGTTACCCACTGCAAAAACTGCCAGGTGAACGCGCCGAGAATCCATGCTGCCCGGCCCCCTTTTATTCCTGCGGCCATTTACCTTCATCTCTCGTCTCACACGACACAATAAGCACACCCACGAGTACACATACAGAGAGGACATCCATCGGTTCCAATGGCGCTCCCCGTGGCTCCAATTGCGCTCCCAGTGGCCGACGATGACAACAACGGGCAGTTCACCACGCATCACGTAGTGGACACCCACGTGAGGGGGAAGGCCCTCTCGGTGGTGTACACGAACGATCCGGTCTCGGTGGAGAGCTCCATCCAAACTATGGAGCAGTTCCTTGCCGAGGACAAGTACCGAGTGATCGGCTTCGACCTCGAGTACACCATCGGTCGTGCCGGGCACGATCAAAAGGTTGCCATCGCCCAGTTGTGCATGCGACATGACGTCCTCGTCTACAACTTCCACCTTGCCACAAGGCCTTGCGAGCGTTTCTCTAGGTTTATCAAGAGCTCCGACTACAGTTTTGCTACGGTGGACACCACCAACGATCTAAAAGCGCTCAAGGTTTCGGACTTGAAATGCCCGAATCTTGTCAACATCCAGCACCACTACAAGGTCTGGGGCACCGATAAAAGAAAACTGAACTCCCTGGTTGACCTCGCCTCGGCCATCATTGACCCCTACTACGCGGAGATGAAGCAAGAGAGAAATAAGGACAAGAACGCCTGGCACAGTGTGTGGCATAAGAGACTGGATGAACAACATGTCAAGTACGCGGCCATGGACGTGTACACAAGCTACGAGATGTACAGGCGGATCGTTGACACGAGGAACTGTCTTCTTCCTGACCCAGACGAGGGATCGAGCCACATAGTAGTGGCGGGAGCGACACAAGTAGATGACTAGACGATCGTTTCTCCTACTTTAGAATGCATGCAATTGTTTATTGAGGTGTGTGCGAATGATCTGTATAGTCACTTATGTAATTGGATGTTTATTTCAGTTATATATATACACACACATGTTATTCTACTGTAGACAGAGCAATTCACACGGCTTATTAGCAGCAATCGTCTGTGTCATTATTGGTCTTCGCACACATTTCAGATTACGGACCTATTTGCCGCGTACCACACACATCTTGTTCAGTTGAACCGTTTCCATTGTGTTGCCTAATCACACACAATTCATCCCAGTGAACCGTATGCTGTATATCGCACACGCCTTCATCTGGCTTCCCGTTTCTTTTGTGCCTCCTCATCACAAACAGTTCATTGAGCTGAACCGTATGCCCTGCATCGCACACGCAACTAAATTCTGAACTGTGTTTCATGCATCTGTCATCGCAAACGTTTTGCGCCTTTTTTGACGGTTTTTTACACCACCATTTGCGATTATGGCATCACACACAGTTTCGTTGAAGGGTCTCTGATCGTAGTGTCGCGTTTGGACCATCCTGCAGTAGTGTAAGGTGTTATTTTACTATGGACTCTTGAATAGATCGATCAGAAAGGATAACTTTGAGGTGGTTTCATACCCTACAGTAATCTCTTCGTTTGTTCTCCGCTATTAGTGACTTTGGAGTGACTCTTTGTTGTATGTTGAGGGATAGTTATATGATCCAATTATGTTATTATTGTTGAGAGAACTTGCACTGGTGAAAGTATGAACGCTAGGCCTTGTTTCCTAGCATTGCAATACCGTTTACGCTCACTTTTACCACTTGCTACCTTGCTGTTTTTATATTTTCAGATTACAAAAACCTATATCTACCATCCATATTGCAATTGTATCACCATCTCTTCACCGAACTAGTGCACCAATACAATTTACCATTGTATTGGGTGTGTTGGGGACACAAGATAATCTTTGTTATTTGGTTGCAGGGTTGCCTGAGAGAGACCACCTTCATCCTATGCCTCCCACGGATTGATAAATCTTAGGTCATCCACTTGAGGGAAATTTGCTACTGTCCTACAAACCTCTGCACTTGGAGGCCCAACGCCGTCTACAAGAAGAAGGTTGCATAGTAGACATCAAGCAATTTCTGGCGCCGTTGTCGGGAATGTGAGTGCTTGAAGGTATATCTTTAGATATTGCAATCAAATCTTTTAGTTTCTTGTTTTATCACTAGTTTAGTTTATAAAAAAAACTACAAAAAATGGAATTGAGTTTACCTCATATGCTTCATCTTTTTAATGTCTTTCATGAAAATAAGGATTCCGATAATTGTGCCGAAATGCTAGAAGAAGAATGCATTAAAATATTTGGCACTAAATCTTTGAATGATGAGCATGATTGTAATGTTGTCAGTTCGAGCTCTTTGAATATCCATAGTACTAATGATGATTGCACTAGTCATGATGAAAATGTCTCTTATAAGCATGTCAGTTTTTGTGGAGTGAATAGAGTTTGCAAGTACACACCAAATAGGGAAGATAGATTTTGCAAGAGGCATAAGTATTTAGAAACTAAATGGTTGCAAGAAAGACTAGATGTTTGTGCTGTAATTTAAATTTTCTTAGCCATCCTTGTGAACTTTGCAATGAACATGGTCATTTAAATATCCAATGCAAATTGTTTCATGATCGAATCGTGTCCAAAAATTGTGATGACTTGATTTCCCTTGAGCATCATAATGAACTTAGTTTGCTTCTGGGTTATGAAGAAATGAAACGTATAACTAAGGATGTTCCAGAATTTGCCCTTGATAAAGTTCTTGATTTTGATCTAGAGGAAATTTATATGTATTGTGCGGTGAATTGCATTGAAAATCCTTATATTTCCAATTACATAAAGACAAGAAAACAAATAGAAGATGAAGAGAATACTAATGAAAGGGAAGAGATTTCCCAATATCCTCCTATTCTTTCTTATGATTAATCAGGTAACGAGGAGGAGCCTTCTATTCAACCAATCTCATTAATAAGGAGCTTCAAAAAGAGGATTAAACCCACAAATGATGTGAAGAATAAAAAGAAAATACGAAGAAACAAAGGTAAAAAGGTATCCCTCCCAAATGATGTTGCTCCTATTACTCATTGTGATAATGATAATTGCTATACTATTGGTGCTATCCATACTATTAATGATGAGAGTGATTATGCTTATGATATGAAAAGGCCCAAGCTTGCGGATGCTATGTTTGATGAGAATGACATGTTTGATAATTTATTTGCTGCAATTAATGTTTGTACCAAGCTTGGGGATGCTATGTTTACTGCAGATGATATTTTTAGCCTCCCAGGTTGTGATGAGCAAATTTATTATGATGATAGCATGCCTCCTATTTATGATGATTATTGTGATGACACTTATGCTATGAAAAGTAGTGATGATTATATTCATAAAACTTGTCATGATTATGATTACCCTTTTTCTCAACATTACTCTTTTAATGTGGAAACAATTTATATTATTTGAGTTTCTTATGATACTCCCACTATTCTGAATGAGAAGAATTTGGCTTATGTGGAGAGTAATAAAATTTCTATGCTTGTAGATCATGAAAAGAATGCTTTATGTGATGGTTATATTGTTGAATTTATTCATGATGCTACTGAAAAATATTGTGAGGGAGGAATATATGCTTGTAGGAATTGCAACAATATCAAGTTTCCTTTCTATGTGTAAAAAGTGTTGAAGTTATGCTTGTTTTGCCTTCGTATGCTAGTTGATTATTGTTCCTGTAAGTTGTTTGCTCACAAAATCCCTATGCATAGGAAGTGTGTTAGACTTAAACGTGCTAGTCATATTCTTCATGATGCTCTCTTTATGTTTCAATTCTTATCTTTTATGTGAGCATCATTGAAATCATCATGCCTAGCTAGGGGCGTTAAACGATAGCGCTTGTTGGGAGGCAACCCAATTTTACTTTTGTTCTTTGCTTTTTGCTCCTGTTTAGTAATAAATAATCTATCTAGCCTTTGTTTAGATGTGGTTTTATGTTACAATTAGTGTTTGTGCCAAGTAGAACCTTTGGGAACACTTGGGTGAAGTCTATGCAATCTTGCTGTAAAAAACAGAAACTTTTGCGCTCACGAGATTAGCTGCCATTTTTTACTGGAGAGTGATTTTAGGTTGATTCTTATTGCAGATAATTAATAGATAAATTCCTCAGGTCCACCAATTTATTTCAGAATTTTTGGAGTTACATAAGTATGCGAATGATATAGATTACTACAGACTGTTTTGTTTTTGACAGATTCTGTTTTCTATGCACTACAAAAAAAAGACACATCCATGACATTTTGGGCCGATCAATTTTTTTCCCGTCATACTTATGACACTTCTATGACGATAATTGTGACAAAACCCGGTATCATCATAGATGTGGTGGGGTCATACTTCTATGACAAAAAAACATGACAGAAAATGGGCTTTTCGTCCTGGGCGGGCCGGAGACGCAGCTGCATGACATTCTTTGGGCCGTCCATGACGGAAAAAACCGTGGTAGAAGCGAGAGTGAGGAAAATACTGGGGTGTTACCGGTTAGGGTGGGTGGTCGGGGCCGTGCGATGCGTGTTTCTCTCATACACGCACGCGCGTGGGTGCGAGGTATTGGGCTCTAACTGAACCCGAGCGAGGCGTTGGGCTCTAATTGAACCCGAGCGATTGCACTGCAGGCTACGCATTCTTGAACCCGAGCGACCGATCGATGGCTGTTAACTGAACCCGATCGAGCGATTCCTTCACTATCGCTAATCAAGCTGATCGATCTGCCTCTGGATGAGCGAAGTGGCGTTCTTTGGGGGTTTGGATGAACAGTTCGGTGGGGTGGATGAACAAGACCCCGTGGTGTTGCCTCTGGATGAACAGGACCCCGATCGATCAAGCCGGTTGGAGCTGGATGAACAGGACCCCGTGGAGGGCAGGATTAATAGGACCACCCCGTGGAGGGCAGGATGAACAGTAGAAGGTGGAGGGCTGGATGAACAGTAGCCCGTGGAGGGGTGGTTGAACAGGAGCCCGTGGAGAGGGCTGGTTGAATAGTAGCCGGTGGAGTAGCACGCGGTGGAGGCTGGATGAACAGGAGCCCGTGGATGAACAGTCACAGGTGGAGGCTGGAGGAGGTCGACGGTGGATGAGCGAGGTCTGTGGAGGCCGGAGGGGTCCACGGTGGAGATGAACAATATCCCGTGGAGTCCCGTTTAGCGGTACGCCACACCCCTCCCGATGAACAGGACCCCCGTTTCGACCGTAGCGCTCCAACACAAGTCCGTTTCCTCCATTTTGCGGTACGCCACACCCCTCCCGATCAACAAGACCCCCATTTCTACCGTAGGAGGTCCGTTTCCTCCGTTTTGCGGTACGCGAGACCCCTCCCGATGAACAGGATCCCGTTTCGACCGTGCCGGTCGAACACAAGGCCGTTTCCTCCGTTCTGCGATATGCCAGGCCTTGTTTCCATCGACTGTTCCGTCCAAGACCTCCCGATGAACACGACGACGCATTCCGTTCCGACCCAGCCGGTTGGCTCTCCATGAACACGACGATGACGTTGTTTCTCCGTTCCGACCCAGCCATGTACACGAGCCCAGGCCGTACGTACGCGCGAGTAGGCGTTTGATACCCCGCCCGTATGTACGTACGTTGCCATATTTACTTTCTTGCACCCTGGCCGCTGTACGTACGTGTACATGCTATGCTACGACATGTGCGCGCCTCTACATCGACCAGTATGTACGTACATGTTCGCGACCAGAATGACAACGCTATGTATGCTTCAACCAGGTGGGTCCCGACTGTCAGGCACTTCCTTGTGTGCGAAGATGTAGCTGGTGGGTCCCGGCAGTTAGGGGGGCGAATCATTTTTTTTTCCCGGACGCACTTCCTTGCGTGCGATGATGTAGCTGGTGGGTCCCAGTAGTCAGGGGAAAACATTTTTTTTGGGAAATACGGTGGCCCATCCGGTGGTTCCCCGCTGTCAGGTGGAGGAATAATTATTTTGCGCGTAATAAGGAGGCACTTCCTTGCTGCGGCCGTGGACCCAGCTGTCAGCCTCTCCACGTAAAGTACTCTTCCGATGGAAGTCGTTCCTTGACCATGTTGACCACGCTGCGCCGAGAGCACCAGGGCGGTGGACGACGGCAAGGCCTAGGAAGGGGATGACGCGGAGCCGGGGAAGACGCGGCAGTGGAAGCCCGCGCGAAGAGGAGTACGAGGGTTCACTGGTTCGGCTGCGGTGTGAGGCTGCCGTCGCCGCAGGGCCTGGCCAGCGGTGGGAATAGTAGGGGCGGTGAGGCCTCCGCCGCAGTACAGTCGGCCACGAGAGGCAGGAGCATGCGACACGACCAGCGCTGCTTTGGGCGGCTGGAGCAAGAAGACCGGAGGTTGAAGAAGCACTACGGCCGTTGGATGGACATCGTACGTGTGAGGACCGGTTTTCCAATAAAACATTTATTGAAAAACCGACCATTATATCGACCAGTATAGAAGAATCCTCCTTACTTGTAGACAAATCCTTGATACAGAAATCCAGAAGTACTAAATATTATACAGGGTTGAGGTGAGGCTGCTCAACAATTTATTACAAGCACGCCGATATTATACATAAAGGCGGATATGACACAAAGGGTATGGTGGCATAACTACTGACTTGTAATAAAAGTGGTGGTGGATATGTCATAGTGAAGTGGGTGACATGACTCCAAAATCCTACAGCTCATCAAGCGCCAGAGTGAGGCTCGATGATTCTATTAGGGTAGCGGAAGCGTATATAATACAAGTGACCAACTCCAGGATCTCACGGGACTGACTGGGACTCATCTAGGCGTCGGACTCGCTATCGTACTCTTCATCCACAAGATCGCCTTCGTCAACATCTGGCCAAATCAACAAGCCAGGTGAGTACTTTGAATGTACTCGCAAGACAGTTTGGACATAAGATATAACGAATGCAAACATGATGCGCATGAGCAGATTAGTAATGCACACTCAGGTAATAAATTTGTACTGCACGATAAATAAAAGGAAGTCAGGCGGTAGTCCTCCCGAAATCCCAATAAAATAGCTGAAGACCGATCGGGTGTCTGAAGCGACGCTTTGAAAGGTAAAAATAAATTAACATGCCGCAGTCGGGCGTCAGGGTGACACCACATAAAGGGCTTATATTGAAACGTAAATGACAGTGCGTGCCACGGTCGGACGTCTAAGCGACATCTCGAAAAGGGCTTATAATGAAAGTAAATAACAAGGATGCCACAGTCGGACGTCTGAGCGACATCTCAAAAAGGGCTTATATCAAAAGTAAAAACAAGAATGCCTCAGTCGGACATCTGAGCGACATCACATAAAGGGCTTATATCCAAAAGTAAATAACAAGAATGCCACAGTCGGACGTCTGAGTGACATCACATAAAGGGCTTATATCCAAAAGTAAATAACAAGAATGCCACAGTCGGACGTCTGAGCGACATCACATAAAGGGCTTATATTTCGTCATTTGAATTCAAGTAGCTCATGAAAGTAACATCCTCCCAAGGAATACTCGGTATATAATAATAAACTGGTTAGTCCATCCATAGGAATAACATTCAGCCGGGTTTACCACACTCAGTTTCATGCTTATTCTCCGGAGACTGTCACTGGGGCTGACACTGAGATTGACACTGAGATGTTGTTCAAGTCCTTGACCATGGACATGGTTACTCGAATGGTTTTGACTCTGCAGAGTTTGTACTCTTTAACCACAGCCAACGGATTTCAGTAGTCACAAAGGACTAGTTCCGTTTACAGTATTTTAGGAGAAACACATCTAACCAGTACACACCCATTCCACATTCCGCTGCCAGGAATCACCCTAGGCAACGTTCAAGAAAAACTCTAAGACAGGGAGGCTACAACCTCGAATAGCATGGGATCAAATTTATATCGCACGCTCAAAGGGGTGCCCCCCTCTCGGTCCCAACCGAAAACACCCATGCCCCCTGACTGGATGACGGGCCTTAATCCAGGGCCATGGAACCCTCATCACGGCCTCTCTATTTGGTGTCTACAAGGAAAGAGGTTTGCAACTTACTAAACCGTATTGTTTGCAGAAAACATGTGGTAGCGCAGAGGGGACGAACGGGAACAAGACTTGATCCACATTAATACTGGAGTTAAACAGTTGATGTAAAACTGGCATGCTTCAACAATACCAGCTTGCAACCTATCATGCCACCACATGATCAGGTTATCTCACCATCATATGAACACATCGAATTTTGAAGCTCACTTGCAGCTTGTTTGCATGAAATATAACATTCAGAAATGCTTATATAAACATGTCATGGGAAAACCGCTTAAGCAATCATGAAAAACACTCATCATATAAAAGGTTCAAGCATGCTTGCCTGGTTCGGAGTAGTCGAAGTCTAGCTCGACGAAGTTTGTGGCTCCGTCACTTCCTTCGGTATCTACGTTATAAAAGAAATCGGCTACTAACGTAAATACCGTGCGTGCATAAAAATTGTTCCAAATATATTTCAAATAAATATGATAAAAAACTAGATAGAAAAATAAAGATGACAGAAAAAGAATCAGCTTAAAATCATCTTTTGTTTAAAAGTTATAAAGGTTTTAGTCCAGGGACTAATCTGTGATGAAACAGAAACTTTCCAGGGGCGATTTTAGAAAAACAGAAAACACTTCAGTTGGAATACGCCTTCCAGAGGGGAAAATGTATCCGTGCCGAAGATGCCAACGGAAAATGGTTCAAAGGGGGAGGGTGAGGCTGACGAAGGGGTCCCACCCTTCAGGTTTGAAATTCAGAACAGAGTCCCTCCGGCGCCCGAAGCTCGCGGTGGTCGCCGGCGTCGATCCACGATGAGGTAGGGGAGTGGAAGGTACCTACAGACTGATGGAGTTCTCCCACGTCTGTGGGTGGTGGAGTTGGTCGTCGTCGAGCACCACGTCGACGGCGGCCTCCACTCCTGCGGACGGTGGTTCAGTCAAGGATGATTCTCTCCGAAGGGAGCTGCAAACTCCAAATTGAAGCGCGGGTCAGGCAAGCGGGTGCACTAGGATGCTACTGGCATAGTTTGGGGAGCGGGGGTGCACTCACTAGAGAGAATCTTGCCGGAGCCCGAAGCGGATCAGGGCGGCCGAATCGGGAAGAAGGCCTCCTCGAGGTCCTCCTAGCGGTGGCGCAGATTACGTGAGTGGAGGAGTGGTCTTTGGGTCGGCGAGCTCGGGTCCTCCATTTATAGCCGGCCCGAGGCGGTTGCCGCGAACGGGATTTCTCCGGCGAGTAATTCTGGCGAGGTGGTGGTCGAGCTAATGGCTTAGGTGACTGGGCAGCTGCGGATTGGTTCATTGGTTCCATTCAACGGCTAATCTTGGTACAACTTGGGCGATACTCCAAGCCTTCGACAGAATGGCCTCACGGGCTCGTCGGCGGCTGAGAGCGCGCTCTGTGCCTCTCAGGCCACGGTGACAGTTCTACAGTGCGCCCAGAGAAGAGGACGGCCACGAGGAGGCTCCTGGTGGTGTGGGCGATGCTGGACGGCGTCGTTCTGCAGCGCTGGCCACTGGTGGTCACCACGGGCGGTTCTGCCACCGCGAAAGACGCCGGAGTTGACGTGACACGTCGCCACCGACGCTCGCGACCGGCAAAACAACCGTGCGGCGCATTGGATAAGAAGAAGGAGCAGTGAGCAACGATCCAAGGCAGCCACTGGCGAGATTGACGAAGAGTTCTGATGCAAGCGACACTGACGAGTGAACTGAAACAGTGAACTCTGAATTTGAACAAAAACAGTGCACACCAGCTGTTTGACGAAATGTTTTAAGGATGTAGAAAATTTTTCTTGAGTTGAAACTTGGTGAGGTGATCTCTTGATGCATCTGGAGACTGCCTGAATTATCTCATAATTTTTTGAAAAGAAAAGGAATGAAATTCACCAAAAATGGCAAATCTGGTCCAAACTTGCAGCAAGCAAATTTTGAAAATTTTGAACTGTGGAGTAGCAGATCTTGACGGGTCTAGGTTGAGGGCACTAAGGACTAGCCAGATGAATTTATTTGGAACCAAAACTCAAAGGAAATCTAGTAGTTCCTTTGTAAATCACTAAGGTCCAAATAAATGGCAAAAAAAGATTTTGAGTTTAAAATAAATATAATTAAAATCTGGGGGAAGTTGAACTTTGCTGGACTTGATGCTTGACTTGACCCAAAGTGGGGAGGTGGGTTTTGGAAGAAAGTTTTCAACATAGGTCATGGCAAGAGAGTAATTTTTGAATGGGGAAGAATAAAATTCATAATTTATAGGAATTCTTTTTAATAAAAAGGAAATGTAAAAACCTTCCAAAATTATTTGTGTTGAGCCAACACAAGATGAAAAATCTTCAAGACCAATAACCAAGGTTGGGAAGAATCCATAAAAATACTTGTCATAAAATAATTTTTTGAGAAGGAGAGTCTTTTAGAAAAAATTTAAATAACCTCCTTCCAATTAATTAAATAATTTGATAAAAACCAAATAAATTTTTTGGAGTGTTACAACACCTACCCCCTTAAGAAAAATCTCGTCCCCGAGATTTCAGCTGATCCTCAAATAGGTGTGGGTACTCTGCCCGAAGGAAATCCTGTCTTTCCCATGTTGCTTCATCCTCGGTGTGATTACTCCACTGGACCTTGAAAAACTTAATTGTTTTCTGACGGGTCCTTCTTTCAGACTCGTCCAATATTTTTATTGGACGTTCCCTGTAGGTGAGGTCTGGTTGCACGTCAATGCTCCCAAGAGATACATGCTTTTCTAGGTTGCTTACACATTTCCTCAACTATGAGACGTGGAACACATCATGGACGTCTGACAGTTCTTCGGGTAGGTCTAGCTGGTAGGCCACTGTGCCTCTTCTTGCAACCACACAGAAGGGTCCAATACACCGTGGTGCTAGCTTTCCTTTAACTTTGATTCGTTGCAGGCCCCCCATAGGAGATACTCGTAGATATACATATTCACCGGGTTCAAAGCTGACTTCGTGATGTTTTTTATCGTAATAACTCTTTTGTCGGCTCTGGGCTGTCTTGAGTCGATCCTTGATTAGTCTAACTTTCTTCTCAACTTCCTTGAGCATGTCTGGGCCGAAGATACGACTGTCTCCTGTTTCTGACCAATTTAATGGGGTATGACATCTTCGCCCGTACAAGGCTTCAAAAGGTGCCATTTATAGACTGGCTTAGTAACTGTTGTTGTATGCGAACTCGGCATACGACAAGCTTTCTTCCCAACTGGTTCCATAGGTGAGAACACATGCCCTTAGCATGTCCTCTAGAATTTGGTTCACACGTTCAGTTTGTCCTCCAAGATGGGGGTGGTATGTTGTCTTGAATACTAGTTGAGTTCCCGAGCTTGTTGTAAATGATCCCAAAATCTAGAGACGCAATTGAGTGCCTCATCCGGATATTATAGTCTTTGGAATTCCATGCAGACAAACTATACAGGAGAGATAAATTTTGGCAAGCTTCTGAGTGGTGTGGGTTGTCTTTACTAGGATGAAATGTGCCACCTTAGTTAATCTATCTGTGATGACCCATATGGCATCATTTCTGTGTCGTGACCGAGGTAGTCCGACAATAAAATCCATTCCAATTTCGTCCCATTTCCACTCAGGTATCATGTTTGGCTGTAATAGTCCTGCTGGTTTTTGGTGCTCGGCTTTAATGCGCTGACATGAATCACAACATGCAATGAATGTGGCTATATCCCTCTTCATACTGTGCCAACAAAAATTTCCTGAATGTCCTTGTACATTTTGGTTCCTCCAGGGTGGATTGAATATGGAGCGGTGTGGCCTTCGGCTAGAATTTGCTGTTTGAGGTCCTCTATATTTGGTACGCAAAGTCTGTCTCAGCACCATAATATTCCCTTATCGCTCTCGATGAATTCTCAAGCCTTGCCTGACTCACTTTTCTTTTTATGCCTTCGATCTTTGGGGTGTCCATGCTGAGCCTTCTTAATTTGTTCCATTAGGGTGTGCTGTATTTCCAAATTTGACACATTGCCTTGATGACCATCACCAAGTTGAGTTTGGCGAACTCTGCTGAAATTCAGGTCTCAAGTTACAGAGACTGTCGTTGCCCGAGCTGGGTTTCGACTAAGAGCATCTGCCACTACATTCGCCATTCCTGGATGGTAGTGAATGCCAACATCATAATGTTTCACTAATTCCAACCAGCGCCGTTGTTGTAAATTGAGTTCTGGTTGGGTGAAAATATATTTGAGGCTTTTATGGTCCGTATATATTTCACAACGATTTCCAAGCAAAAAGTGCCTCCACTCTTTGAGTGCATGAATGACTGCTGCCAATTCCAAGTCATGAGTAGGATAATTTTCTTCATGCTTGTAGTTGCCTGGAAGCGTATGCGACTACTTTGCCTTCTTGCATTAGTACACATCTGAGGCCCTTCCGGGATGCGTCACAATATACTTCAAAACTTTTGTGTATGTTTGGTACAACTAATACTGGTGCTGTTGATAATTTCCTTTTGAGTTCTTGGGAACTTTTCTCGCAAGCTTCAGTCCACACAAATTTCTTATCCTTCTTGAGTAACTGTGTCATTGTTTTTGCTATGGTGGAGAACCCCTCAATAAACCTTCGGTAATATCCAGCCATTCCCAGGAAACTTCGTACATCTGTTACGTTGGCTGGCGGTTTCCAGCCAAGTACGGCCTTGACTTTTTGTGGGTCCACGGCAACACCTTCTTGGGTCAGTACGTGGCCTAGAAAACCAACCTGTCTTAACCAAAATTCACATTTGCTGAATTTGGCGTATAATTGATGTTTCCTTAATTCTCCCGGTACAATTCTGAGATGTTCACTGTTCTTACGGTGTCTTAGAGTATACCAGAATATCATCAATGAACAACACAACAAATTTGTCCATAAATTTCATAAACACTTTGTTCATGAGGTGGACAAAATATGCGGAGGCATTTGTCAGTCCAAACGGCATTACTATAAATTCATATAATCCGTATCTGGATGTGAATGCTGTCTTAGGGATATCTTCTGTCCGTACTTTTAATTGATGATACCCCGACCTTAAATCAATTTTTGAGCAAACCTTGGCTTGTCCGATCTGGTCAAATAAATCATTTATCCGTGGCATCGGATATTTGTTTTTGATGGTGACCATGTTGAGTGCTCGATAGTCTATACATAATCTCAGTGTCCCATCCTTTTTCTTGGCAAATAATACTGGTGAACCCCAAGGTGAGGAGCTGGCCCATATAAATCCTTTGTCCAGTAATTCTTTTATTTGCTTCTTTAATTCTACCAACTCGGAGGGTGCCATTCTATAGGGTTTCTTGTAAATGGGGTGGTTCGGTGCTAGTTCAATGATGAACTCCATTTCCGGTCCGGTGGCATGCCCGGTAGTTCTTCGAAATACTTGAGGAACTCACACACCACCGAACTTTTCTTAACTCTGAAATGTCCACCTTGTTCAACCTTGGTTGATGTGATATTGGTCTTTCTTGAGCTGCAATTTTTATCGTCTTCCCGTGATGATGAGTAAGAATTACAGTCCGATTGGAGCAGTCGATAAATCCCTTGTTGGTGGTTAACCAGTCCATCCCTAGGATGACATCCAGTCCCTTATTTTCCAATACAATGAGGTTTGCCCGAAACTTTAGTCCCTCAATCTCAATAACCACACCTTGGCAGTAACTCCGAGTGATTTGCTTAATCCTAGGGGACTTGATGGTCATGGATTTTTCCAAGGGAAGCATCGAAAAATCATGTTGCAAAGCAAATTTCTTTGAAATGAACGAGTGAGAAGCTCCAGAATCAAACAAAACCGTGGCAGGTATTGTGTTGATAGGGAATGTACCGAGTACGATATCCGGGGAATTCTGTGCTTCCTCCTTGCTCACATGGTTCAAGTGACCCTTCTTGTGATTATTATTGGGGTTGAAGTTGTTACGCTTGGGTGTTGAATTATTTCCACTGTTGTTCGGCTTGGGGGCCGAGTTTCTTGGCTTTGGGCACTGTTTGGCATAGTGTCCTTCCTCTCCACAAGTGTAGCAAGTAACACCTGGGTGATATGTAAAATCCTTGTCTCCTGCATGAAATTTTTTGTTTGGGTGTGGAACAATGGTTGTGGATTTGTTCGCTCCAATTCTATGAAAATCAGTCGTGTTCTGATAGTTGCGAGCATGAGTAGTCTTGTCCCTTTTGCGCTTGCGAAAATCCTCCAAGCTGAGGTGCTCATTTTCCAATGTAATAGCTTTGTCCACAAGTGTTTTGAAATTCGAAAAGGTGTATACGACCAGCTGGCATTTAAGTGCTGGTGCCAGACCGTCCAGAAATTTTTCCATCTTTTTATTTTCAGTCATATGCTCTTCGTTGGCATAACGAGATAATTGAGTAAACTTACTATTGTACTCAATCACTGTCATGCTTCTCTGCTTGAGGTCATGAAACTCCCTTTTCTTGATCCTCATAATGCTTCTGGGAATGTGCGCCCCACGAAAACCTTCTTTAAATTCTTCCCAGGTGATGTTATTTTCATTAGGGTGCATGTGTAGGAAATTTTCCCACCATGATGCACCTGCTCCAGCGAGGTAGGGAGGTGCATAAAGTACCTTCTCACGGTCCGAACATTGTGCAATAATTAACTTCCTTTCAATGTCTCGAAGCCAATCATCAGCCTCAAGAGGTCTATCAGTGTGAGAGAACATTGGGGGACGTTGATACGTCTCCAACGTATCTATAATTTTTGATTGCTCCATGTTACTTTATCTACTGTTTTGGGAAATATTGGGCTTTATTTTCCACTTTTATATTACTTTTGGGACTAACCTATTAACCGGAGGCCCAGCCCAGATTTGCTGTTTTATGCCTATTTGGTGTTTGAGGAAAAGGAATATCGACGGAGTCAAACGGAACGAAATCAATCGGAGAATTTATTTTTGGAAGGAATCCTACCAGATAGACTTGGACCCTACGTACGGAGATGAGGGAGGTGCTCACGAGGGTGGGGGGCGCGCCCACCCCCCTAGGGCGCGCCCCCTCGCCTCGTGGGGCCCCAAGCTCCACCGACGCACCCCTGCACCCATATATACCTCGTGTCGTAAAACTTCCGAACAGAAGATAGATCGGGAGTTCCGCCGCGCAAAACCTCCAGAGCCACCAAAACCAATCGGGCCCTGTTCCAGGCACCTGCGGAGGGGGAACCCTCGCCGATGGCCATCTTCATCATCCAGCGCTCTCCATGACGAGGAGGAGTAGTTCACCCTCGGGCTGAGGGTATGTACCAAGAGCTATGTGTTTGATCTCTCTCTCGTGTTCTTGATTTGGCACGATCTTGATGTATCGCGAGCTTTGTTATTATAGTTGGATCTTATGTTTCTTCTCCCCCTCTACTCTCTTGTAATGAATTGAGTTTTCCCCTTGAAGTAATCTTATCGGATTGAGTCTTTAAAGATTTGAGAACACTTGATGTATGTCTTGCCGTGCGTATCTGTGGTGACAATGGGATATCACGTGCCACTTGATGTATGTTTTGGTGACCAACTTGCGGGTTCCGCCCATGAACCTATGCATAGGGGTTGGCACACATTTTCATCGTGATTCTCCGGTAGAAACTTTGGGGCACTCTTTGAGGTTCTATGTGTTTGTTTGAATAGATGAGTTGAGATTGTGTGATGCATATCGTATAATCATGCCCACGGATACTTGAGGTGACATTGGAGTATCTAGGTGACATTAGGGTTTTGGTTGATTTGTATCTTAAGGTGTTATTCTAGTACAAACTCTAGGGCAATTTGTGACACTTATAGGAATAGCCCAACGGATTGATTGGAAAGAATAACTTTGAGGTGGTCTCTTACCCTACCATAATTTCTTCGTTCGTTCTCCACTATTAGTGACTTTGGAGTGACTCTTTGTTGCATGTTGAGGGATAGTTATATGATCCAACTATGTTATTATTGTGAGAGAACTTGCACTAGTGAAAGTATGAACCCTAGGCCTTGTTTCCTAGCATTGCAATACCGTTTACGCTCACTTTTATCACTTGTTACCTTACTGTTTTTATATTTTCAGATTACAAAAACCTATATCTACCATCCATATTGCACTTGTATCACCATCTCTTCATTAACTAGTGCACCTATACAATTTACCATTGTATTGGGTGTGTTGGGGACACAAGAGACTCTTTGTTATTTGGTTGCAGGGTTGCTTGAGAGAGACCATCTTCATCCTACGCCTCCCACAGATTGATAAACCTTAGGTCATCCACTTGAGGGAAATTTGCTACTGTCCTGCAAACCTCTGCACTTGCCCAACAACGTCTTTAAGAAGAAGGTTGTGTAGTAGACATCAAGCTCTTTTCTGGCGCCGTTGCCAGGGAGGCTAGGTAAGTGAAGGTATATCTTTAGATCTTGCAATCGAATCTTTTTGTTTCTTGTTTTAGCACTAGTTTAGTTTATAAAAGAAAACTACAAAAAAAATGGAATTGAGTTTGTCTCATACGCTTCATCTTTTTTATATCTTTCGTGAGAATGATGGGAAGGAAAATTGTGCTCAAGTACTAGAAGAAGAATTATATAGAATTATTGGCACTAAATCTTTGAATGATGAGCATGATTGCAATGTTGTTAGTATTAATTCCTTGAATATCCATGATGCTAATGATATGCAAAGCCACAAGCCTGGGGAAGCTATGTTTGATGAAGATGATATTTTTTGTCCCCAAAGCTTTGATGAGAAAATTTACTATGATGAAAGCATGCTTCCTATCTATGATGATTATTGTGATGACACGTATGCTTTAAAGAATAATAATAACCATGAAACTTGTCATCTTGATCTTAATTTTCAATCACATGATAGTTATTTTATTGAGTTTGCTCCCACTACTATTGAAGAGAAGAAATTTGCTTATGTGGAGAGTAGTAAAATTTCTATGCTTGTAGATCATGAAAAGAATGCTTTAGGTGCTGGTTATATTGTTGAATTCATTCATGATGCTACTGAAAATTATTATGAGGGAGGAACATATGCTTGTAGGAATTGCAATAATATCAAGTTTCCTCTCTATGTGCTTAAAGTTTTGAAGTTATGCTTGTTTTACCTTCCTATGCAATTGATTATTGTTCCCATAAGTTGTTTTCTCACAAAATCCCTATGCATAGGAAGTGGGTTAGACTTAAATGTGCTAGTCATATTCTTCATGATGCTCTCTTTATGTTTCAATTCTTATCTTTTATGTGAGCATCATTGAAATCATAATGCCTAGCTAGGGGCGTTAAACGATAGCGCTTGTTGGGAGGCAACCCAATTTTATTTTAGTATCTTTCTTTTTGGTTATGTTTAGGAATAAATAATCCATCTAGCTTCTGTTTAGATGTGGTTTTGTGTTCTAATTAGTGTTTGTGCCAAGTAGAACCTTTGGGAAGACTTGGGTGAAGTCTTTATGATCATGCTGTAAAAAACAGAAACTTTAGTGCTCACGAGATTAGCTTCACTTTTTACTGGAGAGTGCTATTTAGTTGATTATTTTTGCATATGATTTCTAGACAAATTCCTCAGGTCCACCAATTTATTTTAGAATTTTTGTAGTTCCAGAAGTTTGCGTTAGTTACAGATTACTACAGACTGTTCTGTTTTTGACAGATTCTGTTTTTCGTGTGTTGTTTGCTTATTTTAACGACTCTATGGCTAGTAAAATAGTTTATAAATCATAGAGAAGTTGGAATACAGTAGGTTTAACACCAATATAAATAAATAATGAGTTCATTACAGTACCTTGAAGTGGTGTTTTGTTTTTTTTCGCTAACGGAGCTCACGAGTTTTCTGTTAAGTTTTGTGTTGTGAAGTTTTCAAGTTTTGGGTAAAGATTCGATGGACTATGGAATAAGGAGTGGCAAGAGCCTAAGATTGGGTATGCCCAAGGCACCCCAAGGTAATATTCAAGGATAACCAAGCTTCTAAGCTTGGGGATGCCCCGGATGGCATCCCTTCTTTCGTCTTCGTTCATCGGTAACTTTACTTGGAGCTATATTTTTATTCACCACATGATATGTGTTTTGCTTGGAGCGTCCTTTTCTTTTGTTAGTATTTGCTTTATGTTATTTAGAATAATGTTTTTCATCTTTAGTTCCAATAAAAATGTCAAGTATAGCCTTTGCCATGCTTATTTTGCTAGTATACATGTTGCTGTTTGAAAACAGAAAGTTTACCGCTGTTGCAAAAATTCCCTAGAAAAGTCAGAGAGTGGTATAACGTTGAATCTTTTTGCATATTGAGATCTGATAAATTTATTACAGTGGTAATTTTAGTTCATAATTTTTGGAGTTAGGGAAGTATTGATACTCTTGCATTCTTTATAGGCTGTACTGTTTTGGCAGATTGCTGTTATGTTTGCATTGTTTGCATATGTTTGCTTGTTTAATGATTCTATTTGAAGATAGGAGTATTATATATGCAGAGACACTTAGTATGAAATATTGAATAATAATTTTATTGATTTTTTACAGTAGAAAATGATAAGTTTTTGCATTGGTTTATACTAACCTATCTCACGAGTTCTTGTTGAGTTTGTTGTGAATGAAGCTTTTGATAAAAAGAGAAACCATGATATGAGAGGAATTAAGGAGACACAAAAGTTCAAGCTTGGGGATGCCCAAGGCACCCCAAGATAATATTTCAAGAAGTCTCAAGCATCTAAGCTTGGGGATGCCCCCGTTGGCATCCCACCTTTCTTCTTCAACAACTATCGGTTAGTATCGGTTGAACCTAAGTTTTTGCTTCTTCACATGAGTTGTGCTATCCTTGCATTGTCATTTTATTTTGTTTTGCTTGCTGTTTGAATGCAATACCAAGATCTGAAATTCTTTAAATGGGAGAGTCTTCACATAGTTGCATAATTATTTAGCTACTCGTTGATCTTCACCTGTATCTTTCAGAGTAGTTTGTTGTTTACTCTAGTGCTTCACTTATATCTTTTAGAGCACGGCGGTGGTTTTATTTTGTAGAAATAGATGAACTCTCATGCTTCACTTATATTATTTTGAGAGCCTTAAATAGCATGGTAATTTGCTTAAATGATCCTGATATGCTAAGCATACAAGATTTGTAAGAATTCTTATGAGTGTGTTGAATACTAAGAAAAGATTGATGCTTGATAATTGTTTTTAGATATGAGATGGTGATATTAGAGTCATGCTAGTTGAGTAGTTGTGAATTTGAGAAATACTTGTGTTAAAGTTTTTGATTCCCGTAGCATGCACGTATGGTGAACCGTTATGTGATGAAGTCGGAGCATGATTTATTTTTTGATTGTCTTCCTTATGAGTGGCGGTCGGGGACGAGCGATGGTCTTTTCCTACCAATCTATCCCCCTAGGAGCATGCGGGTAATACTTTGCTTCGATAACTTGTAGATTTTTGCAATAAGTATATGAGTTCTTCATGACTAATGTTGAGTCCATGGATTATACGCACTTTTCCCATCCTTCCACCATTGCTAGCCTCTCTAATACCGCACACTTTTCGCCGGTATCATACACCCACCATATATATTCCTCAAAACAGCCACCATACCTACCTATCATGGAATTTCCATAGCCATTCCGAGATATATTGCCATGCAACTTTCCGCCGTTCCATTTATTATGACACGCTCCATCATTGTCATATTGCTTAGCATGATCATGTAGTTGACACCGTATTTGTGGCAAAGCGACCATTCATAATTCTTTCATACATGTCACTCTTGATTCATTGCATATCCCGGTACACTGCCAGAGGCATTCATATAGAGTCATATTTCGTTCTAAGTATCGAGTTGTAATTCTTGAGTTGTAAGTAAATAAAAGTGTGATGATCATCATTATTAGAGCATTGTCCCAGTGAGGAAAGGATGATGGAGATTATGATTCCCCCACAAGTCGGGATGAGACTCCGGACGAAAAAAATAAAAAAAAAGAAAAAGAAAAAGAAAAAAAGAGGCCATAAAAAAAAGAGAAAAGGCCCAAACAAAAAAATGAGAGAAAAAGAGAGAAGGGACAATGCTACTATCCTTTTACCACACTTGTGCTTCAAAGTAGCACCATGATCTTCATGATAGAGAGTCTCCTATGTTGTCATTTTCATATACTAGTGGGAATTTTCATTATAGAACTTGGCTTGTATATTCCAATGATGGGCTTCCTCAAATGCCCTAGGTCTTGGTGAGCAAGCGAGTTGGATGCACACCCACTTAGTTTCTTTTGTTGATCTTTCATATACTTATAGCTCTAGTGCATCTGTTGCATGGCAATCCCTACTCACTCACATTGATATCTATTGATGGGCATCTCCATAGCCCGTTGATACGCCTAGTTGATGTGGGACTATCTTCCCCTCTTTTTGTCTTCTCCACAACCACCATTCTATTTCACATATAGTGCTATATCCATGGCTCACGCTCATGTATTGCGTGAAGATTGAAAAAGTTTGAGAACATCAAAAGTATGAAACAATTGCTTGGCTTGTCATCGGGGTTGTGCATGATTTAAATACATTGTGTGGTGAAGATAGAGCATAGCCAGACTATGATTTTGTAGGGATAACTTTCTTTGGCCATGTTATTTTGAGAAGACATGATTACTTTGATTAGTATGCTTGAAGTATTATTATTTTTATGTCAATATGAACTTTTGTCTTGAATCTTTCGGATCTGAATATTCATACCACAATTAAGAAGATTTACATTGAAATTATGCCAAAGTATCACTTTGCATCAAAAATTCTCCTTTTATCATTTACCTACTCGAGGACGAGCAGGAATTAAGCTTGGGGATGCCTGATATGTCTCCAACGTACCTATAATTTTTGATTGCTCCATGCTACTTTATCTACTGTTTTGGGCAATATTGGGCTTTATTTTCCACGTTTATATTACTTTTGGGACTAACCTATTAACCGGAGGCCCAGCCCAGATTTGTTGTTTTATGCCTATTTCAGTGTTTCGAGGAAAAGGAATATCAGACGGAGTCAAAACGGAACGAAATCAACTGGAGAAGTTATTTTTGGAAGGAATCCTACCAGATAGACTTGGACCCTACGTCAAGAGATGAGGGAGGTGCTCACGAGGGTGGGGGCGCGCCCCTGCCTCGTGGGACCTCCGAAGCTCCACCGACGTACCCCCTGCACCCATATATACCTACGTATCGCAAAAATTCCAGAACAGAAGATAGATCGGGAGTTCCGCCGCCAAAACCTCCAGAGCCACCAAAACCAATCGAGACCTGTTCCAAGCACCTGCCGGGGGGGGAACCTCACCAGTGGCCATCTTCATCATCCGGCGCTCTCCATGACGAGGAGGAGTAGTTCACCCTTGGGGCTAAGGGTATGTACCAAGAGCTATGTGTTTGATCTCTCTCTCTCTCTCTCTCTCTCGTGTTCTTGATTTGGCACGATCTTGATGTATCACGAGCTTTGTTATTATAGTTGGATCTTATGTTTCTTCTCCCCCTCTACTCTCTTGTAATGAATTGAGTTTTCCCCTTGAAGTAATCTTATCGGATTGAGTCTTTAAAGATTTGAGAACACTTGATGTATGTCTTGCCGTGCGTATCTGTGGTGACAATGGGATATCACGTGCCACTTGATGTATGTTTTGGTGACCAACATGCGGGTTCCGCCCATGAACCTATGCATAGGGGTTGGCACACGTTTTCGTCGTGATTCTCCGGTAGAAACTTTGGGGCACTCTTTGAGGTTCTATGTGTTGGTTTGAATAGATTAATTGAGATTGTGTGATGCCTATCGTATAATCATGCCCACGGATACTTGAGGTGACATTGGAGTATCTAGGTGACATTAGGGTTTTGGTTGCTTTGTATCTTAAGGTGTTATTCTAGTACGAACTCTAGGGCAGTTTGTGACACTTATAGGAATAGCCCAACGGATTTATTTGAAAAAATAACTTTGAGGTGGTTTCATACCCTACCATAATCTCTTCGTTCCTTCTCCACTATTAGTGATTTTGGAGTGACTCTTTGTTGCATGTTGAGGGATACTTATATGATCCAACTATGTTATTATTGTTGAGAGAACTTGCACTAGTGAAAGTATGAACCCTAGGCCTTGTTTCCTAGCATTGCAATACCGTTTACGCTCACTTTTATCACTTGTTACATTGCTGTTTTTATATTTTCAGATTACAAAAACCTGTATCTACCATCCATATTGCACTTGTATCACCATCTCTTCGCCGAACTAGTGCACCTATACAATTTATCATTGTATTAGGTGTGTTGGGGACACAAGAGACTCTTTGTTACTTGGTTGCAGGGTTGCTTGAGAGAGACCATCTTCATCCTAAGCCTCCCACGGATTGATAAACCTTAGGTCATCCACTTGAGGGAAATTTGCTACAGTCCTACAAACCTCTGCACTTGGAGGCCCAACAACGTCTACAAGAAGAAGGTTGTGTAGTAGACATCACACGTGTCTTTTGTAGTTCAGACAATTTGGAATGCTGCTGATATGGTTCACGGTGATTTCCCATATTGATAACATGGTTCATCATTTCTTGATGCTGCTGCTGGCTTTGCTCATAAAGGCGGCATACTTGAGAAAATGTTGCTTCACTGCCTTGCTAACTTGACTGCCCCTTTGTGAAATTGTTACTTGTCTGGGTACCATAATTTTCTTCCGGCGGACTTGGCATGGAACGAGTCCAGGGACGAGGCATTTTCCACTCTAGGGTATTTTTGCAGAACTCATGAGAAAAAAATCTGAGTAGTAATTTTTTTTTACAAAGGCGCATTTTTTTTAAAAAAAAACTCCAAGATTTTTCAAGAAAATACTTGATTGCGTATGGAGAAGGACCGCTCAGTACATATCTTACACGCAAGCCGTAATTATACAATACATCACTCAGGATGTGCATACACATTCCTGACATGTTATTTAGGCTAGTGAACTTCTCCGAGTTCCTACATGATGCGCTCATAAACTACTTCTCACCAAACCTATATACATATAAACATATCATACAAGCTGGTACATCACATGGCTGCTAAGCGCTTCGATCGGAGATGGTAAAAACTTCCTCGGCCTGCCGAGGTAAGACCAGTGATGCTAGAGACTCATCCTCCTCCTCACTAATAGGCTCCAGTAGCAATCTTGGGTTGAGGAGCTGGTCTTGGCGCGGCAGTGGTGCAGCACTGACTGGAGTAGGAGCAATGACTTGTTCAAACTCCTCAGTGGTAGGCAGGCGGCGAGTGGTGGCTAAGGTGGCAGGTGTATAGGATGCTAAGGACGGGACGTAAGTCTGTGGTGTTGTTGTATGGAGGAGCTCCCTCCTGTTGGCGGAACAGCCCTGAACTAAGTCCATACGAGCAGCCACAAGGTTGTCCACGAGGTTATCAAAAGATGCCTCAAGAGCTTTGAGATACTTGACCAACATTTCAATAGCCTCATCTCTCTCCCCCCTAGCGCAGGTGAACGCATAGTGACATGTGTATGGCACGTGGCATGGGAGGTAGCGGTAGCGACGAGCCTTCATCGAAGGGAGGGCATCCCGGAGACGAGCTATCGCCTCACGAGCAGCCATCTGCATGGCATGCCTCTCCGTAGGCATGGCCCTTCCCACAAATCGGAAGCGGCGTGACTCAGAACATCCTCCCTTGAATTGCACCGCGGCCTGGTGCATAGACACGCTATCGCTGATCTTGTGCTGGTAGAGTGTGAACTCCGGACGAGCCGATGGCCCGATCGCGACCTTGGTGATGGAGACGAGAAGCTTGATAAACCCCTCAGGTACATTGGCGAACACATGTGACTCACAGTCGCTACCAGCCATCTACAAAGGTAGATAAAAATTCCGAATAGTCAAATCATAAATTTATGATGACTAACAGAAAATTGCTACAATTGCAAAATGTTAAAATAGCACTTATTACGCTAATAACCGATTAGCGATCGCACCTAGTGGCTTCCTACAGTCAGTCTGGCTCAGATACCAAGGTTGTCAGGACCGGTTTTCCAATAAAACATTTATTGAAAAACTGACCATTATATCAGACTAGTATAGAAGAATCCTCCTTACTGGTAGAAAAATCCTTGATACAGAAATCCAGAAGTACTAAATATTATAAAAGGTTGAGCTGAGGCTGCTCAAAAATTTATTACAAGCACGCCGATATTATACATAAAGGCGTATATGACACAAAGGGTATGGTGGCATAACTACTGACTCGTAATAAAAGTGGTGGTCGATATGTCACAGTGAAGTGGGTGACATGACTCCAAAATTTTACAGCTCATCAAGCGCCGGAGTGAGTCTCGATGATTTTATTAGGGTAGCGGAAGCGTATATAATGCAAGTGACCAACTCCAGGATCGCACAGGACTGACTGGGACTCCTCTAGGCATCGGACTCGCTATCGTACTCTTCATCCATAAGATCGCCTTCGTCAACATCTGGCCAAATCAACAAGCGGTGAGTACTTTGAATGTACTCGCAAGACAGTTTGGACATAAGATATAACAAATGCAAACATGATGCACATGAGCAGATTAGTAATGCACACTCAGGTAATAAATTTGCACTGCACGATAAATAAAAGGAAGTCAGGCGGTAGTCCTCCCGAAATCCCAATAAAACAGCTGAAGACCGATCATGTGTCTGAAGCGACGCCCCGAAAGGTAAAAATAAATTAACATGCCGCAGTTGGGCGTCAGGGCGACACCACATAAAGGGTTTATATTGAAAAGTAAATGACAGTGCGTGCCACGGTCGGACATCTAAGCGACATCTCGAAAAGGTCTTATAATGAAAGTAAATAACAAGGATGCCACAGTCGGACGTCTGACCGACATCTCAAAAAGGGCTTATATCAAAAGTAAATAACAAGAATGCCTCAGTCGGACGTCTGAGCGACATCACATAAAGGGCTTATATCCAAAAGTAAATAACAAGAATGCCACAGTCGGACGTCTGAGCGACATCACATAAAGGGCTTATATCCAAAAGTAAATAACAAGAATGCCACAGTCGGACGTGTGAGCGACATCACATAAAGGGCTTATATTTCGTCATTTGAATTCAAGTAGCTCATGAAAGTAACATCCTCCCAAGGAATACTCGGTATATAATAATAAACTAGTTTACCACGCTGGGTTTACCACACTCAGTTTCATGCTTATTCTCCGGAGGCATCCTTTGGGGCGACATTGAGATTGACACCGAGGCCGACAACGACATCGAGATGTTGTTCAAGTCCTTGACCATGGACATGGTTACTCGAATGGTTTTCACTCTGCAGAGTTTGTACTCTTTAACCACAGCCAATGGATTTCAGTAGTCACAAAGGACTAGTTCCGTTTACGGTATTTTAGGATAAACACATCTAACCAGTACACACCCATTCCACATTCCGCTGCCAGGAATCACCCTAGGCAACGTTCAAGAAAAAGTCTAAGACGGGGAGGCTACAACCTCGAATAGCTTGGGATCAAATTTATATCGCGCGCTCTAAGGGGTGCCCCCCTCTCGGTCCCAACCGGAAACACCCATGCCCCCTGACAGGATGACGGGCTTTAATCCAGGTCCATGGAACCCTCATCACGGCCCCTCTATTTGGTGTGTACAAGAAAGAGGTTTGCAACTTACTAAACCATATTCTTTGCAGAAAACATGTGGTAGCATGGAGGGAACGAACGGCAACAAGACTTGATCCACGTTAATACTGGAGTTAAACAGTTGATGTAAAACTGGCATGCTTCAACAATACCAACTTGCAACCTATCATGCCACCACATGATCAGGTTATCTCACCATCATATGAACATATCGAATTTCGAAGCTCACTTGCAGCTTGCTTGCATGAAATATAACATTCACAAATGCTTATATAAACATGTCATGAGAAAACCACTTAAGCAATCATGAAAAACACACATCATATCAAAGGTTCAAACATGCTTGCCTGGTTCGGAGTAGTCGGAGTCTAGCTCGGCGAAGTTTGCGGCTCCGTCACTTCCTTCGGTATCTACGTTATAAAAGAAATCGGATACTAACGTAAATACCGTGCGTGCATAAAAATTGTTCCAAATATTTTTCAAATAAAAATGATAAAAAAACTAGATAGAAAAATAAAGATTACAGAAAAAAATCAGCTTAAAATCATCTTTTGTTTAAAAGTTATAAAGGTTTTAATCCACGGACTAATCTATGATGAAACAGAAACTTTCCAGGGGCTAGTTTAGAAAAACAGAAAACGCGTCTGTGGGTGGTGGAGTTGGTCGTCGGCGAGCACCACGTCGACGGCGGCCTCCACTCCGGCGGACGGTGGTTCGGTCGAGGATGATTCTCTCCGAAGGGAGCGGCAAACTCCAAATTGAAGCACGGGTCAGGCAAGCGGGTGCACTAGGATGCTATTGGCATAGTTTGGGGAGCGGGGGTGCCCTCACTAGAGAGAATCTTGCCGGAGCCCGAAGCGGATCAGGGCGGACGGAGTCGGGGAAGAAGGCCTCCTCGAGGTCCTCCTAGCGGCTGGGCGTGGTTCTGGTGAGGTGGAGGAGTGGTGCTGGATCGAAGGCGAGCTTGGGGCCTCCATTTATAGCCGGCCCGAGGCGGTTGCCGAAAACGGGATTACTTCGGCGAGTAATTACGGCGAGGTGGTGGTCGAGCTGACGGCTTAGGTGACTGGGCAGCTGCGGATTGGTTCACTGGTTCCATTCAACGGCTATTCTTGGTACAACTTGGGCGATACTCTAAGCCTTCGACGGAATGGCCTCACGGGCTCGTCGCCGGCAGAGAGCGCGCTCTGCGCCTCTCAGGCCATGGCGACAGTTCTGCAGTGCGCCCAGAGAGACGGCCACGCGGAGGCTCCTGGTGGTGTGGGCAGTGCTGGACGGCGCTGTTCTGCAGCGCTGGCCGCTGCTGGTCGCCATGGGCGGTTCTGCCACCGCGGAAGACGCCGGAGTTGACGTGACACGTCGCCACCGACACTCGCGACCGGCCAAACAACCGTGCAAAGCATTGGATAAGAAGAAGGAGCAGTGATCAACAATCCAAGGCAGCCCCTGGCGAGATTGACGAAGAGTTCTGACGCAAGCGACACTGACGACTGAACTGAAACACTGAACTCTGAATTTGAAAAGAAACAGTGCACACCAGCTATTCGACGAAATGTTTTAAGCATGTGGAAAATTTTTCTTGAGCTGAAACTTGGTGAGGTGATCTCTTGATGCATCTGGAGACTGCCTGAATTATCTCAAAATTTTTGGAAAAGAAAAGGAATGAAATTCACCAAAAATGGCAAATCTGGTCCAAACTTGCAGCAATCAAATTTTGAAAAATTTGAACTGTGGACTAGCAGATCTTGATGGATCTAGGTTGAGGGCACTAAGGACTAGCCAGAGGAATTTATTTGGAACCAAAACTCAAAGGAAATCTAGTAGTTCCTTCGTAAATCACTAAGGTCCAAATAAATGGCAGAAAAAGATTTTGAGTTTAAAATAAATATAATTAAAATCTAGGGGAAGTTGAACTTTGCTGGACTTGATGCTTGACTTGACCCAAAGTGGGGAGGTGGGTTTTGGAAGAAAATTTTCAACATAGGTCATGGCAAGAGAGTAATTTTTGTATGGGGAAGAATAAAATTCATAATTTATAGGAATTCTTTTTAATAAAAAGGAATGGTAAAAACCTTCCAAAATTATTTGTGTTGAGCAAACACAAGATGAAAAATCTTCAAGAACAACAATCAAGGTTGGGAAGAACCCATAAAAATACTTGTCATAAAAGAAATTTTTTAAGAAGGAGAGTCTTTTAGAAAAAAAGTTTAAGTAACCTCCTTCCAATTAATTAAAGAATTTGATAAAAAGCAAATCAAAAATTTTGGAGTGTTACAGTGCGGTCACTGGAGCTAGAATCGTTCATATTGACTAAGTTGAGAAAGCCCTCCGTCAACTTAGTAGGCCCACAAGTCAGCATGCCACTATACTGGGTCCCAGCTAGAAGGGGGAGTATTCATTTTTTTTGTGCGTAATAAGGAGGCACTTCCTTACGTGCGAAGATATAGCTGGTGGGTCCAAGCTGTCAGCGGCGGTAACATTTTTTTCGCGAAATTCAGAGGCCCTTTCGGTGGGTCCCAGATGTCAGGTGGAGGAATCATTATTTTCCGCGTAATAAGGAGGCATTTCCTTGCGTGCGACCATGGACCCAGCTGTCAGCCTATCCACGTCAAATCAGTCTTCAGATGCATGTCGATCGTTGACCCACGTTGACTAGGCCGCGCCGAGAGCACCAGGGGTGGTGGACGACGACGAGGCCTAGGAAGGGAACGACACGGAGCCGAGGAAGACTTCGGCGATTGTTTCCCACGCGGAGGGAGTATGACTGTCTGAGGGTTTACTTGTTCGTCTGCCGTCACCGGAGAATAACAACAGGTGTGGGTGAGTAGAGGATGGCTAGGCCATCAATAGAATACGATGGGCGGTGAGGCCTCGCACGGCAGCACTGGCGGCATGCGAGGAGGAGAGCGAGCAGTCCCGTTGGTGCTTGTTTGAGCGGCCGGAGCAGAAGAGCATTGAAGAAGAAGACGACGGCCGTTGGATGGACATCCAACGATCCTTTGCTGTCGTCAACCTTTTTAGGAAAGCCTCAAATCTATGGAAAACAACATACATCCCATCTGCCATTATTTCTAATAATTTACAGCCCATTTGCTAATTCTTAAGGTTTTTGGAGCCCATACTCTTTTGTTAGCATTACAGCCCATATTGTGGCCACGGTTAAAAATTATCACGAAATTTTGCATATTACAGTGCGGTCCGAACTGTTTTAATCCCAAATTTCGAGTCACATTCAAACTGATTTTAAAAATAAATGTATATCAATGTAAAATCCAACAAATTGTCCACGCATAAAAATCAATGGAATTTAAAATCCCGAACTGAAAAAAAGAAATTTGAAACTAGTTGCTAGTTTGATGTGTTTTAAAAATGTACAGCCCATTTCTCATTACTGATAGGCCATTTTCTCGGCCAGCAGAATGAAGCTCTCCTTGTCTTGAAAGATTTGTAGCCAAACAGGTCTGACAAAGCGACTTACTTGGCAAATCACAAAAAAACTGGGTTGTGGCCGTGGACCCAGCTGTCAGCCTCTCCACGTACAGTACTCTTCCGATGGAAGTCGGTCATTGACCACATTCACCACGTCGCGCCGAGAGTACCAAGGCGGTGGACGACGGGGAGGCCTAGGAAGGGGACGACGCGGAGCCAGGGAAGACGCGACAGTGGATGCCCACGCGGAGAGGAGTACGAGGGTTCACTGGTTCGGCTGCGGTGTGAGGCTGCCGTCGCCGCAGAATAACAGGGGTTGTGTGTGAGTAGAGGGGTGCCCTGGCCAGAAGTGGGAGTAGTAGGGGGCAGTGAGGCCTCCGCGGCATCATAGCCGGCCACGGGAGGCAGGAGCATGCGGCACGACCGGCGCTGGTTTGGGCGGCTGGAGCAAGAAGACCAGAGGTTGAAGAAGCACTACTGCCGCTGGATGAACATCGTATGGTAACTGGAGCTAGAATCGTTCATATTGACTAAGTTGACAAAGCCCTCTGTCCCCGTCAACTTGTTAGACCCACAAGTCAACCTCCCACGATGCTGGGTTCCAGCTGGCAGGGGGAGTATTCATTTTTTTTGTGCGTAATAAGGAGGCACTTCCTTGCATGTGAAGATAGCTGGTGGGTCGACTGTCGGTCGGAGGGGCACGTTTTTGAAAACAGAGGCCCTTCCGTGGATCCCAGATGTCGGTGGAGGAATCAAATACTTGAGAAGGCGTCTGAGAACAAGCTAGTGTACCAAGAAAGAGGCGTTGTTGAGTTTTAGAAAAAGAGACGTGCTCTCAGCTGGTTCAATTCAAACCTAGACTATGACTATATATGGTGCTATGCTACTCTGCAAGTAATGAAACTAACATATCCAACATTCGCTTCTCCTCTTCTCTACTTACTCTGCCTAGCATCAGAAGCTTTGGCCGCAGCAACCATGTCCGCTGGCTGCCCGTCCACCTGCTCTTCAGTAGGCAACAACCAAATATGCGCCAAGTCGCCACCCATACCATCGCCTATGGGTCTCATCACACCCCCGCCGGCACGCGCACTGCAGCCGGTTGCTCATCGCTACCCGCTGTCGTTGGTGTGGTGCCACTGCTGCAAATCACGCAGAGTTATCCTTCGCGTCTCAACCACAATCCTCAACCCTGGCCGAGTCTTCTACAAATGCCCGAATCATGGGGTAATAATATGTTTAAGTGTTGTTCTGCTGCTTTCAGTTGCTGATTTTTTAATAGTTTGGTTGATGATCTTCCAATTTGATTCGTGCAAAAAGGGAAGATTCGTGTGATTTGTATTTACGGGAAGTTCTTGATGTGGGGAGTGCAACTCGTTGATTATTTGGTTAGCGAGGAATGCCAATACCAGCGAGGTTGGGGTGTTGGACAAATGGCAAGGAACGACGGAAGAGGAAGATGCAGAGCGAAGGTTAAAGATGCAGTTCCTCGATCATGGCCAAGCAATAGCTGCTGAACGGCCTTGACATCAATGAGGAGATGAAAGAGCTTGTGAAGATAATGGGCAAAATCGATGTGCTCTATAGGATGATTGTCTCTTTATTTGCAGTGTATGTAGCACTTCGTGATGTATTCGATGGCTATGACATGAGCACTTTGCTGAAACTAGTAATGAATGGAACCTGTAGCGTGCTGGGCGTAGTGTTGTGAACATCTAATGATTTCTATTAACGGAAATCGGGGTATCCCTTTGCTCATAAATAAATAAATAGCGAGAGGTCCTTTTGGTAATAAATAAATAAATTAGCAGAGGACCTGTCGGGTCAGCTTTGTTCTCATTCGAAGACGTCGAGCAAATTGCAGTCCAACAACAAACTATGTCATAGAATTCAAGTTTCACAGCCAAATATGAGTACAACTAAACAACGATGTCATCATGTTTTAGTCGTCATACAATCACCAAACACAAATCAGCATACATAACTAGTGATGTTCTAATAGGAAAATACTAAACAACATGTTCATCAGGTTTCAGTTGTCATAGCAAACACAATTTCACATAGTAGATAAAAAAATGTCTTCTGACAGGCAAATATGACAAAAGCAATGTAATCATCATCCGCAGCAGCAGCGTCAACATCTTCGCCATGTGTATCAGTCTGAATCGTAATTCCCCATGGTGTCATCTTCTTCTTCGTCCTCAACATCCTCGAACATTGGCTTCTTCTTGATCAACTCTTGTATGTCCACAAGACGACGAGCAATCTTTTCACGGCGTCATTGGCGTGATGGTTCTCAAAGATATTAGGAACATCTGTGTTATCTTGTACATCAGGAGCAGTGTAAGCATCATCTTGTTGTGCAACTTCATTAAATGAATTCTCTGCTCAAACCTTTGCACTACTTTCCAATCATCGCTACGTGCAAATGTGTCTTCCAAGAAAATATATGTGTTGCTTGATTTGCCAAAATAAAAGGCTCGTTGATCCAGTACACCGCCTTGACTTTGATGGATTTGAAATAATCATCGCTCTGCGTTTTGCAATCCCGAAAACATGTCATACCAACGCAAAAGACAATGTAACCACACAATCGATGATCCTCGAATCGAGATATAACGCAACTGAACAATGTCTTTTATGTTAGCATACATTTCAGTTGTCTCTTTGTCATACGTATCCGTGCTCATGATGGCAATGTTTTGTGTCTTCCTGCCTTCGTCTCGTGCAAGGGTGTTGTAGCACACATCTCCAACAACGCAAGATTCATAATGTCTTACCTGAGTATCAGGACCCATTGCTAGTGTGTAAAGGGCATCATCAACTGCGTGCCCATCCTCCCGCATCTTCTTAACCCATGGTTAGAAAATAGACAAGCTGATCATCTTATGTACTCAATATATTAAAAAAACCGACAGTTTCAATTCAAAAGCTTACATGGCTCTTGAACCATTTCGCAAATCCTGCCACAACCAGTTTGTCAATGTTTCTTGGATTTTTCAGTAGTAACTCCTTTTTGTAGATGCTGCACAACATAGTGATCGCGTCAAACATCTAAATATATAAGAATGTGCTGCATGTTTAGTAGATTACGATGTATAAGCTGCAGTACTTAGCACTTACTTGATATAAGGTAGTATCTCAGGACAGTTATTCAACATGTACCAAACCATTTTGTCCAAATCTTTAGGTTTGTCCTCTTGTCGACTCTTGCCTATAACTCGAACAGAATAATCGAAAACATTGAGCCCGGGATTGTCTTCATCCACGTCTTTGCTAAGCTGACTAGCTGTTTCAGTCTATTTTGAGCAGAATGTCAACGCTTCTGTAGCAATGTAGGCCTCTGCAATGGAACCCTCGAGTCTAGCTCTCTTCCTAACATAGCCCTTGAAAGTGCCTAGCCGCCTTTCAATAGGGTACATCCAGCCATCTTGCTTTGGACCTCTAAGTAGTGCCTCATCAAGTAGATGAACAGCCAAATGCACCATCACATCAAAGAAGGCTGGAGGACATATCTTCTCAAGGTCGCATAGGATAGTTGGTATCTTGTCTCTAAGACGCTGCAAAGCATTTATCCTGATATTTCTACTGCAGAGTTCCCTGAAGAATTGTCCCAACTCTGCAATTGCTCTGTATAAGTCAGGGCGACCCAATCCTCTAAGGATAACAGGTAAAACCCTTTGAAGTATGTCGGTGTACAAAAGAAGGGGCGCATCTTTGTACCCCTTACTTGTGCACGGGCAATCAGAGCCGCGCCCACGGCCGCACCAAGCAGAACAGGGGAGGTGAACCGAGGTAAAACCGAGTCCCAAGACAATCAAGACGATGCCAAGGCCAAGAACATAAAGAAGAAGGGCGGAGGTTTCCCCGCAAGACTCTTGCTTAGGGATTTGCTCAACAACCCGGCAAGACCCTTGCCGGGGTAGCACGCCCAAACACCAACAGAGCGAGCCGCCCTTGAGCCCACGGTCTCCAACACCGTCGACCATGTTGGAACTAGGGCTCGGGAGGCACCTCCATGGTGGCATGCAGATCTTTGTGAAGACAAGGAATATTCAAGATCAGATAAGGATTAAAAGACGAAGGTCCTCGGGAAGACCCTTGCCGAGGAGAGCCATAAGACCCCCGGCAAGATCCTTGCCGGGGATAACAGCACGCCATGGCAAGACCTTTGCCGGGCCACCCGGCAAGGCCCTCACCAGGGGCGCCAGCGGGGCCACAGCTAGGCCCGCACCAACAAAGTCACCACCGCCGTTCGCACGCAGTTGCCAGCCCAACCAGCTGGGCAGGCACCTACGTGGCAACATGAAGCTTCCAGGCCAACTCGGCACACGCCTGCGTGGCGGCATGCAGATCTTCGTGAAGGCTCCACCACCGTGCCACCACAGGTGCATGCCTGCCTACATGGCGCCGCATGCATCCTTGGCCAGGGCGTGTGTCGAAGCAAGGAGGAGCGGCGACGGACGGGATGGGCCTCGCTCCCGTCCCCGATAAAGCTAGGGGACACCTCAGCGACGCATTAAATGCATCTTGTCCTGTAATACGAGCGATAAGCTCGCAGTACTGTACGCCTTTCCACCTCCTGTGTGCCACTGTGGCAGCCCCTTTCGACTATAAAAGGAGGCCCTTGGCATACTGGAGAGGGATTCGGCTCTTTGGAACCACACACCCCACCACAGCTAGTTTGAGAGCTCAAGAACTCTCTAAAATACACCCACCAAAGCAGGACTAGGGTTTTACGCATCCTCGCGGCCCGAACCTGGGTAAACGATCCTTGTGCTGATTACTAACCCTGCTCTTCTCGCAACCCTGCGCCCTGGCAACCGTAGTAGGGATTCTTGTGATCCCATAGGTGTCGTTCCACCGACATCTTTGGCGCGCCAGGTAGGGGGCACAATTGTGAGAATCTGGTCTAGTAACTAGCCTAGCAGTTCTTCATCGCCATGGCTCCCAAGAAGGAGACGGCCAGGAGAAAACACGGCGCTGCCTACGAGCGCGAAGGACGCCAGCGCGGCAACAGAAAAGCTAAGTCATTTAGAGCCTTGAGTTATTTCCATTTATACATAAGGTTATCGTCCTCAGAGAACTTGCCTATATGAGAAACCTGCACGCAAAGCCCCCCCCTCCCCCCCGATTGGCAACGCCCTTGTTCTGTTTTGAGTCTGCTCAACAGCTCAAGCGGCCGCGTCGAGAGTGGCGGGTAGCCTCCCGTGCCAGCAGCGCTCGATTCGACTCGAGTCAAGCTCGGCAGTTCGGGCGGCCGCGCTAAGGGCGGTAAGGTGGTTCGCCCGGCATCACGCACACCCAGTAGGCCAATGGGGATCCGTCCCCAAGACGCCGCCTTGGGTTTACGCGCCGGCAAACCTACCCAGTTAACGTAGGGTGGACATACAAAGGGAGATCGAACAGGAAAATAACATGCATAATCTCAAAGTACTGCGAGTTATATTACATCAATTATTCTGTGGTTCTAACCAAAGATAGAAATTGTCTTAGCCATGAACACAGAAGCGACGATAAGAAATGGGTGCCTAATCCGGCGCTGGCCCTCCGCCTCGAAATTCAACGACACCGCCGATGATGGGCTTGATGCGCCTCCTGGCGGGCGCGAGGTCGAGATCCTCCGGCAAGCTCTCCACCAAGTCAAGTCGAGGTCGGGTACCAAGATGCCACCTTGGTGAGAACCTTGGTCATGGCACCACAGCAAAGCCTCCGGGCCTCGTCGGCCAGCGAGTCCACCCGGTTGGAGTGAAGCTGCTCCAGAGCCCCGAGACCGCACTCGAAGAACAAGGTCAGGTTGGCGTTGGTGGTCCCGCTGTGCTCTGGGGCGTACCTCACGTTTGGCATCCCCATGGTAGCCAGCTGCACGGTGATCCTACCGGTGACGTCCTCGAGGCGGCCGATCCAATGGTTCACACCCTCCTTGAAATCTTTATGCTCGGCGGCCTCGTTCCTCTGCAACTGCTTCTCGGTCTCCAGCTCCTTGGCCAGGGTCCCCTCCCGGGCTTTGGCCTCCGTGAGCATCCCCTCAAGACCCTCCAGCTTCAGCGTGAGGTCCTTGATGGACTTGTTAGCCTTGAAGAGCTCCCTGGCCTTGCTGACAGCCGCGCCCTGTGCCTCCGTCAGGGCACTGTTAAGCATGTCCTTCTCCTGGGACAGCTTCAGGGCCTGCTCCTTCAGCCTGTCGCGCTCCACCTCCAGCTCCTTCACCTTGCCGGCATGAACCTGGGCCTAGGCATCGAGCGCCTCTTTGTGCCTCCGCTCCTGCTCACTAGTCCGCTGCAAGACAAGCTTCCCCACCTCTTCATCCTTGCCGCGGAGCACGGCGTCAAGCTTCCCCTCACGCGCGGCAAGGTCCTCCTCCTAGGAATTCAGTGCAGGCTCGTGCTGGGTCCGGGCGGCTTCGGCGGCGGCGGCCAAGTTCTTCGTTGTCTCTTGGGCCTTCTCGACGTCGGCCAGCTTCATGGTGAGCTCCACATCACGCTTGGCCAACTCTCCCTGGGCGGTCCTCAGCTCCTCGTGAACCTGGCGGAACCAGTCCTGCGTCTCGGCAATGCGCTTCTGGAGGTCCGCCTCTGCCTTCTCCACCACCGATGTCCTGGACTTGGCCTTGACCAGGTGGGCACGATGGAGCGCCTGGAGCTTCTGGAAGCTGGCGCCCATGGCGTGGAGGAGCCGCTCTTCCTGGGAGCCGTCGCCACCAACGCTCGTCTCGTCGACGACCTCAATCCCGGCGGCGGCAAGCACTTCGTCGTCGAACACCTCTCCTCAGCAGGTGTCACGGTGCTCGGCCGCGCCTAGAAGGTGGACGAACAAGTGGTCACTCACCTCGGTACTTGCCGGGCGGGCAGCCCAGAGAGGAGGAAGGCGGTCATCAGCGAGCTCCTCCTCCTCCTCGGCAGCAGCCCTGCTGGCCTCCCCGGCAGGCCCCTTGCCGGCCTCCTCAGCGGCGGCCTTGTCGGCCTCCCCGGCAGGCCCCTTGACGGCATCCTCAGCAGCGCCCTTGGCGGCCTCCTCGGCAGCGATCTTCTCGGCGTATGCCTCGGCGGCCTTGGCAATGTCCTCGATGATGGCGTCCACGTCCTCTGGGTTCACCGAGGAGGAATCTGGACACCAAAGAAGGGAGTGAGGCAAGGCCAAGACCAAGAGCCAGAAAGAAAAAGTAACAGGGAGGAAAGGTGAGCGACTTACCAGTGCCAATGCCAGGCTGGGAAAAAGAAGTCCCCTCCCAGCCAACATTTGGCGTCGAGGGAAAGCCTCCAGCGCCCAAGTTCTCCTCCTCCTCCTCCATGTGCGTGGGCTCGGTGCTTGGCGCCCTTACCGGGAACGCCCCTCGGGGCGGCGTGGTCGATGGGGGTGGCGTGTTGGGAGTAGCCTTCTGCGGCTCCTCCTCCTGCCGCTCTCCTCCTGCATACCCGGCAAGGTTAGCACCAAAGTATCGTACCCCTGACACATGTTGACAAGGGGAGAGTAGTGAGCTTACGCTGGGGGCTGGGCCGGGGGCTACTGTCCGGGCTACTCAGCACCACCAGTGGCGCCCTTGAAGTACCAGACGGGGGCTGGCCGCCCACCGAGGTCTTGGCCCTCTTCACCCTGTGGGCCAGCATCTCCGTGTCCCTGCAAAGATGAAAACAAGTCAAGACAAGTGACACAGATTGAGGAGACAGAGATGACGGGAAATAGCCAGATACTTACTCGTCGTCCACCTCCTCCTCTACTGTTTTCCACTTTCTCCTCGGGCTGAGGGATCCGAAGTCAAAAGTGAACCCCGCGTCGGCATCTGCCGGAGGAGGGGAGGAGTGGGGAGTCTGCGTGCGCTTGGACGAAGAAGAAGCAGATGCCTTCTTCCTCGCTGTCGCGGCCTTCACCACCTTCTTCGCCGCCGCGGCCCTCGTCTGATGCGCGGACTCCTCCAGGGACTTTAGCCGACGTGCGGCCCTGACGGGCCGCGCCGGCTCACCGGAAGTGGTCCGCCACAGGACTCGCCCTCTCCCCGTGGCCGGAGGGTCAACAGCCCCGGCCTCCTCCTCCGACGTCTCGTCGGCCGCCTCCTCAACCAGAGGAGCCTCGGTGCCGGCGCTGCTGGCTTCTCCGGAAGCTGCCGCCCATCGGGCGAGCTCCTCCTCCTCCACGACCGTCACGTCCTTATCCTCCACACCACCAGCACTGCCGGCCTCCTCGGCAAGATTCGCCCCCATTGCCCTGGCGGCGTTGTAGTCCAGCTCCGCTTGGGTGGTGTCCTGGATGAGCAGCCGCTCGGCGTCGGCGTTGACGTATCCCTCGTGCAGGGTGTCAAAGAACTCCTGCACCTCGACGTTCTCCGGCTCGGCCCAGCTTGGTCAGGCCATGCAGCGTTACGGTCGGCATCATGGCGATGATGTCGGTCGGCGAAGTGTTGCACAATAGGACCACTCCGCCGGCAGCGAACAAGGGCCCTTGAAGACCTTGCGGCCTTCACGGCTGACCCTCGCGACCTTGCCGGTCTGCTCGACCTCGCCGTCGCGCCCACATCGGCGGGAAGGATTCACGACAGAAATGGGCGTGCCCCATCACTGTGAAATTGTGGTCGAGGCTGGGGCGGAGCCGCATGATGTCGGCGGGGTTCGTGAAGAGCCGGGCTGACCTCCCCTTGTTGTGCAATGGAGCGATCCGGCGGCGGATGAAGTCCGTCCCGATCATCTCGAGGGTGAGCCCGGCCTCGGTCAGCTGAAGGATCCTGGTGGTGGCAATCGTGAGCTTCTTGTCGTCAGCGTCGACGTCGCTCCAATCACTTCTGCAGACCGGCGGCACCCGGCGAACTTCGCAGAACGCCGGCGGGTCCTTCTCTTCAATCCAGCACCACCGGCCCCGCCATTCTTCCCACCTCTCCTTCATGGCGTCATCCGGGTACGCTCCCTAGGACCTTGGGATCCAGGTGTTGCAACCAGAAATGGCGCCTAACGTTTGGATCCGAGGGAAGAAGTAATGGCGGAAGAGCGCCGTGTTGGGGTGCACCCCGGCGAAACCCTCACAGAGGTGCGCGAAAGGGCCATGCACGCCACCGCATTTGGGGTAAAATCCAAGAGGCGGAAGCCAAAGGTGTGCATGATGTCGCTGAAAAAATCGGAGAAGGGAGGACAAAGCCACTGGGAAAAATAGTCGACAAAGAAGGGTACCGATTTGGGGCAGCCTCGGCAGCTTATGCAGGATGACGTGGCTGGATGCCCCGACTTCTCTCCCCCTTCACCCCCACAGGGGCTTGAAGAGCTTCAGGCTCGAACACGTCAAGCTGTCGAGGGAAGAAGGTGGACTATGTCCGCTGCACCGCCAAAGACACTCTCGAGCGGCTCCGCCGCTCAAGCATCATAGCTACTCCTTGCCCTTGCTGGATTTTTGCGCCATGGCGGTGGGGAGGGGGCCAAGAAACAGAGGACGGCGGGAATGCAATGGCAGCGAGAAAGAGCGAAGCATCGGGAAGAAGAGGAAGGCGAATGGAGGCTTACGAGATTGGGGTTCTTGTGAAGGGTAAAAGGAGCAGTCGCCTGCGTTATCCTTTTTATGGGGGAAGGTGCGGGTCGTGCTGCCCATTTCTCGCGATGTGACACATGCGTCGTGAACCCTCCGCATGTCACGCACGCCACGCCGCACCCTGCCACGTCAGCGAGTCGTGGGAAGCGCCAAAAGTTTACCGTGGTAAAACCGCCTCTGCCGCGCACCATTTTGGGCCTGGCCCAACAACGTGTCGCGCTTATGTGTGGCCCATGCCGGGGCTCTGTCGGTGTACAAAGAAGGGTGCATCTTTGTACCCCTTACTTGTGCACGGGCAGTGAACGCATGCAGCCACGGCCGCACCAAGCAGAACAGGGGAGGTGAACCGATGTAAAACCGAGGCCCAAGACAATCAAGACGACGCCAAGGCCAAGAACGCAAAGAAGCAGAGGGGCGGAGCAGTTTCCCCTGGCAAGACTCTTGCCGGGGACGGCCTCAGCAACCTCGGCAAGACCCTTGCCGGGCAGCACACCCAAACACCAACAGAGCGAGCCGCCCTTGAGCCCACGGTCTCCAACACCGTCGACCACGTTGGAACTAGGGCTCGGGAGGCACCTCCATGGTGGCATGCAGATCTTTGTGAAGACAAGGAACATTCAAGATCAGATAAGGATTAAAAGACTATGGTCCTTGGCAAGACCCTTGCCGAGGAGAGCCATAAGACCCCCGGCAAGATTCTTGCCGACGACGACAGCACGCCACAGCAAGACCCTTGCCGGGCCACCCGGCAAGGCCCTCACCAGGGGCACCAGCGGGGCCACAACCAGGCCTGCACCAACCAAGTCACGACCGCTATTCGCATGTAGCTGCCAGCCCAACCAGCTGGGCAGGCACCTGCGTGGCAACATGCAGCTTCCAGGCCAACTCGGCACACGCCTGCTTGGCGGCATGCAGATCTTCGTGAAGGCTCCACCACCGCGCCACCTCAGCCGCCTGCCTACCTACATGGCACCGCATGCATCGCTGGCCAGGGCGCGTGTCGAAGCAAGGAGGAGCGGCGACGGACGTGACGGGCCTCGCTCCCGTCCCCGATAAAGCTAGCGGACACCTCAGCGATGCATTAAATGTGTCTTTTCCTGTAATACGAGCAATAAGCTCGCAGTACTGTACGCCTTTCCACCTCCTATGTGCCATTGTGGCAGCCCCTTTCAACTATAAAAGGAGGCCCTTGGCATACTGGAGAGGGATTCGGCTCTGTGGAACCACACACCCCACCATAGCTAGTTTGAGAGCTCAAGAACTCTCTGAAATACACCCACCAAAGCAGGACAAGGGTTTTATGCATCCTCGCGGCCCGAACCTGGGTAAACAATCCTTGTGCTGATTACTAACCCTACTCTTCTCGTAACCCTGCGCCCCGGCAATCGTAGTGGGATTCTTGTGATCCCATAGGTGTCGTTCCACACCGACAAAGTAGGACGTGGCAGTCATGAGTTTTCAACCCTTGTACCTTGTTTCCATCTGCACTTACTCTCCTTTCAGGGTTGGAAGCAAATCCATGTGGGAATCTCACATGTGACAGGACCTTGCAGAATTATTTTCTTTTTACCTTGTCCAAGACGTACACAGCTGGTGCCATATCACGTGGTTTACCTTCATCTTGCACCTGCAAATCCTGTCTGATACCCAGGTGTGTCAAATCAATCCTAGATTTTAAGGTATCTTTCGTCTTGCCTTCAATATTAAGAAGTGTGCCGACAATGATGTCACATATATTTTTCTCGATGTGCATCTATCGGATTTCGGGTTCCGGCAGACCCTTGAGGTTCGAACACTGGGGTGCGCATGGAGATCTTTCCCCTACCAGCTCACGCGTGAATGGTTAGTGAGGGATCTAAACTAGGAACAAAGAACTGCACAAGAGACACAAGGTTTATACTGGTTCGGGCCACCGTTGTGGTGTAATACCCTACTCCAGTGTGTGGTGTGGTGGATTGCCTCAGGGGCTGATGATGAACAATACAAAGGGAGAACAACCTCGCGAGGGGCTGTTCTTGAGCCGGTGCGATGAACTGCTTGGGTGAGTTCGACCGCTTCTCTCTCTCTGGTAGGCTCAACCCGTCTTGGTCTGTCTGTCCATGATCTCTCCCCCCTCTCTCTCTGTGGTGGCTAGTCCTATTTATAGAGGGAGGCCCTGGGCCTCTTCCCAAATAATGAGCAGGAAGGGCGCCAACAATTGGCCATTTTGAAGGGGAACATCTAGTACACTTATCCGGACTAATTTTGGTCTTTGGCTGCCAAAGGCTCGTGATGTGCCGCCGATCCCAGGCTCCACGATGACCTCCGATTCTGCCGCTCTGCTGGTCTTGGTCTTGTTGCACCGGGCGTAACCTTTACTCGATGCCTTGGCACGTGCTTGCCTCATTTGCACCAAAGGGAAATGAGGACATACTTGAGTTGGCGCCCGCCCCAGTCTCGATCGTCATGGCTTGCGTCATGGGGCACCCTCGTGAGGTACCCTGCCTTGATCTCTCCGCCTCCTCGTGAGCCTGCCTGACGAGGCTGCTCCTGAGGAAGGTTCACGCTAAATCCGCCCATGATCTCAGCCCCTCGCGAGGTCTTGAGCTTGAGCGGATGAAGCTGGGCCTCGCTGGGCCCCCACTTGAGCCATGCCGCAGGCCGCAGGCAGGCAAGTCTGGGGACCCCCGTTCCCAGAACGCCGACAGTAGCCCCCGGGCCCAAGGCGCGCCCGGACTTGGCTTAGCAGAGAAGCGAAGGGGCAAGTGCGAAGCGCCGCGAGCCCCAACAGCCTGCCGCCTTGGGTGCCGCGTGGCGATTGATTGGTCGTGGGCGCCTCCGCTTCCCCATGATGCCTCGGTAACCGTCCGGCTTGACAAGTCCCTGCACGCAGAAATGGGTCATGATTACCTGTGATCGTGGAGGCCGACGGTTGGCCTCCTCCGGCTATAAGTACGGAATGGCGCAAGCCCTTCCGGTCCATCTCTTCTTGCTACTCCTTCCTCTCCATCCTTGCCCTTGCTCCACATTGTGACAATGGCTCCGATCCGCCGGTTTTCTGCAGAAGAGAAGGGAAAGGCCCCCTGAGAGGGTCCCGACCCGCTTCCGCCCGAATAAGCGGCTAGTCCTCTTGCCGCCCGAGATGAAGGCGCTGGCGAGAGGTGTCGAGGCCCTGAAATGCGAGCAGTCGCCGCCAGGGAGTTCCGCGCTGCCCTTTACGCCCGCGCCGAGGGCCCCTGAGAAGTAGACGCCGAGCGCAGCAGACGACGCCGCCCGTCGGCGCCGGCGGAGTCCGCACGGCAGTCGTCGTTCCTCATGGAGTCCATGCCGGGCTCCTCCGAGCTTGTGCTCACGCCGCCATGCCTCCTCGATCTTGGATTCGCCTTCCTCCTTCCTTCGCCTTGAGATCCCGCGAGGGCTCTGCTCGAGCTCTGGTTGCAACGCTGGCTACTCTGCACCCTGCGACCGGGCGGAGGTTGCGATTGTCGCTCGGGCAAGGTCTACATGACCGAGGCTGGGGCGAGATCGCCCGGTCTGCCGGACAAAGGCGCTCGTGATTCACCTAGAATATGATGGCGCCTCCTTGATGTTCTTCAAGGTCTTCGACGCGGAAGGACGCCGGCTGGAATGCTGCCCCGAGAAGGGCGGTCAGGGCGTCGTCGTGGCGAGGACTAGGCCCGCTGGTCGCCCCCTCAGCAGCTCCTCGGGCAGCAGCGAAGGGGTCGGAGGATCCAGCGCCTCCGCCGAGCTTCTGGCGACTCCGGAGACGAGCGATGACAGCTACGAGCCCCCGAGCCCACGTCGCGCTCGGATCTGGGCGGGCGCTTCAGGCTACCGGCGCCGGTGATCTGGATGGGGTTGATGTCGGCGCCTCGCGGCCCACTGTTGATGATGGCGTCTCCTGTGGAGGCATGCGTAGTCAGCGTTCCTTAGGATTAGCACATTTTATTTCCTGCAAAGAATCAAGTAGCACCCGCTGAAGTATATGGCGCTGGCCATGTCTTTGTGAATATTATTTCCTTATGATGAATCGGTCACGAGATGCTTGTTCTGCGCCCCAGCTCAACTCCCCTTTCTTTCCTCCGCGAGGATTGGTGCTCTCTGCTGTTGACAGTGTCCGGTCCCGGTGGGCTCCAGCCATCGGCTGGTATGACAGGTCGCGATGCCGTGGTTCAAGGCCGGAGGTGGCGCCCGAGGTCGATAAGAGCCCACAGTCACGATGCTCGGGAGGTCCCCTTTAGCGCAAGCAGCCCTGCAAGAATAAGAAAGGTAGGCAGCTTTGCCGTGGCAGAGCGGCAGAGGCGAGGGTTTTAAGCGAGGCGGATCAGTTTTGCGTGACTTATCTTGCGGGTTTGGGCGGCGTTCGATGAGGTGCGTGCACTGCAGCGGCAAGCGAGGTGTGGCTGGGTTGGGTCCTCGTGAGCTTCTTCCTCTCCCCGCGCTTTCCTTAATGCTCTCGTCCTCGGTCCCGGCCCTCGGCGAGCTCGACCGCCGCCGGTATAACAGTCGCGATCACGGTGGGTCAAGGCCAGGGTGAGGGCTGGAGAGCTAGTAAAGCCCATGAGTCGCGATGCTCGGTACCCCCTTTAGCGTGCAAGCAGGTCGCACGGAGAGGAGGAGAGAAGGCTCGCGATGCCGTAGCGTTACTCCGGGCAGGTCCTGTACCAATCACGAGAGGAAACAAGGTTAAATCGTTACGGTTGCCACCAACCATTGGTCGCTCGAGGGTGATCGGGGGCGAGAGGCTTGGTGAGGTGGCGCCTTGCGGAACTGCAGCGACGAGCCAACCACTCAATTTGTCGGTGTTGTAGGGGCGGACCCGTGCGCCAAGTGTCGTGCCTGGCGGCGGCTCAAAGGTAGGTGTCTATCGAGCGGCGATTAGGTCAAGCACGTTATGCACGAATAAGCAAATCCATCTAGATAGGTGCGGAGAAGGCATACGCCGTTGGGTGCGGCCCGAGCAGCTTGGGGATAATGCAGCCTAAGGCGCCCCAACAAGGTAAGTAAAGAACATAAGCAAAAGCGGATACATGCATGAGGGCGGACCCACCTTGACACAGGAATGATGCAGCCCGAGGCGCTCCAGCTGGCGGAACTTGGAAAGGTTTCACGATATGGTCGGAGATGGCGGGATGTTGAGGTAGCGGATGGCGCGTGGCGGAAGCCGGCCCTCACGAGCCCTCGGGACACAGAGCCTCGGGAGGCTCAGGGAGTCTGAGGTTCCTCGAGAACCATCTCCATCTCTGCCAGGACCGCGCATTGCTTGACCTCCTGAGCCTCCAGGCACACCTCGGCGGTGCCGATGGGCGGCGACGCGTTCGGCGGGGCGAAGGCATGCAAGCGTGGCTGTGAAGTGGACCCTCATAGCCCCAGCGTGAGGGCCAGGCGCTCTCGAGGCGCGCGGTTGAGCCTGGTATGTCGATGCAGATTTGCAGCCCGGCATCCTCGCTGGATCTGGGGCCCACGGCGAAACAGCAGCGGCGGCCAAGCATGACTCTTGACTCCTGTAGCTCTGGATGCTCCTCGTGATGAACTCACGAGGTTTGGCCCTCCTTGCCTCATATCTTCCTGAGGGAAACGTGCCTCGAAGCACGCCTCCAAGTGGTGCCCGAGCGCCTCCCTCGTGACTCTGTCTAGGTCGGTGGCTCGACATGAAAGAGCCCCCGAGCCTCGCCGGAGGAGGGCGCCGGGCGCGCCTTCCTATGCGACAGAGGGTGGCCCCCCTTGAACGGGCGCGGGTCCTGTTGCCAAGCCTCCGGAGGTGCCTATCCCATGAGAGCTTGGACCAGGTGAAGCCTTCTTCTTCTTGGGGATCGCCTCGGGAAGTCTCCCGCCCCTGTGATCTGGGTCTTCGATTGCTGCGGCTTGGAAGGCACGCTCAAGAGAGCACACTGCATCCCTTTCCTCACAAGGCACTGTGATGACTCCTCCGGTTCCTGGCATCTTGAGGACATTGTAGCCATGGTGAGTCATCGCCATGAACTTGGCCAAAGCTGGGTACCCGAGGATGGCATTGTATGGCAGACGAATGTCGGCGACGTCGAAGTCGATGAGCTTGGTGTGGTAGTTATTGCGCTTTCTGAAGGTGACGGGAAGACGAACTTGCCCTGCCGGGACGGTGGAGCCATCGGTGACTCCTGAGAAAGGCTTGGTCAGCTGAAGATGATCGTATGGCACTTGGAGATCATTGAATGTCTCGACAGATAGGACGTTGAGTCCTACTCCGACATCGATGAGGGTCCTGGTGACTTGCACGTTGCTGATGACTGGTGAGCAAAGCATAGGGAGGACTCCGGCCGTTGCTGCGCACTTGAGCTGATCCGCCGAACTGAACGTGATAGCGCACGACGACCACCTGAGAGGGCGAGTGGCCTCTGGCTTGTGGAGGACTGCATTCACCTGACGAGCAAACTGCTTGAAGATGCGCTGAGAGGCTGGGGCCTGAGCACCACCCAGGATGCAAGCGATCGCACGCGGCTCCTGGAAGCCCCCAGCCCCCACGTACAGATGATTGTCTTCGTACCTCCTTGGCAGCTGCGGAAGAGGTGGGAGCCCTGCGTTGCCTTGAGAGCGGTCCTCATGAGGCTGGTCTCTCCAACCTCCCTCGTGAGGCTTGTCCTGCCAGCGGTCCTCGTGAGGTCTGTCACACCATCCTTGGCAAGGGCCACGGTCTTCCCAGCGTCCTTTGCCTCTTCCTCCTCCTCGGCCGTAGCACCGATCACTGCGCTCGGGGCGTCGGCCGATACGCCCTTCTCGCACGGCCCTAAGCTCCTGGCATTCGTTGGTGTTGTGGGTGTGGAGATCGTGGTATACGCAGTACCGGCTGCCCTTGGATGACTTGGGCTGATTCCTGCCTCGCTTGGTGTCTGGTTATGCCGCGAGCACAGTAGCCCCCTTGCGCTTCACGTCCTTGGCCTTGGGCTTGTTCTCTTCTGGGTCGGCAGCCGGAAGCTCGAGGAGGGAGAGGCGCCCTTCCTCAGTCCTGGCGCATTTGGTCGCCAAGTTGAACAGCTCCAGGGATGTGCACATGCTTCATGCATTGCTAGCTCCTCCTTCATTTGACGTCGCGCATGCCATCGGAGAAGGCTGAGATGATGGCTTCTTCAGTCACCTTGGGGATTTTGAGGCGGGCGTTGTTGAAGCGCTGGATGTACTTCTGCAGGGTCTCTCCTGGCTACTGCTTGATGCAGTGCATGTCGCTCATGGCCGGAGGCCGGTCACGAGTGCCCTAGAAGTTGGCGATGAAGCGGGTGCGCATCTCGTCCCAGGAGGAGATCGTGCCGGGATCCAGGCTCAGGAGCCAGGTTCGGGCTCCGTCCTTCAGTGCCATGGGGAACCAATTCGCCATGACCTTTTCATCCCTGTTGGCGGCTTCGATGCCCAGCTCATAGAGCTGAAGGAACTCCGCGGGCTCGGCGGTGCCGTCGTAGCGAGGAGGCAGGTCTGGCTTGAACCTGCCGGGCCATGCGATGCTGCATAGCTCGGCGGTGAAGGCGCGGCAGCCTGCAGTGGCCACCGGGGCTCTCTTGTGATGCGGAGCTTGCTCTTGCAGATTCCCGCACACCGCTGCCTGGAGCAGCGCGGGGTCTTGACGTGGTGGCGCTGGAGCGTGGTCGCGGTGCTCCGGTGCCGGGAGCACGCGAGCACCTTCTTGGGGACGAGGGATCTCCTGGCAGCTCCTTTCTTGTTGCGCGGGCGCCGGACACGGAGGGTCTCGGCCCGGGGCCTCGTGCCTTGGAGCCAGGGCGCCTCCTTGGGGAGGAGGTGGAGGGGGCACCTCCGGCTCCCTGCCTCCCGCGCGGGGTGAATGGCGAGGCAGCAAGAGGGACGGCGCGGGGGAGCCCCCTGCGGCGCGGACGAGCTCGGCGACGCGGTCGAGCCACTCCTTGTAGACGTCGTCGACAGGGTGGTAGCGCAGGAGCTCGTTTGCCACGATGAGCGTGGCTCGAGCCTCCATGGGGCCTTGATGCTGCGGACGAAGAACCAGCAGGGAGAGCAAAGGAGTAGCGGTGTGGCCTTCTCGCCTCACCGATGGATGCAAATCGAGGCCTGCTGCTCGTTCCCCGCCGGGCAGTGGCGGCGTTAGCGGCAAGCGGGGAACGACGGGGTGTCGCCCGACGGAGCCGTCTGGTCGACTCGAGCGGCACGAGCAGCCCGGCGCTCGGCGCGAGCTCGGCGAGCGTCAGCCATGGACACGACGGAAGATCACACGCGACCAGCGGAAGAAAGATTCCGGCGCACCCCTACCTGGCGCGCCAAATGTCGTATTTCGGGTTCCGGCAGACCCTTGAGGTTCGAACACTAGGGTGCGCGCGGAGATCTTTCCCCTACCATCTCGCACGTGAATGGTTAGCGAGGGATCTAAACTAGGAACGAAGAACTGCACAAGACACACAAGGTTTATACTGGTTCGGGCCAGCGTCGTGGTGTAATACCCTACTCCAGTGTGTGGTGTGGTGGATTGCCTCAGGGGCTGATGATGAACAATACAAATGGAGAACAGCCTCACGAGGGGCTGTTCTTAAGCTGGTGCGATGAACTGCTTGGGTGAGTTCGATCGCTTCTCTCTCTCTCTCTCTCTGGTAGGCTCCACCCGTCTTGGTCTGTCTGTCCGTGATCTCTCCCCCCAACCTCTCTCTCTGTGGTGGCTAGTCCTATTTATAGAGGGAGGCCCTGGTCCTCTTCCCAAATAATGAGCGGGAAGGCGCCGACAATTGGCCATTTTGAAGGGAACATCTAGTACACTTATCTGACTAAAGTTGGTCTTGGCTGCCAAAGGCTCACGGTGGCCGCCACTGGCTCCACGATGACCTCCATCCTGCCGCTCTGTTGGTCTTGGTCTTGTTGCACGGGCGGTAACCTTTGCTGATGCCTTGGCCTATGCTTGCCTCCTTTGCACCAAAGGGAAATGAGGACATGCATGCAGGTTGGCGCCAGTGGCGCCCCAGTCTCGATCGTCATGGCTTGCGTCACGGGGCACCCTCGTGAGGTACCCTGCCTTGATCTCTCCACCTCCTTGTGAGCCTGCCTGACGAGGCTGCTCCTGAGGAAGGTCCATGTCGTGCGCCCCGTGAGGCTTGGCCCCTCGCGAGGGTCTTGAGCTTGAGCTGATGAAGCTGGGCCGCGATGGCCCCCGACTTGAGCCACGCCGCAGGCCGCAGGCAGGCAAGTCTGGGGACCCCCATTCCCAGAACGCCGACAGCATCACATCAAGATTATGCCACAGATCCAAATCTTCCCAATACTCCAAGTCCCACAAAGTGTACATGCGGGTAAACAATAATCTCTCTTTTGCCCTGCCACCCTTCATTTTCCCACTACCATTATCAAGGATGCGGCTTGTCCTTGGCAAGGAAACGACGGTGTCCAATGTAACAGATCTTGCTAATTATTGCGTATGACAGCGGATTCCTATCACAGCGAACACATGCATTGTAACCATGTGTCGTTCGCCCTAACATAGTGCCCAAAGCCGGATATTCATGGATGGACCAAATTATAACAGCACGCAGAAAGAAATCAGCTGGTGGGCTGCTATATAGGTCTCGAGTGAGAACACCCCTCCATAGCTGTTGAAGTTCCTCCACAAGAGGCTCCATGAACAAATCAAAATCATTTCCAGGACTTTTTGGACCTGGGATGAGCAAGGCCATCATGTTGTTTGATCCTTTGGTGCAGACATTTGGAGTCATGTTGTAAGGGATAACAAGCACTAGCCACATGCTATATGTGGCACTCTGGTGGCCAAATGGGTCAAATCCATCTGAAGCTAAGCCAAGTCTAATGTTTCTCTGGTCAGCAGCAAACTTTTCGTGCTTCTGATTGAAGCTTTTCCACTCACTACCATGTGATGGATGGCTCATTACATTCTGATATCTATACTCCTGGTTCCTAGAATGCCACAGTACATCCTCTCTTGTTTCAGCATCATGAAACAACCTCTGGAATCTTGGTGTAATTGGAAAATGTCTCAGAACATTATGAGGAATCCTCTTCACAGCATCGCCATCTTTCCATCTTGATGATTTGCGTTTCAGGCATTCACTTAAGTTGGCATAATCCTTCCGGAACAAAACACAATTATTCTTACAAACATGGATCATATCATATCCAATTCCAACTGCAGGAAGGAAATTCTTCATTTTACTGTAGGTGTGTGGCAGCTCAGACGCATCTGGGAAAGCTTTGCGGAAAGCAGCCAACATCGCATCGAATGATTTGTTGGTCATCCTCTCAGATGTCTTCACCTAAAGAAAGGTGACCATAGCTGAGACTACTGACAGCTTATTTCCTGGGGTGACAGCCACGTTGCATTGTTCCAACATGCGGGCCCACCATTTTTCTTCTGCAGGTGAAAGTTCACAGAATGCACGAGCATTTCGTAGCATTGTTTCAATGTTGGTCAAACTCACTGGCTCCTCCACCACCTCCTCCTCCTCCTCCTCCTCTTCCACCTGAGCATCAGGCAGATCAAGATGGTGATCTGCTGCTTCCACGTAGTCAATAACATTGACGTTCACAGCTTCACCATGATGAACCCACCTAGTATATGTGACCGACATCCCATACAAGTGTAGATGATTTTGCACGATTGGTAGGGCCTTGTAACTGAATTCATACAACTACTACAGGCAGAGCACATCTGATTTCGGACCACCGTACTCAGCTCTGATAAAGTTCATGAAGTTTTCAACCCCCTCGACATATGCAGCGGAGAATCTTCGAGCAGAAGTTACCCAAGTCTTGTCCATCTGTTAGACACACAAATTAGTTCTTCTACTAGATATTACAGGAAAAACATATATGCTTTTTTATGAAGTCCAGAAGAAAATACCTAGGTCGATGTCTAAAGCTATGGCAAGATATTTGGACGAGCAGATCTAAGTGAAAAAATATATGTAAGCTAATTCAGCAAACAGATTTGAGTGCTAAATTATGGCGAAATTGTTTCAGCGATCAATGAGGCCGAGCACACAGCCATCAAACTATCGAAGGCCATCGCAGCAACAAAGATCGAGTATAAAACGGTGTAGAGCTATTTCACCTAACTGATTGGCTACTAGACCATGGCAATCTACGTCACAATAAATATATGGCAGGATATTTTAGCAACTAATCGGCCTTGGCATCCCATCTCAGCTAAGCAGATTGAGTGCAGATCAGGGCAATGAAGCTTCTTAAGCAGAGCATATTGACTGTAAACTACTTCAGCAAACAGTGAGATTAACAGCGTCTATCAGCTAACATTCAGCGCTACACCGACATGCACGGGGCCTCAGTCTAGAATGCGCGTACCGTGGGAGAAGCTGACTGCCGTGTGTCTCCACATGAACGACGCCAGCGGTGGCGGCGCTGACCGCCGTGCGCCTCCATAAGAACATCGCCAGCGGTGGCTGCGCGGCTAGAGCACGGCAGTCTACGGGAGCGTATTGTTGGAGCGAGAGGATCACCGTGCGTCCCCTCGACGAACCGCGGCGCCGACGTATCGGCGTGGCGGGGAGGGCGGCTTTGGGGAATATTATTGGTTAGTTGGCCGAAGGGCGGTTGAATCTAGGATTTGGGGGGAATTTTTGGGTGGGGGGAGGGTTTTTGCGCGGTGGGCGAGGGGAGTTTGGCGCATGGTCGGTTTCTCCAAGTACAGTCCCATGTGTAAGTGAAGAGGCAAGCCGAAGCGCGTTCCGTTTGCGTGAGCCGTGTGCAGGACCGAACGTGTGTGGACCGCCCGAACATTGGTGTTGTGAGTGTACCGCCTTTTTTCCTTTTAAACTAGGTGCTTCGCCCCCTCAAAAACAAAAAACTTGTTGCTTCGCGCGATCTATCGATACTACTACTAGTAATCCGGTAATCCCGACTAAAATGGCGCGGCCGGGTCTTTTCAGCGATATCTTTGGGAGGTTGGCTTGAATTGGGTTTTTAGGACGAGTAATGCTACACCTCGTAGTCCCGATTCGTAATTAACATAGTGTGAAATGTGAGCTGTTGATTGTAGATTGGGGAGGAGGGCCTACCACCATGAAAATCAGGGGAGAGAGAGAGAGGCAATTCGTTAACCCTTTCGTGGGTTCACATAGATGTAGAAAAATGTGAAATCGTGAATGTGCATTTGTAGATAAAACCTTCCCTCTTTCATCCTTTTCTCCCACAAGATCTTGATCTTCCATACAGCATACGGGCATCTTGCTAGTACTCCTACAATATACTATATTATTGTGAAAGTTCATATATACCGGCCGAGATTAATGCAAACACGGCAGATTTTCATTACATTTCGAACTGTTATAGCCCTGCCGCTTCCCATGCCCTACTCGTCCTTGGAGGAGTCCCCGACCTCGGCGGTGCCGGACGTTGGACGGTGGCAAGTAGGACGCGTGGCTGACGGTGCTCCGTCGTTGGCCGCCAGCGTGGCCACCGCTTGTGCGATGACTTGAGCGAGGGCGGCGACCTTGAGCTCCATCCCCGAAGACAAGCTCTCCCGCAGAGCGTTCGCGCTTGCGGTCATGGCGGATGTGGTGCCAGGTAGGAGGACGATGTGCTATGGTGTGGAGGTTAGTTGGGCGTTGTCGCTTTAAGTAGCGCATTCCGGTGAGGCCAAGCGTCCTGGTGCGTCATTAAGTCACCGGAGTTGGTTCCTCGGGCACCGAGCCTCTTAACGACGACATATGGACGGACGACATGAATGTGGGCAGCTGGCGCCGGCTGGGAACGCACCGTGCAACGGCGCGAGGAACGAGGGTTTTTGGTGTGCCAGGGTAGTCAGCTGCGGTCGTGGAAACATTGGAGATGCCCTTTGCTCACATGCGATCGACGCATGTCATTGAAAAAGCAAGACGACCCGGCATGGTCTCAGGTCCTGAGGATGCAGTTGGCCGCGCTACACCACTTCGCGGACGCGTCCCGGCGCCCTGTGCATCCTCGACGAGCCGGGTGTTGGGGTGTGTTTGGATTGTAGCCAAAGTGCACCTTACCAAAATTTTGGTCATGACCAAAAGATTGGTCTTTGTTTGGATGGTTGCCATTTTTTTGGCATGCCAATGAACTCTAGCCAACTCTAGTTCATTTTTCTTGCCGATGTCGGCCAAATCATGGGAAACCAAAATTTTGGCTACCCAATGCTTTGATGGGGCAACCTTGGGCACAAACCAAACATACTGTTGGTCGTGCCACAGCACTAACGCCACCCTCGGCACACTGAGACCGACCATGTCTAGCGACGATGAGCGCGTCGCTCACCACGGTCGCCATGTCCAGAGGCGGTGCTTGATACGTCTCCAATGTATCTATAATTATTGATTGCTCGATGCCATATTATCTATTGTTTTGGACATTATTAGGCTTTATTGTCCACTTTTATATTATTTTTGGGACTAACCTATTAACCGTAGGCCCAGCCCAGAATTGCTGTTTTTTTTTCTATTTTAGAGTTTCAAAGAAAAGGAATATCAAACGGAGTCCAAACGGAATGAAACCTTCGGGAACATGATTTTCTCACCGAACATGATCCAGGAGACTTGGACCCTACGCCAAGAAACAAAAGAGGAGGCCATGAGGTAGGGGCCCCCCCCCCCCACGGTGTGCCCTCCACCCTCGTCGGCCCCCTGTTGCTCCACCGACGTACTCCTTCCTCCTATATATACCTACGTGCCCCCAAATGATTAGAAGAGGAGCCAAAAACCTAATTCCACCACCGCAACCTTCTGTACCCACGAGATCCCATCTCGGGCCCTGTTCCGGAGCTCCGCAGGAGGGGGCATCCACCATGGAGGGCTTCTACATCATCACCATAGCCCCTCCGATGAAGAGTGAGTAGTTTACCTCAGACCTTCGGGTCCATAGTTAGTAGCTAGATGGCTTCTTCTCCCTTTTTGGATCTCAATACAAAGTTCTCCCCCTCTCTTGTGGAGATCTATTCGATGTAATCTTCTTTTTGCGGTGTGTTTGTTGAGACCGATGAATTGTGGGTTTATGATCAAGATTATCTATGAACAGTATTTGAATCTTCTCTGAATTCTTTTATGTATGATTGGTTATCTTTGCAAGTCTCTTCGAATTATCAGTTTGGTTTTGCCTACTAGATTGGTTTTTCTTGCAATGGGAGAAGTGCTTAGGTTTGGGTTCAATCTTGCGGTGTCCTTTCCCAGTGACAGTAGGGGCAGCAAGGCACGTATTGTATTGTTGCCATAGAGGATAACAAGATGGGGTTTTATCATATTGCATGAATTTATCCCTCTACATCATGTCATCTTGCTTAAGGCGTTACTCTGTTTTCTTGAACTTAATACTCTAGATGCATGTTGGATAGTGGTCGATGAGTGGAGTAATAGTAGTAGATGCAGGCAGGAGTCAGTCTACTTGTCTCGGACGTGATACCTATATACATGATCATACCTAGATATTCTCATAACTATGCTCAATTCATCAATTGCTCAACATGAATTCGTTCACCCACCGTAAAATACTTATGCTCTTGAGAGAAGCCACTAGTGAAACCTATGGCCCCCGGGTCTATCTTCATCATATTAATCTTCCAACACTTTATTTATTATCTTTGTCTTTTACTTTATTATTGCCTTTGCTTTTTACTTTGCCTTTTATTTTACTTTGCATCTTTATCGCAAAAATACCAAAAATATTATCCTATCATATCTATCAGATCTCACTCTCGTAAGTGACCGTGAAGGGATTGACAACCCTTATCACGTTGGTTGCGAGGAGTTATTTGCTTTGTGCAGGTATGAGGGACTCGCGCGTAGCCTCCTACTGGATTGATACCTTGGTTCTCAAAAACCGAGGGAAATACTTACGCTACTTTGCTGCATCATCCTTTCCTCTTCAAGGAAATCCAACGAGTGCTCAAGAGGTAGCAGTGCTGGAGCTGCGCCACGTTGTTGGCCCCCACGACCCACATGAACGGTTGCCGGTGGCGAGGAGGTCGTGGGCCAGCTCCTCCATTGGACTAGTTTGCGCTACCTCGTTCCGACAGGTGTGCCCCACATGTCGGTTTCCCTATTTTCCTGGCCATATTCGGGCGTCAGTGCTCCGCGTTGCGCATTAGGCCTTTCACTATGTAGGCCAAGCGAGACAACTTATTGTTTATTTGAGCCGTTCAAGTATAATCATGTGGCGTTTTCTTATTTATCATTCCTCTCCAACCCTCTTCTCCATCGATCATGTCGCCCTCCGGTCGAGTCCATCCTCCCGCATGCCTCATTTGAACATTCCGCCGAGTATCATTCACATGTGGGCCTAGACCATGCTTGTATTTCTAATGTTTATTTGTAATTTGTATGACATGCATACAAGCAAATGGTTCATTTGAAGTTTCACTTTGCCTCCACTACGTGTCGCTTCGCGTCTTAGTTTGACATCTCATTCGGTTCATGCCCCGCCACATGTTGACGAGATCGATTGATGTTCAGAGATCAATTGCGTGTCGTGCAAGGAGATAAAGGTTGGTCTGTTTCTATGATAGAAATGACCCGCGAAGGGTGTCTGTGGAGATCAAAGGAGTATATTGTGCGTTCATAAGTGAAACGAGCGTATTGTACCCACCCTAGTCCTCTTTCAATCGATCTCCGGACCCGAGATGAAATCGAGAGAACGAGTGGGGGCATGTGTGATACCTAAGGCGGATTCAAAATTTTGAACCGTGATCATAGCATCCATAAATCATATATAAAGGGTATTCAATGTTTGTTTCATTTTTGAACGTACAATATACTCCCTCCTATCATTTCTAGTTTACATATAAGTTTTATGTGTAGTCAAAGTATCTCTACTTTGATAAAAAAAGTATCAACATTCAACAACACCCAATCAATATTGTTAGATTCGTACGTACTCCTAGATTTGTACTCGAGATGGTTTCCAATTTGTTTTCAACCATGTGAATGTGCTTGTTCTCGCGCATGCTCTTCCTACTAGGATTTCACCACGTATAACCAGTCCAATAGTAACTTTTTTAAGCTCCCTGTCCAATAATACTAGTGGAGTACTGACAACATCTGTACTAGAGTATGCAGTGCTCATAGTTGTACTCCCTCCTTCCATTTATATAGGGCCTATGTGGAGGAGAGAGATGTGAAAAAGTAAGGGGACTGAGATCTCATGCAAGAGCCTAGCTATATACGCATTCCTAGTTAAATATGTACAATAAATATGAAGAAATAGATGGAGAGGATATGGAAAAAAGTACTAATACAATAGCCAACCTTATAAAAAAATTGCGCGAAATTGCCAACCTTATAGCCCACACTACTGTATGACTGCATATAATAGATGATGGCTATAGATGACATGGCAGTTCCTTATAGCCATCGACTGGCTATATTATTAACCATCCTCTAATGCGTTTTCAAAACCGCATTTGACTATTGACAAGATTAATAGTACATGAGATGTATAATGTGAAAATTATATCATTGGAAGCTCCTTTCACATACGTATCCCTACCTTACCTTCCCTTGCGGTCACTTACTAGCGGACCACATGCTTTCTAGGCCCCGCATGTCAGTTACTCAATGGGTTCGGCCACGTCAGGGGATCCTCATCCGTAGTATACTCCCTCTGTTTTATTTACTCTGCATAAAATAGCCTTGGCGGGGAGGGGAGGGCGTCGGTTTGCTCTCAAGTGCGGTCCCTGGCGAATGAAAATGCAAGGCGGCGCGTTCCATTCGGTGAGCGGCGTGGAGGTCCAGCGTGCGGGCTGCAACGCGAACGCGACAAGAGCGATGTACAGTCAAAATCGATTGACCGGTCGTCACCGGAACCACTATTCACACCAGAAGCTTCGCTGCTCGGCCTACGCCAGCCACTGCCCTAAAACCACACCTAATCTCCAGCCCCTTCCCCCACCTTTCGATCCCCTAGCCCATCACGCGTCCCCTAGTTCGTCGGAAAGCCATGGTGCGCCGCAAGATCACATACTACAAGATGTTGACGCTGGAGCGCCGCGCAGAAATCGCGGCGGCGGTCGGCGCCAGAGACCTCCGTTCCCAAGCTCGCTTTGTGGCGGGCCAATCCCCGAGTTCTCTGGAGCCAAACTACGAGGAGTAGGAAGCCGATCCAATGTTCATGGCGGAGGTCACGGCACAGAAGGCCCCCGATGGGTATCAGACGATGGACATCGACTTCGTGCCGGCGTCCGAGTCCCCCATGGTGCAGGCGGACCAGCGGTTCAACCTGGACATACCAAAGGAGGACCGGGAGGCAGAGGCTCAACTCGACGCGGAGTGCGCGCATGCCGCTGCCATCGAGGCTCTCCTGCAGGTGGGACCGGATGTCATGGATGTGAACCGGGCGGCGGAGGCTCAACTTGAGGCGGAGCGCACGGACGCCGCTGCCATCGAGGCCCTCCTGCAGGCGGAACCGAACGTCCTGGACTTGAACCGGGCGGCAGAGGCTCGACATGGAGCGCGCAGATGCTGCTCTCATCGAGGCCCTCCTGCAGGTGGAACCGGACGTCCTGGACTTGAACCGGGTGGCGGAGGCTCGACTCAACGCGGAGCGTGCGGATGCCGCTGCCATCGAGGCCCTCCTGCAGGCGGAACCGGACGTCCTCGACTTGAACCGGGCGGTGCTCTCTTCCGTGCAGAGAGCCCGCACACTCCGCATGAACGAGTAGCTGGAGGCCGAGGACAACCATGGTGCGGAGACACACATTGGCAGCTACGGCTGGTTCGCGCCGGCAGGCAAAGATGACGAGGCCGTCTCGTTCCACGAGCAGTGATAGTTTTTATTTATGTTGTTGTTTTATAGATCTTTTGCTGTGTAAAAACATATATTGTTATGCAAGTCGCCTGACTTGGGTCAGTCTACCATTTCAGGCGGTTGGATGAATATCCTACGTCTCCTAACCCTTCTTCCTCACATCTTCTTCTTTCCCAACAAACCACCGCACGTGTCATACGGATACTCCCCAACATGCGGTTGGATAAACATACTCTATGAACAAAAATTATGTGTCAGTAGTAGGATGGCTGAGTTTGGTTTGTTCACATGCGACAACATGTGTCAGTGAGGGTGCGTTCCCTTGGTTGGGTTTGCGGCGTGCAGGAGCGACTATGCATGTGAGGGTGCAGTGCGACTGCGGCGTGCAGGAGCGACCGTGTGAGGGTGCGGTGCGACCGCGACAGCCATGCGCAAGTGTACCTCCTTTTCATTTTGAAAACTTTAGGCAAGCTTGGCAAAAATGTGTGTCGAAGTATGGCAATGCAAGGCCTAGACCCAAACGGGATAAGTACGTAGTACTACGTACTAGGAGTACTAGTGTTAAAAAAGAAAGGCGGGCTTTTCCTTCGCGGGATTAATCGATACAAATCCTCGTTTCACGTGTCAATTAATGCCTATTTTTTCTCCAAAGCCCAAAGAGCTAACCATCTCACTCCTCATCGCTTGATTAATGCAGCGCCATGCAAACCAACCTTCTCACTTCCGCATGCATGCAGGGGATATTAATGTCGTTGGTTGCTAGTACGAGGCAAACCCCATCAATTTTGCCTGGATTAGTGTTAGTGGCCTTTTGCAAATTGTAACTTTAATATACTGGCCTTGTGTACAAAAAAAAATGGAGGTAGTAACTATATTTGACTTCCTTCCCCATTGTAGTGACGTCGACGATATCTCGAACGTTGTGGTTTGGTGAAGTGTGTTCGACGGAGAACACCATTGAGAGAGACCATGTAAGTCGTTTGCAAGTGTCGCCTACAAGCGGAGACAACCGCCTTATTTGCATCCAGGAAGTCTGTTGAACCAAAGGACACGTAAATGTACTAGTACTACTCGAACACAATAGCGTCATCCGTCCAGCTTTGTGCGGTGAGATGATTTCTCGAAGAAGACGGTGGAGAAGCAGAGTCAGCGAAGAGTGAAATGATGGTTGCTTCGTCCGTGCTTTGTGATTTGACGCCTCACTGCTTTGTGATTTGTGATAGAAGGGACAGGGGAGTAGACTCTGTCCTCTATATTGTACATGCATCCAAGCACGGGAGAATGAGGAGATACGTTGCATTTTTCTATTCCTTCAATCAATCAATCAATCAGGGAGCTTCGGTTCCATCCTTTTGGCTTTGGCAACACCGTCCACAATGGTTCCCATGATGCCAAAAGCTATTTTCAAATTTGGCTACACACTGTGGATGCCCTTAACCGTACCACTTGGTTTTGCTCCTGTGTGCTATCTATATAAATCTCAATTATAATGATCTAAAAAAATATAGAATCAATATTAGTAAAAAGGAGGTGATTTTGCCGCGCGGATGGCGGGGGAGGTTTCTTATTTTTAGGGGACGTTGTCCTAGCGGTTTGCTAACATGTGGTCCCACATGTCAGTGCTTTACCAAGCCGATCCGCTTCCCACATGAGGCAGAACAACGACAGAAGCAACACGTGGTTAACTTGAAGAAGATGAGGGAGAAGCGGCTTCAGCAAGGAGTGAAATGATGGTTGCTTCGTCCCTCCAATTTATTTTTTTAGCATTATTACTTCATCCCTCCAACTTAACTGCGGGAAAGGTGCAACTTTGTGATTTGACGCCTCAATGCTCATTACTACGCCGGCGCCATAACTGGGAGCTTCACCCCGGCTGCTCTGCACTGTATTCCAGTATGGCATGTGGACCAAGTAGCTTGATGGCCCACATGTCGGCGAAAGGGACTAGAAGATTTATGAAAGCGAGCGCTCCACTCTTACGATGGAGGAGTACACGACACGACGGCCCAGTGAACTGTCATTTGTACTGTATATATTATTATAGTTTTGCTGTTTCGCATGATCCATCGATACAAGCCCGATTAAACAGGAAAGGCGGATTTTTCCCATACGGTATATAATCTGAGCCATACATTTCAAAGGCAATTTTAATGTATGCAAACTGAATAATTAAGTAACAATATGATATCTAGTAAAACTAAAAACACATATGATTTATTGTGTTAGAGTGTAGTAGTAGAAGTGTTGTATTGCATAGTTGTTAGATGTAACATGCGAAAACGTGTAGAGATGTAGTTTTGGAAGGCCTACAGAGAGAAAAGCGTAATACGTTCACCGAACTTCAGAATAAGCTGATTACGGTCAGTATATACGTTTTGCGGTGATTATACGGTCACTTGCCCATGGTTCAACATCGGATTGCACTCTGTTGATCGGCCAAATAGTCTGCGTGGCACCATGTTGACTACACTCTCCGTCTAGGCGTGTAAGTCATCTTACGTTGGGCACCGCGACCAAGGCGGAGAGGAAAATGAGAAAACTTAATGTCTTTTTGCTAATTAATAACATTGCATGCAATGAACTAACCACTGCATGTCATGTTTGGCAGTCTCAAGTCATTGAAAGCATGCACGGCCCACATCTCTTATTGGTTGATATGTCACAAAACAAGAAACGAGGAGGGAGTTAATGTACGGTGCCTAAGTGTTTTGAGATTATTTGGTTTTTGTAAGGTGCCTAAGGTGACTTACACTCTGCTGACCGGCCAAATAGTCTGCGTGGCACCACGTTGACTAGTTAAATTGACCATGTTCCTTGTGGGTCCCACCTATAGTTCGCATAGGGAAAAGGTCAGATAAACACAAATTTACGCAGGCGCTACAAGACTCTACCCCGTGCGCGGTTATCACCTGGTTGTGTATGTGTCTGTCAGCGCCTGATGTGTACTCATGCACGTGTAGGTTGAGCACTTGAGCGTGAGAGTGTGTGTTGGTCGTGTGGTGTACTGGTGTGTGCATGCATGTGTGCGTGTGTGCATGTGAGTGTTGCGTGCATGCGTGGCTGCGTGTGTACGTGTGAGTGTTGCGCGCGTGCGTGGGTGCATGTGTTCGTGTGAGTGTTGCGTGCATGCAGTTCGTGTGCATGCATGCGTGTGTGTATAATCACCACACCAGCTCATGTGTGTTAAAACAGACGGCTCAACATACCAATGCAAGGCCACCTTGTCCGCTGTGCCCACAATCATGACTTCGAACCACCGTCCAATATTTTTTTGTCGTTTGTTTTCATTCTTACTAGCAAGATGCCCGTGCGTTGCACTTAACATCAAGATGCATTTGTATGACTAGTTTATCTTGTGAGAGAAAAGGATGAACGAGGGAAGGCCTTATTTGCAAATGTGGAGAGGTGTGTGGGTACCTTTTTGCAAAAGTATCATAGTTTCTTTCCTATCCGTCAGATATAAATCGGACGGCCTATATTGGACGATGGCAGGCACACCATCATCACCAACTCTGTTTTTATAAGAGTGTATTTTATCCCTACTCTTATAAAAAGCATAGTCGGTGATGATCGTGTGCCTGCCATCTAATATAGGCGTCCGATCTATATCCGACGGATAGGAAGGAAACTATGGCAATTTTGCAAAAAGATACCCACACCCCTCTCCACACTTGCAAATAAGGCCTTCTCTTGTTCATCCTTTTCTCCCACAAGATAAAGTACTCATGCAAATGCATCTTGATGTTCCGTGCAACGCATGGGCATCTTGCTAGTATTTTATAAGAGTGTAGATGTAGAGTAGATACAAGCCGACAGGTGGGCCCGATGGTAGTGAGATAATGTGATGCAACACTAGAGGTGCCACGTGGAGCGTTTAACTGGTCAACTAGTCGTGTATTGAGAAAATACAGAGTTGTACGGTGAGCCCGTGACTGTATAATAACCACAAAACTTAAATGGTGACCGTAATGAGTGGATTCTGAAGTCCAATGTATGTATCGCACTTTCGCTTCAAATACAATGATCATCACTGTATATATCGCGAGAGAAAGATGAAACATGCGTGAATGTGCTGGGGGCTTACTTTTAGAGGACCTGGAGATAGTTTGTGTGCGTACGTGAAAGGGGCGTAGAGGGGGGGTATGCGATGGAGAGAGAGATGCTCTTCGTTTCTCTTTATTATGACTAACTTTATATATAGTATAAAAATATACAAATTCACAGTGCGGAATAAATATCATTATGGGCACCATGCAATGCAAGAGTTCATACTCCTCCATATAACTTTGTAATGTTGTATATATGTAGAAATTCTAAAATATTTTTTTGGCCAGACTTTATTCAAAAGGAATGTTGTATGCGAAATAAACATGAAGAGAGGGCTTTTTAGATAAATGGGGTACGTGATGTAACATGTGTGAATGTGTAGTTGATGCATTTGGCAGGGCCTAGAGAGGTATGTGTGTGTATTACGTATTCAAGAGAGGCATGGATAGAGGGGCCGACATGGGGGCGTGGGAGAGATAGCACGAGAAATGAGAGTGGTCTAGAGAGAGAGACGAATTTGACGTCACGGCGAGAGATTCCCTTGAGTGTGTATATGCAAGGGGGAGCGGATAGAGGCACCAGGAGAATATTTTTTATGTGTGTGGTGTCTGTGTTGGTATGTGTGGGTGTGAGAAGATAACGAGACGTGGGGGCAGAGGGTGTGTCACCGTGTGAGGTCCGGTGGGTCGAGGTGAGGCCCTTCGTTCGGTTCCGTCCCGCGCCACATTGGTTGGCCCGTGACGCATTTAGGGAGACCCATGGATGACTAGTCATACAAGACAAAGATAGCATAATTGTGAAGGACTCTATGTCCACTAACAAAGCCGGCTAGGATTTGTAACCCTAGGTTCTCGGACTAAGGTAACCCCTTTATCTCTGATATTACTATTCATCCAACCTAACTTTAAGGGGCATCCTACAGAATGCTCTGCTAGAATCATACTCGTCGATTAGGAAGAGAGCTGTGAGACAATGCGTGAGAGACAGGCCTAAAGATAATGTGCGTACAGGAGACACGTAGGCAGGTCTATGTATATATAAAGGGTCAATGGGGATTGTGCGTGTGTATGCTTGCGAGAGGAAGAGTGCTTGTGATAAAGGTTAGTGAAAACAGTCGTAAATGGTTACGAGAGGGAGGGAGGGTTATATCGAGAGCATGTGTGCAAGAAAGACACCTCGGGAGAGAGTGTGTGAGCATGTGTGAGAGACCACCGATGGATAGGGAAACTACACGTACAAGACTGCTGTACACATTGATTAAAGATATAAATTGTATCCAAATATTAGGATGGGATCATGATATTTACAATTCGCGTAAGGAACGGTCATTGATCCATCAAACATCTAGATTCTATCGAATTTGAGCATGTCTATGTTATTATTCAACACAATTGATCCACATAGTTAGTATTTTGAACTCCAGACAATGCATCGCTTTAGCAATCGAATATAAACGTGAGTATAGTTCATGTTGTGTGTGTAAAGCACATTATACATACCGAAGTTACACAATGAACATGTTAAATAGCTACCTATGAACTAGCATACATTTGAATTCAACTTAAGGTGGTTTTAAAAAATCGAATTCAACATGAAGTACATTCAATTATTTGAATTTGATATCATGGCATTTGTAAATCATACCTAAATTATGGGGCACCAATCTTTGCTCTGATTTTGTACATAATAGCATATGTGGTCGTGTACAAAATAGATTCTAATTTAGCTCCTCCATTCCAAAATAATCGTAGTTATAGGATTTTCAAGTGTCAAAATTTCAAAAAGAAGCGGATAATTTAATGCGGTTTTCAAACATACAAGGTCAAATTAAACGTTGTCTTTTAGGTCAATCCTCAAAGTTCAAGAGTACTCTAAACGTGAATGCTTGTGTTTCAAAATTTCGAACGAAGCGCCAAAAGAGCTTCTACTCGCCCGAAACCGCGTGAGACCAATGTTTGGTAGTATAAGGAAATTACTTTTCTAATAACTCCGACCCGTGAAACCTACCGGCCCGACGTCCAATGGTCTAAACCGGGGTTGGTTTGTAGCTTCATCTAGACGCCATGCAACTGCCTCCGAAAAACATTCATACACAATGGTCGGCTAAGCACACATGCGCGCGGCCAAAATTGCTCCCGCCCACTATTTGGGACACCTGGGATTACCATCCTACCCCCGACCCGCAGTAGGTCCGAAATTTAAGAGGGGGGCAAAGTTTGTAATTTCCCCAAATTTCAAACAAGCACGTCCCATCTTCTGTTCAAAAAAGCCAAAAGCAAGCGCGTCCCAGACCAAAAAATGGTTCTCCCCCCCCCCCCCCCCCCGCCCCCCGCCCGCCCGTCCAATTCCCCATTTGTACTCCATGGGCGCAAAAACTACCTCTCCACCAGCCGCAAAACCCCGGCGTCCTCCGTCCGCCACCCCATTCCACCCATCAACCGCCGCCCTCCTCCATCATGCCGGAGCTAATACCCTGACGTTGTCGTCTACCGCAACCTCAACCGCAACGCCCTCCACGGCTAGTAGTTGAAGACGAGGCCGAGCCGTCCGTACCCGAGCCAGTTCAACCACGCCGTCCTGCGCCTCACCGCTGCCGCTCCAACTTCGCCACCCTCCACCGCACCGGAGCTGTTCCTACTACACCGTCCTTCGCCGCCTCGGATCATCTTCCCCTCCGCCGACATACGTCCATGGCAACACAGTCAACAATTTGGCCATGGGTTCGTCCAAGCCTGCACCCTCCTCCAGGACATCGGTTTCCCCGGCAAAATGAAGAAGATCGGTGCGACATGTGGAGGCGACCACACCGGCAACCGAAAATGGTAATCCTCTCCCCTTATTCATGCAAATCTTACGTGTCTGCTTGCACGGTATTCATCCCACAGAAGACACTAGTTGACCGCTTCTTCTTGATACTAGATGTTCCTAGTAACTCGTGATGCACAAGGTTTCTCCTCATATACTATTTCACCTTAGCTAGAGGTCCGTCGCCCCAATTTCAATTCCTGGTCAGTTAATTCCCAATTAACGGAAGTATTCCTGGCGTAATGAGGCGCTAGTCCGCCTATTACCCGGGAAGCAGCGCTTGGTGTTTATCTTAGGGGCATGTGGGGCCTAGAGCTACTTATAGCGACCGACCTCGACGGTCAAGCCTACGTGTTCTTGTGCCATCCTCGATCAGTATCTTTGCACACACAGTACATCAATGTATATATCAAAGTGCAATCACATGTATAATTAACGTAAAACTGATATATACCTCATAAGTCACAGTGAAACAAATAGTCGGGTGTGGAGTCCCATCAACGCCATCGGCAGGTTGAGTGTAGACCGTAACCCATATCGTAACTCTTACTCGTCAAGGAAATATCTGCAACATGATACGTTGCAGCCGTGTAGGTCAAGACATTGAATGTACCGGCAAGATCACAATAAGAGAAAACAGATGATAAACTATACTATATGCGGATGGCTTTGTGGCTCATGTCGAGTTTTGTTTATGTAAAAGCTGATTTATTTTCCCTACATCAAAGGAATAAATGAAGTCTGTACTATGGAGTTTTCTATCATGACATGATTCCGCCAACCGATGTCTCATAGCCCAAAATCATCATAAGTTGCCCACAATTAAGTTATCAATCCGGTGTTGAGAGTTCGAGATAGATCCAAGTCCGAGGCTCAAATTGTCCGTAATCGGGACACGGCTAATCGATTAGGTTTAAACCCTCTGCAGAGGTTTGTACACTTTACCCGCAAGATTCGATCCTCTTTTACGTTCTCGCACTTGTGGTGTTTGAGAACAAGATGACCAAACATGGTCTTCCAAAGAGTTCCACCGACCACCGCCCAAGACTCATCCCATCCTACCGTAGTTCTACATCTGCTAGTATCGTCCCCAGCCAGAGTCACAACTAAGGTCAACCAAGCGAGCCCATAATGACTTGCGGTTGCACAGTAAGCTTCGGGCATGAAGTATTCTTCCGTCTCTTTGAGTCTGGGTGAAGCTTTCCGCAAGATGTCATGGCGCTTCTCCATGCATCCCGGCCAACCACTGGTTTCTCCAGGGTGCCCGTCAACCGTCCTTCACCCAGTAGTGTGTATTAAATTCTTGTCTCGAGTCTTGAAGTCTTGAGGCCTTGAAGATGCAGTCCTTGCAGATTTCATCATGGAGTTGTCGTCATTGACGTGGATCCTCCATTCTCACACCACTCCTGAGCACTCATACCAAACCCCGTCTACTATAGCGTAGCATTAAAATAAAATATCGTCCCGGGCTTGGTAACAGGGTGATGGGTTCCTACCTCATGCATACTACTCAACTACAAGGATTCAATAACACTACTGAGGGGTGGTTGCAAAGATGTCACTAAATGCAATAAAACATAGGTATGAAAGCATGGTCAAAGTGAACTTGCCTTGTTGACGATCTTTGAAAACTAGGGATTCGCGGTAGCAAGCTTCGCACTCCGGAAATTCTACCGAGGCAAACAATAACTATAGTAAGCACATAGCATATGATCACATAAAACAATAACATAGTAATATAACACACCAAAACAAACGAATCAAATCCCAAAGGAAAAACTCAAAGAAAAACCAACTCAAGTTTTTCCTACTTCAAGCAACAACTAAAAATAGTTTTATATAACAAAAATTTTCTCAACATAACCTAATCATGAGTTTATGTTAACTTAACAGAAAATAATGCATTAAGCAATTAGGAGCAAAAAGAATCAATTTAAAATCTATTATGAAACTCCTATTAGGCCTAATCCAATTTATATTAAGAAAAATAAAATAAAAGTTTTATTTATTATAAATAAAAGTTCATCCTATAAAGTGACAGAAACTATCCTAGAATAATCAATCACATGTGAAAAATAAATTTATTTACTAATTAAAATAATAGGAAAAGCAGAGCTGGTTAATTAATTAGGATTAACAAGATTCTGCTTAAAACTAATTTTTTATTAATCCTAAAATACCCAAATTAATTTCTATGGTTTGGCAATTTCAAAATAAAGTTGGGACAAAAAGAATCATATAAAATAATTTTCTAACTCATGTTATAACAGATTTACTATTCTGACCAAAACTAAATTAAAGCAATTTAAAATAATTTTAACATAGCTAATAATATTTTCTACAGAAACTATAGAAAATTTGCAACCCAACAAAAAAAGAATCACCTAAAAATATTAAACAGAATAAAAGATATGAATTTTTCAAAACAGGAACTATTCTGTTAAAACAGAAAACAAAAATAAATGAAAAAGGGCCTAATGGGCCTAAACTGCGCACTGAGCGTAAAATAAACTAAACGGGTTAGGGTTTTAAACGAATCGGCCGATTTAAATAAAAAACCTAACTTAAAATAAACCGGACTAACTAAACCGGACCGAACCGGTTTTTATATAAAAACATACCCCTTCGGGGGGGATCTAATCTCGACCGTATACTCTAGATCGAACGGACGAGAAGGGAGAGAGAGCTCACCGTGGGGAAGGTCGACGGCGAGCGGCTCGGACGTCGGCGGCGGCGGTGCTCCGATCGTCGGCGGGCTCCGGCGAGGGCACGGGCGGGCCTTGGCGTTCGACGCGAGAGTCCAATGGTGGTCGAGTGGCGTCCGAGGTGGAAGGAGACGGACGGCGAGGTCGAGGCGGGTGGCGTTCGGGCATCGGCGGTGGTGGCGCTCGGTGTGTTTTGGGGGTGGGTGAGGGCACGGGAGGTGTGGTCGGCGAGGAGTCCGGAGGTGGTCTCGAGCGAGCTCGGGGTGGTCGGGGTGGGTCGGGCGGCGGCAATGGCGGCGGGCGGCTCGGCTCGGCGAGGCCTTACGGGAGAGGGAGAGGTCCGTGAGGGGAAATGGGGTGAGTGGAGGCTTTTATAGTGCGGGGCGTCGGCGGGCGCGGAGGCGAATCGGGAGGATCGGGAGATCCGGGGATCGCGAGGTTTCGTGAAGGCGGCGCGGCGGGTGGCGTCTTGAGGGGAAGACGGGGCGGGGGGGCCACCTGCCGGTGAGAGGGGGCGCGGGGACGGGTCAGGCGACCGTCCGAAGGGTTTTCAGGCGAGGAGGCTCGGCTGGTGCTGGGCCTGGCTGGCTGGGCCCTTTGTGGGCGCTGGTGGGCTCGGTCAATTGGGCCGCCTCGGCCAAGGATGCCTCGGCTGGCTGGGCAGGGGGCTGGTGGCGCTGGGGGTTTTCTATTTTTTTAAAATTTATTTTTTAATAAAACAAAAACAGAGATAAAACATAAACTATAAATATTTTATATAGGACGATATATACCAAAATGATCGGGGAATATTCCTATCATTTGAACATTTTCAAAAGGCAAAATCCAAACTTTATAAAATCCATTTTTCCAATATTCAAATAAAACCCAAATTTGAATTCAAAACTTTTGGCATTGTTTCCTCGATAAATTTTGGAATGTCATGTTTACTCCTCTCATACTTTTGCTCAAGTATTTATCAGGCATAGTTTTTGGTATGATTCCCACTTGCCAAAGTTTGAATTCAAATTCAAAACTCAAAATCCTCTGAAACTTCAAATGGCACTTTCAAATGACTTTCAATTTGATACTTTATTACTTCTAACTCATATTTCATATAATTGAAGAAGTCATTTTATCTTCCCTCATGAAAATCATTGAGTTGCATAAAGCTTTGAAATATTCTCAAATGAAATTCAAATCTTTTCAAAACTCTTTTCATTCCAAATGGAAGGAGTCATGTCATCTTCACTCTAGGTTTTGGTGTTGGAATGAACTTGAGTTCATTGAGATCCAAAAAGGCAAAGGGGAAAGTTTGGGAAAGTCATTTCATTCCCTCTCATTCAATCTTTCAAAAGTTTCAAATTCCACTCAATTTCACTCAATCAATCAGACAAACAATCAGACAACAAGCATAGTTATTTATTTAATATAACATTCCAAAATTTAGAATTTTGGGATGTTACAAACCTACCACACTTAAAAATGAATCTCGTCCTCGAGATTCGAAGAGGCTAGCAAAAAAAGGTTAGGGGTTGGGGGTCTTCTAGTAAATATTTTGGTCGGAAGGGTCAGAGGTGCTACCACACTTAAAACAAGGTTACGGTTCCGATAAACTCAGATACTTCCTCTGGAGGGCTGACAATGTATGTCTCTTCACATATCTTACAATAGCTCCTTCATTAAAGCTCTTACATCGAAGCATAGAGTTTTCCTCGTAATCTTGGGTCGGTTCGTCAAAGTTGAAGTTTGTCCGAGACCGGATCTCCTTAGGCGATAGGTGCGTGTCCATTCTAGACAACTATCGAAATACTCATGGTGGTCTACCATTAATGGCTTCTCCTGCAGAAAACGGGTCTGGGTTGAACCTCACCGTATAACCTACGATTGGCAACGGTTGCCTGTAAAGGGGTTCCATCGTCCTACCATTTTATGGTTTTATGGCTTATCGCGTCGACACTCTTCTAAGGTTTTCGAGGCTCTCTGATTTTCCATCAACATATGATAGTTCATGATAGAAGTCTCCGGTATGGGGGCCAATCCATCCCGTACTTGAATCATTACCACATACGTAAATATCGAATCACGTATTCTAACACTCGGGCATACTCACAAGCATTGCAGAATTTCTCTTGTTCTCGAACTGTTTTTCGAGTAAATCCATGGTTTCTGCAGGCCAAACAAAACATCTATCGTTACTTCACCACTCTCAGGTTTTTGCGTAACCTCCTACGAAACGTATGATGATTGGATCACTGATTCTTCCAAATTTATGCCTTTATCAAGGTTACATCTGTTCCTTTCCAAAATCCTGGGCCTGTGGGTTATGGCCCACTTCAACACTAGTGCAGCTTTAACTCATCCTTGGAGTAACTCTCATATTACACCTCCTTTAAATCCAGTAGTACTCTGTTTCTTCATACCATCATATCAAAAGCAAAACTCCAACTTATTTTGTCCAGCTTCCTTCTACGGACCGTCATGAATAACACATCTCTTTCTTCATTTATCCTGTGGCTTTATAGAGTACTACGACACTAAAGAAAATGCACTAGTTTATCCATAAATCTCATTATTTTCATATCAACCTTTTATTACATCCTTAACCATTTTTCGTGAATCCAAATTCCAAAAAAGTTTATTACAAATGCTGCCACCCACATGGTTCGGTATGGTCAGACATTACTTCCAACTTTATTCATTTTTCCTCCTTGAGGATTCTTCAGTCCCACTGGAAGTGTGCGACATGAGCCTTGAAATCTTCAATCTTCTTTTTCATCATGGTGGTCTTGAGCTTCGCCTTCATCATCTCTGCATGCACTTCGCTTAGGTATTCCTGAGTATAATGGAGTCTTGCTTCAAGTATTTCTCCGATCTGGTGTATGGCTTCCATGGCTGCTTCACGAACAGCATCGAAGAAGGTTGCTTGTGGCACACGTGAGATGAAAAAGTACTGCCCCATCATCTTTGGGCAAACTCCTTTCGAACGGTGGAGGTGTACCTCCACATACCAAAGTTCCACTCCCTTTTGCATGAAAGGGTAGCCTTTGTAGACTGCATCTCCTTCAAGGTGAATATGCTTCATCATGTCCTTCAGGATCTTCGGGTAATCATGATCACTCGTCAAGGTCATGATAGTTTCCGGACCCTTAAGGAAGGACTCATAAAGGGTTGTCATCTGCACGTGTAGGATAAGAGGGGTGCTCACAACAAGGAATGTATCTCCATGGGGAAATTGCAATTGTCTCCGTAAAAGTTTGGTGTTCAGTTGTCCATGGGTTCAAGATTTGAGTGCTGTTGAGATAGAAAGAGAAAGCGATTACCCACTCATCAACAAAATTATCGCTTGTAACGGGCCGTTCTACTATGGTTTCGTTTCTAAGTCCTCATTTCTTCAGTCTTCAATGCTCGGAGTTTCCAATTCCTGATCTTGTTCCCATATGAAGGCCTTCTACCATTCTTCCAGAATTACGTCTCTCATGGTTGAAATAAATACAAACCTACGAATATCGCATCTATCCAACCATTCAATAAACACACAAAAATAATAGCAACCAAGCATTCATTTATTCAATCAATACTACAGTATCGCCACCCACATAATTTGGTATGGTCAGATACTTAAATCGAGATGGCGTTCATCTTTATTTCTCTCATGGTGGAATACTACTAATTTACTGGGGTTTCTTCTATGTGGACCTGATCTCTTCCAGTTCTTCTGCTAGATTTTCCCTGTCGACTCGGAGTTTCTTGTGACGACCCTGTATGTCCTGAAGTTGTTCCTTGAGCTTACGGATTTCAACGTCCTTTGCATGAGACATGGTCCTGCTGTTCTTCGATTCTGGCGCATTCTCGAGATCTCGAGGTTCTCCTCCTACAGCTTGTTTACCTTGAGTCTCGAGTCTTGACCTCTTCTCGTAGTGCTTCATTGTCGAACAGGGCTTCCGGAGGTCCATCTGAAGATTCTTGACGTATTGTTCCAGATCCCGATTGTACACTAAAAGTGGGGAACTTCATCTTTTGCGCTTCCGTCAAGGCAATAGTTGCTCCATCAAACTTCTGCCATCCCATCCTTCCAAAGAAGTGTGGGTTTAGTGCAACACGATGACGATAGCATAAGCGTGCAATAGCATCATGGACGGCGGTGTTGATGCCCATATCACGATCACCATTTATTGTTCGAAGCTGATGTCTGCAGTCTTGGGGCTTCTTTACGACCAAAACTTGGGTCTTGACTCCCCACGATCTGGGCGTCCTCTTAGTTGCCTTGATCTCGGTATCGGTAACTTCAGCAGACTGACTAGCTCCACAAGGAAGGGCCTCCAAGAACCTTCTCGTAGTGTTCTCTTTTGTTCGAATGTAGCTCTCCATCTATAGTTTGAAATAAGGAAGGTTCAATAAAAGGAATCAGGTGTTACGAGAGTAGTACAAAACAAAGGTCATTCCTATTGGGGTCTTCATATTACTAAGTCATTTTCTAGGGTCACGTTCTCAGCCAACATGTGCTCGATACCATTTCAGAGGCGACCCGACCTCGACGGTCAAGCCTACGTGTTCTTTGTGCCATCCTCGGATCAAGATCTTTGGCACACAGTACATCAATGTATATATCAAAGTGCAATCACATGTATAATTAACGTAAACTGATATATACCTCATAAGTCACAGTGAAACAAATAGTCGGGTGTGGAGTCCCATCAACGCCATCGGCAGGTTGAGTGTAGACCGTAACCTCAGTATCGTAACTCTTACTCGTCGAGAAATATCTGCAACATGATATGTTGCAGCCGTGTAGGTCAGTACATTGAATGTACCGGCAAGATCACAATAAGAGAAAACAGATGATAAACTATACTATATGCAGTATGGCTTTGTGGCTCTGTGTCTGAGTTTTGTTTGCGTAAAAGCTTATTTATTTTCCCTACATCAAAGGAATAAATGAAATCTGTACTATGGAGTTTTCTATCATGACATGATTCCGCCAACCGATGTCTCATAGCCCAAAATCATCATAAGTTGCCCACAATTAAGTTATCAATCCGGTGTTGAGAGTTCCGAGATAGATCCAAGTCCAGAGGCTCAAATTGTCCGTGAATCGGGACACGGCTAATCGATTAGGTTTAAACCCTCTGCAGAGGTTTGTACACTTTACCCGCAAGATTCGATCCTCTTTTACGTTCTCGCACTTCGTGGTGTTTGAGAACAAGATGACCAAACATGGTCTTCCAAAGAGTTCCTCGACCACCGCCCAAGACTCATCCCATCCTACCGTAGTTCTACATCTGCTAGTACCGTCCCAGCCAGAGTCACAACTAAGGTCAACCAAGCCGAGCCCATAATGACTTGCGGTTGCACAGTAAGCTTCCGGCATGAAGTATTCTTCCGTCTCTTTGAGTCTGGGTGAAGCTTTCCGCAAGATGTCATGGCGCTTCTCCATGCATCCCGCCAACCACCGGTTTCTCCAGGTGCCCGTCAACCGCCCTTCACCCAAGAGTGTGTATTAAATTCTTGTCTCGAGTCTTGAAGTCTTGAGGCCTTGAAGATGCAGTCCTTGCAGATTTCATCATGGAGTTGTCGTCATTGACGTGGATCCTCCATTCTCCACGGCACTCTGAGCACTCATACCAAACCCCGTCTACTATAGCGTAGCATTAAAATAAAATATCGTCCCGGCTTGGTAACAGGTGATGGGTTCCTACCTCATGCATACTACTCAACTACAAGGATTCAATAACACTCTTGAGGGGTGGTTGCAAAGATGTCACTAAATGCAATAAAACATAGGTATGAAAGCATGGTCAAAGTGAACTTGCCTTGTTGACGATCTTCGAAAACTAGGGATTCGCGGTAGCAAGCTTCGCACTCCGGAAATTCTACCGAGGCAAACAATAACTATAGTAAGGACATAACATATGATCACATAAAACAATAGCATAGTAATATAACACACCAAAACAAACGAATCAAATCCAAAAGGAAAAACTCAAAGAAAAACCAACTCAAGTTTTTCCTACTTCAAGCAACAACTAAAAATAGTTATATATAACAAAAAATTTCTCAACATAACCTAATCATGAGTTTATGTTAACTTAACGAAAAATAATGCATTAAGCAATTAGGAGCAAAAAGAATCAATTTAAAATCTATTATGAAACTCCTATTAGGCCTAATCCAATTTATATTAAGAAAAATAAAATAAAAGTTTTATTTATTATAAATAAAAGTTCATCCTATAAAGTGACAGAAACTATCCTAGAATAATCAATCACATGTGAAAAATAAATTTATTTACTAATTAAAATAATAGGAAAACAAGAGCTGGTTAATTAATTAGGATTAACAAGATTCTGCTTAAAACTAATTTTTTATTAATCCTAAAATACCCAAATTAATTTCTATGGTTTGGCAATGTCAAAATAAAGTTGGGACAAAAGAATCATATAAAATAATTTTTCTAACTCATGTTATAACAGATTTACTATTCTGACCAAAACTAAATTAAAGCAATTTAAAATAATTTTAACATAGCTAATAATATTTTCTACAGAAAATATAGAAAATTTGCAACCCAACAAAAAAGAATCACCTAAAAATATTAAACAGAATAAAAGATATGAATTTTTCAAAACAGGAACTATTCATTAAAACAGAAAACAAAAATAAATGAAAAAGGGCCTAATGGGCCTAAATCAAGACCGAGCGTAAAATAAACTAAGCGGGCTAGGGTTTTAAACGAATCGGCCGATTTAAATAAAAACCTAACTTAAAATAAACTGACTAACTAAACCGGACCGAACCGTTTTTATATAAAACATACCCCTTGAGGGATCTAATCTCGACCAGTATACTCTAGATCGAGCAGACGAGGAGGAGAGAGAGCTCACCGTGGGAAGGTCGACGGCGAGCTGCTCGGATGTCGGCGGCGGCGGTGTTCGATCGTCGGCGGGCTCCGGCGAGGGCACGGGCGGACGCGGCGTTCGACGGCGAGTCCAGCGGTGGTCGAGGTGGCGTCCGAGGTGGAAGGAGACGGACGGCGGCGAGGTCGAGGCGGCGGGCGTTCAAGCGTCGGCGGTGGTGGTGCTCTGTGGGTTTTGGGGGTGGGTGAGGGCACGGGGAGGTGTGGTCGAGCGAGGGGAGTCCGGAGGTGGTCTCGAGCGAGCTCGGGGTGGTCTGGGTGGGTCGGGGCGGCGGCAATGGCGGCGGCGGCGGCCTCGGGCTCCGGCGAGGCCTTGCGGGGAGAGGGAGAGGTCCGTCGAGGGGGAAATGGGGTGTGGGGGAGGGCTTTTATAGTGCGGGGGACGTCGGCGGGCGCGGGAGGCGAATCGGGGGAGGATCGGGGTGATCCGGGGATCGCGGGTTTCCCGAAGGGCGGCGCGGCGGGTGGCGTTGTGAGGGGAAGACAGGTGGGGCCCACCTGTCGGTGAGAGGGAGCGGGGACGGGTCAGGCGACCGGTCCAAGGGTTTCAGGCGAGGAGGCTCGGCTGGGCCGCTGGTGGCGCTGGTGGGTTCGGTCGGCTGGGCCGCCTCGGCCTCTTGGTGCCTCGGCTGGCCGGGCCAGAGGCTGGCTGGCTGGGGGTTTTCTATTTTTTTAAAAATTTATTTTTTAATAAAACAAAACAGAGATAAAACATAAACTATAAATATTTTATATAGGACATATATATACCAAAATGATCAGGGGAATATTCCCTATCATTTGAACATTTTTCCAAAGGCAAAATCCAAACTTTATAAAAATCCATTTTTCCAATATTCAAATAAAACCCAAATTTGAATTCAAAACTTTTGGCATTGTTTCCTTTGATAAATTTTGGAATGTCATGTTTACTCCTCTCATACTTTTGCTCAAGTATTTATCAGGCATAGTTTTTGGTATGATTCCCACTTGCCAAAGTTTGAATTCAAATTCAAAACTCAAAATCCTCTGAAACTTCAAATGGCACTTTCAAATGACTTTCAATTTGATACTTTATTACTTCCAACTCATATTTCATATAATTGAAGAAGTCATTTTATCTTCCCTCATGAAAATCATTGAGTTGCATAAAGCTTTGAAATATTCTCAAATGAAATTCAAATCTTTTCAAAACTCTTTTCATTCCAAATGGAAGGAGTCATGTCATCTTCACTCTAGGTTTTGGTGTTGGAATGAACTTGAGTTCATTGAGATCCAAAAAGGCAAAGGGGATAGTTTGGGAAAGTCATTTCATTCCCTCTCATTCAATCTTTCAAAAGTTTCAAATTCCACTCAATTTCACTCAATCAATCAGACAAACAATCAGACAACAAGCATAGTTATTTATTTAATATAACATTCCAAAATTTAGAATTTTGGGATGTTACACTACTAGCGCCCGATCTGGAGGTCGGCCGAGATTAAAGGGATGGCCCAGGGGCGCTGCCAAGCACGGCGGTGGTGTGAGGTCGAGGGGAGGGCGGGGCGGCGGAGGCAGGGGTCTGGGCCGGTGGTCGCTGGCGGTTCGAGAAAGATCGTCAATCTGTGGATCAAGGGAGGTAGAGCGAAGGCCATCTGCCCGTTCCTTATAGATCGGACGGTTCATTAAAAAAATCGACTAACCTATTTATTTTCAGTCGACTGTTATCATGATATGACCACATGTGGTGGTGTGATGGAGGAGTACCTGCATTTCCTGTGCTCATATATTACAAAATCATACGGAGTAGAATCTAATTTTGTTTGCCATGCAATGTTGTAGAGCTATCATATGACTCCTGTCATTTATTTTTCAGCCACCTGCTATCTGCTACTTTTACAGTGCACTAATTCTGCACACACTTCACCCATACTCTCACTATTGTGTTTTTATGCAAGGGTATTTCAGACTCTGCTACTATGAGAGAAGAAAAAAAGAAAAGAGAGAAGTCGCTCCAGCGTCGTACGCGGATAAGACAGACACGTTTCAGCCTTATAATAGGTGCAGTGTCAGCAGATGGAGACGGTAAACGTAGCTCTGAAGTTGATGACCTCACTCGCAATGAACCACCATCCCAGGTGCTTGCTTTAACTTCGCGGTGTCATATGTGGTTGCATGTTCCATATGGTGTCTAGCTTGTATTCGAAAGGCCAAAGCCGGTCTTTATTAAGATAAGGAAATATATATTTTACATGAACCACCATCCCGTGAGCACCAGAAGACAAATAGCTAGTCGAGGCACTTGGCGAGCCAAAGGACAAGCCCAAAGAAAGAGAGGCATCACCTGGAAGCTAACTAAAAAGCCACGATGGTGGTGAAGCAGCCCGCCTCCCACCAGGCTCTCAGGTCCTAGATGATCATGCTCACCACTCCAGCCGGATGTCTAGCTTGTATTGCTTCCAATTTGGTTAAATTGCATCTGCTTAGATTACACATTATACCTTTCAATATGACATGCCTTTCTATTTTTGGTACATACTAGTACATCTATGTATTAACCATGTTCTTACATCAAACTAATGTTGTTGTGTATCCCTCATCAATCACTTACGATGAGGCAGTCAGGAAAGTGGATTACTCCTCATTTAAAGAATGCAGCGTCAGCCTCCCGACATGATTCTCAAGAAACAGCAAGGCTAGATGAAGATAGTGAACGTAGCTCTGTAGTTGATTACCGCATTTCCCCTACACTAGCATCGCAGGTGCTTTCTCTAACTTGGCAGCGTGGTATGTGGTTGCATGTTGCATATGGTGTCTAGATTGTAATTCTTCCAATCTGGTTAAACTACATGTGCTATTCTGCTTAGCTTATACATTATACCTGTTACTGTGACATGCCTTCCTGTATTTAGTACATAGTACATCTGTCTATTAAGCATGTCCTCACATAGAACTATTGTTTTTTTGTATTCCACATAAATCAATATGACGAAACACCTTCAGTATATGCAGCGTGATATTAGTTGCATCTTTGATATGATTTATAGCATGTGCTGCTTCTAATTTGTTGAAATGCCATTTATGATGGGACACTTTTAACTTGGCAGAGTCATATTGGTTGCATCTTTCACGTAGTGTCTAGCTTGCATTGCTTCTTATTTGGTGAAATGGTTTCTGCTTAGTTTACACAAACAGTTGTGAATATGACATGCCGTCCTGTTTTTCGTATTATTCCATCCTGGAATCATGTGTTTGCCTTACATCAAAGTAGTGATTGTCAGTATCATGCATGAATGAGTTCTGAAGAGTGAATTTTATTGCTTTTTCTTGTCGGTTTTACTTGACAATTCAAAATCAATAAAGCGGAAGGAAGTTAGTGTTGGGGAACGTAGTAATTTCAAAAATTTTCCTACGATCACGCAAGATCATGGTGATGCATAGCAACGAGATGAGAGTGTTGTCTACGTACCCTCGTAGACCAGCAACGGAAGCGTTGACGCAACGTAGAGGAAGTAGTCGTACTTCTTCCCGATCCAACCGATCCAAGTACCGAGCGTCACGGCACCTCCGAGTTCTGCACACGTTCAGCTCGATGGCGTCCCTCGAACTCCGATCCAGCCGAGTGTTGAGGAGAGTTTCAATCGACGACGGCGCGTGGTGACGATGATGATGTTCCACCGGCGCAGGGCCGCCTAAGCTCCGCAACGGTATATTCGAGGTGTAGTTTGGTGGAAGGGGCACCGCACACGGCTGAGGAACGATCTCAATGATCAACTTGTGTGTCATGGGGTGCCCCTGCCCTGTATATAAAGGAGGGAAGGGAGGGCTGGCCGGCCGAGAGAGGAGGCGCACGGGGTTTCCTACTCCTACTAGGAGTAGGATTCCCCCAATCCTAGTCCAACTAGGTTTTCCCAAGTGGGAAGAGAGAGAGAGAGGCGCCCCTTCTCCTAGTCCTAATAGGACTAGGGAAGGGGAAGGTCTGACCAGCACTATGGCCCCTTTTCTCTTTCCCACTAAGGCCCATCAAGGCCCATTGACCCCCGGGAGGTTCCGTAACCCCGGTACTCGGTAAAAATTCCCAATTTCACCCGGAGTGATTCCGAGTCAAACATAGGCTTCCAATATATCAATCTTTATGTCTCGACCATTTCGAGACTCCTCGTCATGTCCGTGATCTCATCCGGGACTCGAACAACCTTCGGTACATCAATATCATATAAACTCATAATAACCGCCATCGAAGCGTTAAGCGTGGGACCCTACGGGTTCGAGAACTATGTAGACATGACCGAGACGCCTCTCGGTCAATAACCAATAGCGGGACCTGGATGCCCATATTGGCTCCTACATATTCTACGAAGATCTTTATCGGTCGACCGCATAACAACATCGTTGTTCCCTTTGTCATCGGTATGTTACTTGCCCGAGATTCGATCGTCGGTATCCAATACCTAGTTCAATCTCACATTGGCAAGTCTCTTTTCTCGTTCCGTAATACATCATCTCACAACTAACACATTTAGTTGCAATGCTTGCAAGGCTTATGTGATGTGCATTACCGAGAGGGCCCAGAGATACCTCTCCGACAATCGGAGTGACAAATCCTAATCTCGAAATATGCCAACCCAACGTGTACCTTCGGAGACACCTGTAATGTACCTTTATAATCACCCGATTCGTTGTGGCGTTTGGTAGCACCAAAGTGTTCCTCGGGCAAACGGGAGTTGCATAATCTCATAGTCATAGGAACATGTATAAGTCATTAAGAAAAGCACTAGCAACAAACTATACGATCAAAAGCTATGGAATGGGTCATGTCAATCAGATCATTCAACCAATGATGTGATCCCGTTAATCAAATAACAACTCCTTGTTCATGGTTAGGAAACATAACCATCTTTGATTAACGAGCTAGTCAAGTAGAGGCATACTAGTGACACTCTGTAGGTTTATGTATTCACACATGTATTATGTTTCCGGTTAATACAATTCTAGCATGAATAATAAACATTTATCATGATATAAGGAAATAAATAATAACATTATTATTGCCTCTAGGGCATATTTCCTTCAGTCTCCCACTTGCACTAGAGTCAATAATCTAGTTCACATCATCATGTGATTCAACACAAATATTCACATCTCGTATGTGATTAACACCCATAGTTCACATCGTCATGTGACCAACACCCAAAGGGTTTACTAGAGTCAGTAATCTAGTTCACATCGCTATGTGATTAACACCCAAAGAGTACTAAGGTGTGATCATGTTTTGCTTGTGAGATAATTTTAGTCAGCGGGTCTGTCACATTCGAGCCGTAAGTATTTTGCAAATTTCTATGTCTACAATGCTCGCACGGAGCTACTCTAGCTAATTGCTCCCACTTTCAATATGTATCTAGATTGAGACTCGAGTCATCTAGATTAGTGTTAAAACTTGCATCGACGTAACCTTTTACGGCGAACCTTTTTCACTTCCATAATCGAAAACATATCCTTATTCTACTAAGGATAATTTTGACCGCTGTCCATTGATCTACTCCTAGATCTCTATTGCACTCCTTGCCAATCTTAGTGGTAGGGTATGCAATAGATCTGTATACAGACATGACATACTTTATAGAACCTATGGCTGATGCATAGGAAATGACTTTCATTCTCTTTCTATCTTCTGCCGTGGTCGGGTTTTGAGTCTTACTCAATCTCACACCTTGTAACACGAGCAAGAACTCTTTCTTTGACTGTTCCATTTTGAACTACTTCAAAATCTTGTCAAGGTATGTATTCATTGAAAAACTTATCAAGCGTCTTGATCTATCTCTATAGATCTTGATGCTCAATATGTAAGCAGCTTCACCGAGGTCTTTCTTTGAAAAATTCCTTTCAAATACTCCTTTATGCTTTGCGAATAATTTTACATTATTTCCGATCAACAATATGTCATTCACATATACTTATCGAAATCTGTATTGCTCCCACTCACTTTCTTGTAAATACAGGCTTCACCGCAAGTCTCAGATAAAACTATATGCTTTGATCACACTATCAAAGCGTTTATTCCAACTCGAGATGCTTGCACCAGTCCATAGATGGATCATTGGAGCTTGCACATTTTGTTAGCTCCTTTAGGATTGACAAAACCTTCTGGTTGCATCATATACAACTCTTCTTTAATAAATCCATTAAAGAATGTAGTTTTGACATCCATTTGCCAGATTTCATAAAATGTGGCGATTGCTAACATGATTCGGACAGACTTAAGCATCGCTACAGTTGAGAAAATCTCATTGTAGTCAACACCTTGAACTTGTCGAAAACCTTTTGCAACAAGTCGAGCTTTGTAGATAGTAACACTACTATCAGTTGTCCGTCTTCCTCTTGAAGATCCATTCATTTAACATGACTTGCGATCATCAGAGCAGGTCAACCAAAGTCCACACTTTGTTCTTATATATGGATCCTATCTCAGATTTTATGGCCTCAAGCCATTTCGCGAATCTGGGCTCATCATCGCTTCCTCATAGTTCGCAGGTTCATCATGGTCTAGTAACATGACTTCTAGAATAGAATTACCGTACCACTTTGGTGCGGATCTTACTCTGGAAGACCTACGAGGTTTGGTAGCAACTTGATCTGAAGTTTCATGATCATCATCATTAACTTCCTCACTAATTGGTGTAGGAATCATCGAACTGATTTCGTGATGAACTACTTTCCAATAAGGGAGAAGGTACAATTACCTCATCAAGTTTCTACTTTCCTCCCACTCACTTCTTTCGAGAGAAACTTCTTCTCTAGAAAGGATCCACCTTAGCGACGAAAAACTTGCCTTCGGATCTGTGATAGAAGGTGTACCCAATAGTTACCTTTGGGTATTCTATGAAGACGCACTTCTCCGATTTGGGTTCGAGCTTATCGGTGAAAACTTTTTCACATAAGCATCACAACTCAAACTTTAAGAAACGACGACTTAGGTTTATTTGCTAAACCATAGTTCATACGGTGTCATCTCAACGGATTTAGATGGTGCCCTATTAAACGTGAATGCAGCTGTCTCTAATGCATAGCCCAAAACGATAGTGGTAAATCGGTAAGATACATCATAGATTGCACCATATCCAATAAAGAGCGGTTATGACGTTCGGACACACCATTACGTTATGGTGTTCCATGTGGCGTGAGCTGTGAAACTATTCCACATTGTTTTAACTGAAGGCCAAACTCGCAACTCAAATATTTTTCCTCTGCGATCATATCGTAGAAACTTTTATTTTTTTTTTGTTACGATGATCCTTCACTTCACTCTGAAATTCTTTGAACTTTTCAAATGTTTCAGACTTGTGTTTCATCAAGTAGATATACCCATATCTGCTCAAATCATCTTTGTGAAGGTCAGAAAATAACGATACTTGCCACGAGCATCAACACTCATTGGATCGCATACATCGGTATGTATTATCCCCAATAAGTCAGTAGCTTGTTCCATTGTTCCGGAGAACGGAGTTTTAGTCATCTTGCCCAAAAGGCACGGTTCGCAAGCATCAAATGATTCATAATCAAGTGATTCCAAAAGTCCATCGACATGGAGTTTTCTTCATGCGCTTTACACCAATATGACCTAAGCGGCGGTGCCACAAATAAGTTGCACTATCATTATTAACTTTGCATCTTTTGGTTTCAATATTATGAATATGTGTATCACTATGATCGAGATCCAATGAACCATTTTCATTGGGTGTGTAACCATATAAGGTTTTATTCATGTAAGCAGAACAACAATTTATTCTCTTACTTAAATGAATAACCGTATTGCAATAAACATGATCAAATCATATTTATGCTCAACACCAAATAACACTTATTTAGGTTCCACACTAATCCCGAAAGTATAGGGAGTGTGCGATGATGATCATATCAATCTTGGAACTACTTCCAACACTCATCGTCACTTCCCTTCAACTAGTCTCTGTTTATTCGTAACTCCTGTTTGAGTTACTAATCTTAGCAACCTAGCAGTATCAAATACTCAGGGCCACTATAAACACTAGTAAGGCACACATCAATAACCTGTATATCAAATATAACCTTGTTCACTTTGCCATCCTTCTTATCCACCAAATATTCAGGGTAGTTCGCTTCCGGTGACCAGTTCCATTGCAGCAAAAGTACTCGGTCTCGTGCTTAGGTCTAGACTTGGGCTTCTTCACTCGAGCAGCAACTTGCTTGCCGTTCCTTTTGAAGTTCCCTTTCTTCCCTTTGCCATTTTCCTTGAGACTAGTGGTCTTGTCAACCATCAACACTTGATGTTTTTCTTGATTTCTACCTTCGCGATTTTAGCATCGCGAAGAGCTCGAGAATCTTTTTCGTCATCCCTTGCATACTATAGTTCATCATGAAGTTCTACTAACTTAGTGATGGTGACTAGAAAATTCTGTCAATCACTATCTTATCTGGAAGATTAACTCCCACTTGATTCAAGCGATTGAAGTACTCGGACAATCTGAGCACATGCTCACTAGTTGAGCGATTCTCCTCCATCTTTTAGCTATAGAACTTGTTGGAGACTTCATATCTCTCAACTCGGTATTTGCTTGAAATATTTAACTTCAATTCCTGGAACATCTCATATGGTCCATGACGTTCAAAACGTCTTTGAAGTCCCGATTCTAAGCCGTTAAGCATGGTGCACTAAACTATCATGTAGTCATCATATTGAGCTAATAAACGTTCATAACGTCGCATCTGCTCCTGCAATAGGTCTGTCACCTAGCGGTGCATTAAGGACATAATTCTTACAGGCAGCAATGAGGATAAACCTCAGATCACGGATCCAATCCGCATCATTGCTACTAACATCTTTCAATACAATTTTCTCTTGGAACACATATGAAAACATAGGGAAGCAACAACGCGAGCTATTGATCTACAACATAATTTGCAAAATACTACCAGGACTAAGTTCATGATAAATTAAAGTTCAATTAATCATATTACTTAAGAACTCCCACTTAGAAAAATATCCTTCAATTCTCTAAGTGATTGCGTGATCCATATCAACTACACCATGACCGATCATCACGTGTGATGGAGTAGTTTCAATGGTGAACATCAATATGTTGATCATATCTACTATATGATTCACGCTCGACCTTTCGGTCTCCGTGTTCGAGGTCATATCTTATATGCATAGCTCGTCAAGTATAACCTGAGTATTCTGCGTGTGCAACTGTTTTGCACCGTTGTATTTGAGCGTAGAGCCTATCACACCCGATCATCACGTGGTGTCTCAAAGACGAAGAACTTTCGCAACGGTGCATACTCGGGAGAACACTTCTTGATAATTTAGTAAGGATCATCTTATAATGCTACCGTCAATCAAAGCAAAATAAGATGCATAAAGGATTAACATCACATGCAATCAATATAAGTGATATGATATGGCCATCATCATCTTGTGCTTGTGATCTCCATCTCCAAGCACCGTCATGATCACCATCGTCACCGGCGCGACACCTTGATCTCCATCGTAGCATCGTTGTCGTCTCGCCAATCTTATGCTTCTCGACTATCGCTACCGCTTAGTGATAAAGTAAAGCATTACAGGCGATTGCATTTCATACAATAAGCGACAACCATATGGCTCCTGCCATTGCCGATAACCGGTTACAAAACATGATCATCTCATACAATAAAATTCAGCATCATGTCTTGACCATATCACATCACAACATGCCCTGCAAAAACAAGTTAGGCGTCCTCTACTTTGTTGTTGCAAATTTTACGTGGCTGCTACGGGCTGAGCAAGAACCGTTCTTACCTCGCATCAAAACCACAACGATACTTCGTCAAATAGACTCCGTTTTAACCTTCTCAAGGACCGGGCGTAGCCACACTCGATTCAACTAAAGTGAGAGAGCAGACACCCGCCGGTCACCTTTAAGCAACGAGTGCTCGGGCGGTGAAACCAGTCTCGCGTAAGCGTACGCGTAATGTCGGTCCGGGCCGCTTCATCTCACAATACCGCTGAACCAAAGTATGACATGCTGGTAGGCAGTATGACTTGTATCGTCCACAACTCACTTGTGTTCTACTCGTGCACATGACATCAACGCATAAAACCTGGCTCGGATGCCACTGTTGGGGAACGTAGTAATTTCAAAAATTTTCCTACGATCACGCAAGATCATGGTGATGCATAGCAACGAGATGAGAGTGTTGTCTACGTACCCTCGTAGACCAGCAACGGAAGCGTTGACGCAACGTAGAGGAAGTAGTCGTACTTCTTCCCGATCCAACCGATCCAAGTACCGAACGTACGGCACCTCCGAGTTCTGCACACGTTCAGCTCGATGACGTCCCTCGAACTCCGATCCAGCCGAGTGTTGAGGGAGAGTTTCGTCGACCGACGGCGTGGTGGCGATGATGATGTTCCACCGCGCGCAGGGCTTCGCCTAAGCTCCGCAGCGGTATATTCGAGGTGTAGTTTGGTGGAAGGGGCACCGCACACGGCTAAGGCGATCTCAATGATCAACTTGTGTGTCATGGGGTGCCCCTGCCTCTGTATATAAAGGAGGGAAGGGAGGGCTGGCGGCCGAGAGAGGAGGCGCACCAGGGTTTCCTACTCCTACTAGGGTAGGATTCCCCCAATCCTAGTCCAACTAGGTTTTCCCAAGTGGGAGAGAGAGAGAGCGCCCCTTCTCCTAGTCCTAATAGGACTAGGGAGGGGAAGGTGCGACCAGCACTATGGCCCCCTTTCTCTTTCCCACTAAGGCCCATCAAGGCCCATTGACCCCGGGAGGTTCCGTAACCCCGGTACTCAGTAAAATTCCCAATTTCACCCGGAGTGATTCCGAGTCAAACATAGGCTTCCAATATATCAATCTTTATGTCTCGACCATTTCGAGACTCCTCGTCATGTCCGTGATCTCATCCGGACTCGAACAACCTTCGGTACATCAATATCATATAAACTCATAATAACATCCATCGAAGCGTTAAGCGTGCGGACCCTACGGGTTCGAGAACTATGTAGACATGACCGAGACACCTCTCGGTCAATAACCAATAGCGGGACCTGGATGCCCATATTGGCTCCTACATATTCTCGAAGATCTTTATCGGTCGAATCCGCATAACAACATCGTTGTTCCCTTTGTCATCGGTATGTTACTTGCCCGAGATTCGATCGTCGGTATCCAATACCTAGTTCAATCTCGTTCTTGGCAAGTCTCTTTTCTCGTTCCGTAATACATCATCTCACAACTAACACATTTAGTTGCAATGCTTGCAAGGCTTATGTGATGTGCATTACCGAGAGGGCCCAGAGATACCTCTCCGACAATCGGAGTGACAAATCCTAATCTCGAAATATGCCAACCCAACGTGTACCTTCGGAGACACCTGTAATGTACCTTTATAATCACCCAGTTACGTTGTGACGTTTGGTAGCACCCAAAGTGTTCCTCGGGCAAACGGGAGTTGCATAATCTCATAGTCATAGGAACATGTATAAGTCATGAAGAAAAGCACTAGCAACAAACTATACGATCAGGTGCTATGGAATGGGTCATGTCAATCAGATCATTCAACCAATGATGTGATCCCGTTAATCAAATAACAACTCCTTGTTCATGGTTAGGAAACATAACCATCTTTGATTAACGAGCTAGTCAAGTAGAGGCATACTAGTGACACTCTGTAGGTTTATGTATTCACACATGTATTATGTTTCCGGTTAATACAATTCTAGCATGAATAATAAACATTTATCATGATATAAGGAAATAAATAATAACATTATTATTGCCTCTAGGGCATATTTCCTTCAGTTAGCAAGGCAGCGGATGAAGGTGCTCCTTCCAAATGGAGGGACTCTAAAGATTCTACTCCTCCATCCCCCCAAGATGATTTGCAAGACAACACATGCATAGACACTCAACATAGCTGTGTTGGTGATGAGCACGTCTCCCCTAGTGCAGCATCACAGGTGCTCCCTCTAACATGGCACTGTTATATATGGTTGCATGTTATGTATGATGTCTAGCTTGTATTGCTTCTAATTTTGTTGAATTTCATCTGCTTATTTTACACATTATACTTGTGGCTAAGACACGTGTCCTATTTCTAGAACATACAATATCTGTCTATCACACCATGTTCTTACATCAAAGTACATTTGTTCTGAAGAACTAAATTGTTATTCGTTTTTTCTTGTCAGCTTGACTTAACATGGCACAGAGAAAGAGGAAGCAAGATAGAACGACAGGGAAAGGGAAGCGGAACAATCCTGTAGATTCTGCTGGTACTGATGGTGCAATAGAAGGTCAAAGTACAGTGAAAAATTGTACCGACAGGGTATCCCGTGCTACACGAGCTGCAGAACAAGCCAAACAGAAACAAATAGCTGCCACCAAACAAGCAAAGACAACCCTAGTTGTTGCAACACCTTCCACAGTACCACCAGCTGCACGATTTACTCGTTGGTCAACTCAGCTAGCAGCACGTTCCCAAGCTCCCTTGCCACCTGACACTACTTCTGAAGCACTCTTGACACAAGATGAGTTGGCAAGATCAGATGAACTTTGTGAGCTTCAACGGCAAGAAGGTAGTTGCTGGAGTCAAGTTACAGTTGCATGCTTCTCTATATGTAGTCTCACAGTTTGATGTACACTAACACTTCCTATGTTTGTTGTTGGACTAGAACCTAGGCGCAAGAGGAAACAAACATCACGGATAATGCTCGATAGGTTAACTAAATCTAGAGGAGGAAGAATGGAGATCCGTTTTGAGGCAGGTTTAAAAAGGCCACGTGATGCTACAGAGTCAGCCAAGTTAGTATCAGAGGCAGCGGTTGCTGTTAGGTGTGTACGTATCCTCCCAACATGGATTCAGTACAAGAATGACAAAGATGAAACCCAGTTCAACACCTTCCTTGACCATTTATCTGTAAGTATGGTTATGTATGGAAACTAGTAATATCGTCTTGCTCTGTCCAATACTTTCTAGGTTGCTGATAATGAGACTCCCAAAACTTTCAACAGATGAGGTTCAAGTTGGATAGCCAAGATGATGCAACTGCACAAGCTTGCACCCATGTTTTCAAGTCTGCTTTCTGACAAGATGTCGGTATAACTTGAGGAAAACTCACTTGAAGGCAAGGCTAACAGTGAACTTTCCCAAACATCTCCAATGGAAAATATATCCGATGAAAACGGAGAGGCCTCGTTAAACACTTGGTCCGATCCAAGTATCGTGTACATTATATATATGTCATCGATCACATGTTGAAGTCCTATTTATGCATGTGCCACACAAATCTATCTTCTTGTAGGTGAACTGTTCAAAGAACAAGGCCAACCGTCTTTAAAGTGAAATTCAATAGACGCAGGATCTCGTAGCTATATTACACACTGCGAGGCTCTTGTAATTAGCTACTGTTTCACTCTTTTCGATGTACCATATTATCAGATCTATATTGACTTGTTCCAAATGCAGAGGAAAGCCCTCAAGGACCAAAAAGTACCTGAACCAAATGTTGTGGAAATCTTCAAGGACTGTCACACTAGCAAGAAGAAGGGCATGACTACACCAGTCAAAGCCGCTGTTGTAAGTCCTTAATCCTCATGCCTTTTAACTACTACTTACTCTGACTTGTGCCTTGAACTGCATGGTTTGCAGCCAATGTCTATTACTCTTTTCAATTTTTATACACAATTGTATTAGCGTATCATTGCACCGTACAAGGGTTAAAAGAGAGGAGTGATGTTCCTTTGATCTTGACTTGTAATCTAGTTCCATGCTGGACTTGCCCACACAATGTTACAATTGCATGTTTGTCTGTTCTCAGTTGTTTTGTGATATGAATGATGTCATACTATGCTTATCAGTATTATAAACTTCGTCTCTTTATCCTTAGCCCTCAATACAATGTGAAGAAATAGACAATACATTAGTGATGGTACATGGTCATATGTTTGGAACCTGGTTTTATTATGTACTTTGCAATAAAATACAACTATTATTTTACATGGGTTCACCAGAATAAGTTATGTATATAAACCAAAGCTATTTTGTTTGGTTTTGCTACCTCCTTAATATCTTCTGTTCTGGTACTACTAATGCAAAACCACAACTTTTCAGCGAGCTATGGAAAAAATGGTGGAACCGCCACCTTCTGAAGGTGGCGAGGCAACTATAACCGCAATGTCAGCTCTTGCTACAGTGGGTCAGTACCTGTCCACTAATAGTGCCAAAAGCACGTTCCTGCATAATACTGGCTTGGTTGTTAAGGCAATCTCGTCCAAACTGCCTCATGATCAAGATATGCAAGCTCAAAACAATGTTGTATCTGCACTCCAGACACAAGTCCATTCCTTAACAGAGACCCTTTGTGAAACAAGGAGAGACATTGTTCGATGTTGTCAAGATATGCATGGTTTCGAAACCAGACTATCAGACATTTGCTATGTTGTTCAAGAGCCTAGGAGAACTGAAGGCGAAGGTTATGGTGCTCCATCGGACAATACAACATGAAAACGTAACAGTCAGGTCAAGACATTTATCTGCTAGACTGTTAACTTTTATGCCAACCTTCCTTTTGTTTTAGGGACAATTGCATTTTTACCCCTAGTTGGTTCCTACCCACGGGTTTTGCCCTTACTTTTCGAGCGTGCTCAGTTTTGCCCTTACTTTTTCCATCGAGGTCCCTCGAATGCCCTTTTACCGTTTGATCAAAACTTTGAAATTTCATAACTAATTCATATGAAATCAGAAAAATACAAATAAGATGTCAAAATGTTTAGATAAACATTACCTTTATGTGCATATCATTTGCATTCAGGACAAAAGCACCCTTTAAACTACCTAAGGTAATTAATGTAATTAACATTATTAGAAATAAAAAGCTATAAACAATATTTTTTTCATGAATAAAAATTACATGCAAATGTAGGTGATGTTTTCTGAACATCATGATATCTTATTTGCATTTTTCTGAGTTTGTATCAAGTTGTTATGAAGTTTCCAAATGATGGTCAAAGTCATTAGAACAATCTTAACAAGATGATACGAACTTAGAAAAATGCAAATAAAATATCTGGATGTTCAGAAAACATCACCTACATTTGCATGTAATTTTTATTCATGAAAAAAATATTGTTTATACCTTTTTATTTTAATAATGTTAATAACATTAATTATCTCAGGTAGTTTAAAGGGTGCTTTTGGCCTGAATGCAAATGATATGCACATAAAGGTAATGTTTAAATGAACATTTCGATATCTTATTTTCATTTTTCCGAGTTCATATGAATTAGTTATGAATTTTCAAAGTTTTGGTAAAACGGTCAAAGGGCATTCGAGGGACCACGGTGGAAAATGTAAGGGCAAAACTGAGCAAGCTCGAAAAGTAAGGGCAAAACCCGTGGGTAGGAACCAACTAGGGGTAAAAATGCAATTGTCCCTTTGTTTTATAGTTGTAATTTGTTTTGGTGCGATACAAAATTTGTTCTTAACGTGCAGCCACCGGCTGAAGAAAACAGCAAGCCATTTTTGTATAGTGTAGGGTGTTCCCTATATTTGCACTGGTGGCGAACTTTGATGCCCACCGGCTGTAGTTAACATGGGCCTCCTATGGGCCGTAGAAACAATGGGCCTCCTAAGGGCCGTAGAAACAATAGGCCTTCTACGTGGCGTAGAAACAATGGGCCTTATACAGGCCGTAGACACAATGGGCCTTCTACGGGCTTATGATCAGTTGGCCAAACATGGGCCAATAACAGACCACATTATGGCCGTAAATGGGCTAGAATTCAAATCGGCCGTTCATGGGCCGACCATAACGGGATATCGTTAATCGGTCATATTTTGATGATGTTATGAAAACGGCCCAATGTATTAACGGGCCACAAACGGGCCGACTATAACCACGGGCTGAATTTGGCCCACAAGCAGAAAATGACAGTAACAGGCCGTAAGTAAACGAATGTGGAAATGAGCCCAAGAATAAATGGGCCCCGAGAAGGCCGAAAGATAACATGAGTTGGAAATGGCCCAACGGAATAATGGGCCGTTAATGGGTATAAAGTGACACATTGTTCATTACGGGCCAGTTTCACCACGTGCCGTTAATTGGTATAAAGTGATACACTGTTCATTACGGGCCAGTTTTACCACGGGACGTTAATGGGCTGAGAGTAATAAGGGCCTCATATGGGCCGAAAGACGTCATGGGCCATACATGGCCCAGAAGTTAAAACGGGCTGGAATTATATTGGACGGCCCAGAAGACGCTACTAGGCCTAATTCGGATAGGCCGTAAACGGGCCCTAGGTTAACGGGCTGTAAATGGGCTATATGCGAACATGCCGTTAACAGGCTTGCCGTGGGCTGGCCTTCCACCTTTAGACCAAGTCAAACGGGCCGGCCTTTTCACGGGAATGGGCCTCTGTTGGGCCGTGCCACGTGTCGATGTATCATAGGCGCTTTGGGTCCAATGAGTGGATGACATCTGTCCCAACTGTGAGCTGACACGTGTTTCCGTCAGCCAATCAGAATTTTACACGTGGAAAATCCCCATTGGTCGAGGCTATTAACGGGTTATCGGATCCAAAATCGGACCCGATAGCTTAACGGCGTTCCGTTACGGTGGATGCCACATGTCGATCACCCTTGACGAAAGCACTTCTGTGACGCTCGATTTATCGTCATGGAAGTGGACACTTCCGTGATGATAATTTTGGTAATGTCATGGAACACTTCTACGATAGCACATGTATGACTATCTTGATTCTGTCACAAATTTTTCATGGATGTACATGCATGATAGAAAACGTGACCTACTGTGACAAACATGTATCATCACGGAAGTGTATTTTTTTGTAGTGATGTGTTGTTTGCTTATTTTGATGAATCTATGAGTAGTATCGGAGGGTATGAACCATAGAGAAGTTGGAATACAGTAGATATTACACCAATATGAATTTAGAATGAGTTCACAACAATACTTAAGTGGTGATTTATTTTCTTATACTAACGGAGCTTATGAGTTTTCTGTTAAGTTTTGTGTTGTGATGTTTTCAAGTTTTGGGTAAAGATTCGATGGACTATGGAATAAGGAGTGGCAAGAGCCTCAGCTTGGGGATGCCCAAGGCACCCCAAGGTAATATTCAAGGACAACCAAGAGCCTATGCTTGGGGATGCCCCGGATGGCATCCCCTCTTTCGTCTTGGTTCATCGGTAACTTTACTTGGAGCTATATTTTTGTTCACCACATGATATGTGTTTTGCTTGGAGCGTCATTTTATTTTATTTTGTTTTTCTTGCTGTTTGAATAAAATACCAAGATATGAAATTCTTAAATGTTAGAGAGTCTTCACATAGTTACATAATTATTCAACTACCCATTGATCTTCACTTATATCTTTCAGAGTAGTTTGTCGTTTGCTCTAGTGCTTCACTTATATCTTTTTAGAGCACGGTGGTGTTTTTATTTTATAGAAATTATTGATCTCTCATGCTTCACTTATATTATTTTGAGAGTCTTTTAGAACAGCATGGTAATTTGCTTTGGTCATAAAATTAGTCCTAATATGATGGGCATTCAAGATGGGTTTAATAAAAACTTTCATATAAAGTGCATTAAATACTATGAGAAATTTGATACTTGATAATTGTTTTGAGATACAAAGATGGTGATATTAGAGTCATGCTAGTTGAGTAATTGTGAAATTGAGAAATACTTGTGTTGAGGTTTGCAAGTCCCGTAGCATGCACGTATGGTAACCGTTGTGTGACAAATTTGAAGCATGAGGTATTCTTTGATTGCCTTGCTTATGAGTGGTGGTCGTGGACGAGCGATGGTCTTTTCCTACCAATCTATCCCCCTAGGAGCATGCGCGTAGTGCTTGGTTTTGATGACTTGTAGATTTTTGCAATAAGTATGTGAGTTCTTTATGACTAATTTTGAGTCCATGGATTATACGCACTCTCACCCTTCCATCATTGCTAGCCTCTTCGGTACCGTGCATTGCCCTTTCTCACCTCGAGAGTTGGTGCAAACTTCGCCGGTGCATCCAAACCCCGTGATATGATACGCTCTATTACACATAAAGCTCCTTATATCTTCCTCAAAACAGCCACCATACCTACCTATTATGGCATTTCAATAGCCATTCCGAGATATATTGCCATGCAACTTTCCACCGTTGCGTTCATTATGACACGCTTCATCATTGTCATATTGCCTCGCATGATCATGTAGTTGACATCGTATTTGTGGCAAAGCCACCGTTCAATTTTTTTGTATATACATGTCACTCTTGATTCATTGCACATACCGGTACACCGCCGGAGGCATCTACATAGAGTCATATTTTGTTCTAAGTATCGAGTTGTAATTCTTGAGTTGTAAGTAAATAAAAGTGTGATGATCTTCATTATTAAAGCATTGTCCCATGTGAGGAAAGGATGATGGAGACTATGATTCCCCCAAAAGTCGGGATGAGACTCCGGACGAATAAAAAAAAGAGGCCAAAAAAAGAGAGAAAGCCCAAACAAAAAAATGAGAGAAAAAGAGAGAAGGGGCAATGTTACTATCCTTTTTCCACACTTGTTCTTTAAAGTAGCACCATGATCTTCATGATAGAGAGTCTCTTATTTTGTCACTTCCATATACTAGTGGGAATTTTTCATTATAGAACTTGGCTTGTATATTCCAATGATGGGCTTCCTCAAAATTCCCTAGGTCTTCATGAGCAACCAAGTTGGATGCACACCCACTTAGTTTCTTTTGTTGAGCTTTCATATATTTATAGATCTAGTGCATCTGTTGCATGGCAATCCCTACTCCTCGCATTGACATCAATTGATGGGCATCTCCATAGCCCGTTGTTTAGTCGCGTCAATGTGTGACTTTCTCCTTTTTTTGTCTTCTCCACACAACCTCCATCATCATATTCTACTCCACCTATAGTGCTATGTCCATGGCTCATGCTCATATATTGCGTGAAAGTTGAAAAAGTTTGAGAATGCTAAAGTATGAAACAATTGCTTGGCTTGTCATCAGGGTTGTGCATGATGAGAGCATTTTGTGTGACTAAAATGAAGCATGGCCAAACTATATGATTTTGTAGGGATGAGCTTTCTTTGGCTATGTTATTTTGAGAAGACATAATTGCTTGGTTAGTATGCTTGAAGTATTATTATTTTTATGTCAATATCAAACTTTTTTCTTGAATCTTTCGGATCTGAAAATTCATACCACAATAAAGAAAATTACATTGATAAATATGTTAGGTAGCATTCCACATCAAAAATTCTGTTTTTATCATTTAACTACTCGAGGACGAGCAGGAATTAAGCTTGGGGATGCTTGATACGCCTCCAACTATCTATAATTTTTTATTGTTCCATGCTATTATATTATCCATCTAGGATGTTTTATATGCATTTATATGTTATTTTATATGATTTTTGGGACTAACCTATTAACCTAGAGCCCAGTGCCAGTTTCTGTTTTTCCTTGTTTTTGAGTATCGCAGAAAAGGAATACCAAACGGAGTCCAATTGACATGCCAATTTTTGATGATTTTTTATGGACCAAAAGAAGCCCCCGGAGTAAAAGAGTTGGGCCAGAAGAGTCCCGGGCCATCCACGAGGGTGGGGGCGCGCCCTACCCCCTGGGCGCGTCCTCCTATCTCGTGGACGACTCGGAGATCCCCCTGAGTGAGACCGACACCAAAAATTCCTATAAATACAGAAACCCCCAGAAAGAAACCTAGATCGGGATTTCCACCGCCGCAAGCCTCTATATCCACCAAAAACCAATTGGGACCCTGTTCCGGCACCTTGCCGGAGGGGGGATCCCTCACCGGTGGCCATCTTCATCATCCCGGCGCTCTCCATGACGAGGAGGGAGTAGTTCACCCTCAGGACTGAGGGTATGTACCAGTACCTATGTGTTTGATTTCTCTCTCTCTCTTGTTCTTGATTTGGCACGATCTTGATGTACCGCGAGCTTTGCTATTATAGTTGGATCTTATGATGTTTCTCCCCCTCTACTCTCTTGTAATGGATTGAGTTTTCCCTTTGAAGTTATCTTATCGGATTGAGTCTTTAAGGATTTGAGAACACTTGATGTATGTCTTGCATGTGCTTATCTGTGGTGACAATGGGATATTCACGTGATCTACTTGATGTATGTTTTGGTGATCAACTTGCGGGTTTAGTGACCTTGTGAACTTATGCATAGGGTTTGCCACACATTTTCGTCTTGACTCTCCGGTAGAAACATTGGGCACTCTTTGAAGTTCTTTGTGTTGGTTGAATAGATGAATCTGAGATTGTGTGATGCATATCGTATAATCATACCCGCGGATACTTGAGGTGACGTTGGAGTATCTAGGTGACATTAGGGTTTTGGTTTATTTGTGTCTTAAGGTTTTATTTTACTACGGACTCTTGAATAGATCGATCAGAAAGGATAACTGAAAGTGCGTTATATCGACTAGAGGGGGGGGTGAATAGGCGATTTTTAGAGAATTTTACAAATTCTTCACTGAGGAATTTGCTGGTGAGGAAATTCCTTAGCGAAGAAATACACGCAGCGGAATAAGTACTCAGAAGTAAGCATAACAGATTACAAGCATAGTCATCATGATGAAATGAAGACAATCACAGAGTACAGAAAACGTAATCATAGGATAACACAAGATGAAGACAAACAGACTGAAGAAATTGAACTGAGGAAATTGAGAAAGTCTTCAGTCAAAGTCTTCAAACACAGATATGAACAAACACTCAACACAGTAATGAGGAAATGAAAGGGTTGAGGAAATGGAACCAGTTGGGTTGGTGAAGACAATGATTTGGTAGACCAGTTCCAACTGCTGTCTCGGTTATGCGTCTGTTTGGAGCGGTGAGTATTTAAACTCGAGGACACACAGTCCGGACACCCAACACCGAGCACGCAGCTTAGGACACCAAGTCCTCACCGTATTCTCCTTGAACTAAGGTCACGCAGACCTCGTCCAATCACTCGTGGTAAGTCTTGAGCGACTTCCAAACCTTCACATACTTGGTCACTCGGCGATCCACAATTCCTCTTGGATGCTCTAGACCTTGACGCCTAACCGTCTGGAAGAAGCACAGTCTTCAAAGGTAAAAGCGTCGGATCCACGCAGGATCAATTTCTTGATGATGCTCAATCACTTTGGGTTTGTTGGGGTTTGGTTTTGGGATTTTCCTCACTTTTGGGTTTTCCTCACTTGATGATTTTCGCTCAAAGTCCTCGGAGGATGGTTTGCTCTCAAATGACAAGTGTCAAGTTCTCTCGGAGCAGCCAACCAACTAGTGGTTGTAGGGGCGGCTATTTATAGCCTAGGGAGCAGCCCGACATGATAAGACATAAATGCCCTTCAATGATATGACCGTTAGGTGGATAAGATATTTTGGGACAGGTGGCGCGAAGACAAAGAACGGTCGGAAATTTGAATATCAAATTCCTCGGGGCTATCATGTTCCTCATCGTGTAGGCAATTCGATCTGGCGAATTCCTAACTCCTCGATCGAAACAAATTCCTCGGCGACGGTAAGAGCTTCGTCTCATCCTCAAGAAATTGACTGAATCTGTATGAGATTTCAAAAGCTTCACTCAAGGGATTGGTAGGTGTAGGATTTTGAGTTGAGCATCAAATGGAAATTTTCCTTAGTATTTCCTCGACCCCTTTAACAAAGATGGTGTTTCCTATGACTCAAGAAAGAGAAAATGAAACTACGAAAACAAAAGTCTTCACGCTTCATGTTCCTCAAATGAATACCAAGTCTTCAAGGTCACACCAATTTCTTCACTTTCAAAGTCTTGAAAAGTCTTGAAATGTCAAATTCTTTAGTTGAAGAACTTCATTTTAGGGTCGACTTTCTCTGTAAATATCAAACTCCTCATAGACTTATAGGCCTGTGTACACTCACAAGCGATTAGTTACTTAACCTATATGTCTTCAATACACCAAAATCACTAAGGGCACTAGATGCACTTACAATCTCCCCCTTTTTGGTGATTGATGACAACATAGGTTAAGTTTTCAACGGGGATAAATATATGAAGTGTAAATACTGATAATGAGGATTTTGATTGCAAGATATAGAAGAACTCCCCCTGAAGGTGTGCATAGTGAGGAAATTGCTTTTGAGGCAATGCACATTTGAAGAATTGAATCATGGAGATCTCCCCCTATATCTTGTAATTCATACATGCATTTGTCATATAATATGAGGAATTTGAAATGCATGATGAAATATGGTGCTTGATGGTATTCAGAGCATGCAAACTAATGCATAAAGAGTATCAGAGCCCAATGCGTATGAGGAATTTGAAACTATTCATGAGTATCAGAGCCCAAATCGATTTGACGATTTTCAACGAGCTCATGAGGATCAGATCATAACAAATATCAAAACTACTGTAGTCAGAGCATAGAGCAAAGGCATAATGCATCAAAAGTATCAAAGCACCATCGGGTTTAAGATTACAACTCGATCCAATAAAAGGTTTCAGAAGAACGAGAGTTGTAACTTAATATCATACTGTATATAGACAAAACGAGACCCGCTTGAAGACTAACTCAAATTTCTCCCCCTTTGTCATCGAATGACCAAAAGGATCGAAACTGAGGACTAACGCTCTTGAGGAATTTCAAGTTGAAGACGGAGCGCCAACATTGTCGGGTTGTTCGTTGAAGTAGGACCAGCAGCGTTGTCTTCCAAATCTTCATTTTCATCGTTGTCGCGAGATGAAGAATAGGAGCTGGCCACCAAGGAAGGAACTTTGACTTTCTTGAATTTCTTCGGAGGAGGTGCAGACCAGTCAAATTCTTCCTTGAGTCCCATGGATTGCAGTTCTTCTTCATTGTAGACATGTGAAAGAACAGCCCAGGAGCGTTTGAAGGTTTCATTAAGATAGTAGTGGTTTTTCTTCACTGCATTGTGGGTTGAGGTCATGTTGTAAAGAAGAGTACCAAACTGGCGTTTGACCCACTTATGATTGCGATCAACCTTCTGATGAAGACTGAGGAGTAACTCACGATCAGTCATCACCCTGGGTGCAGTAGCTTGAGGACTTTGCTTGACAGTGGTATTTACTGCAGAGTCATGTGTGGCAGAGTCATCATTGGTGGAGTAGGATGCTGCTTTGCGAAACTGTCCATCCAATGGACGAATGCCTTCATCTATCACAGCAGTAGCCTTTCCCTTTTCATCAGCTGAGGTAATTGGCCGTTTGAGGACTTCAATCGAGGCGGTAGCTGCAGTGGTTCAAAGTATCGCCTTGTAATTCAGTGAAGATCTTGACCGATGAATCTCATAATCCAAGGTGCATAAGGCTTCACTCAAAAGGTGACATGGCAATGTTAGCGAGTCCTCATGAAGAAATCATGGAAATTGACGGAACGCCATGGATGATGTTGAAAAGCATATTCTTCATGATGCCAACGACTTCTTCATCATTCGAGTCGTGACCTTTGATAGGACTCATAGTCTTCGTCAGAATCCGATAGACTGTTCGAGGCACATATAGTAACTCCTTGACGAGGAATTTGGTCCTTGGGGCTTGCCTTGGCTTCAAAGGCTTCATCAGCACTTGCATATAGTGATTTGAAAGTTCCTTTTCTTCATAGATGCGACGTGCACCATCAAGCGGAGGACTGAGTGGTAGGGCACGAAGCAATTCACTTCTTTGGAGCCTTGTAGTGAGTATTTTCGGTCATCAATCCAAGACCCATGAATTCACATCTTGACATCTCCGGTGATGTGCGGGGTTGCATAGAATCAAGAATTAGCTCTTCGTTCCAATCACAAATATCAGTGCAGAAGTTTAGCAGACCTGCGTCGTGAAGAACACAGAGGACGGGCTCAAAGCCTGGCAGCGACTCCATATCCACATTAGGAATATGAGCATGATCGAAGATTTTGTCCTTTTGAACAAGCACCGAGGAATAGAAGTTGGCTTGACCGGCAGTCCGAAACGCCTCTTCCTAATGCGAGCAGAATCATAAGGATTATATTGATGAAGAACACATGCTCGGCAAAGAAATCTTCAGCCTTGAACTTTTGTTTGGTTGAGAACGGATTCTTTTGCTTTGGCGAGAGGGATGTCGATCGGTTGCATCACCACCTCGGGAATCGTAAGTTCAGGTTCTTGACTGAGGAATTTCTTGGTCCTCAACATGTGCGATCGAGGATTAGCAAAGCAGCAGCAGTTTCATCAAAGACTAGTGGCTGGAATTTCTTCATGCATGAATCGGTGGGTTGATTTTCTTGAGTCTATTTGGACAATCATGCGGGGAGTGAGGAACTTGTTGGGCGGGGTGAAGAGAGGAGTATTGGGATGCTGACTTTCCCAAAAGTCATCATTGATCACTGGAGTGGTGCATCCAATATCCACATCTTCATTTTCAGTTTCCTCAGCACCAGCTTGAGGAATTTCATGGTCTGATGAAGAAATAACTGGGGTTGAAGGGATTGCTTCCACTTCAATTTCTTCATCAATTTTCTCTGATGAAGCAGCAGATTGATGTTCTTCATCAGATCCGGTTGGGATCTCATATTCCTCTCCAAAAGGAACTACTTCCTTTGATGGTATGGAGGTAATTGGAATAGCATCAATTGGGTTTTCAATGGAGCTGGTCATTGGCTTCATTTTCTTCGCAGTCGAAGAATCTGACGCAGCTGATGCTTTCCTTTTCTTCACAGCAGCTCGTTCCGCAGCCTTGGTTTTCTTCACATCGAAGCGGATGGAAGAATTGGAGTTGGAGTTAGTGCAGGAGGAGCCGAGGAATTTGGTGCAGTTTCTTGAGAGCAACCGATGCGCCCCTGTCTTGAGCAATTTCTTGGTATCGCTGCTATTGCGGTTGCTCGACTTGAGCGATTTCTTGAGCGCACCACTAGTGGGTGCCACGGCAATTCTTCGGCGGCTGGGATGGGATCATCAGCCCGAATCAACATTTTCTTCAGAGACTGAATCTGTGGCTTCACTGAGGAATCTCAAGTTGCGCAGTGCAGCAACACTTGTGATTTTCTTCGTCGGATCGATTTAATCTGGTCTTGACTACTTGCCAATCAGCATAGTATGTGTCAAGTTCTTGCTGAGGTTTTGAATTTCGGTTTGGATTTGGAGGAGTTCCTCGGTGTCATCTTGACAACGTTTTCTTGAGAACCTCTCCTTCTGTATTGAGCCTTCTTGATTTCCCTCGCCTTCTCAAACTTCCATTTTCTTCAGCGATGAAGTGAGTCAACGCATGACTTTGACCAGTGTCAAAGGAAGATCGAGCAGAGGGTATTGGGATCATTGTGCGGAGGTCAATGAAGTCGAGGACTTTCTTGGATCGATGGCGATGTACAGATGTACCCTTGGCTCTAGCGGCTCTAACTTGGCGGTCTCGATGATTTCTTCAAGTTCTTCATCGATGCCTCATCATCGATGTACGTGGACTACAAGCTGTTTCTTCCTTGGGCTAGGCCGAGGACCACGTCCATTGTTGCTTTTGTCTTCAGCAGAGTCGGGCGGATGAAGAATTGGGGCAGTGAGGAACTTGCGAGAGATGCTCGAGGCAATAGAGAAACCAGCAGTCCTTTGACATGTAGCTAGGTGCACAGGCGAAGGTTTGGGCGGAGCAGTTGAGGACTTTGGTGGAACAGCAGCGGTGTGAGGAATTGGCTGGGATGGTGCTCTTTGAGGAACTTGGCCGTGAGGGCGCAGATGATGAAGCACTTGGCTTATTAGCAGACTTCTTTTGCATTGATTTCCTCGGTTTGACCGAGACCTCGATGGCAGCAGCAGCGCAGAATCCTCATTGAATTTCTTCACCGCTTCCTTTGCTTGCTTTGCCAATTTTGCTTGGCGTTTAGCCCATTCATCGGAAAGTCCTCACGCGTTTGGCGCTAGTGGGATCAGCTATTTGGCCAGGTGCCAAAGGAGCTCTTGGGCATGGAGGATTTAAAGCGAATTTCTTCATGTACTTAGGAGTTACATATCTGTATTCCTTCCATTCCGTGCCCATCTCCGTTCAATCTTCGAATCGCACCTTGCGTTGATTTTTGCTTTCCTCATCCGGAGTGCAATAGTCAGCATATATTTCCTCGAGGATTTCAAACGCTGTCATAACCTCGGGTTTCTTTCCTCTCTTCTGCGGCTTCTTGCCATCGCCATTTTCTTGGTGAGGAAATTGAACAATTGAGTTCTCTCAAGAAGTGTGCAGTTTTTCTTCGAGGAACACTGCAAATGAGTTAAGTTGATGAGAACCTAGGGATTCAGCGCGGACATTTCTACCGTGAACAGAGTATAGGTGCGAGGAATTTGAAGAGGTCATATGTTCTCGTAAGGTTTTCCAAAAGAACAAGTTTGAGGATTTTGACCAGATGAGCCTTGAAGAATTTCAATAAGCGTTCTTTGTCTTAGGTTCCAGAGTTGTATAGATCGAAGATCCACACAATTGAGGAATCTTGAAGAAAATCATTGCTTAGAGAAACGAGTCAAGAGATTTGAGGTGTTCATATGTGTGAAGATTAGAAGAATAAACACCTTTGAAGAATTTGAAGAAGATTTGAGAATCAAAGCGAGTAATAAAAGTAACTTTTAATTTACCCGAAGTGAAGAACACGACGAACTGAGATAAACAGTTGGGAAGTTCGTCCATTCAGATCTTCCCCGCCCTAACTTGGCAGAGGAAATCAGCTACGGCGACGGCGGAGTGAAGATTTTCCACGGTCGGCGCGAGTACGTCGGCGAAAAGGTCAAGGCAGTGAAGCTTTTCCTCACCGGCGACGATGGAGTAGCGGCGGCGCTAGGGTTTCGAGGAGCTCGAGCGGGAGAGAGAGGTCGAGCGAAATGAAAAGAGTGAGGAAGGGGAGAGGGGTATTTATAGACACGGTGAAAAACGGCTCGTCCGAAGATTTAGGACGAACATGCCCCTGACCGCTTCCCTTCTCACGACATGTGTCACCCATGTTCTGTGTAGTGGAGATCGTGTACGATCGTGGGCGAATATAATAATGCATCATGGGATGCGGAACGGTTTGAGCGGTAAAAGCGAAGGTTTGAATAAGATTTGTTTTAAAAGTTTCGTTGCAATTTCTTCAGCTGTCAAGGACACAGTGAAGAATTTGAACGAGTTTCAAAGTAGAACGCACATGAAGAATTTGTGAATGGATTGGGTTGAGTATAGCATAGAGGGAAAGGGTCCGATCACATTCACTTAGCGAAAAGCGACTTGAAGAAATAGCCATAAGTGAATGCTGTAGAGGACATAAATCCATATATATATATAGCCAATGAAGAAAGACGACGGAAACAGTGAAGATTTTGCAAAGTTGAAGAATTTGAAAATCTGAAGAATTTCAAAACTGAGGAAAAACTCAAATTGAAGATTTTCAACTTTTGTGGTGGCGTAACCCACCGTATAAGAATGATGATTTCAGACACCGCGTACAATTGTCGTAGGGTTCTGAGAATCAAATTCTTCATTAATTTCTTCACACTTAGAGTGTTATTCTTCATTGATTGAAGAAAAACTTTTCTTCATGTGTTGCACATCTAAGTCATCAATTTTGCATAAGTGTTAGAATGTGTGCCTTCTCAAAGAACATTCGAAGATTCTAAGATATTTAGCTCACACCGCAACTTGCTAAATCTCTTCTCATCCAAGGGCTTAGTGAAGATATCAGCTAGCTGTTCTTCAGTCTTCACGTGCTCAATGGAGATGTCGCCCTTCAACACATGATCACGAAGAAAATGATGATGAATTTGAATGTGCTTTGTCTTCGAGTGCTGAACTGGGTTGTGAGCAATCTTGATGGCACTCTCATTGTCACAGTAGAGAGGCACATTCTTCACGTTGATGTCGTAATCCTTGAGGGTTTGCTTCATCCATAGTAATTGAGCACAACACGAGCCAACAGCAATGTATTCAGCTTCCGCAGGGACGGTGATACGATTCTGTTTCTTCGAGGACCAACGGACCAAAGATCGTCCGAGGAAATGACAAGTACCAGATGTTGACTTGCGGTCCACACGATCACCAGCATAGTCGAGTCGAAATATCCAATGAGATCAAAAGTAGAGCCCTTGGGGTACCATAATCCTAGTGTTGGTGTGTGAGCTAGATATCAAGAATATGCTTCACAGCCTTATGGTGTGATTCCTTGATGTAGCTTGAAATCGGGCACACATGCAAACACTAAGCATTATATCTGGCCTAGATGCACATAAGTACAATAAAGATCCAATCATGGGCGGTATACCTTGTGATCAAGTCAATACCATTTTCATCGATTGCATAGATGGCCATTTGTGGGCATAGGAATTTTGACGCCTTTGCAATCTTGCATGCCAATTTCTTGAGGACATCTTTGAGGTATTTCTCTGAGATATGAATATGCCATTGTGTTGTTGACGAATTTGAAGACCTAAGAAGAATTTCAACTCTCCCATCATAGACATTTGATATTCTTCACTCATCATATAGGCAAATTCATCACTATAACGTTGGTCGAGACAGCCAAAGATAATATCATCAACATATATTTGGCACACAAACAGTTCACCATCATAAGATTTAGTAAAGAGAGTAGGGTCGAGTGAACTGGGTGTGAAGCCATTCTTCACGAAGAATTCCTTCAATGTATCATACCACGCCGAGGGGCTTGCTTGAGGCCATAGAGGGCCTTATTTAGTCTGAAGACTTTGTCGATTCTTTGGATCTTCAAAACACAGGGGTTGAGCAACATATACTTCTTCCTCAAGCTTACCATTGAGGAATGCACTTTTCACATCCATTTGATATAAAGTGATATTGTGATGGTTAGCATAGGCGAGTAATATGCGAATAGACTCAAGTCTAGCGACAGTGCAAAAGTTTCATCGAAATCAATTCCCTCAACTCTGCGTGTAGCCTTGAGCTACTAGTCGTGCCTTATTCCTCACCACAAGACCATTTTCATCTTGCTTGTTGCGATAGATCCACTTTGTGCCAATGATATTATGCTTGCGAGGATCTGGACGTTTGACCAGTTCCCGACGTTGTTGAGCTCGAATCGATGTAATTCTTCTTGCATGGCCTGAATCCACTCGGCTCCAGAAATGCTTCATCTACCTTAGTGGGCTCTGTGATAGAGACAAAAGCATAGTGCCCACAAAAGTTAGATAAATGTGAAGCTTTTGAGCGTGTGAGAGGACCTGGCGCTTCAATGTCATTGATGATCTTGTCAACTTGCACTTCTTTTGCAACGCGAGGATGAGCTGGTTGTCGTCGAGGAATTTGATCATTTTCCTCAAAGCACCATTTTCTTCACATTTTCTTCAGTGCATCATTTCGACGTTCTTCACGTCAGAATGAATTCTTCAGCAGTTTCTTGATGAGGAATGACATCCTCGGTTGCCTTGAATCTGATAGAATCCTCGGTGTTGGTTCATCTAACACGTAAGGTAGGTGCTCTCTTTGCGAGCCATTAGTTTCATCGAACCGCACATCTACAAAGTCAACAATCTTGTGAAGTGCGATGTTGAAGACTCTGTAGGTGTGCGAGTCCTTTCCGTAACCAAGCATAAAACCTTCATGTGCTTTCGTGCAAATTTAGAGGTGTGGTGAGGATCTCTAATCCAGCATTTAGCAATCAAGACTTTGAAATAACTTACATTGGGTTTCTTGTCCGTAAGGAGTTCATAGGCAGTCTTTTGAAGAATTTGTGAAGATATACTCTGTTGATGATGTGGCACGCATGTCAATTGCTTCAATCCGAAGCGACTAGGCGTTTTGTATTCATCAAGCATAGTGCGAGCCATCTCAACCAGAGTTCTGTTCTTGCGCTCCACGACGCCATTTTGCTGAGGAGTATAGGGAGCAGATAACTCATGAGTAATACCAAGTTCATCAAGATAATCCTCAAGACCGGAATTCTTGAACTCAGTTCCATTATCACTCTGATGTGCTTGATCTTCACACCAAAGTTGGTTGAAGCCCTCGAGGAAAATCGTTTGAAGATTTCCTGCACTTGATTTTTGTAAGTAACAATGTGTACCCATGTGTAGCGAGAGTAATCATCAACAATAACAAAGCCATATAGTGATGCTTCATTAACGACAAACTGAGTAATGATTGGGACCAAAGAGGTCCATGTGAAGCAATTCAAGGGACGAGTAGTGGTCATGATAGTCTTCACTGGATGCTTGGCCTTGGTCATTTCTCCACTTCACGGGCTCGCATAAGTGATCCTTGAGGAATTTGACATTTTCAATGCCAATGACATGCTTCTTCTTCGCATGCGTGTGCAAATTCCTCATGCTGCGTGACCAAGTCGTCGATGCCATAGCCAGCCTTCTGAAGCTTTTGCAAGTAAGCACACAGCTGGTTGTGGTCCTGTAGAGAAGTCAACAATATACAAGTCTCCTCTCCTAAAGCCTTCGAAGACTTTGGAATTGTCGGCTTCCATAATCACAACACAGCGATACTTGCCAAAGATAACTACCATATCAAGATCACAAAGCATTGAGACTGACATGAGGTTATATCCTAAAGACTCAACAAGCATGACTTTGTCCATGTGCATGTCCTTAGAGATAGCAACCTTACCAAGTCCCAATACCTGACTTTTGCCTTTGTGAGCAAAGATGATATGCTTCAGATGTGAAGGTGATAAGGGAGCATCCATCAATAGATTCTTGTCACCAGTCATGTGATTTGTACATCCACTATCGAGAACCCACTCGGTGGCTTTGGGTTGATCATCCTGCAGATGAATTAGTACAACTTACGATCTCATATACTTCATCGGTGAAGAATATGATATCAAGTTCATCGATGAATTACATCGATCGATCAATCAGATAAGCGGTATGAGGGCGTGTGAAATGAAAGTTCATTTCATCATGATTAGCTGCGTCCTTTCGGGCATTTTGTCGGGTCCCCAAAGAAATTCTTGGACGTTAAGGCACGTCTGGAGACCTGACCCTGCGAAGAGATTAGTTCTTTTCTTCACCACCCACATCTCAAGGGGTGGCAAAGAGTTCATCACTCTGCGAGCACCATACGAGAATGGTGGCATAGAGGCCAAACCATTTCGTTTCACATAAGAGGGGTTAGGGTAAGCATATGAATAAGCGGAGAAATTCTTGAGGACTTATGAACATATTGGTTTGAAGAATAATGCACATATTCATAGCCCTTAGCTCTACCCTGCGAAACAGAGTTATTAGCACGATGATAAACATATGAGGACTTTGATCCTTTTGAGGAATTTGATCCACGTGAGGAATTTGGTCCGTATGAGGACTTGGATCCATATGAAGAATTTTGTCCATATGAAGAATTTGATCTGGGGTTCCTTTTCTTCACGGTGGTGTCATGAGGACATTCACCAAGACTTTCAAGACATTTCTTGGGAACCCAGATTTTTTCATAGGGGACCGTTCTGCAGATTAGTGCCAACATATCTAGCAAATACTTCACCATTCTGATTTTTGAACAGTTTATAGTTTGAGTCAAATGACTCATCATCGTAATGAGGAAATTCACATGTAAAACCAGATAAGGTAGATGGATCAACTGGATGTCCCTTTGCAGCAACCCATGAGGTTTTGGGATCTTGCTCGGGCTTCCAATGGGTTCCATCGACATTGAGTTTCCTCTCAAAGGCAATACCCTCTTTCCTAGGGTTTCGTTGAGGATCTGCTTTTAAGCACATCACAAAGAGTCGATGCCCTTTGAGGCTTTTGTACATGCCTATCATGTACAATTCCTTCAGCCCCATCGTCAAGGATACTAGCAATGTCCTCGGTGAGGAATTAGTGATAGCAGAGGCAGGTGAAGAATTTGTAATAGTTGAAGCATTTGAACATTCAGTGAAGAATTAGCGATTCACGTTCAATGCATTTTAAGCATGGAGGAACAAATTCTTCTTGAGAAGCGCTGATTTGTTGAGCAAGTAATGAATCGCGCTCCTTCAAGATCTTCATAACTCGCTCTTAGCTTCTCAAGATCTTGCTTTCTTTGAAGAAATTCATAAGAAAGTTTCTCATGATCGAGATAAGAGAGTGTTATGATGACCTTGAAGGTTGTCAAATCTAGACCGAACTCTCTCAAGATTTTCAATCGGGGCTTGAGTGCAATCCATTTCTTCACCTAACATATCATCACTCTTATCTAGCATGTTTTGAACCTTTTCAAAAGCCCTTTGTTGTTTTATAGCAATCTTAGCAAGTTTAGAGTAGCTGGGCTTGAGATCCTCATCGATTCATTTTCACTTTGGATTCGAGGAGGTGAAATTGAGTACCTTGGCACCTTTTGCCATGAAGCAATAGGTGGGGCGTAGTCATCATTTTCCTCATCGGGTTTGTCGGTGAGTCGGTTTCTTCAGCGTTGAAGATGGACTTGCTAACATAAGCGATAGCAAGAGCCGACTAGCCACACCAGATTCGGATTCTTCTGACTCCTCCTCTTCCTCATTTTCCTCAGATTCAGCTTCAGATTCCATTTCCTTGCCAATGAATGCCCGAGCCTTTTGGAGCTGCTCTTCTTGTGAGAAGAAGGCTTTGAGGATTTTGATGATGAAGATTTTGATGATTTCTTCTTCTTCTTCACGCCATCGAATCTGTAATCCTTGTGTTTCTTCTTTCTTAATTCCTTTTCCCATCGAGGACAATCTTGGATATAGTGACCAGGTTTCTTGCATTTGTGGCAAAGTCTTCGCTTATAGTCACTAGATGAGGAATCACCGCTTCTTGAGGATTTTCCAAAACGACCACGTCTTGTGAATTTCTGGAATTTCTTCACGAGCGGTGCTAGCTCTGGCCAAATTCTTGAGATCTCCAAGGCTACTACCAGATTCTTCACTCTCGATTCAGATTCAGCCTTGGCCTTGAGGCACGTGTTTTCCATAGCCGAACCATAGAGATCTCTTTTTTCACAAGTGGAACTCGTGAGTATTTAGCCTTCGAGGATATCAGCAGGATCAAGAGACTTGTAGTCAGCTCGTTCTTGTATCATCGGTGCGAGTGTCAAATGAGGAATCAAGCGATCTTAGCAATTTCTTCACCACCTCATGGTCGGTGATGTCGGTGGCACCAGTGCTTGAAGCTCATTTGAGATGTCGGTGAGGCGATCGAAGGTTTGTTGAACATTTTCGTTGTCGAGTCTTTTGAAGCGGTTGAAGAGATTCGAAGAACATCAACTCGAGAGTCACGCTGAGTTGAAACACCTTCATTTACTTTGGACAGCCTATCCCGGATGAGTTTGGCAGATTCCAAAGCACTCACTCTTCCATATTGACCTTTGCTCGATGGCCACATATGATATTCTTCGCTTGAGAATCAAGTTGCTTGAATCTCTTCACATCAGCATCATTCGAGAGAGGTGTGGTGAGGAAACACCTTTTGTCACAACATACCGTAGATCGTTGTCAATTGCTTCAAGATGCATTCGCATTTTGTTCTTCGATGAGGGTAGTCCGTCCCATCAAGGTAGGACACCCTGCTGAGACCTTGATCATACATGCGGTCGACATAACTAAAACTCCAGGTGGTTAAACCAAAATCACACAGAACAAGGGAGTACCTTACTCTGATACCAATTGAAAGTGCGTTATATCGACTAGAGGGGGGGTGAATAGGCGATTTTTAGAGAATTTTACAAATTCTTCACTGAGGAATTTGCTGGTGAGGAAATTCCTTAGCGAAGAAATACACGCAGCGGAATAAGTACTCAGAAGTAAGCATAACAGATTACAAGCATACATGATGAAATGAAGACAATCACAGAGTACAGAAAACGTAATCACAGGATAACACAAGATGAAGACAAACAGACTGAAGAAATTGAACTGAGGAAATTGAGAAAGTCTTGATCAAAGTCTTCAAACACAGATATGAACAAACACTCAACACAAGAATGAGGAAATGAAAGGGTTGAGGAAATGGAACCAGTTGGGTTGGTGAAGACAATGATTTGGTAGACCAGTTCAACTGTTGTCTCGGTTATGTACGTCTGGTTGGAGCGGTGAGTATTTAAACTCGAGGACACACAGTCCGGACACCCGATCCACCGAAAGCACGCAGCTCAGACACCAAGTCCTCACCGTATTCTCCTTGAACTAAGGTCACGCAGACCTCGTCCAATCACTCGTGGTAAGTCTTGAGCGACTTCCAAACCTTCACATACTTGGTCACTCGGCGATCCATAATTCCTCTTGGATGCTCTAGACCTTGGCGCCTAACCGTCGGAAGAAGCACAGTCTTCAAAGGTAAAAGCGTCGGATCCACGCAGGATCAATTTCTTGATGATGCTCAATCACTTTGGGTTTGTTGGGGTTTGGTTTTGGGATTTTCCTCACTTTTGGGTTTTCCTCACTTGATGATTTTCGCTCAAAGTCCTCGGAGGATGGGTTGCTCTCAAATGACAAGTGTCAAGTTCTCTCGGAGCAGCCAACCAACTAGTGGTTGTAGGGGCGGCTATTTATAGCCTAGGGAGCAGCCCGACATGATAAGACATAAATGCCCTTCAATGATATGACCGTTAAGTGGATAAGATATTTTGGGACAGTGGCGCAAGAAGATAACAACGGTCGGAAATTTGAATATCAAATTCCTCGTATATCATGTTCCTCATTGTGTAGGCAATTCAGACTGGCGAATTCCTAACTCCTCGATCGAAACAAATTCCTCGGCGACGGAAGAGCTTCGTTTACATCATCAAGAAATTGACTGAACTGTATGAGATTTCAAAAGCTTCACTCGAAGGGATTGGTAGGTGTAGGATTTTGAGTTGAGCATCAAATGGAAATTTTCCTTAGTATTTCCTCGACCCCTTTAACAAAGATCGGTGTTTCCTATGACTCAAGAAAGAGAAAATGAAACTACGAAAACAAAAGTCTTCACGCTTCATGTTCCTCAAATGAATACCAAGTCTTCAAGGTCACACCAATTTCTTCACTTTCAAAGTCTTCAGAAAGTCTTCAGAATGTCAAATTCTTCATTTGAAGAACTTCATTTTTAGGGGTCGACTTTCTCTGTAAATATCAAACTCCTCATAGACTTATAGGCCTGTGTACACTCACAAACGCATCAGTTACTTAACCTATATGTCTTCAATACACCAAAATCACTAAGGGGCACTAGATGCACTTACAATAACTTTGATGTGGTTTCGTACCCTACAATAATCTCTTCGTTTGTTCTCCGCTATTAGTGACTTTGGACTGACTCTTTGTTGCATGTTGAGGGATAGTTGTATGATCCAATTATGTTATTATTATTAAGAGAACTTGCACTAGTGTAAGTATGAAACCTAGGCCTTGTTTCCTAGCATTGCAATACCATTTACGCTCACTTTTACCACTTGCTACCTTCTGTTTTTATATTTTCAGATTACAAAAACCTATATCTACCATCCATATTGCACTTGTATCACCATCTCTTCGCCGAACTAGTGCACCTATACAATTTACCATTGTATTGGGTGTGTTGGGGACACAAAAGACTCTTTGTTATTTGGTTGCAGGGTTGCCTGAGAGGGACCATCTTCATCCTACGCCTCCCACGGATTGATAAACCTTAGGTCATCCACTTGAGGGAAATTTTCTACTGTCCAACAAACCTCTGCACTTGGAGGCCCAACAACATCTAAAAGAAAAAGGTTGCATAGTAGACATCAACAGGCAGCGGATCAGACTCCGATCAGTCTGGGTTCTGTCAACTGGGGTGTCATCCCGTGTGGGTTGGAGAAGGTAGTGGCAGTCCACATTGCACTCCGCCGCTCCCAGGAGGACAACGCCTGACCGACGGACGGATCCATCCGCCACGATGCCATAGCATCGGCTCAAGGAGCGCTTTGGTCCTCTGGTGCTGGATCCTCGCGGTCCAGGCCAGAACACCACTCCTTCCCTATCGCCGGCAAGGCAGAGTATGAGTCCCACCAGGAACGGGTGACCCACCGTGGGAAGGAGAGATAAGGGCCACCGAGGCCCGTATCGCGGCGGAAATGGTGGTGGCGGAGGCGGCCACAGAGGAGGAAGCCATCTACCCCCGCATTGTGAAGAAATGACACCGGAGGAACACATGCGCCCTCGCCCTAGAACAGATCGGGCAGTCCATGCCATGGCCGGACTGCTGATGTCGCTTGAAGCTACGTCGGTATTTCCCGAAAGAGGAAGGGATGATGCAGCACAACGGTGGTAGGTATTCCCCTCAGATATGAAACCAAGGTTATCGAACAAGTAGGAGAACCAAGCAACACAAGGTAAACAGCCCCTGCACACAGATAACAAATCCTCGCAACCCGACGTGTTAAAGGGGTTGTCAATCCCTTCCAGGGTACGGCGCCTCAAGATAGGCAAACGGACGTGAGATAAATTTGTAGTAATTTGATAGCTAGAACGCAAATAAAATAAATAAGAATAAAATGCAGCAAGGTATTTTTGTATTTTTGGTTTAGTAGATCTGAAAATAAATGCAAGAGAAAAGTAGATCGCAAAGGCAAATATATGAGAAGGAAGACCCGGGGGCTGTAGGTTTCACTAGTGGCTTCTCTTGAGAAAAATAGCAAACGGTGGGTAAACAAATAACTGTTGGGCAATTGATAGAACTTTAAATAATCATGACGATATCCAGGCAATGATCATTATATAGGCATCACGTCCAAGATTAGTAGACCGACTACTGCCTGCATCTACTACTATTACTCCACACATCGACCGCTATCCAGCATGCATCTAGTGTATTGAGTTCATGGAGAAACAGAGTAATGCAATAAATGTAGACAAGATCTATCTATGTAGAGATAGACCCCATCGTTTTATCCTTAGTAGCAATGATACATACGTGTCGGTTCCCTTTCTATCACTTGGATCAAGCACCGTAAGATCGGACCCAATACAAAGCACCTCTTCCCATTGCAAGATAAATAGATCAAGTTGGCCAAACAAAACCCAAATATCAAAGAAGAAATACGAGGCTATAAGCAATCATGCATATAAGAGATCAAAGAAACTCAAAAAACTTTCATGGATATAAAAAGATATAACTGATCATAAACTCAAAGTTCATCAGATCCCAACAAACACACCGCAAAAAGAGTTACATCATATGGATCTCCAAGAGACCATTGTATTGAGAATCTGGTGAGAGAGAGGAAGCCATCTAGCTACTAACTACGGACCCGAAGGTCTACAAAGAACTACTCACACATCATCGGAGAGGCACCAATGGAGGTGGTGAACCCCATCTGAGATGGTGTCTAGAATGGATCTGGTGGTTCTGGACTCTGCGATGGCTGGATGAATATTTCGTCGATGCCTTTAGGGATTCTGGAATATTGGGGTATTTATAGAGCAAAGAGGCAGTCCGGGGGGCACGCGAGGACAACCCACCAGGGCGCGCCTGGGCCTCCTTGCGCGCCCTGGTGGGTTGTGCCCCCCTCGGGGCACCCCCCAGGCGCAGCCAGGGCCCGTTGTGTTCCTTCTGGCCCATAAAAAATCTCCGTGGAGTTTCATGGCATTTGGACTTCGTCTGGTATTGATTTTATGCGATTCAAAAAACATGGAAAAAATAGCAACTGGCAGTTGGCACTATGTCAATAGGTTAGTACCAAAAAATGATATAAAATGACTATAAAATGATTATAAAACATCTAAGATTGATAATATAACAACATGGAACAATCAAAAATTATAGATACGCTGGAGATGTATCAACTGCCACCGAAGGAGGAGAAGGAGGACAATGACGGAGAGGATAGCTCCGGTGATGAGGAGATCCGACTCGATCCGTACTGCGTCTTCGACCGGGACTTTCACGAGAAGGACGGCAAGGGCGCCGAGAAGGGCAAGGGCAGCCGTGGACGAACTCCACCATAGCCAAGCATGCCGAATTTTGGTAGTCCGATGGCATGTTTAGTGTAGTGTGACAGAGTAGCCGGACGATGCGTCTGCGCGATGTATTTGCATGAGTTTGTATGTATTTGAGATACGGTAGCTGAGGTGTTCGGATGTGGATTTCATTATTTGAGGGGTGCCCGGTCAGTGCCCGCAGATGCTCCCGGGTGCGTCTGCGGGCGTTTGAGGGGCCAGATTTGCCAAGTCCGGATGTAGATGCTCTAACCTCCGTGGAAGCTATGACATCTGTATCGTGGCTCTTTCGTCCATATCAAACAGATACGCATTTACTTGACCCGCCAGTCGAGAATCGAAGCATATCCACACAATACGTTCGCCATTGTAAAGAACCAACCACACTTTTCTTTTAAAAAAACAACGTAACTGAAAAACGAGAACCTCATACTAGAGATGGCTGTAGAGCAGGCTGCTGCTTCTTCGGCCCCGAGTTTGTCGGAGGCCGCTTTGGACACAGTGTGTTCCCTGGCAGCTGTGAAGGTTCCTGTCGCCAAGCAATCTGGAACCAAGCACCGGTGTTCTTCTCGGACAAAGGGTCAAATAAGTTAGAGGGTGAAAAACTTTCGAAATGGGCACGTAAAAAAGAGAAGATGACTTGTTACTGGTGCGGTGAGCCGGGACATTTTGTGGCAGAGTGCAATAAAGAGTTGTGTGACTAGTATCTTAAGCTGAAACACATTTATAGAGAGTTCCTACTACTCCTGGGACCGAAGCCAGTCGTTACAATCTGTGGATTTTGTTGTCTGGAGTTGATATTTTTTGAGTCACCTGATGTGGAACAGACAGCACATCTCTTGGACACTTATTTTCCTAGCATTGTGAAGGTCACGAATGGTACCATGACTGAGGCACAAATTGTGCAACTGTTGCGAGAGCTTGCACCAGCTAGTTTCCGTCGGAACCTGGTCAAAATTTAGGAACAAACTTACAAGGTGGATTTTCCTTCGAGGGAGGATCAAGCCGTATACTCAAGTTCAGCATGTGCAGAGTGCCTGGTACTAGCATTATCCTGGAATTTGATGAGTGGAAGCATAAGGAGCCGCAGGGCACACCTTTGACTCAGGTTTGGGTATATTTTTCAAGAGAACCTCCTAAGCCACTTAATAATTTTCTTGTGACCTGGAGTCTGGGATCTCTCATTGGCAAGACGGAAAAGGTTGATATGCCTTTTACTCGGGCAAATGTTGTGGCGAGGTTTCTTGTCAAAGTTCATCATCCTCATTGGTGCTCCTCTGATGATGCGTGAGTAGTTTACCACAGACATACGGGTTCGTAGGCAGTAGTTAGATGGCTTCTTCTCTCTTTTTGGTTGTCAATATAATGTTCTCCTCGATGTTCTTGGAGATCTATATCATGTAATGACTTCTTACGGTGCGTTTGTTGGGATCCGATGAATTGCGAGTTTATGATCAGATCTATCTATGAATATTATTTGAGTCTTCTTTGATCTCTTATATGCATGATTATTATACCCTCGTATTTCTTCTCTGAAACTTTGGTTTGGTTTGGCCAACTAGATTGATTTTTCTTGCAATGGGAAGAGGTGCTTTGTGATGGGTTCGATCTTGCGGTCCTCGCCAACTGATAGAAGGGGTAGCGAGGCACGCATGTATCATTGCCATTAAGGATAAAAAGATGGGGTCTATTCCTACATGAATAGATCTTGTCTACATCATGCCATCGTTCTTATTACATTACTCCGTATCTCCATGAACTTAGTACACTAGATGCATGCTGGATAGCGGTCGATGTGGGGAGTAATAGTAGTAGATGCTGGCAGGAGTCGGTCTACTAATCTTGGACGTGATGACTATATACATGATCATTTCCTTGGATATCATCATAATTATTTTCTCTTCTATCAATTGCCCAAAAGTAATTTGTTTACCCACCGTATGCTATTTTCTCAAGAGAAGCCACTAGTGAAATCTATGACCCCCGGGTCTATTTTCTATCATATTGTTCTCAGATCTATTATTCCAAAAACCCAAAAATACCTTGTTGTGTTTTTCTTTATTTACTTTATTTTGTGTTCTTGTCAGATCTATTTATCAAATCTCATACAATTTAATCTATCTCAATACCGAGGAGGGATTGACAACCCCTCTTATGCATTGGGTTGTAAGTATTTGTTATTTGTGTGCAGGTATCATTTACATAGTGTTACTTGGTTCTCCTACTGGATTTATAATCTTGTTTTTATAACTGAGGGAAATACTTACAGTTGTTGTGCTGCATCATCCTCTCCTCTTCGGGGAAATACCAACGTAGATATAAGCAATCATTGTCCTTTAAATTTTTGTTTCTTTCCTATTTTTCAATAAATACACAATTATGCCTCTGTTATGATTTGTGATTTTTATGCTTTAATTACTGTTTGTGCCAAGTAATGCATTTAGGATGGCTTGGGTGATAGTTCATTTGATCCTGTTGGAAAACAGAAACATTTACGTCCAGTAGCAGAATTGTTAAAAATCACTGGAGCGATGAAAAATTCTGAATCTTCTACACATGATTGATATACAAATTTCCTTTGTCGTCCTAATTTTTCAAAAAAAATTGGAGCTACAGAAGTATAGTAGAAAATTCTATCATTACAGACTGTTCTGTTTTTGTTGCATTGTGTGCTTATTTTGTTGAATCCATGGATTGTATCGGGGGGTATAAGCCAGGTTAAAGTTAGAATACATTAGGTATAATGCAATAACAAAATATGAATGGGTTTGCAACAATACTTAAAGTGGTGATTTATTTTATTATACTAACGGATCTCACGAAGGTTTTGTTAAGTTTTGTGTGATTGAAGTTTTCAAGTTTTGGGTAAGATCACGATAGATGAAGGAATAAGGAGTGTCAAGAGCCTAAGCTTGAGGATGCCCATGGCACCCCAAGGAAATATTCTAGGACTCCCAAGCAACTAAGCTTGGGGATGCCCCGGAAGGCATCCCCTCTTTCACTACTGCAGGATGATGCTAACGCGACACTATGATCAGAGACCCTTCGACGAAACTGTGTGCGATGCAACAGTCACAAACAACGGTGTAAAAAAACCATCAAAAAAGGTGCAAAATGTTTGCGATGACGGGTGCATCAAACACGGTTCAGATTTTAGTTGCGTGTGCGATGCAGGGCATACGGTTCAGTTCAATTAACTATTTGCAATGAGGAGGAACAAAAGAAACGGGCAGCCAGATGAAGGTGTGTGCGATTGAGGGCATACGTTTCAGAAGGATTAACTGTTTGCGATTAGGCAACAGAACAGAAACGGTCAACCAGATCAAAGTGTCTGCGATTGATGGCATACACTTCACACAGATGAACTTTTGCGATTAGCCACAAAAAATAGAAACAGTTAGACAGATCAATGTGTGTGTGCTAGATGGGCACACATTCTAATTAAAAGAAGCGTGCGCGATGGTAATAACGAGCGCACACGGTTGTTGGAACAAGACATGTCTTGACATTTCCTATTGCAGTGCACCCTATGGTGCAGACGCCACGTACGCGGCCGAGAAAGCGTGCTCACGTTACGCATTTTGGGAATAGTGCCGGACTTAGAACCGTCAATAAATTTTGAGCCTGCGTCCCGTCACATTCCAAATTACTACTACGCTATATTTAATTTCAAACTTGTTCACACCGATCAAAACCTAAACGGTTCCCCACTTAGGAGCGTATTAGTACTCGTTTATAAATACTACTACTCCAAGATGACTGCACATTCCTCCTCAACTCCTCATCCATAAAAAACAAACAAGTCACTCATCATCGTTCCCTTGTGTCTGCCATGGACAGCGTGACTTCTGGGTCGAGAGATTGCCACTAGGGAGAGGCGAGCATGGAAGCAGAAGCACGAGAGATGTCCCGCCTCGCCGCGAAAGCAGCCAACATGTCCCGCCGCACGGTCGTAGTAGCACAGAGGTCCCGCCGCGCCGTCGAAGCAGCACGGAGGTCCCGCCGCGCCGTTGATGCAGCAGACTGGTCCGGCCGCGACGCGGAAGAAGAAGAGATGTCCCGCTGCGCCGCGAATGCAGCAAAGATGTCCTCCCGCTCCGCGACGTCCTGGGAAAATGTCTCGCGGGCAGGCGAGGACTCTTACAGGTGCATGCATGTGATCATCCATAGCCAGATGGATCAGATCTCCGGCTGGGCAAGGGTGCAGGATGACATGAAAGCCTCGTTTTAACAGGCTACCGGCATCATCTGACAACTAAATGAGAGCAATGCGAAGCTCCGAGCCGAGCGCGACTTGTTGAGGGCGAAGATCGACGGAAGTGCAGAGCAGCAGGAGAAGACCACTGCCTTGTTGAAGAGGACCAGTGTCATCGTCGAGAAACTTATGGACGAGAATGCCATCCTGCGCATCAAGCGTAGAAGGCTGGTGGAGGAATCCGTGGATGCTCTCAAGCAGCATTTTGAGGACAAGAAATAGCTCATCGTCGCTCGCCACAGAGACTAGTTCCCAAGGCCTGCAGCAACGCATCAAGAAAGTAGAGATCAACAAGCTAGATCGTTGTCTTCCTTCTTCTTTTGCCCTTGTGTATTTCGGGCGTTGCCGCATGTGGCTTTTTTTATTATGTTCCTAACGCTGTAAGACAATTATTAGGCACTGTCATCATCCTTATATTCATCAGTCTTCTATAAGTCGCATTCGATGCTATATAGGTCCATCAGATCTTACATCAAGATCCGTGCAAAACTTTCTTTTTCAGGTTTTCTTTTTTCTCTCTTAAATCTCAGTCAAGTGAGACATGGCCATGTCGTGAAACATGGGCTCTGGTGTCATTAATGGAGACGTTGGGAGGAAGGTGCGCGGCGGATAGAGGTCAAAGGGCTCTCCTCCCGATGAGCACGCGCAGGGGTCTGATCGCACGCCTCCCGTACTCAAATATCTACCCCGCATGGCATCTCCTAGCCAATAAAAAAAGGGGGTGCATGGCGGCACATAATTGGTAAGTAGAACGCTCACGGTTTCAATAATACTTGTGTTTCTGATTCGTAACATGAGAACACTTGTTCCAAAATGACTTTGTTGATTGTTAATGTGTGCGCCTTCGCAAATCGGACAGAAAATTTACCATAGCATGTTGGTGCCACGTCATGACACCATGCCAAGTTTCATGATTTTCAGGCGTGTTTTGGATTTACAGGAATTAAAAAACCAAGTTTCACAATATTTCTAGCCGAGTGACGACGCGCTGATGTTTGAATTTCATTCCCATGTCTTGCATGGTACCTAGAAATTCATCCAATGACACACATGTGATTTCCCCCCAACTTTGGTGCACTAGAGCATGTGCTTGTAATTTAAATTTGAATTATGCACTTTAAATGCCCATAAATTCAATTAATGTATAAAAAAAAGCCAAACGAAGCTGGTATAATTCCAAAATTTAGGACAATACTTCCATTTGGTCTAATCTACCATGTAAAACAAACATTAAGGCGGGAGAAGGCAATTTATGTCGTTTCGCACACGGAGGTGACACGTTCCCTCTTGGAACCACGAGCCTTCTTGAGAGAAGCTCCGGTTTGCAAGAAGCTTATACGAAAGCTTGTCCCAATTCGGCCAAAAAATTTACCACTGCATGTTGGTGCCATGTCATGAAACCATGCCAAGTATCATGATTTTCAGGCATGTTTTGGATTTACAAGAATTTAAAAACCAAGTTTCTCAATCTTTCTGGCCGAGCAATGACGCCCAGATGTTTGAATATCATTTCCCATTTCTTGCATGGGACCTAGAAATTCACCCAAGGACACACATGTGATTTTTTAACCAACTTTGGTGCACTGGAGCATGTGCTTGTAGTTCAAATTTGAAGTATGCACATTAAATGCCCAGAAATTTAATTAATGTATAAAAAGGCCAAACGAACCCGGAATAATTCCAAAATTTAGCACGTTACTTCTATTTGGTCTAATCTGCCTGTGTAAAAAAATTAAGGTGGGACAAGGCAGTGTACGTATGTCATTTCGCACACGGAGGTGACACGTTCCCTCTTGGAACCACGAGCCTTCTTGAGAGAAGCTCTGGTTTTGCAAGAAGCTTGTACCAAAGCTTGTCCTAATTCGGCCAAAAAAATTACCACAGCATGTTGGTGCCATGTCATGAAACCATGCCAAGTTTCATTATTTTCAGTCGTGTTTTGGATTTACATGAATTAAAAAACCAAGTTTCTCAATCTTCCCGGCCAAGCCACGTCGCCCAGATGTTCGAATTTCATTCCCATTTCTTGCATGGACGTAGAAATTCACCCAAGGACACACATGTGATTTTTCAACCAACTTTTGTGCACTGGAGCATGTGCTTGTAGTTCAAATTTGAATTATGCACATTAAATGCCCAGAAATTCAATTAAAGTATAAAAAAGGCCAAACGAACCCGGAATAATTCCAAAATTTAGCACGATACGCATATAGTTCTATGTTGCCTCTATAAGAAATCAAGGGGGGAGGCAGCGTATATCGTTTCGCACGCAAAGGTGACACATCCCCCCTCGGGAACCACGAGTCTTCTCGATAGAAGCTCCAGTTTGCAAGAAGCTTATACCAAAAAACTTGTCCAAATGTGGCCAATTTTTGTACCACAGCATGTTGGTGCCATGTCATAACACCATGCCAAGTTTCATGATTTTCAGGCTAGTTTTGAATTTCCGGAAATTTAAAAACCAAGTTTCTCAATTTCCCAGCCGAGCCACGACGCCTAGATGTTTGAATTTCATTCCCATTTCTTGGATGGGACCTATAAATTCACCCAAAGACACACATATAATTTTTCAACAAACTTTGGTGCACTGGAGCATGTGCTTGTAGTTCAAATTTGAATTATGCACAGTAAATACCTAGAAACTCAATTAATGCATAAAAATGCCAAACGAACCCGGAATAATTCCAAATTTAAACACGACACTCATGTAGTTGCATGTTCACTGTAGATAAATGTTCTAGCATACACTTCACCATCCTTTCCCTCCGTAACACCATTTTGTCTTTCAAAACATAATGAAAAAAATCAGGTATACCACAAATAGTTTACTAGAAAGAATCGTGTGGGATGTGATATAAAATATCTTGGTGCACCGTCTTGTCTGGCTTGCGCAGGAAGCTTCGTCGTCTATAGTCCACTGCCCCCGCTTGAACCACACTTGCGTGCCAGTTTCTTGCGTCACCAAGCGAACTCTTTCTGCCACCGCGGAAATATCTATCTCGCCGCCCCCTCCCTCCCACCAAAAGCCATATTTCCACTGTTCCTCCTTGCTTTCCAAGTTCAAACCTTCACTGCTGCTTACTGGCAGCTCAGCCTCCTCGCCAGTGACCCTTCTTCTTGCAGTGTCGCTTCCTTGCTGTCTGCCCTTCTTCTTGCAGCCCCGCCTCCTCGCCGGTGACCCTTCTTCTTGCAGCGCCGCCTCCTCGTCAGCGACCCTTCTTCTTGCAGCGCGGCATCCTCGCCACCGACCCTTGTTCTTGCTGCGTGGCCTCGTCGATATGGTCAAGTAATCCACACCCCACCCACACCATCCTCCTCCTTCCCCGTCCCACATGCCCCGACCGACGGTGTGACACCTTCCGCCGAAATCACTGCCCTCCTCCTCCAATTAAGCGCTGCCCACAACCATTTTGCACGCAGTATAACGTGGGGCTCAGTAGCATCTCACAGCGGAGAAGCAAATCGCGGCCGCACGCGCGCATGGGGTCGCTATGGCTGCCGTGCGTGCCGACCACCAGATCCTGGAGGAGTACCTCGTCTTCAAGGCCACCGTCGACACCGCCACGCGGTTGTCTACTTTAAAACAGACTTCGTGCTGTTTTCTCGAGGCCACCGCCAGTGCCTTCTAGTGATTTGTCCTCTGTAATGTTAATATGTAATCTGATGTTCAGTTAACAGTTTGGTCCTCTGAAATGTAATGTTCAGTTAACAGTTTGGTCCTCTGAATTGTAATGTTTAGTTAACAGTTTGGTCCAACAATTGCAACATTTCGCACTACTTTTCTCAAGCATTCTTTGTTTTGTTAACTGTCTTATCTTCTAGTACATGTTTCTATTCTGCAATGTCGTGCTTAGTTAACTGTTTTGGTTCATTTGGTCTGTTGTCCATTTAACTGTTTGGTTCAATTCTGCAATTTTATTTTCATTTGTTGTGGGTACAATTTTGTATTGTTATGCATGTGAAATAAATCGAATTTGGCTATACTCAATACATATTCTACTGATAGTATGGAAACTCTCAGTTAACCTGATCAAGATCTTCCTTATGTGTGTTGCAGGGAAACAATGGGAGACACTATGGTTTACCATCGAGGTATGATCATGCATCGTCCTTTCGCTAATAGCACATTATTGTGCGGTTGCAGGAATCATTCTAATATTTAGGTTTCTTACAATTTTGTCTTGCACATGTTGGTCCTGCTGTCAGAGGCTTAGACCCACTGTTCGACCCATTTTGCATATGGAGAAATGAGATGTCCATGAATATCAGTCAAGTCAAGAAACTCATAAAGATTGTTAGGATGAAGAAACTTGCAACTAATAACATCAAGATCTTTGTTTGCACAATGAAGAAGACATCAGTCAACTATAGGATGGTACTAACTCTTTTACCTTGTTTTTACCCCTTACGCCATTTCAAAATTTATACAGGGATTTATGCATATCTTTGTTTTCAGTACTTTCCAAAGCAGTTCATCGATGATTACCTCTCAAATCACTTGCATGGTCAAGAGGCGAGGAAGGTATTCATTCAACACCCACGATACAATATTGAAGTCTTCCTGAAGAGGACAAAGGTTGGACGGGCAATTATCCATAGCCACTGGCCTAAAGTAGCAAGGACATTCAACATCACTGAAGGCTCAATATTTGCCTTCCGCTTCTGCAGTTTCCCAGATGAGATTCATCTGTCTATTTACCATGTATGATGCTACTTTCAAAAGGTTTTTGATGTTGCATGTGAAACTTGGTGTTGTTGTGTAATGGTGTAACTAAGTGCTGAACCTATCTGATGTAATTCGATTATGAAATCCTGGTTGCCGTTATACGAATATGAAATATCTGGTGTGTTTTATAAGAAATATCAATTTGATTACTACATGGATTATCAATAATAGGCTAATTACCCTGCTTACTGGGGTTTTCTATTGCAGATGGTTACTCAGACAGCACCGTGGGCAATGAACTCAAACAACCCACACGGTTCCTAGAAAGTAGGCGTGTTCGATCAATTAACAATCATACACGGCTTCCGATAGAGAACTGTTTGCGTTAGGCCACCTTGCACAAGCGTTTCCACACAAAAAACTGTGTGTGATATACATACGAACGGAAATATTTTTCTAGGATTCGTCGTGTGGGATGTACATACAAACGGAAACGATTGGGTTTCGATGCCTCGCCAGATCCTCGCCAGATCGCACACGAGCTCATTTTGTGTGCCAGGAGGGCCTTTCCCGACGGTTTCTGGGTCGTGTGAGAAGAACCCCATATCACCCACACTCACTTGGCGACGGTTCCAAGCGTCGTCGCAGAAAGGGGTAAAAAACTGTTTGTATAGCAGGTCTCTGCACCAATGTTTCTTCTAACGACTATTGGCAATTTTACTTGGAGCTATATTTTATTCGTCAAATATCATGAGTTTTGCTTGGAGCATCTTGTATTATATGAGTCTTTGCTTGTTTTGCTTTTTAGTTTGTCTCAATCATCCTTGCTGGACACACCTATTTGAGAGAGCCATAATGACGCTATGATTTGTTAGAATTGCTCTATGTGCTTCACTTAAATTGTTTTGAGATAGGGAATTACTCTAGTACTTCACTTATATCTTTTATGCACGGTGGTGGTTTAATTTTTGAAGAAATGCTCTCATGCTTCACTTATATGATTTCGAGAGTTAGTAAATTTTGAAGAAATATGCTCTCATGCTTCACTTAGATTATTTTGAGAGTTGAAATTTTTTTTTGAAGAAATTAATGCTCTCGTGCTTCACTTAGATTTGTTTGAGAGCTTGTTAGTAGCAACGGTAATATATTAATTTGGTCCCAAAGTGATAGATATTCAAGGGGGATATAATAAAAACTATCATGAAGATCATTGGATATTATAAACTTGATTCCTTGTAATAGTTTTGAGATATGGAGATAGTAATATGTGAGTCATGTTGGTGAGTAATTATGCTTTAGTAAGAATATTGGTGTTAGGGTTTGTGATTCCCTATACAAGCACGAAAGACAATAGCTATGCAATGAAGTTACATCCTACTTGTGCTGCATTACTCAATGTTAGTTATGTTTAATGCTCGTTTATGATCATTTTTGTTTCTTGGTTGGTCGCTTATCAATCTATTTGCTAGCCTTCATTTGTACTAAGCGGGAATATTAATTGCTTGTGCATCCAACTCCTTAAACCCAAAGTTGTGCCAAATGAGTCCACCATACCACCTATATGCGGTATTTCCATGTTATTCCAAGTAAATTTGTATGTGCGAACTCTAATTTTTTTAAATGAGTTTCCTTTTGGTGTGCCCGTACCGCTCATGAAGCGGCAGGGGGTGGCCAATATTTTCCATGCAAGATATGCTATTCTCAAGGTGAGTGTTTATTCACTTGTCATTGCACCAAGAGTCTGGCATGTAATAGGGACGCCCAGTCCCGAAATGAAAAAAAATATTTATATGTTTTCAATAATAAATTCCTTGGAAAGTGTTGGTATGGAAGGCAACCGTGGATACAGCTAGCCATGGATTGTGAAAGAATGGTGGAAAAGGAAATAAACTTCATTTTATGTTTGGGAACCACCTATGATTTATCTAGCATGGAAGATATTGGGAATTCTCGGTCGTTTTCGTTGACAGGAAAAGCATGCCTCTCAAAACAATTTTATCTCTCAATTTAAACTATGAGCTCTGGCACCTCTACAAATCTCTTCTTCCCTCTACGAAGGGCCTATCTATTTAATTTTACGCAATTTTTATTTTTATTGAGTCTCCGCCTTCTCTTATAAAGCACCAACTAGGGAACACTATTATCATACTTGTGCATTGGATATAACTAATATTTGAGTGTGTTTCATGAATGGATCAATATTGAGCATAATGGTCTAGGGATAGCTTTCTTTAGCGTTGATATTTTGAAAGACATGGTTGCTTGTTGATATGCTTGAGTATTGATGTCCTCATGTCAATTATAGACTATTGCTTTGAATCATCTAAAGTCCAAATGTCCATGCTACAAAAGAAAAGAATACGTGATGAATATGTTAGGCAACATTCCACATCAAAAATTCTATTTTGATCATTTACCTACTCGAGGACGAGCAGGAATTAAGCTTGGGGATGTTGATACGTCTCCAACGTATCTATAATTTTTTATTGTTCCATGCTATTATATTATCAATCTTAGATGTTTTATATACATTTACTAGTAACTTTATATCATTTTTTGGGACTAACCTATTGACATAGTGCCCAGTGCTAGTTGTTGTTTTTTGCTTTGCAGAATATCAATACCAAACAAAGTCCAAATGCCACAAAACTTCTTGGAGATTTTTTTTCTGGCCAGAAGACACCAAGGGAGCTAAAGGAACACACAGGAGGAGGCCCGCGGGGCTCACTAGGCACCAGGGCGCGCCAGGGTCCTCAGGCGCGCCCGGGTGGGTAGTGGAGCCCACGGGCACCCCCTTGACCTACCTCGGCCTCTATAAATAATCTAAAATCCCAAAAACCCTAGGGGAGTCGAGGAAATATAGTTTCCGCCGCCATAAGTTCCAAACCACGACATCCAATCTAGAGGCTTTTTCTGGCACTCTGCCAGAGGGGGCAATGATCACGGAGAGGTTCTTCATCATCCTTGTTGCCCCTCCGATGATGCGTGAGTAGTTTACCACAGACCTAAGGGTCCGTAGCTAGTAGATAGATGACTCCTTCTCTCTTTTGGATCTTTAATACAATGTTCTCCTCGATGTTTTTGGAGATCTATTTGATGTAACTCTCGTTTGCGGTGTGTTTGTTGGGATCCAATGAATTGTGAGTCTATAATCAGATCTATCTATGAATATTATTTGAGTCTTCTGTGAACTCTTTTATGCGTGATTGTAATAGCCTCGTATTTATTCTCCGAAATTTTGGTTTGGTTTGGCCAACTAGATTAGTTTTTCTTGCCATGAGAAGATGTGCTTTGTGATGGGTTTGATCTTGCGGTGCTCAATGTCAGTGACAAAAAAGACATGGCACACATGTATCGTTGCTATTAAGGGTAACAAGATGGGGTTTATTCATATGTGAGTTTATCTTGTCTATGTCATGTCATCATTCTTATCACATTACTCTATTTTTCCACGAACTTAATACACTAGATGCATGCTGGATAGCGGTCGATGTGTGGAGTAATAGTAGTAGATGCAGGCAGGAGTCGATCTACTAATCTTGGACGTGATGCCTACATACATGATCGTTGCCTTGGATATCTTCATAATTATTTACTTTTCTATCAATTGCCCAATAGTAATTTGTTTACCCACCCTATGCTATTTTCTTGAGAGAAGCCTCTAGTGAAAACTACGGCCCCCGGGTCTATTTCCTATCATATTAAACCAAATACCTTGCTGCGTTATTTATTTATTTATTTTATTTTGTGTTTTTGTTAGATCTATTTACCAAAACCTATAAAATTTAATCTATTTCAATACCAAGGAGGGATTCACAACCCCTCTTACGTGTTGGGTTGCAAGTATTTGTTGTTTGTGTGCAGGTGTTGTTTACATAGTATTGCTTGGTTCTCCTACTGGATTGACAACCTTGGTTTCATAACTGAGGGAACTACTTACCTCTAATGTGTTGCATGATCCCCTCCTCTTCGAGGAAATGCCAACACGGATCACAAGCATCAGTACGTACACACACAAAAGCAAAATACTTGCACCCAACGTGGGCAAGAGGGTTGTCAATCCCCTTGTACTTATTATTTGCAAGGATCAAATATGATAGTAGGAGAGATATAAATTGCAAAGTAAAATTAAGGTAAATAAATTGCAGCAATGTTTGTAGGGTTTTAGTAATATGATTAAAATAGACTCGGGGGCCATAGCTTTCACTAGAGGTGTCTCTCTCAAGAACATAACATACGGTGGGTAAACAAATTACTGTTGGATAATTGATAGAATAGCGCATAGTTATGATGTTAATCATTGCATGATCAGTACATAGGCATTACGTCTATGACAAATAGACGGAAATCATTCTATATCTACTACTATTTCTCAACTTCGAGAGCGCTTTGAGGCTTGTATCTCTAGGTATTAAGTTCATGAAAAATAGAGTAATGCATGAAGCATGATGACATAATATAGATAAAATAAAACCAATCAATATGACCAAACCCCGTCGTTGTATCCTTAGTAGCAACAATACAATACATGCCTCGCTACCCCTCTTGTCACAGAGTGAGGACACCACAAGATTCAACCTACCACAAAGCACCTCTCTCACTGAACATAAATCAATCTAGTTGGCCAAACCAAACAGATAGATCGGAGAGAAGTGCAAAACTATAACAATCACACATAATAAAGTTTAGAAATAACGCAATTACTTTCAATGAACAATCTGATCATAAACCCACAAATCATCGGATCCCAACAAACGCATCACAAAAAGATGACATCGAATCGATCTTCGAAGAGAACATTGTATTGAAGATCAGAGAGAGAGAGGGAGAGAGATAAAGAGCCGTATAGCTACTGTTATGGACGCATCGGTCATGTGGAACTACTCACACATCATTGAAGGTGTAGCAAGGTTGACGTAGAAGCCCTCCGTGATAAATTGGCCCTCCGACGGAGTGCCGGCGGAGGCCTCCAGATGGGGTCGCGGAAGAACAGAGGCTTGCAGCGGTAATAAATGTTTGGGGTCTCACTCTGGGGGTTCTGGAATATTGGGAATTTATAGCTCTGGATATCAGACAGAGCCACGAGGGGCCCACGAGACATCAGGGCGCGCATCCCCCTGGGCGCGCTCCATTGTCTTGCCGTCTTCTCGTCTGGCTTCTAGTCCTTCCCCGAAGCTTCTAGGGTTGGTGTAGAAAAAATTGTCAAAAAGCTTCGTCGTGTTTGGAATCCGTTTGATAAGAATTTTCTGTAAAACCAAAAACATGCAAAAAATAACAACTGGCACTAGGCATTGGGTTAATAGGTTAGTTCCCAAAAATGATATAAAATTGCATATAAAGCATACAAGATTGATAATATAATAGCATGAAATAATAATAAAAATTATAGATATGTTGAAGATGTATCACTCCACAGCACCAGCAGGCCATGGACTCCGAGAAGAAGCTTCGCTGCCTCCCCTTTGGCATTGTGGCTGGGAGGAATATGATTGCCATTCGGCCACAAAGGTCGATAGTGAGGCAGTGAAGATTGGCCATCGAACACCAAAGCGGACACCATAGCTCTGCGCGAGAAGCACCATCAAGGATCTTCTCCAAACCTACTTGCATCTTGCAGCATGGTGCTCCACATCCACTCCTTTCCTACCACCTCAGCGACTATCAAAGAGAAGAGGAGCTCAGGATCCATCTACAAAACAGGGTACCACAATCTCCCATAGATTCACCCAAGCGAGATCCCATGGAGAAGGCCCCGGATCTTCCTAGTCCGTCCTCTCCGATGACCACCACTCCAGCCACCATGGCCACAACAAGAGGTAGAAGAAGAAAAGAACAGAAGTCCAGATCTATTATTTCAAAAAGGCATCACGCCAGTCGCCACAGAGGAATTTTCACCACTAATCCTACAACTACTCTATACAGAATCCTAGGCACCTCTCCCCTCCTCACACCGGACGACAGCACCACTGGGATAGAAGAGTTGAGGGCCTGGGAAAGCACGAGAGACTCTCAACGAGGGGAAGGAGAGAGAAAAGAAGAAAGGAAATGAGAGCAGATCATATTGATTTTCTGAAACAACCTTTAAATTTCTTAGTGACTAATATCTTGTGTGAAGATATTGCGGTATGCTTATTACATACATCGGTACGTGGCACTCACTCAGAGTGGGATACCCTTCGAAAATGCAAAATATATTCTACTATATGATCTATACCTACTAGTAATGGGAGGTACATTTCTCTAAATCTATGGTCTGTTCACCGTATAAAAATATTTTCACCCGTACCTATCTGAGGGGTAGTAAACTTTTTTCCCATCCACGCATAAATAAAAATTCGGGTTGGTCCTCCAAACTGTGTAGTCTAAGGGCTTGCTCCGCATTGTTTACCTTCGATTGGGCAACAGATAGTAAGTCCCCTATGGGGGCAAAGGGGCCTACTCCGCATCTTTTTTTCCTTCGATTGGGTAGTAGGAAAAAACTCACAAAGTTAAGTTATCTTTTTCTTTGTAACCTACGATCCGAGTAGACCGGCTGCAATTACATAAAGCATGTTGTGTTGGGCCTCTGTTGGGATGAAAAATAACCCCACCAACTCAATGTCGGCTCTCCCTATTAACACTAAATAAATAGTACTACGTCGCCCCCTTAGAACAAAAACCATCCATTTATATACGTCTTGGAGTTACCTGTTGTCAATCAACTCAATAAGTCAGTTTGGGAATCAATAAGGGGAGGACGAGGATTATGACGTGAGAAGAAGAAAATGAGTCCCACTAAAGGAAGGAAGGAATATGTTGTCCTATGTGGGATAATTAAGCTTAAGTGTTGCGCAATAGAATAGCTTGCTGCATAATTAAAGGATGTTGCACGCTATGCATATTAGGATTCAGTAAGTGGTGCATAACTAAATGGAGGTGGATGAAAAACTACATTGATGAATGTGAAGAATCTCACTGTCCGGGGTAATAAAGGAGCTCTTCGAGGGAGAGGAGGACACTAGGGCGGGAGAGAGGGAAGGAGCTCTCTGAGGGGGAGAAGGAGGACAGTAGGGCATGACATACTGAATAAGTGGACACATGGAAAGGATAACAATGTATTCCATTACGACGCACATGCATTTGTGCTATTAACACTAATTTTCTAACAATGTAATGCTATGTTAAGCATAATCATTGGAATTATGATGATGTCTATACTAAATCATACTTTTTTGTGAGAAAACTTCTGATCTACTCATCTTCAACCATGGCAGTACAACTAATACCAAAAGTGATACAAATTACATCGAAATCCGTAGACCACCTAGCGACGACTACAAGGACTGAAGTAAGCTGAAGGCGCGCCGCCGTCATCGCCCCTCCCTCACTGGAGCCAGACAAAACTTATTGTAATACACAGTCGGGTAGTTGCCATGCTAAGGCCCATAGGACCAGCTCGGCAGAACAACAACCGCCGCCGATGAAGAGTAGTGTAGATCGGAAGGATCCAATCTTAAGACACACGTACGTAGACGAACTACGACCAGATCCGAGCAAATCCATCAATGACAGATCTGCTGGAGACACACCTCCACAGCTCACCGATGATACTAGACATAACACCGGGACAGGGGCTAGGCGGGAAGAACCTTATTCCATCTTCAGGGAGCCATTGTCGTCTCGTCTTCCTGATCATGACAAAAACCCTAACAAAACTGGAAGGAACATATGAAAACCGAGCCTTCCCGCCAAAAAAGGCCAGAATCCACCGCGCCGGCATGACCCTAAGGCCACCGGAGATGAGACGGGTCGGCGACGGGGCCGACGGGAGCCAAAGGAACCCTAGGCTTTTCTTAGGGTTCAACGTACGTACGGGTGCGTGCCCATATGTGATTTTATACTAATTGTACTTTATATTGTGAAGTTTGTTTCTTAATCTCGCTATCTCATATTTCAGAACCGTTGTATTAAAGTTATCTATACATTATATATTAAACTATGGTACCCCAGTGAAATACTAGGTTAAAAGAAGATCACTCTCAAGCATTTTTTGTCGAGAGAGAACATTCCAAATGCAAATTTTTCATTCACCATCAGCATATAACCCTGCAAAGCACAGCACCTCCCACAACCGATGTGGGACTAAACCCAACAATCTCCCTCTCACACATCGGTCACCATGGGCCCGCTCACACCAGCGTTTCCAGCCCACCAACCATCACTACAAGAAATTTGTTCATTGTTGACCCTCCATATTGGTCATTGAATCGCCATTATTCATGTTCTATGACCCTGTTTTGACCAAATTTAAAAGGTCAACAGTTGGCCGTCAAGAACGAACAAACATGACCTTTCTAAAATTTTGGTCAAAGATCTCTATTGACCAAATTTTTGGTTTGGTCATTACCCATTTCTCTCAGCCACGTAGGATCTGATGTGGCTGAGCTGACGTGGCATTGCTAGTGACTAAATGGAATCATCATAAATTTCACAGCCCAGTCCACCAATATAGCCTACATGGACCTGGCCCAATACATATTTTATTATAAAAAATGTCTGATCTGTTTGGGCTGATGCATTATTTTGTCAGCAACATGCATATCTCAAGATAGGCCCATTAAAAAACAAGTACAACAAAATACAATATTGCAGATAAACTGTATATTTCATTTCAGTAGCACATCACATGAAATACAATACATCATCCATCGACTCCTCTACACACCAAGGTTCAAGGCCCAACAAGTGCACAACAAAATGATTCTAAAAGTGTACAGAAAAATAGTTCTACATGTGCAAGTGCACAACAAAAGGATCCAACAAGTGCACAAGCACACAGCAACATAGTTGTACAAAGATTGGATGAGAAGCACAAGTTTTAAGTTATCACACATAACAGCAATGAGAAACGAAACTTCTTGTGCCCTCCTTCTACCCTCCGCTTCTTCTGAGTGATTCAGATAATCCTGGTAATAGGAATAATCAAACATAAGAAAGCATATAAAATATGAGCAAACGAAAGACAAATGGTGGTTTTACATTCAACAATGAGACTTAAAAGTTCACATCAATGAACAGAAACTCAAGACTTTAAGACATACTCCCATAGAAATTTCAGGACTTGCAAGATTATTCGTCTGTTAGCTCTCAACACTCAGTGCAAAAAAAGCTCACATCAATAACTTACAAGATCAAGATATGTGAATCGTGTAACTTTAACACAGTATAATAAACAGCACAGCCATGAGCAGTACAACACAACACAGCTCATAAACAACAAAAACAAACTGATTGCAAACTATAAGTTAACCTCAAAGCAAACAACACATGCACACAAAGTATACATGGCGGAAACACAACCTCATATGTAGAATTTAACATAACTCATATGTAGAACCAATCAGAACCATTTCTTGCAGTGATCTCAACCTTTCTTATTGAACAGGAAATAGTTACAAAAATAAACTAATGAAATAATATTCTCAGAAGAGTCCCAACAATTTGCATTAACTATCAACATGGTTGCAAAACTTCAGTAGTAAAGAGGGTACCATGTTTCTGTTGTCTTTACTTGACTGGAATTACAACATGAAGCACATGAACAAATCATATGAACAAGCAACCCCATAAACGCTCACTTGAATCTTTTTTATACTTTTCTTGTAGAACAACATGTGGGGGAAGAGCATTACCTTGATGGTTCTCAATCGAAGCATACAACCTGGACAATATAGACTAAATCTCGAGAAAAAATATTACTTGTCCACAAGGGTAAGATCGACCTGCACATTGCCAAACAACCCTTGCAGTCACTTGGTTCAGATCTTCCCTATGAGGTGATGAGCATTCTGCTGCAGCAAACAAATAGAATTAAATTCGAAATACAACCACTTTTATGGAGACTACTACAAGGCAAGTTTAGCTAATAGGACTTCTATAGCATGCAAGATGTTTCTTAGATCAACAAAAACAAGAACAAGAGCTATGACAGCGAACCTTTGAGCAACATATAATGAGCAGGGTATTCAAAGAAGGTCATATCTTCCACACAAAACTGATCAAAACAAGAAATATTCTAGTCTACTAATTTATTACTGAATCACATAGCATCATAGGAGAGAACAATGATTCAAGTTTAATTAAGACATACATTATTTGCTAAGGAAAAGTAAGTCACAACCAAAAGCATTTTGACTTCCATTTATTTGCACACGCAAAATCATCAGGTACTCATAGTTTAGATAAGGTAAGGTAATTTTGTAGCTCCCCGCTGTTGCTGGCCTAACGAGACTTGTCCTCCAGCATAACAACATATTTGAAATCTCCATTATAGTAAATAAATGAGAGGACAGTGCATAAGTCACATCATATTATACAAGCAAGCTAAATCTAGGGTTTGTGGTCGGTGGAGTATATACATACACATAGAGGAGGCTGGAGTTGTGGAAGTAAAACATACTTGCCACCATGGTAGAGTGAGGTGCCATGGGGCAGGTAGCGGAATGCCGCTGCCACCCAACACCCACTAACGCCCAAGCCTTCTTTCTTCTCATCCTCTTCCTCTGCCCTGTTGGGGAACGTTGCAGAAAATTAAAATTTTTCCTACGGTTTCACCAAGATCCATCTATGAGTTCATCTAAGCAACGAGTCAAGGGAGTGAGTTTGCATCTACATACCACTTGTAGATCGAGTGCGAAAGCGTTCAAGGGGATGGTGATGATGGAGTCGTACTCGCCGTGATTCGGATCACCGATGACCAAGTGCTGAACGGACATCACCTCCGCGTTCAACACACGTACGGTACGGACGACGTCTCCTCCGTCTTGATCCAGCAAGGGGAAAGGAGAGGTTGAGGAAGATGGCTCCAGCAGCAGCACGATGGCGTGATGATGGTGGAGTGACAGTTCTCGGCGGCTTCGCCAAGCACACGCGGAGGAGGAGAGGTGTTGGGAGGGAGGGGCTGCGCCTTCAAGTGTTGTTGCAGCCTCCCTCGCCCTCTATTTATAGGGGAAGGGGCAGGGGCGGCCCCTCTAGATGGGAATCTAGAGGGGGCGGCGGTTAAGGAGGGCTTGCCCCCAAGCAAGGGGCGCCCATCTAGGGTCCCCCAACCCTAGGCGCATGGGCCCAAGGGGCGCCCAGCCCACCAGGGCTGGCTCCTACCCCACGCAGCCCATGTGGCCCCGGAGGGTGGCCCCCCGTGGACCTCCGGAACCCTTCCGTGGCCCCGATATAATACCGGTATGCCCCGAAACTTTCCGGTGTCCGTTTGACAACTTCCCATATATAAATCTTTACCTCCGGACCCTTTCGAACTCCTCCCGACGTCCGGGGATCTCATCTGGGACTCGAACAACATTCGGTAATCACATACAAGTCTTCCTAATAACCCTAAGGCCACCGAACCTTAAGTGTAGACCCTACGGGTTGGAGACACGCAGACATGACCGAGACGGCTCTCGGTCAATAACCAACAGCGGGATCTGGATACCCATGTTGGCTCCCACATGCTCCTCGATGATGTCATCGGATGAACCACGATGTCGAGGATTCAAGCAACCCGTATACTATTCCCTTTGTCAATCGATGCGTTACATGCCCGAGACTTCGATCGTCGGTATCCCAATACCTCGTTCGGTCTCGTTACGGCAAGTCACTTTACTCGTGCATCAATGCATGATCCGTGACCAAACACTTGGTCACTATGAGCTCATTTTGATGATGCATTACCGAGTGGGCCCGAGATACCTCTCGTCATGCGGAGTGACAAATCCAGTCTCGATCCGTGTCAACCCAATGACACTTTCGGAGATACCTGTAGTGCACCTTTATAGTCACCCGATTACGTTGTGACATTTGGTACACCCAAAGCACTCCTACGGTATCCGGGAGTTACACGATCTCATGGTCTAAGGAAGAGATACTTGACATTGGAAAAGCTCTAGCAAAGCGAACTACGATCTTGTGCTATGCTTAGGATTGGGTCTTGTCCATCACGTCATTTTCCTAATAACGTGATCCCGTTGTCAATGGCATCGATGTCCATAGTCGAAAACCATGACTATCTCGTCGACCAACGAGCTAGTCAACTAGAGGCTCACTAGGGACGTATTGTGGTCTATGTATTCACACGTTATTACGATTTTCGGATAATACAATTATAGCATGAATAAAAGACAATTATCATGAACAAGGAAATATAATAATAATGCTTTTATTATTGCCTCTAGGGCATATTTCCAACATGCCCAATATGGCACTCCCGCCATTGCTGCGTACAAGAAAAAAATGATGGTAAGGCTCAAAAAGAAGATCAAGGAAACTAACATGATAGAGCATCAAATACTAATGCATAGAGAAGCCTCTATACAACGAGCCGCATAATAAAAAACGGCAGCCGATAATAACCGACTATAGGTTCATGCACATGTACCACAAAAAATCTCCTTATATTATTTACCTCAAGAATTCCATGTAGATGTTAGACATGCTTGAAAAGAAACCTAGCTTCAAGAGAAAAACAAATCTACAATCTTAGGATAATCAAGACAGTCTTGGTATAACAAGAATCTGGAAACAAGCAACAGATCAGGCGACATACATATAAAAGAATTAACTATTGTAATTTTAGCTAATAACCAGTTCTAAAAATTCTACTTAAGAAGATGCTGCTAACAATGGAGAAATTGTGAATAATCTGTAGCAAGTAAGTTTACCCATAGAGGCAAACAGGAGGGAGATGGTTGCATAGATACAAATCCATGAAGTGGCAGCCAAATTGACCAATCTGGACCTCATCTTCTCTCTCTGTTTGGCCGTAACTAACTAAATAAAAAAACTGGACTTGTTCATACAAATCCCTCTTGAATTCCTTGAGGTAACCAGGATTTGCATCAAATATTACTTAACTTAGCATCATTAGTGAGCAGAGGTAGAGAGGGAGGGATATGCTACCTGCCGCAGTGGGTCGTCGTGGCCGTGCTTGAGCTCGGGAAGGATCTCTTGGTCGCCCTAGCAGCAGACCCCTCCCGCCCCTCCTCCTTGAGCAGAGCATGGCTGGTGGCTAGGTGCGCCCCTCCTCCTCCTCCTCGAGCAGGGCAAGGCCTTGCGCCTCCTGCCGTCTCGACACCATGGTGGCCTGCAGCAAAGGGGTGGATAGGAGGAGAAGGTGAAATGAGGAGGAGAGGGTGGATCCAGGCAAGAAAGGATGGGAAGGGGCTACCTGGGCAATGCCGGTGATGGATCTCGCGAGCTTAGGCCTCGCCATCGCCGGTTGTGGCGGGTTCCGACTAAGAAACCCTAGCAGCGGGCGAGGTTGCGGGCCTTGAGGCGCGGATCTGAGCGGAGGGGAGGTGCGGATCTTGGGGAGCTCGAGGTCGTCTTCTTGGCGTGTCTGAGCTCACGAACCGCCGGCATGGTTGGTGGCGGCGGCGAGGAGATCGTAGGTTGGGAAGGAGAGGTTCGCACGAGAGAGGGAGGGAGAGATTGGTGCGGTGGGCTTCTCCTTTTTTTTCTCCTTTTCTTTAGATGGATGGATGGATGAGTGGACGGTGGGAGTGCTGGGAATGAATGGCAGGATGTTTGCCATGTCATCAATCCATGGCACAAATGATTCCACCAATGAGAATTAAGCATATGCAAATTGTGTGTTTCTCCTTTCGTTTCTTTTATATTTTTTTACCCTCCAATTCCGGGTAAACACTCAACATATTACCCTCTTATAATTTGTTCAAATGACCCAATATTTTTCAAATGGCCTCTTATTTCGGGTAAACAATGTTACCGAATCGAGTTTTTATTTTCATTGCACGGTTTTTTTTCTAATTCTGAAGTGCCAAAGATGGGCCTTTTTAAGAACCTACCAAATATTTGTCAAAAAATGTACCAAAACAATTTAAAAAAATATTAGACCACATTTTATGTACAGATAACCAAATGGTTGCATGTGAAAAGCTTTCGATACACCTCTTATCAAAAAGACATATTATTGCCGATTCAGGAGGAACTAGGTCAAATTTGAACTAAAGTTGCTTTATAGTTTGCTCTTTTTTCCCAAAAATCATTTCTAGACAGGAAAGTAGTTATTTCATCAGAGATTCACCAGGAGTTTTGCATTATTAAGCCCCTACCTACTAACGGTCACACATATCAGGTCTGAGGCAATGCTGAGGTGGCTTGACACATGGACAAGCCACATCGGCAAAATTGGTGAGGTGTCACCAGTCATTTTGAAGCATTGTGAATTAGTAGTCATGACCATTTAAATTGGTCAAGATAGGCTAAAATGAAAGGTGTAGATCAATGTTGTCTATGTTATGACCATTTTAGATAAGAAAACTACGACCTTCTTGACGAAAATGGTCATGATGATTTAGAGTTTGGACCCTCCCAAACGGCTCACGACCATCTGCCGCACAATGGTCATAGATTTATGACCAATTCACCCACGGTCACTACGAGAAGGTCACAATTAAGCATATTTCTTGTAGTGCATGACCGACCACCCGTGAGTCCACCGAGATTCATTCCGGACACCTGGGCTCTGATACCAATTGTTACGCAATCCCGGGTCCGCTAACACCAGCGTTTTTGATCCACATGTGTCAAGCAGGCCCGACCAGAGAGCAACACCGACTTATACTAGGACTTGGGCCCTCTCCCCCAAAAGACTGGCCTTTTAGGAGGGGACACCTCCGCCTTTATAAATTGTGGTATGCCTCCTCCCACAACCGATACGGGACTAAACCCAACAAGAAGCTCGCTGTCCGGGGTAATAGAGGAGCTCTCTAAGGGAGAGAAGGAGGACAGTAGGGCGGGAGAGTCGGAACGAACTCTCTGAGGGAGAGAAGGAGGATAGTAAGGCGGGACAGACATAATAAGTGAACGCATGAGACGGTAACAATGTCTTCTGTTGCGACGCACAAGCCTTTGTGCTATTAACACTAATTGTCTAACAATGTAATGCTATTTTAAGCATATTCGTTGGAATTATGATGTTGTTTATAGTAATTGTACTTTATATTGTGAAGTGTTTTTTTCTTAATCTCTCTATCACAAATTTTAGAGCCGTTGTATTGAAGTTATCTATACAGTATACATTAAACTATGGTATCCCAGTGAAGTCCTAGGTTAAAAAAAAGATGTTCTGTCTGAAGCATTTTTTGTCTAGGGAGAACATTCCAAATGTAGATGTTTCGTTCACCATCAGCATATAACCCTGCAAAGCACGACACCTTCACATTATTTTGTTGTCCATATCGATTACGTACAAGTCTACTTGACCCAAGGAAGCACAAAAGGAAGGAACCATGTCCGCACAATACATTCTGGGCGCACGATCACCACACAAAAAACCAAACACAGCTGTAAACGAGAATCTTGGACAAGTAAACCGTTCCACATGCTTGTTTGTCCGCGTCGAAATCGCCGAGACATGTCGCAACACTGGCGCAGAGGATCTTTGTCCGATTCGGGTGGAATAATGGGTAGATCCGCGCGGCTATACATGCCGCAACAAAGCTTGTGTCCAGCTCAAACAGCTGCGACAACGGTGGGCGACAATGGGTGAAAAGTAGCGGTTAGTGGGAAGCTTGACTGACTCCAGGTCTTCGCTGCAGCCGCGGTCAAGCTTAAGATAAGGCGTGGGAATTTGAGATGAGATGCATGTGTGTGGACGTGACGACGCTGTAAATGTGTTTTTAAACCCCCTGGGGCCTAGCCAGATGAGCACCCAGCATTCCAACTCGCACACCACAACACCCGGCAAAACCATGCAAGAAAGGCCGCCCTTCTGTGCGATCCGGCCGAGCAAAGGTTCCCTACTCTGTCCTCCTGCTTAAGAGTATACTGCTTAAAATCCATTTCGGCTTCTGTCGTTCTATCAGTTTTGCCGTTATTGTCGTTGGCGAGTCGTAGTTATCAGCAAACGCATGCACGTGACTGCATGAGTTCTAGTAACTTGTTTCCGTTTCAGATCTTAAACTTATGATTGTTCATCAGAGCAAGGTCACATAGCTCAGCTGCATAAGTGAACAATAGTACACACAATGTTTATTCTTCACATTTTGCAGGTAACGGAGGCCATATGTCTGCCATTCAACCGTCGAGACTCATCATGCTTATGCTGCTGTCATTGCTGCTCATGTCCTGTGGAGTTCACAAAGCCCGTTGCTCGACAGTCCCTGATAACAGCACGGACATGCTCTCGTTGCTAGATTTCAAGCGGGCCATCACCGATCCAAGGCAAGCCTTAAACTCTTGGAACACTGGTGTCCCACATTGCCAGTGGAAGGGCGTCAGCTGCAGCCTGACGCACCCAGGGCGCGTCAAGGCGCTCAACCTCACCGGACAAAACTTGCAAGGCCAAATTGCTCCATCTCTTGGAAATCTAACCTTCCTTAGAACACTCGTTCTCTCCTCAAACGGCTTCGTAGGTCAGTTGCCCACTCTCAGCCGCCTCCGTAGGCTGCAGCGCCTTGACCTAGGCAATAATACGTTGCATGGGTTCAATTCTGATGCACTTATAAATTGCTCCAAGCTAGAGTACTTAGACCTTTCTTCCAACTCGATTACGGGTTCGCTCCTCCCAAATATTGGTTCCCTCTCGAGCCTCGTGTCTTTGCTCCTTTACGAAAATAATTTCTCCGGCATCATCCCACCAAGTATACAAAACATCACCAACCTACAGAATATCATTCTATCACATAATCAGTTTGAAGGGAGCATTCCGGAACAACTTGGGCAATTACCAAAAATTTCCTCGTTGTTTCTAGCGGGGAATAGGTTATCAGGTAGAATCCCAACAACACTTCTAAACACTTCTGCCCTTTTAATTCTGGACTTGAGTTCGAATTTTCTACGAATGGAATTGCCATCTAACATTGGCGATACTCTTCATATTCTCCACTTCCTTGATTTGCGGGATAATATGTTCGAAGGTAAAATCCCAGCCTCCTTAGGCAACGCTTCGTTCCTGTCCATAATATATTTGTCACGTAACAATTTTACCGGCCAAATCCCGAGTTCTTTAGGAAATCTTCCACTTTTGACTGACCTAAAACTCGATAATAACAAGTTCGAAGCAGAGGACAATAGAGGCTGGGAGTTCTTAGATGCATTGAGCAAGTGTGGTTCTCTGCAAGTTCTCGCGTTAGGCCACAATCAGCTGAATGGAGCCATACCTAATTCAATTGGAAATTTGTCGACCAGTCTTCAAGGACTTGGATTCGATCAAAACTACTTGTCGGGTACGGTTCCAGAGGGCATAGGGAGCTTTACTAGCTTAACTTCGCTCTTACTTGATGGTAATAACCTAACCGGTCCAATTGGAGCATGGATTGGAAATTTTAAAAACATATCAGTTTTAAGTCTTTCAGATAATAACTTCACTGGGTTGATTCCATCCTCCATTGGCAGCTTAACTCGGGTGATAAAGCTCTTGCTACCTGGAAATAATTTTGAAGGCCCTATACCACCCAGTTTGGGAGGCCTTCGATATCTCTTAGAGTTGGATCTTAGTAATAACAGTCTAAATGGCCAAATTCCTAAAGAGTTATTTAGTCCTCTCTCAACAATGACCAAATGCGTAATATCCGATAATAACTTAGATGGTCCAATACCTCCGGAGATTAGCAATCTTAAACATGTCACGAAACTAGGCCTTTCATCGAACAAGCTTTCTGGCCAAATCCCTGTCACTTTGGGCGAGTGTCAGGGGTTGGAGATCCTCCTAGTGGACAACAATTTTCTCTCAGGAAACATTCCCAAGTCCTTGAGTAGCCTAAAGAGCTTGAGCATGCTCAATCTTTCGCATAATAATTTGTCAGGATTCATTCCAATAGAACTAAGTAATCTTTCATCTCTCACCCAACTGGACCTGTCGAATAACAATCTAGAAGGTCCAATACCAAGAGATGGAGTATTTGGAAATGCTACAGAAGTCTCCCTTGGTGGCAACTCGAGACTCTGTGGAGGAATATTAGACCTACATAGGCCCAAATGCTCTGCTCCCTCTGGCAGGAAAAAGGCAGAATATTACTTGGTTAGAGTACTGATCCCAGTATTTGGCTTCATGTCACTCGTTTTGTTGATATACTTTTTGGTCACTGAGAAGAAGTTCGCAAGACAGTCACATTCCTCACTGTCCCCTCTTGGTCAGCAATTCCCTAAAGTTTCTTACAATGATTTGGCTGAAGCCACACAGAACTTCTCCGAGTCTAATCTAGTAGGCAGAGGAGGCTACGGTTCTGTATACAGAGGGAAATTAATCCAAGATAAGCTGGAAGTTGCTGTGAAGGTTCTTGACCTTGATATGCAAGGTGCAGAGAAAAGTTTCTTGTCAGAATGCCAAACATTGAGGGGCATCCGGCATCGGAATCTTGTTCCGATCATCACAGCCTGCTCCACAGTAGACCTCAATGGCAGTGTTTTCAAAGCTCTAGTTTACGAGTTCATGCCTAACGGGAATTTGGAGTCCTGGTTGCATCACAAGGAGGACGGGAAGACCACAAAAGCTTTGGACTTAACTCAAAGAACATGCTTTGCTATGAACATAGCCGACGCTCTAGATTATCTGCACAATGAGAGTGGTAGAATAATTATACATTGTGATGTGAAGCCCAGTAATATACTCCTAGATGATGATATGAATGCTCATTTGGGGGATTTCGGCATTGCGAATTTCTACCGCGATTCCAGATCAAAATCGACTGGAGATACTAGCACAATTGGTGTGAAGGGAACAATTGGTTACATTGCTCCCGGTATGTTATTTGCAACATGTTTAATTCTTGTGGATTATAAGTTAACAATGTGGTATGCATATTTCCCTTATTCACAACCCTTTATATGTTCATCTCCAGAGTATGGTAGAGGTGGCCGTGCATCCATCGAGGGGGATGTTTACAGTTATGGAATTGTACTTTTGGAGATGTTGACAGGTAAAAGGCCAACAGATCCTTTGTTTGTGAATGAACTCAACATCGTCAGCTTCGTGGAGATGAACTTCCCTGATCAGATATTGCAAGTGATTGATACTCCCCTGCAAGAAGAGTTCAAGGATAGCAGTCAAGCAAATATGATAGCAGAAAACAGGGCCTACCAATGCATCTTCGCTCTACTACAAGTAGCACTTTCCTGCACGCGACAACTCCCAAATGAACGAATGACCATGAGGGAAGCAGCAAGCAAAATTCGTGTAATCAAGACATCCTATGCCAGCGGAAAACTAGGGATGCCTGAGTAATGTGATCTACACAGCATACCCCGTCTCTAGTCGGCAAGATTCCTCAGATTCAGTTCGTGTTTGGAGTCTTGGACCCTGACCTTTGTCATTCCCTGTACATAACTACCTGTAAGCTCATCTCGCAAAAAAAGAAACTACCTGTAAGCTCTAAATACTTGGCTAGTTAGGTGCCAACTATATATATAGTGAGATTCATCTGTCCTTTGGGAAATAGGCTTGTATCGCACATTTGCGTGCAAAGTTTCTTTACTTCAATAAAGGGTGGATTTTGTTGACTCAAAACGAAGCATTAAGCGGATACAGAACACAATGAATACACACCCGAGCTCTACATAGATAGGATGTAACACCAACACACAGACACACATAAGTAGACACGCCGGCAAATAGCTAAGTCATACAAGATCAAAGATATGCCTTAGCGAGAAAAAAAACCCTGAAATGATCAAAACAACAATCGACAAACTATGGAAACAACCATATACACACCATTGATCTCTTGACACCACAAAGATTCTTCAACAGGAAGGCCTTTAAAAAGGGAATGGCGCTCAAGCACCGTCACCGGATCCAACCACCAAAGGTCAGCTCTAGATTTTCACCCTAAAGACCAAATCCGAACATATCTACGTCCTCGACAAGGTAAATGTAGAATTCTATTGAATAATTGTTGATGCAATATTATGCCAGTACAAGAGGTATATATAAGAGCCAAGCCGCACCTGACCTAGCTCTATTATAAACCAAGTAGGAGTCCTAATCCTATTACAGGTTGTATTCTAACATCCCCCCGCAGTGTCAACGTTAGGCTCGACGATGTTGAGACTGAAACGAATGTCTTGAAACGGAGTAGTAGACAGACCTTTAGTAAAGACATCAGCGAACTGAGCAGAAGTAGGCACGTGGAGAACGCGAACTTGACCGAGAGCCACCTTCTCTCGAACAAAATGAATGTCGATCTCAATATGCTTGGTGCGACGGTGTTGAACCGGATTCTCTGACATGTAGACAGCTGAAATATTATCACAGGAAACAATGGTAGCTTGCTCAATAGGACGGTGCAGCTCCGACAGCAACTGGCGCAACCAAACCGTTTCAGCAACCGCGTAAGCCACAGCACGGTACTCAGCTTCAGTAGACGAGCGGGAGACCGTAACCTGGCTTTTTGAAGATCAAGAAACCAAATTGTTACCAAGAAAAACACAAAATCCGGATGTGGACCTACGAGTATCTGGACAACCAGTCCAGTCTGCATCAGAGTAAGCTGTCAAGGAGGTGGGAGAGGATTTATTGATATGAAGACCTAAGTCTAGTGTGCCTTTGAGATACCGAAGAATACGTTTGACATGATTGCAGTGTGGAATACGAGGATCATGCATGTATAAACAAGCTAATTGGACAGCAAAAAAAAATTCAGGACGAGTGAGAGTAAGATACAGAAGTGCACCGGTAGGACTACGATAAAAAGAAGGATCAGAGAAAGGATCACCGTCGGCAGAGAGTTTGGAACCTGTATCAACAGGGGTACGGGAAGTTTGGCAATCAAGCATACCAGCACGAGAAAGAAGATTCAGAGTGTACTGACGTTGAGACAAGAAAATACCAGAGGAGTCACGAATAACAACAATACCTAAGAAGTGGTGAAGAAGACCTAAATCTGTCATAGAAAATTCATGGCGAAGAAGAGAGATAATATGATCTAAAAATTGTTGTGAGGAAGTTGTGAGGATAATATCATCAACATATGAAAGAAGGTAAGCAGTGTTGTTGTTGTGATGAAAGGTGAAGAGTGAAGTGTCAGAACGGGAAGGGGTAAAATCGATGGTTAGAGCATAAGTAGAAAAGCGTTGGAACCAGGCACGTGGTGCTTGTTTAAGACCATAAAGAGAATTTTGAAGAAGACAAACATGATTAGGATAGGAGGAATGTTCGAAGCCAAGAGGTTGTTGACAATAGACTGTTCTTGAAGAGAGCCATGAAGAAAAGCATTTTTGACATCAAGTTCATGAATTGGCCAGGAAGAAGAGACGACGATGCTAAGGACAGTGCAAATAGTGCTGGGCTTGACAACTGGAGAGAAAGTCTCATCATAATCGATGCCGTGTTGCTGAGAGTAACCACGGCATACCCATCGAGCTTTATATAACGTGCAAGACTCCCATCAAAATTAAATTTATGGCAAAAAACTCATTTACACGAAACGATATTTGTATTGGAAGGACGAGGAACTAACTGTCACGTGTTATTCTGCAGAAGGGCGTCATATTCATCTTTCATAGCTACGGCCCAATTAGGATCTAGGAGAGCTGATTTGTAAGATTTTGGTAGAGAGGAAGGAGATAAAGATGCATGAAGATTGAGACGATCTTTTGCAGGTAAAGGAAACCCGGACTTGGCACGTGTGCGCATGGTATGATCGTTAGTAGGAGCTGAAACGAGAATAGCATGAGCAGGAGGGGTAGGGGAAGATGTGGTGGATGTTGGCGAACGTTGCAGAACATAAAAAATTTCTATGGTTTCACCAAGATCAATCTATAAGTTCGTCTAGCAACGAGAGAGAGGAGTGCATCTACATACCCTTGTAGATCGCGAGCGGAAGCGTTCAATAGAACGGGGTTGAGGGAGTCGTACTCGTCGGGATCCAAATCACCAGTGATCCTAGTGCTGAACGGACAGCACCTCCGCGTTCAACACACGTACGGTTGGGAAGACGTCTCCTCCTTCTTGATCCAGCAAGGGGGGAGGAGAGGTTGATGAAGATCCAGCAGCACGACGGCGTGGTGGTGGATGCAGAGAGCGATCTCGGCGGCTTCGCCAAGCGTCTGCGAGAGGGAGAGGTGTAGCAAGGGGAGAGGGAGGCGCCAAGAGCATGGGTGCGGCTGCCCTCCCTCCCCCTCTTTATATAGGCCCCCTAGGGGAGGCGCCAGCCCTAGAGATGGGATCTCCAAGGGGGCGGCGGGGTGGTTTCCCCCAAGCAGTGGGCGCCCCACCCCTAGGGTTTCCCAACCCTAGGCGCAGGGGGGCCCAAGGGGGGCGCACTAGCCCACCAGGGGCTGGTTCCCCTCCCACTTCAGCCCATGGGGCCCTCCGGGATAGGTGGCCCCACCCGGTGGACCCCCCGGGACCCTTCCGGTGGTCCCGGTACAATACCGGTGACCCCTGAAACTTTCCCGATGGCCAAAACCTGACTTCCTATATATAATTATTTACCTCCGGATCATTCCGGAACTCCTCGTGACGTCCGGGATCTCATTCGGGACTCCGAACAACTTTCGGGTTACTGCATACTCATATCTATACAACCCTAGCATCACCGAACCTTAAGTGTGTAGACCCTACGGGTTCGGGAGATATGCAGACATGACCGAGACGCCTCTCCGATCAATAACCAACAACGGGATCTGGATACCCATGTTGGCTCCCACATGCTCCTCGATGATCTCATCGGATGAACCACGATGTCGAGGATTCAAGCAACCCCGTATACAATTCCCTTTGTCAATCGGTACGTTACTTGCCCGAGATTCGATCGTCGGTATCCCAATACCTTATTTAATCTCGTTGCCGGCAAGTCACTTTACTCGTACCGTAATGCATGATCCCGTGACCAGACACTTGGTCACATTGAGCTCATTATGATGATGCATTATCGAGTGGGCCCAGAGATACCTCTCCGTCATACGGAGTGACAAATCCGATCTCGATTCGTGCCAACCCAATGACACTTTCGGAGATACCCGTAGTGTACCTTTATAGTCACCCGATTACGGTGTGACGTTTGGCACCCAAAGCACTCCTACGGTATCCGGAGTTGCACAATCTCATGGTCTAAGGAAATGATACTTGACATTTGGAAAAGCTCTAGCTAAACGAACTACACGATCTTTGAGCTATGCTTAGGATTGGGTCTTGTCCATCACATCATTCTCCCAATGATGTGATCCCGTTATCAATGACATCCAATGTCCATAGTCAGGAAACCATGACTATCTGTTGATCAACGAGCTAGTCAACTAGAGGCTCACTAGGGACACGTTGTGGTCTATGTATTCACACGTGTATTACGATTTCCGGATAACACAATTATAGCATGAATAATAGACTATTATCATGAACAAAGAAATATAATAATAACCATTTTATTATTGCCTCTAGGGCATATTTCCAACAGTCTCCCACTTGCACTAGAGTCAATCTTCTAGTTACATTGTGATGAATCGAACACCCATAGAGTTCTGGTGTTGATCATGTTTTGCCCTAGGGAGAGGTTTAGTCAACGGATCTGCTACATTCAGGTCCATATGTACTTTACAAATATCTATGTCTCCATCTTGAACATTTTCACGAATGGAGTTGAAGCGACGCTTGATGTGCCTGGTCTTCTTGTGAAACCTGGGCTCCTTGGCAAGTGCAATAGCTCTAGTGTTGTCACAGAAGAGTGCGATCGGCCCCGACGCATTGGGTATGACTCCTAGGTCGGTGATGAACTCCTTCACCCAGATTGCTTCATGCGCTGCCTCCGAGGCTGCCATGTACTCTGCTTCACATGTAGATCCCGCCACGACGCTTTGCTTGCAAATCGCACCAGCTTCGCCCCACCATTTAAAATATACACGATCCGGTTTGTGACTTAGAGTCATCCAGATCTGTGTCGAAGCTAAGCGTCGGCGTAACCCTTCTGACGAGCTCTTCTTCACCTCCATAGACGAGAAACATGTCCTTTGTCCTTTTCGTGCTTCAGGATATTCTTGACCGCTGCCAAAGGTTCCTTGCGGGATTATTTTGGTACCTTCCTACCAAACTTACGACAAGGTTTACATCAGGTCAGTACACAGCATGGCATACATAATAGATCCTATGGCGAGGCATAGGGATGACACTCATCTCTTCTTTATCTTCTGCGTGGGTCGGGCATTGAGCCGAGCTCAATCTCACACCTTGCAATACAGAGCAAGAACCCTTTCTTGGACTGATCCATATTGAACTTCTTCAATATCTTATCAAGGTATGTGCTTTGTGAAAGACCTATGAGGCGTCTTGATCTATCCCTATAGATTTTGATGCCTAATATGTAAGCAGCTTCTCCAAGGTCCTTCATTGAAAAACACTTATTCAAGTAGGCCTTAATGTTGTCCAAAAGTTCTATATCATTTCCCATCAAAAGTATGTCATCTACATATAATATGAGAAATGCTACAGAGCTCCCACTCACTTTCTTGTAAACGCAGGCTTCTCCATAAGTCTGGATAAACCCAAACGCTTTGATCATCTCATCAAAGCGAATGTTCCAACTCCGAGATGCTTGCACCAGCCCATAAATGGATCGCTGGAGCTTGCATACCTTGTTAGCATTCTCAGGGTCAACAAAACCTTCCGGCTGCATCATATACAGTTCTTCCTTAAGATGGCCGTTAAGGAATGCCGTTTTGACGTCCATTTGCCATATCTCATAATCATAGTATGCGGCAATTGCTAACATGATTCGGACGGACTTTAGCTTCGCTATGGGAGAGAATGTATCATCGTAGTCAACCCCTTGAACTTGTAGCGACAAGTCGAGCTTTATAGATGGTAACATTACCATCTGCGTCCGTCTTCTTCTTAAAGATCCATTTGTTTTCTATCGCTCGCCGATCATCGGGCAAGTCTGTCAAAGTCCATACTTTGTTTTCATACATGGATCCTATCTCGGATTGCATGGCTTCAAGCCATTTGTTGGAATCTGGGCCCGCCATCGCTTCTTCATAGTTCGAAGGTTCACCGTTGTCTAACAACATGATTTCCAGAACAGGGTTGCCATACCACTCTGCTGTGGAACGTGTCCTCGTGGACCTCTGAAGTTCAAGAGTAACTTGATCCAAGTACCTTGATCATCATCATTAACTTCCTCTTCAGGTTGGTGCTGGCACCACAGAACATCTTCCCGAGCTGCGCTACTCACGGTTCAAGAGGTAGTACTTCATCAAGTTCCACTTTCCTCCCACTTACTTCTCTCGAGAGAAACTCTTTCTCGAAAGGACCCATTCTTGGCAACAAAGATCTTGCCTTCGGATCTGAGGTAGAAGGTATACCCAATGGTTTCCTTAGGGTATCCTATGAAGACGCATTTTTCCGACTTGGGTTCGAGCTTTTCAGGTTGAAGTTTCTTGACATAAGCATCGCATCCCCAAACTTTTAGAAACGACAGCTTAGGTTACTTCCCAAACCATAATTCATACGGTGTCGTCTCAACGGATTTAGACGGTGCCCTATTTAAAGTGAATGTAGCTGTCTCTAGAGCGTATCCCCAAAATGATAGCGGTAAATCGGTAAGAGACATCATAGATCGCACCATATCCAATAAAGTGCGATTACGACGCTCGGACACACCGTTACGCTGAGGTGTTCCAGGTGGCGTGAGTTGTGAAACGATTCCACATTTCCTTAAGTGCATACCAAATTCATGACTTAAATATTCTCCTCCACGATCTGATCGTAAGAACTTTATCTTTCGGTCACGTTGATTCTCTACCTCATTCTGAAATTTCTTGAACTTTTCAAAGGTCTCAGACTTGTGTTTCATCAAGTAGACATACCCATATCTACTCAAGTCGTCAGTGAGAGTGAGAACATAACGATATCCTCCGCGAGCCTCAACGCTCATTGGACCGCACACATCGGTATGTATGATTTCCAATAAGTTGGTTGCTCGCTCCATTGTTCCGGAGAACGGAGTCTTGGTCATTTTGCCCATGAGGCATGGTTCGCATGTGTCAAATGATTCATAATCGAGAGACTCTAAAAGTCCATCGGCATGGAGCTTCTTCATGCGCTTGACACCAATGTGACCAAGGCGGCAGTGCCACAAGTATGTGGGACTATCGTTATCAACTTTACTCCTTTTGGTATTCACACTATGAACATGTGTAACATCACTTTCGAGATTCATTAAGAATAAACCATTGACCATCGGGGCATGAACATAAAACATATCTCTCATATAAATAGAACAACCATTATTCTCAGATTTAAATGAGTAGCCATCTCGTATTAAACGAGATCCAGATACAATGTTCATGCTCAAAGCTGGCACTAAATAAGAATTATTGAGGTTTAAAACTAATCCCGTAGGTAAATGTAGAGGTAGCGTGCCGACGGCGATCACATCGACCTTGGAACCATTCCCGACGCGCATCTTCACCTCGTCCTTCGCCAGTCTCCGCTTATTCCGCAGCTCGTGCTTTGAGTTACAAATATGAGCAACGGCACCGGTATCAAATACCCAGGAGCTACTACGAGTACTGGTAAGGTACACATCAATTACATGTATATCACATATACCTTTAGTGTTGTCGGCCTTCTTGTCCGCTAAGTATTTGGGGCAGTTCCGCTTCCAGTGTCCGCTTACCTTGCAATAGAAGCACTCAGTCTCAGGCTTGGGTCCATTCTTTGACTTCTTCCCGGCAACTGGCTAACCGGGCGCGGCAACTCCCTTGCTGTCCTTCTTGAAGTTCTTCTTACCCTTGCCTTTCTTGAACTTAGTGGTTTTATTCACCATCAACACTTGATGTTCCTTCTTGATCTCTACCTCCACTGATTTCAGCATTGAATATACCTCAGGAATGGTCTTTTCCATCCCCTGCATATTGATGTTCATCACAAAGCTCTTGTAGCTCGGTGGAAGCGACTGAAGGATTATGTCAATAACTGCGTCATCCGGGAGATTAACTCCCAGCTGTGTCAAGCGGTTGTGCAACCCATACATTTTGAGTATGTGCTCACCGACAGAACTATTTTCCTCCATCTTACAACTGAAGAACTTGTCAGAGACTTCATATCTCTCGACTCGGGCATGAGCTTGGAAACCCATTTTCAGCTCTTCGAACATCTCATATGCTCCGTGTTGCTCAAAACGCTTTTGGAGCCCCGGTTCTAAGCTGTAAAGCATGCCGCACTGAACGAGGGAGTAATCATCAGCCCGAGACTGCCAAGCGTTCATAACGTCTTGGTTCTCTGGGATGGGAGCTTCACCTAGCGGTGCTTCTAAGACATAATCTTTCTTTGCAGCTATGAGGATGATCCTCAGGTTCCGGACCCAGTCCGTATAGTTGCTGCCATCATCTTTCAGCTTGGTTTTCTCTAGGAATGCGTTGAAGTTGAGATGGACATGAGCGTTGGCCATTTGATCTACAAGACATATTTGCGGTTTTAGACTAAGTTCATGATAATTAAGTTCATCTAATCAAATTATTTAATGAACTCCCACTCAGATTAGACATCCCTCTAGTCATCTAAGTGATACATGATCTGAGTCGACTAGGCCGTGTCCGATCATCACGTGAGACGGACTAGTCATCGTCGGTGAACATCTCCATGTTGATCGCATCTTCCATACAACTCATGTTCGACCTTTCGGTCTCTTGTGTTCCGAGGCCATGTCTGTACATGCTAGGCTCGTCAAGTTAACCTAAGTGTTTATGCATGTGTAAATCTGTCTTACACCCGTTGTATGTGAAGTTAGAATCTATCACACCCGATCATCACGTGGTGCTTCGAAACAACGAACTTTCGCAACGGCGCACAGTTAGGGGGAACACTTTATTGAAATTATTATGAGGGATCATCTTATTTACTACAAGTAAACAAGATGCAATATCATGATAAACATCACATGCAATCAAATAGTAGTGACATGATATGGCCAATATCATATAGCTCCTTTGATCTCCATCTTCGGGGCTCCATGATCATCTTCGTCACCGGCATGACACCATGATCTCCATCATCATGATCTCCATCATCGTGTCTCCATGAAGTTGCTCGCCAACTATTACTTCTAATACTATGGCTAACGGTTTAGCAATAAAGTAAAGTAATTACATGGCGTTAAATCATTGACACGCAGGTCATACAATAATTAAGACAACTCCTATGGCTCCTGCCGGTTGTCATACTCATCGACATGCAAGTCGTGATTCCTATTACAAGAACATGATCCCATACATCACATATATATATCATTCATCATTCATCACAACTTTTGGCCATATCACATCACAATCACATGCTGCAAAAACAAGTTAGACGTCCTCTAATTGTTGTTGCATGTTTTACGTGGATGCAATAGGGTTCTAGCAAGAACATTTTCTTACCTACGTAAAAGCCACAACGTGATTTGTCAACTTCTATTTACCCTTCATAAGGACCCTTTTCATCGAATCCGCTCCAACTAAAGTGGGAGAGACAGACACCCGCTAGCCACCTTATGCAACTAGTGCATGTCAGTCGGTGGAATCTGTCTCACGTAAGCGTACGTGTAAGGTCGGTCTGGGCCGCTTCATCCCACAATACCGCTGAAGCAAAATAATACTAGTAGCGGCAAGAAAGTTGACAACATCTACGCCCACAACAAGTTTGTGTTCTACTCGTGCAAAGAGAACTACGCATAGACCTAGCTCATGATGCCACTGTTGTGGAACGTTGCAGAAAATAAAAAATTTCTACGGTTTCACCAGGATCAATCTATGAGTTCGTCTAGCAACGAGAGAGAGGAGTGCATCTACATACCCTTGTAGAACGCGAGCGGAAGCGTTCAAGAGAACGGGTTTGAGGGAGTCGTACTCGTCGTGATCCAAATCACCAGTGATCCTAGTGCTGAACGGACAGCACCTCCGCGTTCAACACACGTGAAGACGTCTCCTCCTTGATCCAGCAAGGGGGGAGGAGAGGTTGATGAAGATCCAGCAGCACGACGGCGTGGTGGTGGATGCAGCAGTGATCTCGGCAGGGCTTCGCCAAGCGTCTGCGAGAGGGAGAGGTGTAGCAAGGGGAGAGGGAGGCGCCAAGAGCATGGGTGCGGCTGCCCTCCCCCCCTCTTTATATAGGCCCCTAGGGGCGCCGCCCCGAGATGAGATCTCCAAGGGGCGGCGGCAGGGGTGGGTTCCCCCCAAGCCGTGGGCGCCCCACCCCTAGGGTTTCCCAACCCTAGGCGCAGGGGGACCAGGGGCGCACCAGCCCACCAGGGGCTGTTTCCACTCCCACTTCAGCCCATGGGGCCCTCCGAGATAGGTGGCCCCACCCGGTGGACCCCCCGGGACCCTTCCGGTGGTCCCGGTACAATACCGGTGACCCCCGAAACTTTCCCGATGGCCGAAACCTAACTTCCTATATATAATTCTTTACCTCCGGATCATTCTGGAACTCCTCGTGACGTCCGGGATCTCATCCGGACTCAACAACTTTCGGGTTACTGCATACTCATATCTATACAACCCTAAGCGCCACCGAACCTTAAGTGTGTAGACCCTACGGGTTCGGAGGTATCTGAACATGACCGAGACGCCTCTCCGATCAATAACCAACAGCGGATCTGGATACCCATGTTGGCTCCTACATGCTCCTCGATGATCTCATCGGATGAACCACGATGTCGAGGATTCAAGCAACCCGTATACAATTCCCTTTGTCAATCGGCACGTTATTTGCCCAAGATTCGATCGTCGGTACCCCAATACCTCGCTTAATCTCGTTCGCAAGTCACTTTACTCGCACAGTAATGCATGATCCCGTGACCGGACACTTGGTCACATTGAGCTCATTATGATGATGCATTACCGAGTGGGCCGGAGATACCTCTCCGTCATGCAGAGTGACAAATCCCATCTCGATTCGTGCCAACCCAATGACACTTCGGAGATACCGTAGTGTACCTTTATAGTCACCCGATTACGTTGTGACGTTTGCCACACCAAAGCACTCCTACGGTATCCGGAGTTGCACAATCTCATGGTCTAAGGAAATGATACTTGACATTTGGAAAAGCTCTAGCTAAGCGAACTACACGATCTTTGAGCTATGCTTAGGATTGGGTCTTGTCCATCACATCATTCTCCCAATGATGTGATCCCGTTATCAATGACATCCAATGTCCATAGTCAGAAACCATGACTATCTATTGGTCAACGAGCTAGTCAACTAGAGGCTCACTAGGGACACGTTGTGGTCTATGTATTCACACGTGTATTACGATTTCCGGATAACACAATTATAGCATGAATAATAGACTATTATCATGAACAAAGAAATATAATAATAACCATTTTATTATTGCCTCTAGGGCATATTTCCAACAGTGGATGCGTCCGGTGCAGCGGAGGAAGCGGACGCGGGAGATGGTAGTGAAGACTGCGGCTGCGGGAGGTCTGTCGCGTCAGAGTGTAATGTGTTTTCCTCTGCCGGGGCAGAGGTGATGACAGAAGTGGTGGCGGCAGGATCTGCTACTGCGGCTGATTTCGCTGGATTGGTCAGCGGGTGAAAGAAAGGAAGATGATTGCGACAAGAGGGACTAGTGGAAGGCGCGAGTGAGTTGGAATATAATTGTTGACGCTCGGAAAAGGGAAAAAGGTTTTCAGCAAATGTTACATGACGAGACACATGAACACGACCACTAACAAAATCTAGACAACAATAACCCTTGTGCTCGTCAGAAAAACCCAGATGGACACACGGGATAGAATGCGGGGAAAGTTTGTTAGGAGAAGTGGAGTAGGAGTCTGGAAAACAAAGACAATTGAAGACGTGACGTCGGAGTAATTTGGATGAGAGAGACATAAAGAGAAGTAAGGAGTAGTTTGTGGGTTAACTTTAGATGGATGAATATTGAGTAAATACGTGGCCGTGTGGAATGCCTCTGTCCAGAACATCGATGGCATAGAAGATTGAATAAGCAGAGTGCGAATGATGTCATTAACAGTACGAAGAGAACGCTCGGCTTTACCGTTTTGAGGGGAGGTATAAGGACAGGAGAAACGTAAGAGAGTTCCATATTGTAGAAAGAAATTTTGATTTTTAAAGTTGTCAAATTCACGACCATTATCACATTGGATGAATCTTATAGGGAGGAAAAAGTGGACCGAGACATAGCGCTGAAAGTTAATGGATATATTATGAACGTCGGATTTGTTGCGTAAAGGAAAAGTCCAAACATAATGAGTAAAATCATCAAGAATCACGAGATAATACTTAAAACCAGATACACTTCCTATTGGTGATGTCCAGAGATCACAATGAAGTAATTCAAAAGGAAAAGTACTAGAGGATTGAGAGGAACTAAAGGGAAGGCGAACATGTTTGCCCAATTGACATGACTGACACATATAAGAATTATGAGAATCTCTATTACAAGGTATTGAAAATTCACTAAGAAGTGTGGATAACACATTTTTATTGGGATGGCCGAGACGTTGGTGCCACAGATCAACAGAGGCCACCATAGATGTTGGAGGAACAGCGATCGGAGCACCATGGAGAGAATATAAATCACCGGAGCTATTGAATCGAGCGATCTTGGCCTTGGTCGGGTAGTCCTTTACAGACAAACCAAAGTGTTCAAACTCGACAGAAACATGATTATTAGTGGTGATTTGGCGAACAGCAATCAGATTTTTAATAAGAGCATGAGCTACAAGAACATCACGAAGAAGCAAAGGCTTAGTTGGGGATTGGATCTGAGCCTGACCGACACAGTAAATAGGAATAGAAGATCCATTACCGAGAGTAATAGAGGGAAAATACGAAGGTGTGCAAGAGGAAAGCAAATTACTCGATGCAGACATATGACGAGAAGCACCGGAATCGAAAATCCAATCCGTACCTGAGTTCCCTTGTGCAGCAAAGTTGTTCATGGCTTGTAGAAAAGCAGCTTGGTCCCAGCTCGGAGTCAAAGTAGAGGCCGGTGTAGTCATGGGAGCTTGCGGATGTGGTGGCGTCGGCAGTAGGGCCGGCATCGGCGTAAAGAGAGAGGCACCATCATTGTACTGCTGCATGTAGGGGGGCGACGGAGCGCCATAGGATGCATAAGGACTTATGTTGTAGATCGGTGGCGCGTAGGAGGGAGCAGCGTGGTACGCGGCCGTTGGCTGTCGGGCGCGAGGACTGGCGCGCCGGTGTGAGGGTGAGCACCGGGCTACCAGCCACCGGTATAGGCACGCGGGGCACCATATGGCGTAGGGGCGGACCAGGGCATAGGCCACGCCTGGACTAGCCCTGTCCACGGATCAGGAGATGGGAGCTATAGCTGGCCAAACGGGCCGACCCAGCACGGCACGGCCCGGCCCGAGCTAAACGTTCCTAGCACGGCCCGGCCCGCATCGGCACGAATATTAGTCGGGTCATGTCGTGCCGACCCACGGGCGGGGAGTCGCAGCCCAGGCACGGCACGCGGCATAGTTGGGCCGGCACGCGGCCCGCCCAGGCACGCCGGCCCGCTTGGCACTAGCTGGCCCGCCTGGCCTGGCAATCACTGCCACTGGCTCACTGGCTCGCTGCTGGCTGGCCCTGCCCCCTGCGTCGTGCAGTGCTATTGTAGTGTTGTACGCTGCATCGTATACACCGCCCGCCTGGCTCGCTGCCGCCTGCACTGCTGCAGTGTTGGACTGCTGCTCGAGCCGAGCGAGATGGGGAGTTTATACAGCGAAAAAATGTCCAAAAAATTGTATAGAAAATTGCAAAAGAATGTAGAGTATTATGTGGGATAAATCTAGATTTTTATTAGCGCTTGCCTCATTAAAACCTTCCATTCCAAAGAAGTGAAAGAGTACAAGCTATGCTCTAGAAATACTAAAAGATTAAAAGAAATAGAAATAAGAAATTACAATACTAGAATTGAAATAAAAAAATTACAAGACTAAAACTGAACTAATTTGGATCGTTCATCCTTGCCCGGCAGCCGCGGCCAGCTCGTCTCTCTTGATGTGTGCTGCTTTGTGCCTAGTAAGAATGTTTACTGGACCGTGGCAGGCAATGCGCAGCAGCTTACCGCATCTTTTGCACCGTGCTTTTAGCTCGGATTTTCTGCCGTCCATAACTACTTCAGCATCGTAGTAGTCCTAGATTCTAGAGCCTCTCTCATCCATGTTTGTATTGTGTGTGTAAAATAAGATGCAGTTTGAGACTTTCGAATGTGAGAAATGAGAACTTGAGAAGGGCCGGCATCCCTTTTTATAGGAAAAAGATGGCACGTTAGGCACGCTAGGCATGTTAGGCACGTTAGATGGTTAGAGTATTATGTGGGATAAATCTAGAGTTTTATTAGCGCCTGCCTCATTAAAACCTTCCATCCCAAAGAAGTAAAAGAGTACAAGCCATGCTCTAGAAATACTAAAAGATTGAAAGATAGAGAAAGAAAAAATAATACAAATACTACAACTGACTAATGGGATCCTTTCAACCTTGCCCCGCAGCCGCAGCTATAGCCACCGTCTCGGCTGCCTTGACGTGTGTCGTCTTATGCCTCATCAGGTGGCCGGTTTCAGCATACCTGCCATCAGATAGGTGCACGCTCAACTTCTTAGCGCATTCTTTGCACTTTGCAAAAAGCTCGGTGAGACCTTCGTCATTTATAACGAATTCTTCATCGTAGTACCTCCATATGGGAGGTTGTTTCTGAATAACGTTTTGAAGAGGAACAGCCATGTTTGTGTGTGGAAAATGAGATGGAGTTTGAGTGTGAGAAATGAGAAAGTGGGCATCCCTTTTTATATAAAAAAATGGCATGTTAGGCACGGGAGCAATAATGCATAAATAAAAATTGAGGCAATGTATCATCTAGGATAAATGTTGAGCTTTATTAGTGGCTGCCTCATTAGAACCTTCCATCCCTGGGAAGTATAAGAGTACAAAGCCATGATCTAGAATTACAAAAGGGAAAGAAAATTACAAAAAGAGAAGAAAATTACAAAATGATAAGAAAATGACTACACTACAAGTCTTTGACTAATCTTCCGGGTCTTCTTCAAAGTTCATTTCTTCAAACATGGCAAGTAGTTCTGTGTTTTCTGCAGTGTGTTGCGCTCTCCTTCTCGATAACCCATCTTTGACGGACACCAGTGTTCTCACCATATCAGGGGCGAGACTAGTTCTTCTCTCCTCAATTATTCTTCCAGCAAGGCTGAGAGCAGACTCCGATGACACCGTAGAAATTGGCACCGATAACACATCACGTGCTAATATGGAGAGCACCGGAAATGTAAGTTTGTGTTCTTGCCACCACTGTAGTAAGTTGAAGTCTTCCTCACTATCTAAATCGTACATGGCTTTGTCACTGTTGAGGTACTTCAGTAACTCCCCGCCACCTTGAAGCATAGATGTTGACATGGAAGAGCTTCCGGCGGTCGAGGAGGACGAAGAACCAAAGATCTTGCTCCATGCTCCTCTCTTTTTACCTGCAGTAGGTGCTAGTGGAGGTCGTTGCATTCGAACTCCGGCATATTTTTCCTCATACTTAGCAAAAACTTCAAAAAGCTTCTCACGAGCCTTATTGAAGTCATCAGTATAATCTAAACTTAGGGATGCAGATAGTACATTGAGTGCACTACGATACCCTTCAAGTTTAGCTCTAGGATCCAAGATAAATGCAAATGCATACAACAGTGGAATTTGCTGCCAATATTTTAAATACTTGGTTTACATGTCAGCAACAACATTAAGTAACAATGCATCCCCTTCATATGCTTTCAGATGAATAGCAATGTCTAATAGGGTATGCACCATCAAAGGAGATGTCGGGCAATAAACCCCAGACAAAGTAACTGTTGCATCGTAGATCAACTCAAGAAATGCAGTCAATGTTGTAATAACATGCCAAGTTTCTTCGCTAATTAGAGGTTCAACCCCATAATTTGCATTAATAAGCCATTGAACTGAACTCTGTCTCGGATAACTGCCTTAAGCATCAAATATGTAGAGTTCCATCTAACAGGCATGTCTGAATTATACTTATGAGGAACGCACCCTATAGCAAGGCAATATCTCTTATAGTTTGTAACTCGTTGAGTTGAATGTGAAAAATAAGATATTGCAATGCGTATGACTTCATCATGTGGTTCACATAAATGTAACACACTTTTAGCAATAAGATTAATGATATGGCAAGCACAACGTTGATGCATTAAAAAGGATGCAACATATATGGAGAATATAGGAGTCAGAGTATTCATTGCACTCGTCTTTGCTGAAGCATTATCCAAAGTTACTGAGAAAACCTTTTCGGCAAGATTAAAATCATTCACAACTTTGAGTACAGCTTCAGCAATGTTTGGACCACTATGTGCTACATCAATTAATTCAAATCCTATGACTCTTTTTTGTAGATGCCAATGTTCGTTAACATAATGAGTTACCACACTAATGTAGTCTTGATTTGCCCGACCAGTCCAGATATCAGATGTTAACGACACTGAAAAGTGCACGTAGAAAATTCTTCTTTTATTTTCTCTTTACCAATTTTGTATAGCTTTTTAATATCCCTACTTGTAGTTTGTCTAGAAACTGGTCTATAATTAGGATTATGACAAGTTTGAATATATTCTACGAAACCATCAGATTCACCAAAACCTAGTGGTAAATCATTAGAAGCAATAAGACGGCATAGACCTTCTCGCTGAACATTAGCATCGTAGGTGAAATTGCGTACCGTACCGTCAGGGTTGAAGGAGAGCTGCGTTTGCACAGCTGCCGAGCTCGACACGCTCTTTTCATCCGCCTTGGCGTGGCTTTCCACATGCCTCTTCAGGTGGTCGGTTCCTCCCTTGGCTTCTCCGGTATACTCCTTCTTGCACATTTTGCACCTTGCAACCACCTTCTGGACACCGTCCACCGCGGAGATTTCTTCGTCGAATGATTCCCACACCACGGAGGTTCTACGACGACCTCGTTGCTTTACACCCATGGTGGTGGAGGAAGTCGTCCCACTACTCGAATTGGTGTGACCTTCGGCTTCGGTACTGGGATTGGTATGGGGTTCGAGAGTGTGATGATCGATATAGGCATTTTGCTCGGGTGGGGGCATGGTATAGGCATGTTGCTCGGGTGGGGGCATGGTAGTGTGATCGGTGCTACTAGGGTAGAGACTATACTCCATATCCCCAAGACCGAAATCGGAGAGTGGGAAGGTAGTATTGTCATGGTCATCCATGTTTGAGTGTGAGAAATATGTGGGCTGGGCAGCCCTATTTATAGCAAACAATTGGTCATTTTTCAGACAAATTTGACCCTCTAACGATCAAATTTTTGAATATATGAATTTTCTTTAAAAAATACCCAAACCCTATCCTAAACCACTCTAAACCCACCCTAACCTCCCCCTAAACCCCTCCCAACAGTCGCCTACTCGCCTGTCGAGCGAGGCAGCGAGCCCCCGGCTTCCCCATCGATCGAGGAGCTGGGCTACTAGGCCCCGCAGCCCCCCTCCCCATGTCTCCTGACGCGTGACGCACCCCCCTGCCTGTTCCCCCGATTCCCCTCCCGCGACAGCGTCACAGCGCAGCGCCGCAGCGATAGCGAGCCCCCCGCTCCCCCATCGATCGAGGCGGGCCTATCGGGCCGTGTCGCGTGCCGCGTGCCGTGCCGTGCCACGTGCCGGCCCGCGAGTAGTCGTGCCATGCCGGGCTGGCACGCGGGCTGGACGGTGGCGGCCCATGCACGCCCATCTGCGTGCTGCGTGCACACGGCACGATTAGCCCGTCTTTGGGCCGGCCCGTCACGTCAAAGGATGCCGCCGTCTTGCCGGGCGGCTGAAAAACGGCCTGTTTGGCCAGATATAATGGGCGCCATCCGGGTGGCGGTGCTGGTGCGGTTGATGAAGTCGGGAGCGGCGGTGGTGCAGTTGGTGGAGCCGGGGGCGGAGCAGGAGTGGGCGCCGTGCGAAACTGCGGCGGCCTAGGGTTTTTGCCCCGGTAGTTCGGACTTGGATGCCAGCCGGATGGTTGAGGAGGTGTTGTTGGTGGAGGTGGCGGTGGTGGCGTCAACACAGGCGGGCGAGGAGAAGCAGTGAAGACCTGAGGACGGAAGTCCTTCATAGTTAGGGCACGATCTGCCCATTGGAGCATTGAGCGAACCTCGGCGAAGGAGGGACGCGGATGCATCATAGGGATGAAGGAGGCCTGCTTCTTGAACCTCTCGCTGAGGCCGACGAGGAGGACGTTGATGAGTTGGCGATCGTCGAACGGGTCACCAAGTTCGCGGAGTTCATCCGCGATCGCCTTGAGGCGTTGGCAGTAGACGTCGACTAGTGAATCACCTTGCACCGTATTACAAAGCTCGGTGTGGAGATTGTTGGCGCGAGCGTCGATGTTGTCCTGGAAGAGTTGACGAAGGGCCGCCCATAGATCGGCGGCGGAGGCACCGTCACAGTGGACGAGATTGAAGATCTATGTGGAGACTCGCATGTAGATCCATTGAATAATGGCGAGATCATCCTTGACCCATTGCGGATCATGACGTTGAGGAAGAGAGTCGTCGGCAACGTGAGAGCGAAGATTGCATTTCCAAAGGTGGGCGTCGAAGAGGTGACGCCAATGTAAGTAGTTGTAAGCAGCGAGGTCTAGGGTTACGGGGATGTAGGGGCTAATATCAGAGATGGTGTCGGTGAAGGAGATGGAAGGGGGTATTGGTGGGGTAGAGCTAGAGTAGAGGTAGAGGTGGAGGAGGCAGTGGCCGCGGCGACACTACTAGAGAAAACCTTACTAGTGGCGCTGGTTTTTACATACCGAGAGCGCCCCCTCCCGCCTTCGCTAGGCGCTTCTGACTATTATTTAACAGTAGTGCGTTTCTAAACAAGCGCTGCAGCTAAAATACTTAGTAGTAGCGCCTTTTTCTCCACCAATGCTACTACTATCATCACGTAGTAGTAGCGCCCTATTTTCTCCCCATGCTACAACTAGGTAAATAGAAATAAAAAATAAAAAAAGAAGTCAGATGCAATATTCATGGAAATCAAGACAAGTCTCGTGCAAATAAACTAAGTTCGCAGAACCAACTCACAAACATTAACGACAATACCACATTTAATATAACCACACAATCTCACAAACTCATATATAGTAGTCAACAATGCATGGATAGATCATAGTTGATAAGTTTACTAGGTAGTCATACTAGCATATATATGGTTCAGCAGCCACACGCATGCATATGTAGTTCTAGATGATATCGATGACGACCATCATCCTCAAGCCTTGGCGGTGGGTGTTCCTGATAGTAATTAGGATTGCCTGTCCAACATGAAGATTCTTGCCGATGAGGAAGCTCTTCCACCTAACCGAGTTGAAGTGTGTGCGATCGTCCGTGTCCACGCCGTATGCACAAGTGGTGACGGAGCCTCTCGCGGTAAGGCGTATTCCAGCAGAGCCTTCTTCATCAGGCTTGATACCACAACTCTCAGATAGGCTCTTTGGCAATTTCTGAATAAGAAAAACATATCAATTAATAAGTAGCCTCACACATTATACACTATCAAAAGACAGTACTACATTTCTGCTAAGCATGAATTCTACTAATAAGTATATATGGATTCTACACTATTAACAGTTCTTTGGATTCTACACGAAGCATATATATCATCGGATCCACTAAGCATATAGATCATCGGATTCACTAAGCATATAAGATTCACTAAGCATATATATCATCGGGCTCTAGACTAAGTATAACAATAAAGCATATATATCATCGGATTCACTAAGCATATAGATCATCGGATTTACTAAGCATATATATCATCAGACTCTACACTAAGTATAACAATAAAGCATATAATATTCACTAAGCATGTAAGATTCACTAAGCATATATATCATCGGACTCTACACTAAGTATAACAATAAAGCATATCATCAAATTACTACAGTAAATGCAACATACCATGATATGTCGATTAACCATGGTACTTGTCAGGCGGGTCACGAATGGCACCCCGACGAAGTCAGCACGTGGCGGAATGATGTCCCATAGATTGCACACCTCCTCCTCGCTCAACCTCATTCTTTGAGCTACGATGGCTTCACCAAGTGGGTCGTCATCATCCTCATCATCCTCATAATCTTCTTCTTCTTCTTCTTTGTTGACATAAATCACTGCCAGCTTGGGTCTTTCTGCTCTGAAGGAGAAGCTGATCAACTCACCACCGGTGATACGCATGTGGGCGATAACGGACCCATCCATCTCCTCCCACCTGCTCATATTTTGTCCTTTCTCGACCTCCATAGTGTAGGGGCCCCCAGGAGCCTCAAAGGTCACAGAGTCTCCGGTCAGCTTGTTGGATTCTGACCTCACATTGCATGGGACGATCTATGTACAAAAAGCAAAATGATATATACATGATGCATTAATGCCAATAACACTAAAAACAAAATAGTGGTTACTAGTTTCATATAATTTATTACCGCCGCATGAAGAAAACTAGACTCGAAGTAGATGCCGAACAGCGTGCCAGTTGCAAGGTTGCTGGCCCACCTTGACTTGCACCGTTGACCTGGTGGTGGTGGTGGTGGCGCCATTTCCCTAAAGAAATATGATTAAAGGATTAACGATCCAAAAAGTAAACATAAAGTTTTCAATACACATCAGGTTTTGAATAATATACACATCAGGTTCACGTCATAGAGAATACACATGAGGTTCACATGGCAAGCAAAATAACAACTAAATTGTAGTTCAATTCAGACAATAACCTAATACAGATCATGTAACCCAAACAAAGCCTAATAATAAGATAAATGGCATATTGCCCTTATAGCGCAAGCAGACAAGCAAAAGTAGTTCAATCCAGGGGAACACTTTATCTATTCCCACATCCAAAAGTTGAACCAGCTTAGAATCTTTCAAAACAGCACGGCACAAGATTCATAAAACACAATAAGTAAACATCCATTCCACCTTTGGCATCAGATGCACAATAACTAAAACTATAAAAGGTAAACACCCACCTTTTAGATCAGATACAACTCTCTGTCTATCTTCGTTTTCTTTTTCTGAAATTTACCAAAAATGGGCTCACTAACAGCATCAGATGTATAGTGATTTGGGTCCATAGGGGGCTTTGTCAATTTACACCCTGCTCCTTGGCCTAAAGAGGCATTGCAAAATTGACAAAGCCCCCTATGGAGAACAAGGAAGCAAAGTTTATGTACAAAGATTCAGTTGCAGAAACAGAATTCGCAAGTGGGTGAAAATGTAGCCAACATTTTCTACTACAAAATATAAGCACCAGACTAAGAGGTAATACAAGGGAAGAACAATCGCACACACAGAAAAAAGATAGCATCAACCTGTCCTAATTAACACAGCAAAGTCAATTTTCTCATTCAAGAAAACAGAGACATGAGACATATCAGTTAGCATTTTTTTCGAAATGAGTGTTAGCATATATTCAAATGCGCACCATAACAACTTGGCAATTTGAGCATCACCACATACAGATACTCTCTTCAACCTGAAAGAGTATCGAATCAAGCATTGGTTTTTCCATGAAACCACATAACAGTGAGGGATTCTTGGTCATATCTTTATATGCATCAACAAAGAAGCTAGTGGATCAAATTCACACATAGGGTAGGTCACGTGGATACAGACATTTAGACCTTTAAGAAGAACTGGCACAATCAACATCATTCAGATGAAAGGAGGAGCATTCACGACATAACCCTAGTGTCAGGAAAGAACCCCTCTCTAAACCCTAGAACACTAGGCACCGTTGCCGCCGCCACTGCTCCAGGGACAGCAGCCAAGAATTGAAACCCAAGTTCCAATTATATGTGCTAAACTACTAATCAAGAATTCAAACCCAAGTTTTGGTGAGCAACAAAAAGCCTCTACTTCTCTCACCTAACCCCTCTCTCTACTCTCTCCCCAATCACGCGAGGAAACAAGCCTGGAACACGTCGCATCGAAGCGCGGAGCCACCGTGCAATCCCTAAATCCCTTTCCACCATGCGAAATCCCAAAACATGGCGAGCCGCCGCGGCGAATCGATTGGAGCCTAGCTAGTGGTGGCGCGCGCAGGGAGGAGGAGATCGAGGGGGACTTACGGGGCTGGAGCGTCGGAGGAGGCGAGAGGCGATCAGGTGGTGGCGCCGCACGCCGTCGACGGGATGAGGCGGCGGGAGGAACCCTAACATGGCGTCGTCGGGCGGAGGGGATCGATTGTGAGTGAGGGGTCTTGAGGCGCTGGGCGGTTTTCTTTTCCTCTAGTAGTAGCGCTGGGTAGAGGCCGGCGCTGCTGCTAAGCCCACCAGCTGTAGCGCCCGTTCGAAACAAACGCTATAGGTAAGTGGGCTACCATTTTTGCCCTGCGGCCCATGTAACAGCAGCGCGGCCCAAGCTAACAAACGCTGTTGTTATTTAGTAGTAGTAGCATGTTTTCTACCCAGCGCTACTGGTAAATACCAGTAGCGTGGGGTCATAAATAGGCACTACTGGTAAACTTCTATCTATAAGCATTTTCCTAGTAGTGAGACCTTGGCGGCGATGATGGCGGCGCGCCGCTCGAAGTAGCCGAGCGGTGGCGGGGCTGGCGGGTTAGCCATACCCTAGGATCGAAAGTCTGATACCATGTAGAATTCTATTGAATAACTATTGAATAATTGTTGATGCAATATTATTCCAGTACAAGAGGTATATATAAGAGACAAGCCGCATCTGACCTAGCCCTATTACAAACCGAGTAGGAGTCCTAATCCTATTACAAGTTGTATTCTAACAGTAACGACGCAAGAACATCACCATTTGTCAAGTATAACCAACTCGGGTCAGGCCTAGGGTTTTCACCCTGGAACTCGAGACCAGGTACTCAAGAAGCACCACCACATAGAAGTCAGACATGTATTGTCGCTACCATTTTTCCGTGACCCCAGTAGTTACATCCGTCGGGCTAGAAGTCCCACTGTCGCCGCTGCACAATTGTACCCTCTGTATCAAGATGTATCCATAGGTTGCACTTCATCATCTAAAGCAAACTGGTTAGAGCGAGAGCTGCCAAAACCCATGGAAAAGCATGTGTGTGTCCAGAAAAACCTAGTAATGAGGGTAGCTATTTAGATGTATAAGACTTAGGAAGTATGAAGTGGTCGAGTTGTTCATGGTTGATTGAATGGAATGGTTCCTGATAGCGGTGTTTTGTTGAAGGAATATAACAAATGGGAACTGAATGAGGTGGTTCCACCATAGAGAATATTCCACCAATATTTGGAACCAGTTCATGCCTTCGATTTGTTGGAATCATCTTGTGCTTGATCTCTCCTGTCGTCACATGATTGCGCATGCAAATACGCCTCACCTACAGGCTCCAAACCTAGCATAACTGCCATGGCGTCAATCCTGGTGAGATAAGTCCAACCGCCCCGGATCAATTAAGTATTAGTGAAGGAGAAAAACAATCCTCAACCTATTCCTATTCTAACATGTACATCGAATAATTTGGGCGTTCTTCCACAAGTCCGACAATATCTAAGGGTTATTCTTTGTCTAGATTGGGGTTTCTCTAAATTCCTTATACATTCGGTATCACCTCAACACCCCGAGAGTTTCTCCTCTATCACTTCCATTTTTCTCTCAATCAAGCTTCATCGCCATTTTTTTTTCGAAAAGGGGACTCCCCGGCCTCTGCATCAGAACCATGCATACGGCCATATTTATTATAAAATAAAAGAGGTTCAACAAGGTCTCAAAATCTGCAAACAAAAGCAAAGGCTAGCTCACACAGAGCCTCAAAGCCAAAACAAAAAGCCCAACAAACCACAACCGGCAGGCAAAATAAAAGATAGGTAAACTAATTGCCTATCCTATTACATGATCGCCATCTAAACCGGTTGAAGATATCCCGCGCTACCATCTCCCACTAGACAGATCCAGTAACCAAACGCTCCCTGGTCTCCGTCGGAGTGAGTAAGGACCACATATGGATGAGTGCAGTAGCCCGGAATGCAACCTGCAAAAAATGAATAGTTGTTTTTCTGTTAAAAGCCAGATCATTTCTGTAATTCCAAATTGCCCATAACAACGCACATACTCCTACACGAATGTGTCTAGCTGTTTCGGACTCTATCCCAGCAAGCCACGCCCCGAATAACGTGTTGACCGAAGTCGGAGGAGTAATGTTAAAGGCAATTTGAACAGAGCGCCACAACCCCCGTGCCAACGGGCAGTCAAAAAAGAGATGTTTGATAGTCTCGTCCCGATCACAGAAACTACACCTAATAGAACCTGTCCAGTTGCACTTAACTAAATTGTCCTTTGTTAAGATTACTTGTTTATGCACAAACCACATAAACACTTTAATCTTCAAAGGGACCTTAACTTTTCAAACATCTTTGGAACTAGGAATTACACTAGTGTTAATGATATCGATGTACATCGATTTAACAGTGAACTCCCCAGATCTAGTAAGCTTCCACCACAACTTATCGGGTTGATGAGTTAACTGAACCTCCATCAGTCTACGGACTAGGTGAAGCCATGCTTCCCATCGGTCACCCACGAGCACCCTCCTAAACTGAATGTTGAGTGAAATGGACTGCATAACCGTGGCAACAAGAGCCTCACGACGCTGAACAATACGATATAGGGACGGATACTGGGTCGCCAAAGGCGTTTCACCAAGCCACTTATCCTCCCAGAATCGAGTGTTGGTGCCATTACCGACAATGCACCTCGTTCTGTTAAAGAAGGTAGCTTTGATTCTCATGAGCCCCTTCCAGAACGGCGAATCGGTTGGTCGCGGAGTGACCTGGGATAGGGTCTTGGACTGCAAATATTTACTACGTAAAATATGCGTCCAAGTTGCCTCCGTCTCAGAAGATAACTTAAACAGCCACTTACTAAGCAGGCATTTGTTCTTAACTTCAAGATTTTCAATACCAAGGCCCCCTGGTCCTTTGGTCGACAGATAATATCCCATTTGGACAATCTGTATTTTCTCTTAAGCTCATCACTCTGTCAAAAGAAACAAGATCGATAGAAGTCCAGCCTTTTCCTAACTCCAACTGGGACCTCAAGGAAGGATAAGAGGAACATAGGTAAACTCGTGAGCACCGAGTTAATAAGAATCAACCGGCCTCCATAAGACATGAGTTTTCCTTTCCAGCAACTCAGTTTCTTCTCAAACCGATCTTTGATGCACTTCCACTCACTGTTTGTTAGCTTACGATGATGAATGGGAATACCGAGATACGTGAAAGGTAGAGCCCCAACTTCACAACCAAACAATTGTCTATAAGCCTCTTGTTCGTCTTTGGCTCTACCAAAACAGAACAGCTCGCTTTTATGGAAATTAATCTTCAGCCCCGACAATTGTTCAAATAAGCATAACACTAACTTCATGTTCCTCGCTTTTGCCAAATCGTGTTCCATAAAAATGATTGTATCATCAGCGTATTGCAGAATGGACAAACCACCATCTACCAGATGAGGCACCAAGCCATCCACCTGACCGGCCTCCTTTGCCCTCTCAATCAGGATCGCCAACATATCAACCACAATATTGAACAAAATTGGAGACATAGGATCGCCTTGTCTCAGGCCCTTGTGTGTTTGGAAGTAATGACCTATGTCATCATTCACTTTAATTCCAACACTCCCTTTTTGCGTGAATGCTTCCACCTGGTGTCGCCAAGCTTCATCAAAGCCCTTCATGCGCAAAGCCTGTTGAAGGAACGGCCATTTGACTTTATCATATGCCTTCTTGAAATCCACTTTGAAAATAACTCCATCCAGTTTTTTCGTGTGAATCTCATGAAGCGTTTCATGAAGGACCACAACCCCTTCCAGGATGTTCCTGTCCGGCATGAAAGCCATTTGAGAAGGCTGCACAACAGCATGCGCAATCTGTGTTAGCCGAATCGTTCCAACCTTGGTGAAAATTTTGAAGCTCACATTCAAAAGACAAATAGGCCGAAATTGCTCGATTTTCACGGCATCTGTTTTCTTAGGGAGTAGGGTTATTGTTCCAAAATTAAGATGGAAAAGCTGCAAATGTCCCGAGAACAAATCATGGAACATCGGCAACAGGTCCCCTTTAATAAAATGCCAGCACTTCTCATAAAACAAAACCGGGAAACCGTCCGGCCCAGGTGCCTTATTATTTTCCATCTTGGAAATGGCCTCGAAAACCTCCTTTTCCGAGAAAGGGGCGGTTAAGATATCGGTCTCCACAGCAGTAAGTTGAGGTACATCTTGGATCCTAGACTCATCCAGCGACACACAGTTCTCCTCTGGTGGTCCAAACAACCGTTTGTAATACTCAGTAATGTAAAGCTTCAGATTATCCTGACCGATAATTGTACCCTCATCTTGTTCTAGCTGGAAGATTCTCTTCTTCCTATGTTTGCCATTGGCAATCAAGTGGAAGAATTGTGTGTTCGCGTCCCCCTGGACCACTTTGCGTACCTTGGCTCGCAGAGCCCACTTTAATTCTTCTTCACGAAGTAGCTCTTTCAGCCTCATCTCGGCGTCAAGCTTGGTATGAAGCTCGGTGGCTAGCAAAACCGTATTTTCTGCTTTTACATCTAAGGCCTGAATAAGGGCCAGATGCCGCTCCTTCTCAGCCTTATAAACCCCACTAAAATGTTTAGCCCACCCACGTAGGAAACTTCTCAAATGCCTAATCTTATTCTGCCAGCGCTCAAGCGCATTCCTACCGCCTGCATCCTTAGCCCACTCTCTGGCTACGAGATCCAGGAAGCCCTCTCTCTCGAACCACGCAAGCTCGAACGAGAACAAATTCTTATTGCCCGAGTAGGTAACCCCACCAGAGTCAAGCAACAGAGGCGTGTGATCATAAATCCCGCGAGAGAGAGCCTGAACAGTTACAAAGGGAAACTTCTGTTCCCAATCGACACTAGCAAGTACCCGATCCAATTTCTCAAACGTTGGATTGGGCAAAGCGTTAGCCCAAGTGAACTTCCTACCTGAAAGCTCAATCTCTCTCAAATCCAAACTTTCAATAATAGTGTTGAACATGAACGGCCATCTCCCGTCGAAATTATCATTGTTCTTCTCATCACGTCTCCTAATAATATTAAAGTCTCCCCCAACCAGAATGGGGAGTTGCTCATACCCGCAAACCCTAACAAGGTCAGCCAAAAAATCGGGTTTGAACTCTGCCTACGCGGCACCATACACCGCCACCAGACAGTCAAACCCATCAACCTTGGACCGCACCCTGAACTTAACAGCAAAATCACCCATGATCACACTTCTAACTTCGAGAGAGTCGCATGTAACACCAAGTAAGATCCCTCCCGATCTTCCTCTCGGTGGCAGACAATGCCAGTCAAAATCAATACCCCCCCGGTAAAGTGTTGAGAAACTGTGGTGAGAAATTTGCTCTACCCGTTTCGGACAACGCAATAAAGTCCAATCTATGCTCGATGGACACTTTTGGTAGTCATTGCTCCTCTGACAAAAATAAGATAACTGACATGTCCCTCATCCTCCCCTTGTTCCACCCTTCCCATTATCGCCTTGCCCTCCATTGTAGGTGAGCCTGAACTCCAGGATGCCTAGACCACCTCCATGTCATCCCTCCAGCCAAGAACAGTACCATTCCATCTCACGTGATACTCCCTGAAGTAAACAAAATGGCCATTTCGTTCTCCAACCAAACACGCCCGTTAGGCCTCGTTTGTTTCGCGTGGATCGGAAGGGTTTTCAGAGGATTAACCCCCGCGAGGCCCAGATTCCTCGCAAATAACCGTTGGCCCATTTGGTACACGTGGTTTAAACGGCCCAACCCTCTCAATCCCCCTCGATCCACTGGCTTCCACGTGCTTCAGAACCCTTGAGGCCCCCCTCGAGGATTTGGTCGCCCGACTCGACACGCCGCCGCGACTCCTCCCAAGACGCCGCCGCCGACTCCTCCCCAAGACGCCGCGCCGCCCGACTCCTCGACGCCGGTGATCTCCTCCGGCATACTGGACTTCTCCCCGATGGTTAGTCATTGCAGCCCCTCCCCTCCCCTCCCCCCGCCTCTCCGTGGCTGCCACCTCTCGCACGCCCTCCGTTCGCCTCGTCCTCACCGGCGAGCACGCCAAGAACGCCGTCCTCTTCTACCCTAACCCTAGCCGTCGAGATTGCCGGCGTGCTGTGGATGCCGTCCTCTTCTAATATATTGAGGATTTCAAATAAGAGAAGGAGCGGCTTGTTGTGGATGCCGGCGTGCATCCGCCAGTCTGCATTTGTGTGTGTGGCTTTGATGAATGCTTGTTGTGTGTGTGTGTGTGTGTGTGTGTGTGTGTGTGTGTGTGTGTCACAGCTGCCTGCGTGCATCTACAAGGCTAGCTGCTTATGAGTTTGACTTGTTTGAGAGTGTATTCTGGACTGAACCAAGAAACAGCTCGGCTGGTTGTGTGTGTGCTTGTGCATGCATTGACCTGCTTAATTAGCTGCCTATGTGTCGGTTTGCTATGCTTTTGATGAAAACTAAGAAAAAACAGCTGTGAGAGCTAGCGTCAGTTTTGCTACTTGGTGATTCCCCACAGCTAATTCAACATAAATTCATTAGAATATGCTTATGATGTCGTTTGCTATGCTTATGATTTCTGTTGAATTTTCATTGTTTCGTTTCCCTGCAGCTTTCATTTCTGTTTACTTCTCTCTGATGTCGCTATGTGTACTTGTACTAATAGGAGTAAATTAATTAACTGATATAGTCGTTAAGTTTGATGGCATTACGAAAAAACGTGAAGTTTGGCTTTCTTGTCAGTAATAGGAACAATCAGGTTTTGATAAGGTTGCTTTATGTAGTTGGGGTTGTGTTTAGAATATACTCCCAAAACAAGAGCATTCTTTGTTTTCCTTGCACTGTCTGTTTATGGTGCCATAAAAGATAAGGGCCCTATACATCAGTTTGTGTATCCTGGTTGCACTGTCTAGACTTCCTGAAATCTGAAACTAAATCTGTTACCCCTGTGTCGCCCCTTGGACAAAGTTTGTACATCGAGATCAGTTATCTTGAATGTTCCTTCTTTTCGTCTCAATGACCATGGCCATAGTGTTCTTAGTTCATTCTTTTGCTACAATTTGGTACAAGTCACGGTTCTATTCTTAGTTCATTCTTTTGCTATTTCCCTTGGTGATTTTTTAAGTTACATGCTCGGAAACAGAGTAGTGAGCTGATAATACACCTGTTGGATTATCAATACACCTGACCTGGTTAGCAATATGCTAAGCAAAACACATTGCATAGTAACTGACCATCTGTATAACTTTTGAGTGTTCAGTATGCATGCACAGTATCTCATCCAGTTTAAATGTTGATGTGAGCAGGCGGAATTTGTTTCTTTGGTTTTTCTTTTCTTTTCCTCCATACCTTTGGTTAAGACAAGTGAGGCGTGCCTTCAGGAGAGAAGAGTTAATAGTGTATCTGCACGGAGACTGCAGAGCACTTGCGTTTTTGTTTATTATATCCTTTGAGTTGGTTGTTGTAGCCTGATGAAAGAATTTCACAAACACTTGTTTCAGTATATATACAGTAGTGTGCATCAGGTCTTTTTTTACCTTGTAATGATACGATGGTGTTTTCTCTATCACGACATATGCCCTGTTTCACCACTACATACATAATCATGGATACTAGTTGAATTTAAAAAACTGGGTGATGTTGTCACATGATGGTTGGATCATACTCCCTCCGTTCGGAAATAGTTGTCATTGAAATGGATGTACTAGATGTATTTTAGTTCTAGATACATCCATTTTGAAGACAAGTAATTCCGAGCGGAGGGAGTATGTTGGATGTGGACTGAATGTATCTTCAGTTTACACTCAACTTGTACGTCTCCCATCTAGGTTGGGTGGTGATCTTTTCTGAACAGGGCCTTTTCATTGTTTCATTAGCCTGCCAATTCTACATAAACATCCTTTACCTGACAAAAGGTTGTTCTTCCTGCCATAGCATCCATTTTGTTCAGCTATTTCTTGTAATGGTTTTTTCTAAAGGCACTCTAATGTTCATATCTTTTGTTTCATCAGGTTCTCATGCACCAAAAGAAGCAACAAAAGATGGATACATTTCTCTCAGGCACTCTGGATGAATAAATTTCTCTCAGGTTGTCAATGCTAGATGACCATGACACCAAAAGATGGATACATTTATATACATTATCTTCGTTGCAAAATGATGTTGTGGCTGTGATGAACTGTTTGCTGCGAAAGATAATGTTGTTATGATAAATTATGAATGCTGGGATTTGGGTTTCAAAGACATGCTGTTATGATAAATTATGTAGTTGTTGTGATGAGATATTGATTTCATCTTGTGAAAGCAGCAGCACGGCCTATGAGCTTGGTGATAAACATGCTGCTTCAAATTATGTTCTTATGATAAAGAGGTGGTGCTGCTGCTCCAAGTCATTTTTATCAATTCTGCAGCAAGGATATAAGGGAAGTTAGTTACATTGTAAAGATTGGATTTTTAAATGTTCTACACCATGTTATGTCAACATGGCAAACCCTTTCTACCAGATAGAAATTTTAAACAAAGAGGATTGTGAAAGGAAGGGTTTTGACGATTCAAGGGGTTTTGAGGGGATTGGGTGAAACAGGGGGATTCACCAAATCCCCTGAAATCCCCCCTCCCAAAACCTCTACAATCCCTTCCTATCAAACAAGGCCTTAAGGAACCCATTATGCCAGGCGACGAGAGAGAGGTGCTTCACGCGTCAAGTCATGCGCTAGCACTCGAGCATGAATTTAGTAGGCAACTGCCCATAAAAGTGTTTGCTCATAAGCCCACCTTGTTTCCCTGCTCGCCTTGGCTCATTTTTTTCTCATTTTTCCACGTGTTGTTGTGTTGTCCAATGAAAAACCGGCTACATGTAGAATTTAAATGAAGTTCACAAATTTAAAAAATAACACAGACTTAAAAATGTTTGTGAATTTTAAAAAATGTTCATGAAATACATCTTTTTCATCAATTTAGAAAATTTTCAAGAATTTGAGAAATGTTCATGGATTTCAAATAAATGTTCACGAGATAAAAATTATTTTAGTCTTTGAAATAAATCACAATTTTCAAAAAATTGCAAACTCAAAATAGCTTTGCAGATTTAGAAAATATTCATGAGTTTGGGGGGAAAATCACGATTTTTTAAAAAGTTTATGAAATTTGAAAAACTTTTAACTAGTTCTAAAAATTACAAAAGCGAACATAAAATACTAAAAAAGGACAAGAAAAGGGAAAACATCAAACAAGAACCAAGTAAAAATGGCATGAAAGAAAGAAAAAAAAAACAGGCTGGGAGCATCCCAAAACCAGGCCCAGAGGAAGCTTCGAGCTTTGGCTAACGCCCTTAGATGGCCGGGCCATTACGAAGGAACCTGTGCGCCGCATACAAATTGGCTACATCAGCGAGATGTGAACTATGCGGTGCAGAGAACGACACATGGCGGCACTCTCTACTAGATTGCACCATGGCTAGATGCGTGTAGGCGCTCGTCGACGACTCATTGACTGAATATATGAGTATGACGAGCTGCGCTGAAGCCAAGGAATGGCTCTTCCACATGCTTGAAACGGTACCACATGGATCTCTGGAAGATCCATGCCTCCCCCTCGCTACCGACATATCCGTTGGCTCTGCGTAGGGGTCCTTGCCTGGACGCTGTGGACTGTCCGCAATAAGCTTGTCATCCAAAAGGTCACTCTCGGGCGTACTCTCGGCGTCATTTTAAAATGTGTGATACTGCAGCTTTGGCGGCCGCTTAGCCGCCTCGGGATCGGGCGTCATCAACACCTCCTCGCCGACCTTCGATTGCTACTTTGGCGCCACTTCGCCCCCCCGGAGCCCGACTAGATGCGTCGTTTTTTTCATTCTAGGGCTTGTTGAGTTGTGCCCTCAACATTAACCCTTTTGGATCCTGTGTTTTGTATGAACTTGGTGTGTGTGTGTGCTTGAACCTCTGTAGATTGTTGGCTTGGGCATTTGCTTTATAATATAAAGCGGGGCGAAAGCCTTTTTCGTTAAACGGTACCACATGCGGATTTTACAAAGCTTATTGTTACTTTGTGAGTAATTTGGAGCGCAAGAAGGAAAGCAATTCATGAATCGATCTTCCAGAGTCCGGAGGCAACCCACGGCTTCACCTTAAGATACCTAGCGGACTTGGACATTATTGCATGCACGTGAGAGAAGCAAGGTTGAACTACACAATGGGCACCGCAGGTGCTGAAGTGGATCCCTCCGGCGGAAGGTATGGTAAAAATTAATGTTGATAGAGGGATAACCAAGAATAGGTGCAAGGGGGCGGCGTCGGCCGTGTGCCGCGACGCCCAGGGAATTTATCTTGGCTCGTCCGCTCGCATCATTGATAATTGTGATGATCCTGGAACGCTTGAAGCAATGGCATGTTTCTGAAGGCACTGTCTCTTGCAGCTGACCTAAATCTTCATAGGCTTATCATTGCAGGTGAAGCAGAAACAGTTGTCAAGCAGATCACTGAAGGAAGCAAGGCATGTATACAACCATATTTTATAAGAGATCAATATCCGCCATCAAGAGTTTGAGGAGGTGAAGCATTCATGAAGGTAGAATGTCCAATACGGAGGATCACAATTTTGTAAAAGGCGTTTTAGCATTAGCTCATGTTCGCTATAATTGGCTGTTACAGCCTGAACGACACTACAGTTGTACCACACACTCCCTCTATTTTTAAATATTTGTAGTTTTAGAGATTTCAAATGGACTACCACATATGAATGTACTATATAAACATATTTTAGAGTGTAGATTCATTCATTTTGCTCTGTATATAGCAACTTGCTGAAATCTCTAAAAAGACAAATATTTAGGAACAGAGGGAGTATTATCATGCAATAAATAGACCAATGTTTCCCTTAAAAAAAGGCTACTATTTGGCGCTTAAGGATTTTCGCTGGGCGAAATTTTGCAAGTGGGTCCATGGCCGGGGCTGCAGCGAGTACAGGACCACTCGAACTCCTATATATATATGTGCCTGCTTCTTCTCTGCTCCCTCATTACTATACTCACGGTAGAACCCTGCGAAAGACATGGCCAACCACCTTATATCTCGCTTCACACGAAACCTCTTCTTTCTGGTCACCTACACAGCTGCAATAGTAGCAGCATCTTCTCCCCAAGAGCATATTTCCCCCCTAGACTTCCAAAATGAGAGACTTCACCAGGCCTACTTAGCCATCCAGCGTTTCAAGAGCACTATCACATGTGACCCCATGAATATTACCTCCACCTGGACCGGCCATGACATCTGCGGCAAGTCGACCTATGTCGGCTTTTACTGCTCGACGCCGCTGGCCGACAACAAGAGTCTCACAGTAACATCGGCCGTTCTCGATGGCTTCGGTCTGTGTGCACCGAAGTTGAAAGGCTTCATTGATCAGCTTCCTGATCTTGCACTCTTTCAGGCCGCCTCCAACGACTTTGGTGCTTTCGACCTCCCCAATCTAGCTGGCCTAACCTACATGTCCAAGCTAGACATCATGGACACCCACCATGCTCAGTTTTTGGGCAGTAAACTCGAGTTGCCAACTAAAGATTTGTTGAAACTTTGCCTGATCCTTAAGTTGGTCTGTGTAAATGTTGGTGGTACACCCCTTGTTCAAAGCAGCCTTAAAATGGGAGCCGTTCCGGGTGCCACCGGCGCTAGGGCGCTCCTACTCAACGGTAACAACCTCTACGGGTCACTTCCTGCGAACATTGGCTTCTCCAAATTGAGCTACCTCGCCCTCGCCAACAACAAGCTCACCGGCCCAATCCCGCCATCACTCGCGCACATGCAAGACTCCCTCCTCGAGGTGCTTCTCCTCAACAACCAGCTCTCCGGCTGCCTCCCCGACGAGCTCGGCATGCTCACCAAGACCGCCGTCATTGACGCCGGGATGAACCAGCTCACCGGCACAATCCCCTCATCCTTCTCGTGCCTCGGCAGCGTCGAGCAGCTCAACCTGGGCGGGAACCGCCTGTACGGGCAGGTCCCCGACGCGCTCTGCAAGCTGGCCGGGCCGGCCGGCCGCCTCTCCAACCTCACGCTGTCGGGCAACTACTTCACGTCGGTCGGGCCGGCGTGCTCGGCACTGATCAAGGACGGCGTGCTGGACGTGAAGCACAACTGCATCCCCGGCTTCGCCAACCAGAGGGGCCCGGCGGAGTGCGCCTCGTTCCTGAGCCAGGCGAAGACGTGCCCGGCGGCGAGCGCTCGCGTGGCGTGCCCCGCCGCGGACGCCAAGATGAACGCGGCGGCGCCGGAGGGGAGGGTGGCCAAGGACTACTCCAGCTACGTGGTGTACGCCACTCTGCATGAGTGAGGTGCCAGCGCGTGCAGTGGGGACGCCGTGCCTAGCTACGTCGTCGGTATTTGCAATTGTATTCTTGTATGTGTTTGGTGTGCACGTGATTGCTGTTTGTTTTCTTTGTACATGTGGCTGTCGGGTCTAGATCTCGGCTCCTGTGTGTGTTGTGCTGCTACGTCAGTTCTGTGTCAGTAAATTAATTTGGATTGTATCTTGCATGTTTAATTATATATTTGTTGGGCTGCATAATTCAATTATATGATGTTGGAATTATGTGAATTGCTCCAATGTGCCATTGGTACTTGATCGGTGAAATACAAAGTAAATATGTCATGCGTCGTAGTTACTCTGTTTTGCAGAATTAGCGTCTGCTTGTGCGTCTAGATCTATAAATATTATTGTGTTTGGTGTTGTTTTTCTTTTTATTTATTTGACTCCACTGAAAGAATTGTTTTATTATATTCATAGCAACTTTACAATGATTCAAGCTTTATTAAATTGTTGCCCATAAAATATATGTTCTTAACCTAAAAGGAGAATACGATGTCAGAAACACTAGCAAAACACAGGCATCCGAGGGAGTACAGACTACCCACTAGGGGCTAAGGTGCGGTTCACCGCACCGTTCTTCGTTCCGGGGATTAACTATTCGCTAGTGTAGAAACCCTTTGTAGGATTTTGCTACTAGCAGCGTGTGGATAAAACGGGACGCCGGTGCTAACTTTGACAAAATACCAGCGACGTTCGCAAAAATAGTACACGCTGCTAATAACATCTTACTATCCGCGTGTGACACGTGCACGCTGCTAGTAAGGAGCACCCAGGAAGCCCTTCATCTTGAATATACTCGTAGCGTGTAGTGCAACAAACGCCGCTAATGTAGAAAGAACTAGTGGCACGCAGAAATCCAAGACACGTAGTGTGGCGTGGAACCCATGTGTTTGAATTATCCAATACGAATTTTCAATTTTTCTAATTAATTTCATCGAATATCACTAAATTGGAACACAAAAGTCTCGTAATTGTGTTTGACATCCTAAAATGCCACTCTGAATGAGTGAGGTGCCACCGCATGCAGTGGGGGACGACGTGCCTACGTCGTCGATATTTGCACTTGTAATATTCTTGTATGTGTTTTGTGAGCTCGTGATTGCAATTTGTTTTCTTTGTACATGTGGCTGTCGGGTCTAGATCTCGGCTCTTGTACTGTGTATTGTGCTGTTATGTCAGTTTTGCTGTAGTAAACTAATTTGGACCGTATCTTGCATGTTTCAATATTTTTTTTGGGCTGCATGTTTCAATTATATGATGTTGTAATTTGTAATTATGTGGGTTGCTACAATGTGCCATTGGTTACCATTGCTTGATCAGTGAAATATGAGTCTGTTTTGCACAACTGGCATCTGTTTGTGTGGCTAGATTTATGTATTTGCTAATGTTTTCCTCATTATTTATTTGACTCCACGGTCACAAACTTTTTTTTTGTATCATAGCTAATTTACTAGTTATGATGATTTAGATTTTTTTTAAATAGTTTGCCCTATTTTTGCGGGGGGTAAATATATGTTGCTAACCTAACAAGAAAATATGTCGTCAGAAACACTAGAGAAATACAAACGTCCAAGGGAGTATGGAGTACCCATGTACTCCCTCACTTCCGTTTTATAGGTTCAATTTAGAAATCTCGCCAACCAAGGTAGATGGTAAGTGGTGGAATAATTTTTATAGTTTGCAGAAGTACTCAATTAATGGGCTCGTTTTTCTAAAGAAATTGTATTTGACAATGTTTTAATCGCAATGCATGCATGCATGACCAATAAATGAACAAGATTTTTACATGCATTGGTGAGTTTTGTCTAAATCCTTTCATACAACGATTTAATGCACCTTGAAATCTCAATATGTGAATATGAGCGATGAAATTGGGACTTGTAAAATGGGAAAACAAATTGTTTGAGATAAGCTCTATAAACCCGAAGAGAGGGAGTATATCCATTACCAAAAGGGTACTCCTACCTCTCTAATTAATAACTCTTGATTATGTAAGTTAGCAGTTCAAGATCATCTTTGAGAGAGTGCTTCCATGTTTGAACGGAAGGGTTTGCATTTCTGAAAACCTTCCCATTGCGCTGCATCCAGATGTTCTAGCAAGCATGAGTAATTATATCCATGGCTATATGTGGTGGGAGCTGTCCAAGAGCCAAGATAGAGTCATGACAGAAAAAAGACCTCTGTTTCTGTTGGGGACCAAGAAATCCCGGCACCTTAGAGAAAAATCACAATCCTAGATAAGATGAAGTAGACTTTCTTTAGTGCCATGAGCACAAAGAAAGCAGCAATAATCATTCATAAAGAAACGACCTTTCCTCCTGAGCAGAGCTCTGGTGGTTGGTTATGTGATATAGTGCCAGCCAGAAGAAGATCTTGTGCTTGAATCTACTGGCACTATTCCAAAGGGTATTGAAAATGTATGGCCCTCCGAAATTTCCCATTTACTTATACATTGTGATTGAAGAATATTGTTTTGGTCACCATTGCAGATACAAACATCCTTTCCAACAGCTCATGCATGGCTGTTCATTGTATTTTGAATCCCAAGGACTTGACCATATGCCTGCAAGGACAGAGGCCTATTGAACATATTAGTAGTGTCACGAGAGGATCTAACCATAGCCAAAGATTTCGAATCATCCATGGCAAAAGAGTGCAATTCTGGTCTCGCCGCTTTTCATACGCTAATTCGTGATTCAAAGTAGAGCGAGTGAGGGAGCTATACCTGGGACTCAATCAACATATGCCAAGTGTTCCGTAATCTATGGGCAGGACTCCGTAGGAATGTTATAGTCTGGGCATGTCGTAGTAGTCATTAGACAGAAAGAGGGGAAACTTAACATGTCTTATTCCGAATTCCTGCGGTTGTCATTATGCTCCAGCAAGGAAATAGTCATTCTTTCATTCCGAGCATTCTACTAATGGCACATATTTCTAGTGCTATAACAGAAACTGCCCTTAACGCGCAAATGAAATCCCTCACAACACTCTTTACCTGCAACTGCTCCCGCTTATGGTAGTAGATAAACATGTGGTGGACATGTATCTGCAGCCTCTACTGCTGGTAGATTGACTGTTTTATATATATGGACTGAAAAAAACGGAGGGTAGTACTTGAGAATGCTACTCTGTTCCTGGAATTAGCCATCCCCTTCTTTGACTATTCGACCTGCTCCTCGAAGCAAGGAAGGAAATGAAGATGGCATTGAATGCCCTTTCCGCAAGAAGGATAGGAGTTGGCTTACCGCATCTACCTTCTCATCGCGGGATAAGGACTGGGGCGTTAACTTAAGTACTAAAGCTGCTGGAGCGGCCGCCTTCGTTGATTCCCCACGAAGGAATCGGAATATCGCGAATTAGTGGGTCATCAAGCCATTTGTATGCCAAAACAGAATGGTGCTTCCTTCACCAAGTTTGCAGGAAGCAGGTGCTTTCTTTCCACCATAAGGAGCCTCCATTTTGTCAAATGATGGCCCAGAATTGTAATATTTTCCCAGATCAAATTTACCCATGGGACGGGGTGTTGTCGCTGCTGCATGTGACAATTTCTTTATTTTATTTATTTTCACATTTCTATTGTACAATAGCTTTCGGACTGAACGAATAATAGTGTGATACTTCAATAACTGCTTTTTTTTACCATGAAGAATGCAAGGCTTACGCCTCACAGCATTTTATTGATTAAAAATAACTATTTACAAAACCTTCACAAAGAGGAGGAGAAAAAAGAAACAGAGGAAGAGAAAAAAACAATGTATAAAGTACAAAGGAACAAAAGAAACAAGAGGAGGAGTTCAAGGGGGTAAAAAGTCAATCCATTGTCGAAGGGCATCTCTATATTTGCTCTTGATCCTGTGGGTGAGCAGTGTGATGTCATGAACAAAGCCAGCTCTCCACTGCCTGGAAGTAGATTTAATATGTCTGAAAGCTTTATTATTTCTTACTTCCCAGATGTTCCACCATGCTAAAAAGACCACCTCAGAGAAGAAAGGTTTAGCAAATTCCCTTCTAGCTTGAATAGCAACCTGAATCATATCATTGCTATCTGTCAAAACAATCTGCAAATAATTCTACACCCTGATACTGAAATTACATTGGAAAAATAGGTGATTTCTATCCTCCAAAGCAAAAGTAGGACAAAGCACACACTGTGGACCATCATTAATGTTCCAATGCCTTCGTTGGATCATGTCCTTGGTGTTAATCATGTCCATGATCACTAACCAAGCAAACATCTTGATGGACATGGTACAACAGCTTTTCCAGATCCAACATAACAGAGGATTGGCCATTATTGGTTGATGAACAAACCCATAATACTTGCTGACAGTATATTCAGATATTTTACTATGCCTCCATAACCAAGAATCAGGGAGTTGCTGGTTCAAATTGAAAGTGGCCAGTAAAACTGATAACTAATTCAACTCATTATAGGCTAGCTCAGAGAGAGGCAAGGAGAACAGGTCATACACATCATCAGTCTGAATGAAATCTCTAACAGAAATTGACTTGAAAGAGCAGTAAGAGTGCAGTCTTGGGAATCTCTATTTCAAAGGAATAATTTCATTATCTAGTTGCCAATGATCAGACCAGAACAGAACAGTGTCCCCAATATAAACCTTCACCATTGTGACAACCCTGAATTTGTCCATGAGTTTTGTAACATCCCTCCACCAGAAGGAGCCACATAGTGTGGTATCATGTGGAACTCTATTAAAATAATAAGAGTCCCGGATCAAATGAACCCATGGCACATATGTTTTATTATAGAACTTATTGAGATGCTTGATGAGCAAAGCTTCATTCTGCAGACCAAGATTAAGGATGCCCAGGCCTCCTTTAAGCTTGGGCCTACACATCAAGGACCAAGCAGCCAGAGAATGACCTTTTTCCTCCCCATATTTTCTTTCCAATTGTTTTAGAGTGCCAGGTGGCATGGATAAACTGCAAAGGAAGTATATTGGCAAGGAGGAAATCACTGAGTTAACCAATCGCAGTCTACTTCCTTGAGGAAGAAACCAAGAACTAGCAGTAAGCCTTCTCTTCATACAGTCTACCAAGGGCATCAGTTCAGCAATTTTGGGCCTGGTTGTCCCCACAGGTAGTAAGCCTTCAATAACTGTTGTTGGGTGTACCCTGACTGTTTGTTCAAGAAGTTTCCTTTTTTATGTTATTTACTTTGAATGTTCAAAATTACTAGTCATGGTTTAGGAATCTTTGAAGCACCCCTTCGCCAAACTGAAATGCATTGTAGCATTTGCTGATTACCCTTTTAGAATGTGTAGCATTCGCTAATAGTTGCACCTCACACGGCGCAGGGAAAAAACACTACAGAAATGATGTTAGCAGGCCCACAGAAAGCCCAAAACGACCAGCAACAACCGACGTACAAGGGATTCTCAAAAAACAAAGCAAAAACGTACAAGGGAAACAAAAGGACGAACACATGATCACACCCACATACTAAAACCCCACAGCCCCAAAGAACCCTAGAGCCTGAAGCTAAACCTTCTCCAACCAGAAGCTAGTGTCGGTTTTAAGTTTTAACTGACTGACGACCTGGAGAATGGGCGTGATCCTATTCTCAAACAACCGAGCATTACGTTCCCTCCAGAATCCAGATGGCCCAAACAACATGTCAAAAGTTTTTACTTGAAGAAATATTGGCTACAATTACTTCCAAATATATGAGCTGTGTTGGAGACACTGAGGATGTCGGTGACAAGAGGTGGCAATTTTTGCAGCTTCTTCACTGAGCTCACTATCTTACCTCTTCAGAGACATGAAATTCGCAGCAGGTGATTTTCTGATAGCATGTACATCTCCTATTTTAAACCCTTTAATTTCACACATTTCAGATGCTAAACTTTCTGAATACAGAAGTGTATATGAGTTTTTTCGACAAAGGGTGAATGTTACTGGCTTAAAATGAAGCATCAAGAGGATACAAACACAGTGAGTGCACACCCGGCCTCTGCGTAGCTAGGATGCACACAGCCAAAGAAATGTATGTCAATGAGGCAAGCTTGGCTCAATTTTGTGAACTGCACAGTTACCATGATTTGCTCAAACAAAATGCTACAAAATTTTCGAACACAATCTTTCTAATCAGCTACAGAGTCATGACACAAGTCAGGTGAATCATACAACAATTCCATGAGCAGCTCTTAAAAGATATACCTCGCCGTTGAAATCATCAAGTAGTGAGATCCAGAACAGACTCCGCCACCAGCTCCTCCAGAACTCCCTTCTCGATCTGCTCCACGATGTCAACCACTTGCAACATCCTTATTTTCACCCAGCCACCACCTTCAACCTCCTGCTTCACAATTCTATCCATCATGATCCCGGTGTTATCCCTCTTGCTCACCACGAACATCCGCGCCCCGTAAATCCAGTCTTTCAGAATGCTCCACACCTCTACCCCCAGAGCACGGGATGAGCTGTCCCTCCAGGTTCCGGTGCGTGCTTTGCTCCATGGGAATGCGCTTAGCAGCGCGTTCTCGCCGATCTCGATGAGAGCAACATTGACACAGTCAAATAGAAGTCTTTCATACGACCTTTGCTCCCGTAGCTCCAGAAGTTTGTTACACAGGACTGGGTCAAGGGGGCAGTCAGGTAAATGCCAGCCAGTAAAGACCATGCTTGACTGTGCATCTTCTAAACCAGAAGATGACATTATGTTTTGCACAAGGACATGACATTCTGATTCATCGTCGTCTACGTCAGAGGGAAGGTAAGGCCGCCGGAGTGATGGAGATTCTGAGGTGACATCATCCCATGATAAAGAACACGCAACAGCCACGATTGCTGAGGATCTTGAGACAGCTTCTGACAAAATTAGAGTATGTATCAGTATAGTATAAACCAAACTGACACATGAACTTTGACCATAAACCAATACTTACTCGCATTCTTGGAGGTAGTGCTTCCAGATGATTCAGGTTCATTACAGCTGCTATCTTCAGAGGGTGCATCAAGAACTGAGGTAGGACTGGGCTGATCACGAGTGCTGTTTAGGCCTTCATTTAATCCTACTCTATCCAGTCTTCTGCTTCGACAGATCAATGATATAGGCGCATCAACTGAAGCAGTTCCCTGTCATGGAAGCATGTCAACATAAGTCAGGAATGACAGAGAAGATCCACTCGCTCAAAAACATTACATGAATTTAGACACAAGCAAAAAAGCATAAACTGTTGGGGCTTCATGATGTTTGAGATAAGATGCCTACCTCTGAAGTGCTGGTAGAGTTTTGCATGGCAGAAATGTCAAATTTCTCTTCATGGAGTGCCTGTCCTTCATTAGTATCTAAACTATGATTGGCATGTGATTGACTATCACCAGGACAAGCTTCAACCCTCCCATCAGAGCAATCCGATGGATGTTGGGAGGATTTCTGCCTTATTGGCTTTCTTTTAGGAAACAGAAAATCAGAAACTCTTCCCGTGAAAGATAATTTTCCTTTATTGGACATTAAAACCTCGGTCGTTGGTTTGCAGCTCTCGTGATTTGAAGCTTGAACTTTTGACACCATGTTATCAAATGTATCCGAAATCACTGGCAAAGACTTTGACCTTGGCAACTTACTTGACCTCTCGCCAGTTTTATCATCCTTTTGGCGACTAGTGAAATCTTCTTTCGTCACTTCATTGAGGGAGAGCATCTCACCTAAGGTGCATGTGCTCCTTGGCGGCTGTACTTGATCTTGACTGATCTCATCACAGGTTACCATTGCCCATCGCTGCGAAAGCCGTTGCTTAGCCTCTTTAGTAACCATTGACTCAGGTAAATGTGGGATCCTGCCAAAAGATGAGCCCGAGTAGGGACTTCCATATCTTCTGGTGTAATCCCATGAACACTTTGATGCAGGACTACCTTCCTCCGAGTCACTGAAGCTACCACCATCTTCATCAATATAATCAGCTTCAGAATCTCCACTGCAATCAACCTCTGAATCGCTGAACGAGCTTTCATCACCACCATATCCGTTTGAGTGCGTGGAAGATAATAAAGAATCATCTCGCTGACGACAGTCATATCGGCGGTGCCGAATGATATCATTCACTACTTCTGTGGAACCTGGGGTTGTGCCATTATCAACTAATACTCTGTTGAAGTTGTTCCGGTCAATTAGCCGAAATGGAGCTGCCTTGCGTGTCAGCTTCGCATTTGGCATGCTTGGCTTCCCTGGGGTAGGCCTCAAGAGTACTATTCTACTACTTGGCTGCGAAGGGGTGCCTTCTTTTGAACTAGACCTCTGATGAAACTTTCTGAGCCCCAGTCCATTTGGCTCAATAGCCCGGTCTGTTCTTGATTGTCTTACACCATTATACTGAACAGATCTCATCGGTTTCAGCACCGTAATGCGTCTTGTCGGAGGTGATCCCGGAGTCCGGTGAAGCCCGCTCATCCATCTTGGCAAAATGGGGTCAGGTTCTTCATGACATTTCAGAAAAAAATCTTTCTCTGAACTAAGAACATGGAGAGATTCTTCTAACTCCCCAGAATGAAGGAGCTTTTCTTCCATGGTAAGGCTTTTTCCTTGCCTGAACTTCTCTGGGACAGTATCCATTCTACCACTCTTGCTCTCAGAATGTCTTCCTTCCTGTGAAGATTGATCCTGAAACAAATTCATTGTGGCTTTCTCTTCACATCCTTCATATACACCATCATATTCAATTGTTTCACAGGATGTATGGATAACTTGTGTAACGGACTGTATGGAATTCTGATGCTGTTGCTGCTGCAAGGCCTTCTTTGTCACTGTTAAGTGGTCACATGATTGACTTTCCCTAAAATCTCTCTTAGCATGGTATAAAACTGGTTCTTTGGCAGGAAAATCATCCTCAAGGCCCATTAATCTTGCAACGACACTTGGTGCGTTGCTCTTCGACTCCACTTCTTTACTCGTCTCTTTTGCTAATAGCATTTTTAATGAAGTCGTACTTGATTTTGTGCTTGAAAAACTACCACCAGGTACCTGCAGACAAATCCACAATAGCACACAAAAGAAGAATTAAGACAAGAAAAATCATCAAATGGAGCAGGTCGGCCAATTTTTCAGAAGCATATTATACAAAAATTATGTTTTTCTGTTAGCAACATGTTTTTAGTTAACAAAAAATATAACTCCCTTGGTCTCTCCATCCGAAGATGCACACTTCCCAAATTATTCAGGGACAATATAACATGTACACCCTATTAGAAGTATGATTATGTTTAAGTTAGAGATTAGGAATTAGAGATAGGATTGGTTTAAACCATGTACAACTTGTCCCCTACTCCAAGTCTCTCTCACATATTGTACTCTATATATACCTCCACGAGGGTCAGGTTAATACAACACAATATTATCATCCTATAATTTCCACATGGTATCAGAGCATGACTACATCGTCATGTTCTACACCTGATATTCTTCATCAAGCCAAATCCCTGCTCCGAGTTGTACGACTACGCCAGGCTACGAGCCAACATACTTCTTCAGCATGACACGGCGTCGACAATTCGTCGTCACCAGGGACGCCTTCAAGCGACACATCGTCTGACACGCCGCTGCGACGCTATAGCCGACACTTCATCGCCAAGGTCTTCATCAACGTGGTCTTCATCATCATCTTCGTCAACACACCGCCGCCGCCTCGTCCACAAGATGGACACCTAGCGTCCTCTGACAGACTTTTCTGCAAGACGCGACCACGACGATGGCAATGACCGCGTCACGACGACGGCATAGACCGCGTCATCCACGACGGCATGACTGCATCAACACGGCGTCACTACATTGACGACCCCTACACGGCCACACGGTTCTGGCAAAATCGATGTGTGCTCGATGAGCCTCCTCCGGTCTTGGCAAAACCGGTGGACTCATCGCCGACGGCACCCTCTGACATTCACAAGGTGCATTGTCCACGTCTGCAGCTCCGTCATAGCGCATTTTTTTGCGCCTGCGGCTTTGTGCGGCTTCATCATCCACGACGACTACGCCATCGATCACGACTACATCGACCACGGCTACATCACCATGATCGGCTACCTCGACATCGACATTAATGGCTTGGTCTACAGCAACACATCGGCAACAACTCCAGTCAACAGCGTCCGCGTCGTCACTAGCGTCCACGCCACTCCCGCTGTGACTGCGGGAGGGATTAGAGGAGAAGGCAGCAAGGCACCAGAAGGGGACGTAGTCACCGCCCTAGGTGCCGACCCATCAGGGACGCAGTTGATGATGGCGGAGAAGAGAAGACGACGGAAGCATAAGAGTTCAAATTCAGTCGCCATCGTCCGCTTCACTCCCGCTACGACTGAGGGGGGATATTAGAAGTATGATTATGTTTAAGTTAGAGATTAGGAATTAGAGATAGGATTGGTTTAAACCATGTACAACTTGTCCCCTACTCCAAGTCTCTCTCACATATTGTACTCTATATATACCTCCACGAGGGTCAGGTTAATACAACACAATATTATCATCCTATAATTTCCACACACCCTTCCACGACTAGGAACACAAGAAACTACATAACCAAGAAAAATCAAGAGTACTGTCATGTGGGCCAGCCCTATAGGCGCAAGGGACCTGCGCGGGCTGGCCCTGCACCTGCCTAAAAATACGTCCTAGTTCAATTATAGTCTTTTTAGATTAGGAGTCTGGGTATTAGTTGGAAAGGTTTAGTCCAAAGGAAGGTTACCCTGCCAACACCCAACTGTAGTAGGAGTCTGTAATCTGGTCTTGTAATTAGGCTATATATAGCCAGCCCTTGGGATCAATAAACACAAGCAGAGAATAACCTACAACCTCACCTCCCTTGCTCCTGCACTACAGCGCCCCTCCTCACCCCCCTTCTCCAACAATAGGCCGACAAGGGATTCGCCCTCGTCCTCCTACCTCCCACGACTACAACCTGCGCGGCAATCAGCCGGGCCGTGACAAGTACATAGCCTATTATTAAAACGCCATCCAAGCCGGGACATGAATCCATACTGTTCTTTCGTTTAGTGGAGTACATTTCCTTTATTTGTTTCATTTTCAGTGTCTTGTAGCATTTCATTAAATTCATACAGCATTTTCATATCAAAAGAATATACTGATACAAGATTGTGAGGGTGCTAAATCCATAGTATAAGTAATGATACATGGTACTTACATCTCTTTCCTCCACATGAACTTTATCCGAATCAATAGTTCTCTTCAATTCTGACTTGAAACTTTGAACTGGAAACATGATAAGGACATGTTAAATAAAGTATTTTCATACTTTTTTCAAATATCAGAATTTTAATGTACATAGAAAACATGACCAAGATTATTATTATTATTTTGAATATTTCCAAAACCAAGCAACAAATCATTATCAGGAAACAAAAGAATATTGCTATAGATATTTTCCCACAGCAATCCTGCAAGTCTTAATCCCCATGGTTCCAACTACATTTCCAGTCATTACCACTTCCCCAAAAAAATTCGAAAAAGGGAAATTAAAAAAATGTCACCGATGCCCACCAAATAACACAATTAGAACAGCTAATAGAGCATCCAATGAAGAAGCTCCGACGGAGATGATAACTGGATATGAATTGCACAAGGAGTATCAGTGTCTCCAGAGAACTTTCACATCCCAACTTGAACATAGCTCTAACAAAGGAAACAATGAGATGAAAATGCATACCATCTCTATGAGTTTGTCCCATAACTGAATTTGCTCTAGAAGTCCTTGTGCTTAGGTCGAACAAATTGATCGTCTCCTCGTTATAATAGGTACTAGAGCTGGCTCAAGAGCATTCATCTGATGAGTGGAATCCTGAAAAGTACAGAAAAGATTAATAAAGCTTCGTGAACCTGACGCGGGCTGTTAATAAACTTAAGTCAAGCGAACCAACTTAACCACTTTAAGAAGAATCAGCAGACTAGTGGCTAGTTGGTAGAAGCAGAAGCATGTATAAGCAAAACAATGTATTTTCTCCATAAAGCTCATAGCATTTTAAGCCCATAGAATTTAAGGGAGATAGAAACTGATGGCAATATTCCAGCAGGATGCACAATTTTCGGAGAACTTCAGAAGACACATACTTAAAGCGCAGTCAACTGTAGGCCATATTGGTGCAAGATAATATCTCGGTTATGCTACTTCGTTGTTTAAAATCACCATGAAACAAAAATGGCGCGCAGAACGAAGAGATTCGCCGGGGAGAAAACAGCGCTGGGCAATATATGGCAAAAAGCATAAGCTACCCGGATACACAATAAAACTAGTAAGCGTACAGGAGCAAATGAGCAGGAGTAGTTACAAAAACATGGACCAATGGCACTAACTAGAGCGTACGTACCACGAAATGGAATCTTGCAGCACAAAATAATGTCTGAAAGATTGCGTATTCTGTCAGAAATATCAGTTGTAGTTACCGATTCTTCAGGTCAGAGAAAAGTTAAAACGAGAAACGAACAGAGACAGGGGGAATAACAAAGACCCACAAGTGCGCAGCCAAAATACTCAAACTGTTATACTTATAGGCGACAAAGGAATCTCTGCAGGCACGCCGTTCCAAAGGTTTCAGAATTTCGTAGGAAATCTCGTCAGGAGGTCGAATCTTGACAACGGGAGGCACGGGAAGGGTAAAAGAGAAAACAAAAACGACCGTAATAAAGTTGAGGAGGACAGGTGCTCCTCCAGCCTAGGTAGGATTAAGATAGAAAACTACGACGGGTGGGGATACCGAGATCAGCCAAGTATGGGTATGTAGGCGTCCAGTCCAGACGAGACCTGCAGCCGAGACAGTTCCTCGAAGCTGCAGATTTAGCAGGTTAAAAAACACAAGAAATGTGTGGTTGGTTTGCCTAATAGAACTAGTAGAATCCACTGTTGACACATGAAGCACAGAGCGGAGGTGTACGAGGCTAAACATAATGACAGAGCTACGGAGCTTGCCATTATATAGCAAGATAATAGACAGGTGCCCGGACGTATCCGAAGAATCGTGCAGGTCTTTAAAGTCTGCTGATTCTAGTAAGATAGTGAGTGATAAAATCTGATGGGAAAGTGTATACTTTATCAGGCCAAACTGATTGTTTCTATTTTGCTCACTGAATGGTAACTTCGCCAGAAATCAGAACTCCTGTATTCCCAAATATCAAGCATTCGAGCCTACCCCAGATTTGCATGCTCAGCTGCCTAGGGTCCAGATGACAGGAAAATGTGGCAAGCAATCAATCCTATTTCCTCATTGAGATCACGGACCGAATGCTGGGGGCACCGGCTCGCGGGCAAGAGAACGAATCATATGCAGAAGAAAACTCCAGCGACTGGAACCATACGCGGGTGGCATTTGCCTTTCTTCGATACAGCGTGCTCCCATGGAATTCCCAGACTGGGTAAAGGGAGGATGATAAGATGTAGCCGGAATGCTTGCTCACCTCAGGCGACGCGGCCGGCGGGCGGTGGTCGCCACTGGAAGGCGACCGGCGGCCGGAGATGGCGCAGCGGGGCTGAGGTGGCTGTACGCGGGGAGGGCGGGCGGTGAGTTTCGGGGCTTGGGCGGGGCGGCGGTGGAGGCAATCAGGTGAAGGGACGGCGGGGAGTGGAGGACTAGTGCTACTGCTACAACAGAACAGAGTAGTGGAATCTATCCCTCCGCCGTCCTTTCTTTGACGGCAAAGTATCCGTCCTTTGGTTCGCCCTTGTTTTCGGCTTTTCTCTCTTCTCCGGGTCGGGTGCGCCCATTACGTTATCGCGTTGTGGGCTGCGTACGTGCACGGCGTACCGCGTGCAAAAGATGGTGAACTCAGGCCAAGTCCAAGACCCCATTTTGTCCGCCTCTGTCCGTTTAAAGTAAAACAGACAAACCTCACGACCCAGCGCGCAATGAACTGGACCCATCTTGTCCGTTTTATGTCCGTCTGACTCTATTTTCAGACCAAACTTGGGCTGGATTTGGGGCCAAAGCGGACAGAACCGGACGCGGTTCGCACCCTCTCCGTCCGCGCCCGTCCGGGGTGACCCCACTTGTCACCACTTCACCCACCCCCACCACTCTCTCTCTCTCTTCCTTTTTCTCTCTCCGACCTACCCACGCACAGCTGCATGCAACGGCGAGCATGCGAGGCCGGAGCGGAGCGCGTCGTCCCAAGTGGGGAGCGGCATAGGCGCGAGCGAGCGGTGAGGCGGCGTGTGGCGGGGCGCTGGCGCGAGGCGCGGCCATATGCGCCTGCAAGACGCTGACGGGCGCGGGCGCTGGCGCTGCAGGGGGGCAGGCAGCACAGGCTGTGCAAGAGGGCGGGCGCGACGCCGCCACGCGAAGGCGGGAAAGGACGCGAAGCGCAGACGACGGGCGCAGCGACGAGCCCGACGAGGCGGTGGTGGTGGCAGAGGCAGCGGACGCTAGAGAGAGCTTCAGCGGCCGGGCGAGGCCGAGGCGCTGGCTGGCACAGCGCTGACAACCGGCATGGCGGCGGGGGCCACTTCATGCATGTATGGCGCCGGGTCGGGCGAGAGGGCGGGCGCGACGCCGCCACGCGAGCGGGCAGTGTAATGGACGCGAAGGCGAACCTTGGCGGCGACGAGGCGGCAACAGTGGTGGGGCGAAGGCGGCGGACGCGCAAGGGCGCTTCAGCGGCGCGAAGCGCAGGGCGAGGCAAAGGCGCCTGCGGCGAAGTCGAGGCGAGCTCAGCGAGGTCGAGCGCGGCGCGTCGTCCCAGCCACCTCGAGTCGCCGCGCCCAGCCGTGACGCATCGCCGCGCTTGCCCTGCTGCGTCTCGCCGGCGTGGAGTTTGAGCTCGACCGCCGGTCTCGTCTCGCGCCTGCGCCCGTATCCAGCCGGTGCTCCCGCAGAGGTCGGCCTCGCCTCTCCGCTCCCAGCCGCTGCGAGCTTCCCTGCCTCCTGCGTGTTTGACAAAATGCCAGGCGGATATGTCACCCCGGACATAATATGGAGTGCGCTCATACATGACCTTGACAGCGACACGACGACCCCAAACGGACATGGGCAACCCCATTGCCTCCCTAAACGAACGAAAACAGGACAAAACGGACATCCGGATGGGGTCTTGCGGTGGAGTTGGCCTCAATGGCGTGATGGACTGATGGTATCTATCTATATCATATATTCCCTAAAAAAATCTATCTATATCTAGTATATCCATATCCTTATATGTATTTATATCTATATCAATATAAAAGACCCAAAGAGTAGATCCAACTAATCTCGACCATTAAGACCTTGTTGAACCTCATTTTTATTTATTTATGTGGCCGTATGCATCGTTCTGATGCAGAGGCCAGGGTGTCCCCCCTTTTCGAAAAAAACCTACGACCTAGATTGCTTCAATGACAAGCGTCCAATATGTTTAGCGTGCAATTAATATCATTGCAAAAACAGTGCTAATCACATAATTAACACAAATATAAAATCCTAATATCTACATGCAATTAATATATTGTCTAATATTTACGTGCATTGCACATATATACTTCCTTCGTCCGAAAATACTTGTCATTAAAATAGATAAAAAAAAGATGTATCTAAAACTAAAATACATCTGGATAAAAGGAGATGTATCTCATATGCTCCGTGGCGTTCAAAACTATTTTGAAGTCCCGGTTCTAAGCCGTAAAGCATGATGCACTAAACTATCAAGTAGTCATCATACCGAGCTTGTCAAACGTTCATAACGTCTGCATCTGCTCCTGCAATAGGTCTATCATATAGCGGTGCATCAAGCACATGATTCTTCTGTGCAGCAACGAGGATAATCCTCAGATCACGGATCCAGCCTGCATCATTGCTATTATCATCTTTCAACTTAGTTTTCTCTAGAAACATATCAAAAATAAAACAGGGGAGCTATACGCGAGCTATTGATATATAACATAGATATGCAAATACAATCAGGACTAAATTGATGATAAATTAAGTTCAATTAATCATATTGCTTAAAAATTCCTACTTAGATAGACATCCCACAAGTCATCTAAATGATCACGTGATTCATATCAACTAAACCATGTCCGATCGTCACATGAGATGGACTAGTCTTCAATGGTGAACATCTCTATGTTGATCATATCTACTATATGATTCACGTTTGACATTTCGATATCCAGTGTTCCGAGGCCATGTGTGTACATGCTAGGCTTGTCAAGTTTAACCAGAGTATTCTGCATGTGCAAAACTGTCTTGCATCCGTTATATATGAACGTAAAGCTTATCACACCCGATCATCACGTGGTGTCTCGGCACGACGAATTGTCGCAACGGTGCATACTCAGGTAGAACACTTATACCTTGAAATTTTAGTAAGGGATCATCTTATAATGCTACCGTCGTACTAAGCAAAATAAAAGCATAAAAGATAAACATCACATGCAATCAAGATATGTGACATGATATGGCCATCATCATCTTGTGCCTTTGATCTCCATCTCCAAAGCACCGTCATGATTTCCATCGTCATCGGCTTGACACCTTGATCTTCATCGTAGCGTCGTTGTCGTCTCGCCAACTATTACTTCTACAACTATCGCTAACGCATAGTGATAAAGTAAAGAAATTACATGGCGTTTGCATTTCATACAATAAAGCGACAACCATAAGGCTCCTGCCAGTTGCCGAAAACTTCTACAATACATGATCATCTCATACAATAATATATTCACATCATGTCTTGACCATATCACATCACAACATGCCATGCAAAAACAAGTTAGACGTCGTCTACTTTGTTGTTACAAGTTTACGTGGTTGCTACGGGCTTCTAGTAAGAACCGTTCTTACCTACGCATCAAAACCACAACGGTGATTTATCAAGTTTGCTGTTTAAACCTTCAACAATTACCGGCCGCAGTCAAATTCGATTCAACTAAAGTTGGAGAAACAGACACCCGCCAGCCACCTTTATACAATACTAGTTGCATGTCTGTCGGTGGAACCGGTCTCATGAACGTGATCATGTAAGGTTGGTCCGGGCCGCTTCATCCAACAATACCGCCAAATTAAAATAAGACGTTGATGGTAATCAGTATGACTATCACCGCCCACAACTCTTTGTGTTCTACTCGTGCATAAAATCTACGCATAGACGTGGCTCAGATGCCACTGATGGGGAACATAGCATGCAATTTAAAAAAAATCCTACGTCCACGCAAGATCTATCTAGGAGATGCATAGCAATGAGAGGGGGAGAGTGTGTCCACGTACCCTCGATGTAGTCAAACTTCTTCTCGTTCCGACCAATCAAGCACCGAACGTACGACACCTCCGAGTTCAGCACACGTTCAGCTCGATGACGTTCCTCGAACTCTTGATACAGCAAAGTGTCGAGGGAGAGTTTCATCAGCACGACGGCGTGGTGACGGTGATGGTGAAGTGATCCACGAAGGGCTTCGCCTAAGCACTACGTGAATATGACCGGAGGCGTAAACCGTGGAGGGGGCGCCGCACACGGCTAACAATGTTTGTTGTGTGTTCTAGCGGTGCCCCCCTCATATATATAGGTTGAAGGGGAGGAGAGGCAGCCAAGGGGGCGCCCCAAATAGGAGGAATACTACTTGGGGTCCTCCCAATTCGGCCGCCCCCCTTTCCTATTCCTATTCGGAGTAGGAAGGGAAGAGGGGGGAGGGGGAATCCTATTCCCTTTTTCCTTTCCTTCTTCCCCTTTCCTTCTCCAATTTGGCCAGCCCATACGAGGGAGGGGGGGCGCACCAGCCCCTTTGTGGCTGGTGTGTTTCCCCCTTGGCCCATTAGGCCCATATAGCTTGCCGGGGGTTGCCCGGTACCCCTTTCGGTGACCCGATACGTACCCGGTACCCCCGGAACACCTCCGGTGTACGAATACTATCGTTCTATATATGAATCTTTACCTCTCGACCATTTCGAGACTCCTCGTCATGTCCGTGATATCATCTGGGACTCCGAACAACATTCGATCACCAAATCACATAACTCATATAATACAAAATCGTCATTGAACGTTAAGCGTGCGGACCCTACGGGTTCGAGAACTATGTAGACATGACCGAGACACCTCTCCGATCAATAACCAATAGCAAACCCTGGATGCTCACATTGGTTCCTACATATTCTGGAAGATCTTTACCGGTCAAACCGTAATGACAACATATGTTATTCCTTTGTCATCGGTATGTTACTTGCCTGAGATTCGATCGTCGGTATCTTCATACCTAGTTCAATCTCGTTACCGGCAAGTCTCTTTACTCGTTCCGTAATACATCATCCTGCAACTCATTAGTCACATTGCTTGCAAGGCTTATTATGATGTGTATTACCGAGAGGGCCCAGAGATACCTCTCTGATACTCGGAGTGACAAATCCTAATCTCGATCTATGCCAACCCAACAAACACCTTCGGAGATACCTGTAGAGCATCTTTATAATCACCTAGTTACTTTGTGATGTTTGATAGTACACAAGGTATTTCTCCGGTATCCGGGAGTTGCATAATCTCATAGTCAAAGAAATATGTATAAATCATGAAGAAAGCAATAGCAATAAAACTTAACGATCATTATGCTAAGCTAACGGATGGGTCTTGTCCATCACATCATTCTCCTAATGTTGTGATCTCGTTCATCAAATGACAACACATGTCTATGGCTAGGAAACTTAACCATCTTTGATTAATGAGCTAGTCTATTAGAGGCTCACTAGGGACAATGTGTTTTGTCTATGTATCCACACATGTATCAAGTTTTTGGTTAATACAATTCTAGCATGAATAATAAACATTTATCGTGATATAAGGAAATATAAATAACAACTTTATTATTGCCTTTAGGGCACATTTCCTTCAAAAGAGATCTGTGCAAATCGGCAGCTCTATGAGGCGGGGCTCTATCTCGACATTGGTTGGGTGGCATCCTTTGTCCCGCTTGGGCGGTGGGGGTGTCGACTCGGTCGATGCGCCCCAGAGGGGGCGGTCTGACTTTATGTCGGGGCGGCGGCCCCGGATGATGGTGTGATGTTCATGGTATGCGAACGGTTGCCCTGTGCAGCGTGGGATGTAGGCAGCTGGGTTGTGCGGCATTGCTGCTCGAGGGGAGCGGTGGTATGTCGGGGCGGCGACCCCAAAAGGCGGCGCTGGTGGAGTGCGCTGCGCGTGACGGGGCGGTGGATGTCGGGGCGACGGCCCCGAGAGGATCTCTGTGGCGACCGGGCTTCTGTGGCAACGATGATGGTGGGAGCGATGTCGGCGACGCGACAATGGTTGTGGTAGTCGGCTCTTCTCCGGCGTGTTCGCGGTTTTGCCTCGGTTTGTTTGTTGCTGCGGAGTCGAAGCTGCGGCGACGGGGCCCTGTGGTATATGATGACTGGCTGCAAGTGGCCCGTTCGGCGATCTTCCATGGCGTCAGCTTTTGCCTGGTTTTGTTCTTCTGAGTACTCCGTCAGAGTCAAAGCTGCGTTATCTGGCCGCAGGTCGACATGTTGTCGATTAGGATGGGCTTTGCCTGTGTGTGTCTGTCTTTGGGAGTGGGCTTGGCCCTTGTTGTTTCTGTTTTTGCCTGATTTTTTAAATTAATTGGGCAACTCTCTTCTACTTAATTAATGATGGGCAATCTTTGCCTCCATTTCAAAAAAATAAATAGTGCTTGCTAGGCAGAAACAAGGGATGGTCTCACTAGACTAGATGGTAGGGGCAGGCCGCGGTGCTGTGAGGCCTTGTATAATGGAAGATGCTTAGAGGGGTGCTTAGAAAAATAAACCGAGATTTTCTTAAGCACCGGTGCCTATTTCTACAGGAGAGACGCTTAGTTAAGCGTCTACACTGTACAAATAAGCACCGGTGCTTAAGAAAAATCTGGTTTATTTCTCTAAGCACCTCCTATTGTACGAGGCTTGAGTTTCTCTTTTGGGTGCCAAAGAGTGTACTCTTTGCGCTCAAAGTTTGTAATTAATTCTTTCTCTTTTTAATGAAAATGACAAGCAACATTGGTGTTGGCTGTCATGAAAAATAATCTACGTAGGTTTAGGTGTATTATGTAAACAATGTATAGTGAAACTTGCCAAGAATGACCAATGTAAGCTCTTGGCGGCAAAGCTCCTTCTAGTAATTTTACTATTCCCTCCGTCCCATAATGTAAGACGTTTTTTGACACTGAATCAAAAAACGTCTTACAATATGCAAGAGGGAGTAATCGCTAGTACCTGTTTACTTATTTTCTACGCGCTGGAACCCCAAATCATGTCCGGGGTGAATGGGAATAAAAAACTAAATAAAATAACTAAAAAAGCAAATAAACGCATTTAAAAAAAACATAAAACATATATAGGGGTCAGCCATAAAACGGCCCAGTTTCAACGGCCACTTAAAAGGCCCAGTTTAATAATTAACATAATAACAAAATAAAAAGTCTTCCAGCGCTCTCGCCGCCGCCCGTCGTCTGCGTGGCGTCGCGATCTTCTCGGCACCGGTGTCGCTATCGTCGCCGACGAGGTCGACGAGGCGGCGGCGTCCACAGTGGGCGGCGGTGCGTGATAGACGGGCGGGCGGACGGCGGAGGTGCTCGCACCACCTTCTCCGTGGCGACGCCTCCGCTCCGGTGACAGCGGCGGAGCGGGGCACCGATTCACGCCACGCCGCGGTCATCTCCGGGCGATGCAGACCAGCCCCACCTCGCCCAAAGAAATGCTGAAACGCGCCGGCGGGTCCTCCTCCATCGCCTCCTCCTCCTCTCCTCCTCCTTCACGGCCACCATTTGCGGCTCGGGGAAGGCGGCGTCGCCGGCGGCAGAGTGTCATCGCCTCCTTCGGCCGTCCCCATTGGCGCTCGTCGTGGGTGTACATGGAGTCGCCCATGACACGCCAGACGAAGCCGGGCCTCCTCCTCCGCCGTCATGCGAGGAGGTGGAGGCGGTGACGAGACGGGAAGGCGACGACGTGGGCGTAAGGCAGCGACGCTGCAGACGCCACGCGACCTCTCGGCGTGGCTGCCGCGGCCCGACACCGTCTTGCGGCGGCGTATGACGCTACGCACGTGTCGTGCTTTCGCCTCGAGCCACGTGTCCCACAGGTCGGAATTTGGGGCGTACCTGTCGTCGTGCGGATGACAGGTGGGGCCGCCCACTCGTTCGCGTTGATGTAGGCGGGTGGAAGGTAGGTGGCCGTCTGCGACGCGGCCCCGACGCGGACGAGGCACGCGTCCGTTTGGTGTCCGCCGTGACCCAAATCCGGCGTAAGTTTGCGCTCGAAATGGGTCGGCCCGGACACAAAACGGACAGGATAGGTCCGGGCCGTCGCGCGCTGGGACGCCTCATTTGTTCTTTTTACCCCAAACGGACAGGATCGAACAGGATGGAGTCGCGCGGTGGAGTTGGCCTGACGAGCGGAGGTCCGCGCTGTTGCCCGCAATACTACTACTACGCACATGGTCGCTGCCTGCCTGCCTCCCTCGGAGCGCGCAGTCCCCGGTGGCACTCCCGGCCAGCACGGTGAACAGTCACGGCGCCTACACCTACCCAGCAGTGCACCTAGCGGCTAGCAGCAGCGGCGGCAGCGGCAGCATATGCGCGCGCGGGAACGTTGCCTTCCGCTAGTCGACGGCACGGCCGATGGGATGAAACTGCACGAGGCGCCACCTTTGCTCGGTCACATGCGGAGCTACTAGCCATGGATTCCCTCTTTCTGTCAGCGAGCAGAACAGGGCAGCGCAGCGGCAGCTACAGTTACTTTTGGGTACTTTTGCCCGGCGGGTCCGCAGCCTTTTGGGATTAAATGATGAGACTCAAATTGCAAATTTGTAGCCGTCTGGTCTGCCTGCGCTTGCATCGGAATGTCAGACGCACAGCAATTTTCGCGTGCGCTGCGCAGGCAACGGACTAGGAGAGAGAGGCTAAATTTCGTGTTTTGACCCTTTTCTAAAACCTATTCGATATTTGATCCTAGTTTGAAACTTTTTTTGAAATCTGACTCTTTTGCTACCTCCAGGGTCCATGACTGTAGGGTATAACAGCCTATCGCCAAGGTTCTTGGCGGTAGGGTTGCATGCCCTATCGCAAAATCTCGCTAAGTATTGAACACAGTGCGTACTTGTGCCTACGCCGAGCACCTTGGCGGTAGCGGTAGGGATGTTTCCTACCGCCAAGGTCCCTTGCAGTAGGATGTTACGCCCTACCGTCATAGACCCTGGTGGTAGCAAAAGGGTCAAATCTTAAAAAAAATTCAAATTATGGTCAGATCTTTTAGAAAATGGTCAAAACACGAAATTTTGCCACTAGGAGAGCCAGCTCGGGGTACGCGTGAACAATGGAAATGGCTGTTCTGCAGTGCAAGCGAGCTAAACTATTGCCTTGCTTGGTTGCACATGCAGTCAGTTGCGGGGGTGATTTCTGGTTGCACATGCAGTCAGTTACTCAGTTGCGCCCGTGACGAGGTTGCTGGTTAGGCTGGTCATAGTGTGAATGCGTAAGTAAGTAATATGTAGCCATGCGTAAGCAAAAACGATGATGTGTCAAGTAGTTAATGAGGAGAGAGACAAATAGAGTAACATAATATGTTACCATCACCTAGCGGTTCCTAATGCTAAATGAGTCTATGAAGTAATAAATGAAGTGATGCATGATACTACATATATGTTATTACCCACTATAAAGGTAGTAACATAACCTAATAACATATACATCTTATTAGTTTAAGTTACTTCCTACCATGACCAGCCTTATATTGAATTATTGATGCTGATGGGACGGCAGACCCCGCTCCATGCAGCTTGGGAATCATGTTTATACTCACGGCAACGTAGTATAAATTATTATTTTCTTCTGCAACCGCGTTATGCTGACATAATGATCGTACGTAGTTGTGCTATCGTTGAGCCCTCGAAGCTGGTGAAAATATTTCAAAGTTGCTGCATTTCTCGGAGTATCATCTATTACACGTATGGGCAAACATGGACGCATTGCAAGGTATTACTATCATTTTGGGGCCCATGAACGATGGATGCTTTCTGCCAAGCAAAAGTTTCTTCGCGTTCGATATATTGTATCGTTGTTTCCGCACTCGGAGAGGACAGCACGCAGAATAAGGCGAGGAACAATCTACAGGAGAGGATACGGGCATCAGAAAAGTCGTGCATTTTACGTGGCACGCCGCTACTCCATCTCTAGAAGATGACAAACGGTCTAGTATGGTTGCTGTGCCGTTCGGTGGCAGCCGTACAATTTGCATTTTACAATGGATATCTCAGAGCTTGTAATCTTGTACAGTAGCACACTTAGATTTTACTAGACGAATCTGTCGCGTGGATCATCGTGACTAACACAGATAAGTCACTTCAGTTTTGATGGTGACAAGCTAGCATTAGGTCTAGATTTGGAGAAGCAACAAAAAATAACTCCCTCCGGTCCTATGCAAGTTGTTGTTTTTGACAAAGATGGGCAAACTTCTAAAATTTTAACCAGTGGTATCTTTGTAAGTATTCCCTCTGTTCTTCTATGTGCAAGACCACTAAACAAATTCGAAAAGCGCAAAAATAAATACAAGATCACTTTGTCATTCTCAAATTAATCATATAATTATATGTTGTATGCCACATTTTGTTTGGTCAAATTGTTGGCCAAGTTAGACTCGAATTACCAAGTGTCGTGTATAAATAGATGGAGAGGGAGTAGTACTGTTAGTTAAAGCCAACACATGATTGGATGGTTAGGAGGATGGTTGTGCCTCTACCTATGAGAATTCAAACTTAAGTTTGACGTCATGGATACCGGCTAACACAGAATATTCTTTCAGTAAAAAGTGACATTAACATGATCTAACTGTAGTTGTGAGTTAAGAATATGAGTTTCAGTAAAACTAGAGTTAAGAAGTTTTTACTCATACAGAGTTACAAAAATTCAGTAAAAGGTCTGATTATGCAGTTGAGAATTGTCTTGAGATCTCGGCAAAAAAAAAAAGAGAATTGTCTTGAGATTATCGGGAATCATGCTTCGGGTTGACTGTACGTGTACCATGGGCAGAAGAGTTGTTGTACATGCTAAATCTAGACTTGTTGTAATGGAATAGGACGAACCATGGTTAATCTAACGGTAGAGACTGCCACACTATCCTTCTTGTAGTATTGAGTGTTACGATTGTCAGTATCAATCTCTTTCATTATTTCTTATCTTCTTTGGAAAATGATACAAATCATCCAATGATAACAACACGTGCCTCCACCGCCTCTATGGCCGCCGGATCTGATTATAATCAGATGGTTCAGGAACAATGTATTACCTAGACTAAGTTTTGTAACTAAGTAATTGTTGCAATCTTCGCCACCACAACAGCTGGTGTGTAGCTGGATCCACTCGAGAACAGTTGCCTCGCGTGCTTCTCCCGAGCTCCCCATCAAGCCAAAGCCTCCACGCGCCCTCATAGGCCCGTAAAGCTCCCGCCTTCGCGCTACAGCAGGCACGCCGTCGGCGTCACCGCCCCCGGCCCGAGCTGCTTCTCCTCCTCACCACGCAGAAGACAACGAAACTGTTGGGGAACGTAGTATTTCAAAAATTTTGCCTACGATCACGCAAGATCTATCTAGGAGAATCATAACAACGAGCGGGAGAGTGTGTCTACGTACCCTCGTAGACCGAAAGAGGAAGCGTTAAGTAACGCGGTTAATGTAGTCGAATGTCTTCGCGATCCAACCAATCAAGTACCGAATGCACGGCACCTCCGCGATCTGCACACGTTCAGCTCGGTGACGTCCCTCGAACTCTAGATCCAGCTGAGGCCGAGGTGGAAATCTATGGAGGGGGGCACCGCACACGGCTAAGAAATCAACTTGTGTGTTCTAGGGTGCCCCCTCCCCCCGTATATAAAGGAGCAAGGGGGAGGCCGGCCGGCCCTATAGGGCGTGCCCAAGGGAGGCAATCCTACTCCTAGTAGGAGTTGGACCCCCCCCCCCTTTCCTAGTCCAACTAGGAGAAGAAGGAAGGAGGGGGCACCGCCCCTCCCCCTAGTCTAATTCGGACTAGGCCCATGGGGGGGGGGGGGGCAGCCCTTGGCTGCTCCCTCTCTCTCCCTTCAGGCCCAATAAGGCCCATAACTTCCCCGGTGGTTCCGATAACCCTTCCGGCATTTCGATATTTATCCGGTGTCCGAATAACATCGTCCAATATATCATTCTTTATGTCTCGACCATTTCGAGACTTCTCGTCATGTTCGTGATCACATCCGGGACTCCGAACAACCTTCGGTACATCAAAACACATAAACTCATAATACCGATAGTCATCGAACGTTAAGCGTGCGGACCCTACGGGTTCCAGAACTATGTAGACATGACCGAGACTCATCTCCGGTCCATAACCAATAGCGGAACCTGGATGCTCATATTGGCTCCTACATATTCTACGAAGATCTTTATCAGTCAAACCGCATAATAGTATACGTTGTTCCTTTTGTCATCGGTATGTTACTTGCCCGAGATTCGATCGTCGGTATCCTCATACCTAGTTCAATCTCGTTACCGGCAAGTCTCTTTACTCGTTCTGTAATGCATCATCCCGTAACTAACTCATTAATCACATTGCTTGCAAGGCTTATAGTGATGTGCATTACCGAGAGGGCCCAGAGATACTTCTCCGATACACAGAGTGACAAATCCTAATCTTGATCTATGCCAACTCAACAAACACCTTCGGAGACAACTGTAGAGCATCTTTATAATCATCCAGTTATGTTGTGACGTTTGATAGCACACAAGGTGTTCCTCCGGTATTCGGGAGTTGCATAATCTCATAGTTAGAGGAACATGTATAAGTCATGAAGAAAGCAATAGCAATAAAACTATACGATCATTATGCTAAGCTAACGGATGGGTCTTGTCCATCACATCATTCTCCTAATGATGTGATCCCGTTCATCAAATGACAACACATGTCTATGATCAGGAAACTTAACCATCTTTGATAAACGAGCTAGTCTAGTAGAGGCATACTAGGGACACTTTGTTTTGTCTATGTATTCACACATGTATCAAGTTCCTGGTTAATACAATTCTAGCATGAATAATAAACATTTATCATGATATAAGGAAATATAAATAACAACTTAAAAAATTGCCTTTAGGGCATATTTCCTTCAGAAACCGCGCCGGGGGCTGGCCCGCCAGGACCCAGATGGGGCCCTTGAGGCCAGATCTGGCAGGGCGCGCCCCCGCCACCCGCCGCCACTCGCCGCCGCCGCCACCGCCACCGGTCGTCGGACCGCCGCCTAGCCGAGCATCACCGCTGCTGCCCATCGCCGCGCGGGTACAGGAGATCCCGCCGCCGCCGACACCATCCGGGCCAGAGGCAGGGGCGCTCGCCGGCGGTGACCGGGAGGGAGGGAAGGAGGGAGGCTGAAGGTGGAGGAGCGCGCGCCGCCCCAGCCGCCTCCCTGGGAGGCGGCGCTAGGGCGGATTCGGGGGAGGGAAGGGAAGGGCGGAGGAAGGGGACCCCGGATATGGTCTGCGCGCCGGCGAGAACCGCCGGAAGCGAGCGGCGATGGTGGCGGCGGCGAGGGTTTCGGGGGGAGGGAGCTACACCAGATAATCCCAATATGTAAATTTACAAGCTCTGATCTGACGGCTCGCGAGGCGTTGGATCTTTTCAAAAGATCCGCCGACCAACGCGTAGCACACGCCATCTTCTTCCTCGAGTTCCCTTCGCTTCTTTGCCCACTACATTTACTTTAGGGAGAAGTATATTTTTCGTCTCTGACTATATCAGTAGTTTAAAAATGGTTCCTCAACTTTAAAATCAGGACAATCTTGTCCCCCAGCTGTTAAAACCAGACATTTTTTGTCTATCAGGCTGCTTCGGGAGGTTTTATGCTTAGGTGACATGGTTTGACCATTGAACTTTGCCATGTCATCATTTTTCTCTCTCTACACAGTCACACGTCACCACCAATCTATGCTGGCACCGAGGCTAATCATCTCGTCATCATTTTTTTAGAAAAGGAGGAGGACCCCGACCTCTACATCTGGACGATGCATGCAGCCACTTTATTAATTATTCACATAAGACCTTGCAAAGGCATACAACAGTAAGAATAAAGCCACCATCTAGGCAACATCTATCGCTACTCCTATCCAGTTGATGAAGGGATGCTGATAGTCTGGGCCTAATACCAAACAGACCTAGCAGCCAAACCTAACATTTAAGACCTGAGGTCCCAACCGGGACTCCTGCCAGGTATGGGGCACCCACTAGTCAGGCTCACTCCTCAACCAGGACGTCTGCGGGTATGAGGCCGCCGAAGCCACCTGCATCCAATCCATCTTCAGTGTTGTACTGCTACATCTACCTTGCCCGGTCTAGCTGTCATCGACGCCACCACGACGCCAGACAATGCCACCATCCTGCGCTCGTCCATCATCGCACACCCATCAGCAAGACCCCGCTGCTCCATGCCACTGAGACCCGCCATTGTCGACGTGCCAGATGCCACGCCGCTCCTCCGTCGCGACACCACCTGTTGCCACTGGTCCCATCCCCTCCGCCTGTAGTTCCTCTAACCGAGCACCCAAAAGCCCTAGGCAACGTCTCCAAGAAGGGTACGACACACGCAGTGCCACCGCCCAATTTAAGGAGATTTTGGGTTTTCACCCGGGCATGGGGTCGGGGTGGAGGGTAGGGACCTCGACGGTGCACGGCAACCCTGGTCATTGATACGTCTCCAACGTATCTATAATTTTTGATTGCTCCATGCTATATTATCTATTGTTTTGGACTATATTGGGCTTTATTTTCCACTTTTATATTACTTTTGGGACTAACCTATTAACCGGAGGCCCAGCCTGTAATTGCTGTTTTTTGCCTATTTCAAAGTTTCAAGAAACGGAATATCAAACGGAGTCCAAACGGAATGAAACCTTCGGGAACGTGATTTTCTCATCGATAAGACCCAGAGACTTGGACCCTCCGTCAAGAAAGCCACGAGGCGGCCACGAGGTGGGCGCCCCTAGGCGCGCTTCCCACCTCGTGGGCCCTCGAGCTCCACCGACGACTTCTTACTCCTATATATACCTCGCACTTCAAGCAGATCGAGATCTGAGCCAAAACCTAATTCCACCGCCGCAACTTTCTATATCCACGAGATCCCATCTTGGAGCCTGTTAGGAGCTCACCGGAAGGATTCCACCACGGAGGGCTTCTACATCAACATCATAGCCTCTTGATGAAGTGTGAGTAGTTTACCTCGGACCTTGGGTCCATAGTTAGTAGCTAGGTGGCTTCTTCTCTCTTTTGGATCTCAATACAATGTTCTCCCCTCTCTCGTGGAGATCTATTCGATGTAATCTTCTTTTTGCGGTGTGTTTGTTGAGACCGATGAATTGTGGGTTTATGATCAAGATTATCTATGAGCAATATTTGAATCTTCTCTGAATTCTTTTATGTATGATTGAGTTATCTTTGCAAGTCTCTTCGAATTATCCGTTTGGTTTGGCCAACTAGATTGGTAGTTCTTGCAATGGGAGAAGTGCTTAGCTTTGGGTTCAATCTTGCGGTGTCCTTTCCCGATGATGATGGGGCAGCAAGGCACGTATTGTATTGTTGCCATCGAGGATAACAAGATGGGGTATTTATCATATTGCATGAATTTATTCCTCTACATCATGTCATCTTGCTTAAGGCGTTACTCTGTTTTCATTAACTTAATACTCTAGATGCATCTTTGGATAGCGGTCGATGAGTGGAGTAATAGTAGTAGATGCGAGGCGAGAGTCGGTCTACTTGTCTCGGACGTGATGCCTATATACATGATCATACCTAGATACTCTCATAACTATGCTCAATTCATCAATTGCTCAACATGAATTAGCTCACCCACCGTAAAATACCTATGCTCTTGAGAGAAGCCACTAGTGAAATCTATGGCCCCGGGTCTATTTTCATCATATTAATCTTCCTACACTTTATTATTGCTTTGCTCTTTACTTTGTCTTTTTATTTTACTTTGCATCTTTATACCAAAAATACCAAAAATATTATCTATCATCTCTATCAGATCTCACTCTCGTAAGTGACCGTGAAGGGATTGACAACCCCTATTCGCGTTGGTTGCGAGGAGCTATTTGTTTTGTGTAGGTATGAGGGACTTGCGCGTGGCCTCCTACTTGATTGATACCTTGGTTCTCAAAAACTGAGGGAAATACTTACGCTACTCTGCTGCATCATCCTCTCCTCTTCGGGGAAAACCAACGCAAGCTCAAGACGTAGCAGTCATCGCCGCCGTCGGGATGAATGAGTCATCCAGAGTTTCCTCCGGTCCGATGGCACCTCTACCAGCCCCCGCGAATGCAGCGAGCCCGACGACCGTGATCGTAAGCCACCAAGTGCAGTGGGAGAGAGCCTGCAGCGCGGAGGAGATCCACTGCCACCTCACCGCCCACGCGGTCAAGACGCCGTCCATCCACCCCCCGCGAACGTCGCCAGCCAAGGGCGCCATCGCCATGCCTAATGGGACCGCCGCCCCAGGTCCAGGTTCCTCCATGATGGCCAAAGTGGCGAGATCCGCCATGAGCGACGAGATCCGGCACCGCACGGCCGACGTCATCGCCCAAGCCCGCCGTCGACCGATCCTGCTACCGTCGGGAGCCCGCACGCTGCAGGGAGCCCCAAGCCCATGGATCTGGGCGCCCGTGCACCGCCGCGAGCCCACCGCCTCTGGGATCCTCCACACCGTTGGGAGGGCCGCACCACGCAGATCAGGACGCCCGCGCCGCCGCGGATCCCTGAAAGGGAGGAGAGACCCTTCGCCGCCGCCGTCTGCTACCTCTTGAGCACTGCGTTGGTTTTCCCTTGAAGAGGAAAGGGTGATGCAGCAAAGTAGCGTAAGTATTTCCCTCAGTTTTTGAGAACCAAGGTATCAATCCAGTAGGAGGCCACGCACGAGTCCCTCGTACCTACACAAACAAATAAATCCTCGCAACCAATGCGATAAGGGGTTGTCAATCCCTACACGATCACTTACAAGAGTGAGATCTGAAAGATATGATAAGATAATATTTTTGGTATTTTGATGATAAAGATGCAAAGTAAAATAAAAGCAAAATAAAAGGCAACGGAAATAGTTTGTTGATGGAAGATTAATATGATGGAAAGTAGACCCAGGGGCCATAGGTTTCACTAGTGGCTTCTCTCAAGAGCATAAGTATTTACAGTGGGTTAACAAATTAGTGTTGAGCAATTGACAGAATTGAGCATAGTTATGAGAATATCTAGGTATGATCATGTATATAGGCATCACGTCCGAGACAAGTAGACCGACTCCTGCCTGCATCTACTACTATTACTCCACACATCGATCGCTATCCAAAGATGCATCTAGAGTATTAATTTCATAAGAACAGAGTAGCGCTTTAAGCAAGATGACATGATGTAGAGGATAAACTCATGAAATATGATATAAACCCCATCTTGTTATCCTCGATGGCAACAATACAATACGTGCCTTGCTGCCCCTATCACATCGGGAAAGGACACCGCAAGATTGAACCCAAAGCTAAGCACTTCTCCCATTGCAAGAAAGATCAATCTAGTAGACCAAAGCAAACTGATAATTCGAAGAGACTTGCAAAGATAACCAATCATACATAAAAGAATTCAGAGAAGATTCAAATATTGTTCATTGATAAACTTGATCATAAACCCACAATTCATCGGTCTCAACAAACACACCGCAAAAGAAGACTACATCGAATAGATCTCCAAAAGAGAGGGGGAGAACATTGTATTGAGATCCAAAAAGAGAGAAGAAGCCATCTAGCTAATAACTATGGACCCGAAGTTCTGAGGTAAACTACTCACACATCATCGGAGAGGCTATGATGTTAATGTAGAAGCCCTCCGTGATCGATGCCCTCCCCATGAGCTCCTAACAGCCCCTAGATGGGATCTCACGGGCATGTAAGGTTGCAAGCGTGGAATTAGGTTTTGGCCTCAGATCCGTAGTTTGGGGTGCGAGGTATATATAGGAGGAAGGAGTACGTCGGTGGAGCAACACGGGCCCACGAGGTGGAGGCGCGCCAAGGGGGGGTAGGCGCCCCCTACCTCGTGCCCTCCTGGTTGATGTCTTGACGAAGGGTCCTAGTGTAGGACCATGAGAAGAGGTGTCTAGAGGGGGGATTAGACACTAAGAGCCAAAGTTGCAGTTTTTAGGTTTCTTTAAAGTTTGAGTGGAGTTTAGGCACAAGTTTAACATTCACAACACATAGCAAGCAAGCATGCAAAGAGTATATGAGCAGCGGAAAGTAAAGCATGCAACTTGCAAGAATGTAAAGGGAAGGGTTTTGGAGGATTCAAACGCAATTGGAGACATGGATGTTTTTGGCGTGGTTTCGATAGGTGGTGCTATCGTACATCCATGTTGATGGAGACTTCAACCCACGAAGGGTAACGGTTGCGCGAGTCCACGGAGGGCTCCACCCACGAAGGGTCCACGAAGAAGCAACCTTGTCTATCCCACCATGGCCGTCGCCCACGAAGGACTTGCCTCACTAGCGGTAGATCTTCACGAAGTAGGCGATCTCCTTGCCCTTACAAACTCCTTAGTTCAACTCCACAATCTTGTCGGAGGCTCCCAAGTGACACCTAGCCAATCTACGAGACACCACTCTCCAAGAAGTAACAAATGGTGTGTTGATGATGAACTCCTTGCTCTTGTGCTTCAAATGATAGTCTCCCCAACACTCAACTCTCTCTCATAGGATTTGGATCTGGTGGAAAGAGGGTTTGAGCGGAAAGCAATTTGGGGAAGGCTAGAGATCAAGATTTATATGGTAGGAATGGAATATCTTGGCCTCAACACATGAGTAGGTAGTTCTCTCTCAGAAATAGGATGCTGGAAGTGTAGGTTTAGTCTGATGGCTCTCTCCACGAATGAAGAGGAGGTGGAGGGGTATATATAGCCTCCACACAAAATCTAACTGTTACACACAATCTACCAAACTCGGTGGGACCAAATCGTTAAACTCGGTCAGACCGATTTAGCAAATAATGTGACCGTTAGGGTTTTCGGTGGGACCGGAATGCAACTCGGTGGGACCGATTCAGTTAGGGTTAGGGCATAACGTAATCTCGGTAAGACCGATTACACAAACTCGGTGGGACCGATTTTGGTAATAAGCTTTCCAGAGAGTTGGTCAAGCAAACTCGGTTTGACCGATTATCAAACTCGGTGGGACTGATTTTGATAATAAGTTAACCAGAGAGTTTGCATTGTAATCTCGGTAGTACCGATTGCTCAAACTCGGTGAGACCGATTTTGATAATGGACATACACAGAGAGATTACAATCCCATCTCGGTGAGACCGAGATCCCTATCGGTGAGACCGATTTGCCTAGGGTTCGTGGCAGTGGCTAAGTCATCAAAACTCGGTGGCGCCGGATAGAAAGAATCAGTGGGGCCGAGTTTGACTTTAGGTTTAGGACATATGTGTGGAAATGGGAAAGTAGTTGAGGGTATTTGAAGCATATCACTAAGCACTTGAAGCAAGAGGCTCATTAAGCAACACCTCATCCCTCCTTGATAGTATTGGCTTTTCCTATAGACTCAATGTGATCTTGGATCACTAAAATGTAAAATGAAGAGTCTTGAGCTTGAAGCTTTGGCCAATCCTTTGTCCTTAGCATCTTGAAGGAGTTCCCACATCCTTTAGTCCATGCCACTTCATTGTTGAACTTATCTGAAACATACTAGATAAAAGTGTTAGTCCAACAAGAGATATGTTGACATTAATTACCAAAATCACCTAGGGAGCACTTGTGCTTTCAATCTTCCCCTTTTTGGTAATTGATGACAACATACATCAAAGCTTCAGATAAAGATATAAAGAATAGCAAGTAAAGCTTTGGAAAGACATGTAACAAGCATAGGCTCCCCCTACATGTATGCAATCATGTGAATATGAAATATAGAAGCATGTGAGAGCATAACCATGATAGAGCAGGCAATGTGTTACATGTATCTTGGCTATATGCATCAGAGCAAAAAGTATTAAAAAGAATACCTTCATGCCCATGAGTCCTTCTTGCAAACAGTATGTACATCAGCAAGAATTCCTCATACACATGATTGTGATGCATATACTTACCTTGTAGTCTTGAGTAGGCTTAGGATGGAATGAACCTGCGTAAACAAGGTTAGATAACACAGATACATCTACTAGCCAGAGCAAACAGAAGAAACCACAAGAATACCAAGACTGGGATGACATGTAGAGAGTGAGTACTAGGTACCACAGTTGATTAGACATGTCCCCAAGAGTAAAGATATGCAATCAATTTCAGAGATTTCTTTCCCTTAGATGTCTTGCTCCCCCTGAATCTAGCATGGGATACTGGGAGAAGATAGGGAACAGAAAATCAGAGCTGAACGATATAAATGAACAGAGCTAATGCAAACAAATGCAAGTAAGCACATATGAACATGTCTTTCCCCACAAGAAGACATGTGGCATCTCTCCTCTTGAACACCAAGCATCTGGGATCCTTGAGAAATACTTTCTACTAGTATTCTCTCCCCCTGGAGATCTCTCTTTCTCCCCCTGAAGGATCTCTCTCTCTCTCTCTGAGATGTGATCTCTCTCTCTAAATGATAAGCTTTGATGTGATCTCTCTCTCCCCCTTTGACATCAATTTCCAAGAAGGGTTTGATAAAGATGGAATCTCTCTCTCTCTCCCTCTGGAATTTGATGTGAATGGGTTTGATCCTTGAGTCACAACATAAAGCAATGATAAAAATATGATGCTTATAGAGGACAAGATTCATTGAGTGGAGCTGGATCAAGGAAACACAAAGTAAGTGGCAAACTGTTTTTCCTGTTGTGAAATCGGTGGCACCGAGTGGTATGCTTCGGTGGTACCAAGAGTTTTCGGTTGAACCGAAAATAACAAATCGGCGTAACTGAGTTCATCGCAGAGAAAACACTTGTCACCTCAGCTCACTAGACTGGTAAGATCTCACAAAGATTTGCAAGGAATTAAATGCAGAAAATGCAGAGAAAACAGAAAGAAATCTAGATGAAGTTTTTTTTAGAAGGGGAAACAAATATGCATGAGACAAATGCAAAAAATACAGAAGAAAACACAAGAGAACTTCATCTAGGGATGGTCGGCGACAAAGTCACCTATATTAGAGTATATTGACTTAGGAGTCAAGTGAGATCACTTGATCATAGGTCATACTCTTCGTTTAAGCTCAAAATGGGGTTGCCATTTTTCGTTTAAGCATCTTGATGTATTCACATCTTGTCGAGTTGCTTTAGCTCATGACTCGGAGTAAAGCTTCTCTAAGATGGAATAACATACCTTGGTTGGTGGTGTTGTCCATGTAGTTGAACTTGTGTGAGTTGCTCAACTTTGATGTAGCTCATCAAGAATTTGGAGCTCCACTTGGAATTTGAGTCCATCTACCTACATGGGTTAGTTCTTGCAAGGAAGAGCACTTGTATATCCAAAAATGACAATCATGAAACTCAACATAGAATTTGTCAAAGGATATGTTTGAATGGTTTCGTGCTTCCTTGTCTTCAACCACCTTGTGTAGAGACTTGGTGATGTAGAGATTGCTCAAGATATGAGTAGGTTTCAACCTCATGGAATTTGATTCAACCAAGTACCTACATGGGTTAGATAACATGCAAGATACAAATATATCCAAGACATAAGTTTTTCATCATAAGAGAAATATCAAGGATTAGTCATAAGCTCATGTCTTGCATGTATCCAATGGAGTTTCTACTCCAAGTTCGAAGAATCAATGATGTTCAATACTCCACTTAACCTGCAAAGCACTTTCTCATCAAGAGGTTTAGTGAATATATCCGCTAATTGCTTTTCGGTGCGAACATGCTTAAGATCAATGTCACCCTTAGCAACATGATCTCGAATGAAATGATGACGAACTTCAATATGCTTAGTTCGAGAATGTTGCACAGGATTATGACCAATTTTGATAGCTCTTTCATTATCACAAAGCAATGGAACATGTCTCACATATATCCCATAATCTTTATGAGTTTGGGTCATCCAAAGTAATTGAGCACAACATGATCCAGCGGCAATATATTCAGCTTTGGCGGTGGATAAGGATACCGAGTTTTGTTTCTTGGAGGACCAAGACACAAGAGATCTACCAAGAAATTGACAAGTACCCGAAGTGGACTTTCTATCAACCTTGTCTCCGGCATAGTCCGAGTCGGAATAGCCAACAAGATCGAAAGAGGCCCTCTTAGGATACCAAATGCCAAAATTTGGTGTGTGGATTTAGTATCTCACTATCCTTTTCACGGCCTTAAGATGACATTCTTTAGGAGCAGCTTGATATCGTGCACACATGCACACACTTGGCATAATATCGGGACGTGAAGCACATAGATATAACAATGAACCAATCATAGAGCGATAAACCTTTTGATCAACCGGTTCACCATCTTTGGTTAAGTCAAGATGTCCACTAGTAGGCATGGGTGTAGTCATACCTTTGCATTCTTCCATATTGAACTTCTTGAATAAGTCCTTAGTGTACTTTGTTTGAGAGACAAAAGTACCTTCCTTAGTTTGCTTGATTTGCAACCCAAGAAAGAATTTGAGTTCACTCATCATAGACATCTCAAACTTTTCCGACATTAGCTTCCCAAACTTTTCACTAAAATGAGGGTTAGTTGAACCAAATATAATATCATCAACATAAATTTGGCACACAAATAGTTCACCATTAACCCTTTTTGTAAAGAGTGTAGAGTCAATTTTCCCAATTTCAAAGCCTTTTTCAATAAGGAACTTGGTCAAGCATTTATACCATGCTCTAGGAGCTTGTTTAAGACCATAAAGAGCTTTGTGAAGTTTGTAAACATGATTGGGTTTCTTAGGATTGACAAAGCCGGGAGGTTGCTTAACATAAACTTCCTCCTCTATTTCACCATTTAGAAAAGCACTTTTAATGTCCATTTGGTACAATGTGATATCATGGTGATTAGCATAGGCAAGTAAGATGCGAATAGACTCAAGTCTAGCAACGGGGGCGTAAGTCTCACCATAGTCCATACCTTCGACTTGTGTGTAGTCTTGGGCGACAAGACGTGCTTTGTTGCGAACTACTTGTCCATCTTCATCTTGCTTGTTGCGAAACACCCATTTGGTACTGATGATGTTGTGATTGTTGTCGGGCTTTGTGACGCCCCCGATTCAATCGTACACTAATCATGCACGCAAACGTATACGATCAAGATCAGGGACTCACGGGAAGATATCACAACACAACTCTAAAACATAAAATAAGTCATACAAGCATCATATTACAAGCCAGGGGCCTCGAGGGCTCGAATACAAGTGCTCGTACATAAACGAGTCAGCGGAAGCAACAATATCTGAGTACAGACATAAGTTAAACAAGTTTGCCTTAAGAAGGCTAGCACAAACTGGGATACAAATCGAAAGAGGCGCAGGCCTCCTGCCTGTGATCCTCCTAACTACTCATGGTCGTCGTCAGCGGGCAGCACATAGTAGTAGGCACCTCCGGGGTAGTAGTCGTCATCGACGGTGGCGTCTGGCTCCTGGGCTCCATCGTCTGGTTGCAACAATCGGGTAAAGAAAGGGGGAAAGGGGGGGAACAAGGCAACCGTGAGTACTCATCCAAAGTACTCGCAAGCAAGGAGCTACACTACATATGCATGGATATATGTGTAAAGGGCCATATCGATGGACCGAACTGCAGAATGCCGTAATAAGAGGGGATAGCTAATCCGTCAAGACTACGCTCGCAGCCTCCGCCTTGCAGCATGTAGAAGAGAGTAGACTCAAGTCCTCCAAGTAGCATCGCATAGCAATAATCCTACCCGGCGATCCCCTCCTCGTCGCCCTGTTAGAGAGCGATCATCGGGTTGTATCTGGCACTTGGAAGGGCGTATTTTATTAAGTATCCGGTTCTAGTTGTCATAAGGTCAAGGTACAACTCCAAGTCGTCCTGTTATCAAGATCACGGCTATTCGAATAGATTAACTTCCTGCAGGGTGCACCACATTACCCGACACGCCGATCCCATTTGGCCGGACACACTTTTCGGGTCATGCCCGCCGCGGAAGATCAACACGCCGCAGCCCCACCTAGGCATAACAGAGAGGTCAGCACGCCGGTCTAAACCTAAGCGCACAGGGGTCTGGGCCCATCGCCCTTAGCACACTTGCACGTTGCGTGGGCGGCCGGAAGCAGAACTAGCCCCCTTAATACAAGAGTAGGCTACGTTCCAAACCGGCGCGCGCCGCTAAGTTGCTGACGTCACGAAATGCTACGGCTGATACCACGACGCCGGTTGCCCATATCTTGTCCCACGTGGCGGTTAGTGCGTATAAGGTCAACGACCCAACTCAGATCAAATACCAAGATCTCGTTAAGCGTGTTAAGTATCCGCGAACGCCGAACAGGGCCAGGCCCACCCCTCACCCAGATAGTCTCAACCTGCCCTGCCGCTCCGCCACAAAGATCCACACAGAGGGCCGTTCGGATAAAGGTCCTTTCAGCCCCAATCCGTGAATCACTCATGGGTGCTCCACAAGCCGAATTCGACTTTAGTCACCACATGTATCATGTATAAAGTATATAGTATATACCGTGATCACCTCCCAAGTGATCACAGACCGATAGTATAGCACAGCAGACGGACAAGAATGTAGGGCCATTGATGGAATACTAGCATCCTATACTAAGCATGTAGGATTGCGTAAAGGTAACAACAGTAGTAGCAAGGACAGGCCATGCATCGGGATAGGAATAACGGAAAGCAACATGCTACACTACTCTAATGCAAGCGGTAGAGAGTAGAATAGGCGATATCCGGTGATCAAGGGGGGCTTGCTGGTTGCTCGGCAAGAAGGAGGGTCATCTTGATGTAGTCGAACACACGGACATCGGCACCGGTCTCAGAGTCTAACTGAAAGAAGTAACGGAGGGGGAACACAATAAATAACAGAGCAATCAAATGTAACACAAAGCAAGACGCGGCAATATGCGGTGCTAGGGGTGACCTAACGTAGTGGTAGGTGATACCGACGAAGGGGGGAAACATCCGGGAAAGTATTCCCGTTGTTTCGCGTTTTCGGACAGATGAACCGGAGGGAGAAAGTTGTGTGTTTGCTATGCTAGGGATGTGTGGCGGACGAACGGGTTGCGTATCCGGATTCGTCTCGTCGTTCTGAGCAACTTTCATGTAGAAAGTATTTTCATCTGAGCTACGGTTTATTTTATATTAATTTTAAAAGATTTAACTAATTTCTAAATTATTATTATTAAATTAATTCGAAAATAACATTATTGCATTAGCATGACGTCAGCAGTCAACAGGGGTGTTGACTGGGTCAAACTGACGTGTGGGGTCCGCATGTCATTGGCTGTTTAATTAGTAGGTTAATTAAACAGAGTCAATTAGTTTAATTAGTGGTTAGGTTAATCTAATCAGGATTAATTAGTTTAATTAATTCTTTAATTAATTAATTGATTATTTATTTATTTATTATTATTATTTTTAATTCTCTTTTTTTTATCTAAAACGTCCTGGGGCTGGGCCCCTGCTCAAAGGCCTGTGAGGAGGCCTTAGCGGCGCGGCGTTGTGGCGACGCCAACAAACGCAGCGGTGCAAAGGCGTTCGACCCGGCGCGCGGCGGGGCGGCCGAAGCCGTCGGCCGAGGGCCACGGCGAGGCCAGCCAACGGCGGCGTAGCAAGGGCTAAAACCGCATCGGAGCAGCGGCAAGCAGGGACGGAGGCGGGCGGCACAAGGCATGGCGTGCACGCGGGAGGGGAGGCACGCAGGCACTGGTGGTAGCGGGCACCGATGGGCGGCGCGAGCACAGGGCTCGACCACAGGGGCGCGCTAGAGCGCAGACGGGCGTGGGCACGGCGCGATGAGGGAGAGATGAGGAGAGGGAGGCGCTCACTGGGGCCGTAGGGTTCGAGGCAGTGGGGGTTGAGGAGGAGGGCGGAGACGACCGGGCGACGGGGAGGTCGGAGTAGCAGATGGGCACGGTGGTGCGGCGAATGGAGGCCGATGGCCATGGCAGTTCGCGACAGTGAGCGGCAGCCATGGAAGGCGCTTGGGCGCGGGGACGATCACGCGTGCGAAGCGCTGGAGCCGAGCGAGAGTCAAAGAAGAGGACCAGGGGCACGGAGGCCCGAGGCGGTCGCAGCAACCATGGGGATCGGGGCGAGGAGCTCCTCTCCAGTGCGTGCGTTGCAAGGTGGCGGTGGGTGAGGGAGACGAGGGGAGAGGTGGGGATCGATCCCGATCCAGGGGAATCGGGGGAGGGAGTGAGGCGAGTGGGGGATTAGGGTTACGGGGGTGTGGGGGTATGGAGAGAGTGGGGAGGGGCCGGCTGGGCCAAGTGGGTCGGCCGGCCAGCTGGGCCGGTGGGCCGTGATTAGGGGGATTCTCCCCTTTTCTTTTTATCCATTTCCTATTTTGTTCTTTTCCTTCTATTTATTGTTTGGCTTGTTTTCTTTCTTTTATTTTACTTTCTTTTCTGTTTAGTTTTTACTTATTTTTAAATGATCCCTAAATTAGTAATAACACAAAACCCATTGCAACCAAAAGGTTTTACCCCAAAATCATTTAGTTTAGTATTTTATTAATTATAATAGCACTTAAATATTGGTTTTTGCCACTGTCATATTTATTTTAGAGTAGTTAAACACTGTATAAAAGTTTGGTTTCTCCACCATTTTGCATTATTTGACTCACTCCGAACATTTTAGTTTTAATATTCGAAAACTTCTATTGTTTGCTAGATTTTGAATTTGAAATCGAACCGATTTTCGAACTAGCGCGAGATTAGCAACTGTAACCGTGGTGACATAGCATCATTAACGTGGGATTACTGTAGCTAACTATCCGGGCGTCACAGGCTTCTCAACCAATGTCCAAACTTGGTTCCTCTCAAAGTTGTGTAGCTCTTCATGCATAGCATTTATCCAATCCCGATCTTCCAATGCTTCTTCAACCTTCATAGGTTCAATGCTAGAGATGAAAGAATAGTTTTCACAAAAGTTAGCTAAACGAGTCTTAGAGCGAGTGATTCTCCCGGTTTGAATATCATTGTAGATTTGTTCGACAGGATGGTCTTTAGCAATTATTGCTCAAACTCGTGAAAGCTTTTGCTTGGATCTTCGTTGAACATCTTCTTCATCTTGTTCTTCTTCTTGGCCTTCTTCATTGTTGGTGTTGTCGTTCTCTTGTCATGGTGGAGAAGGAGGTTGTCGACGTTCATCTTGATGCACTTCCTCGTTTTCTTCATCTTGGTGTGTCCCACCTGTGGATGCTTCCGTATCAACTCTTGGTTCACCTTGTCGTGAAGTAGAAGCTTCCACTTGGATGGACGAGGTACTCTCCTTCACCTCCGTTGGACGGACCTTGCCAATAGACAAGTCTTAAATTGCTTCCGAAGAATCTTTGTCTCCTACATCAATTGGCAATTGCTCTACTTGCGAGCCGTTAGATTCATCAAACTTCACATCTACCGTCTCTTCAACCTTTCGGGTGAAATTGTTGTAGACACGGTATGTGTGAGAGTTTGAGCCATAACCTAGTAGGAAACCTTCATGAGACTTAGGAGCAAATTTAGAACGACGATGCTTATCAAGAATGTAGCACTATGAGCCGAATACTCGAAAGTATCCAACTTGGGGTTTATTACCGGTGAGGAGCTCGTATGCCGTCTTGCCGAGTAGCTTGTGAAGTTACAAGCGATTTGTTGCATGACAAGCTGTCTCAACCGCTTCTGCCCAAAAGTGCTTTGGCGTCTTGTACTCATCAAGCATTGTTCTCGCCATTTCGATGAGCGTCCGGTTCTTCCTCTCAACAACTCCATTTTGTTGAGGTGTGTACGTAGCCGAGAACTCGTGTGAAATCCCTTCTTCGTCAAGAAAGGTGTCCACATTTGCGTTCTTGAACTCCGTTCCATTGTCGCTACGAACCTTCTTGATCTTCACTTCAAATTGATTTTGGGCCTTCCTAGCGAAGTTTTTGAAGATCTTCTGAACCTGCGATTTATCATCGAGAAAGAACACCCACGTAAATCTGGAAAAATCATCAACTATAACTAGACCAAAAGAATTTCCACCGAGACTCTTGTAAGAGTTGGGACCAAAGAGATCCATGTGAAGTAGCTCGAGTGGCCTCTTCATGGTCATGATGTTCTTCACGGAATGCCTTCCTCCAACCTGTTTACCTGCTTGACAAGCACTGCAAAGTCTATCCTTATCAAATATGACATCATTAACTCCAAGGATATGATTTCCCTTAATAAGCTTGTCAAGGTTTCTCATGCCAACGTGACCTAGTCGTCTATGCCATAACCAACCTTTTGAGGATTTAGCAATGAAGCAAGTTTTAGTTTGTGCCTTTTTTAGAGAAATCAACAATGTATAGATCACCTCTACGCACACCGGTAAAGACCATTTTATGATTATCTCGATGAAACACTTGGCAATCTACTTCAGTAAATAGAACATTGAAACCGAAATCAGCAAGTCTAGATACTGAAAGTAAGTTGTACCCAAGAGATTCAACGAGCATGACATTTTGTTTGGAGCTATCATGTGAGATGGCCACCTTACCAAGGCCAACCACCTTACCCTTTGAGTTGTCACCGAAAGTGACATACTTTCGAGGACTATCATTATCAGCAAGCTCACGAAACATGTCTTTATCTCCGGTCATGTGATCGGTACATCCACTGTCAAGGACCCATTCCTTTCCTCCTGACATATATCCCCGAAGATTTGCCATAAGACCAAAATGTCTCATTGCATCGTCAAGATCGAAGTCACTATCATCATCCTCATCATAGTATCCATGTTCAACATCGTCATGTGGTGGATCAAGTCCTAGAGAGGGTAATTCGTTAGAGTGAGTTCGACAATGATCTTGCTTATGAATTCTTATAGCTTCGGAAATGATATCACTAATAATTCCAACATCTCCTTTGGCACGCATGAGGTCGGTGAGTTCAAATAGACGATCACCAAACATAGGATCACTAGTATTCATCTTACTCAAGGCAATAGACTTATGAAGAATTTCATCTAGATTTTTCAAGGAATAATCTGGAAAGCGTTCCTCAAGAAATTTCCATATAGTGTAGGCACACTCAAAAGTAGGAAAGATTCTAATCAAGTTTCTAGGCAAGCCTCTAGTGATAAGATTAACAGTTCTAAGATTTCTAGTCATGTCAATAGATTCATTAAGGCTAGGATGCATAGGATCAACATGAGGTGCACAAGGACTAGCAATGTACTTGTTCAAATGATATTGATTGAAAATTGCAAGTATCTCATTTTTCCACTCATGAAAATACTCTCCATCAAGAATAGGCACTCTATGTCTAAGACTCCCCAAAGTAGACTCATCCATCTTCCTCCAATGGTGATTAAACCAAAGCACTAGAGACCAATGCTCTGATACCACTTGTAGGACCTTGAGAAGAGGTGTCTAGAGGGGGGGGATTAGACACTAAGAGCCAAAGTTGCAGTTTTTAGGTTTCTTTAAAGTTTGAGTGGAGTTTAGGCACAAGTTTAACATTCACAACACATAGCAAGCAAGCATGCAAAGAGTATATGAGCAGCGGAAAGTAAAGCATGCAACTTGCAAGAATGTAAAGGGAAGGGTTTTGGAGGATTCAAACGCAATTGGAGACACGGATATTTTTGGCGTGGTTCCGATAGGTGGTGCTATCGTACATCCACGTTGATGGAGACTTCAACCCACGAAGGGTAACGGTTGCGCGAGTCCACGGAGGGCTCCACCCACGAAGGGTCCATGAAGAAGCAACCTTGTCTATCCCACCATGGCCGTCGCCCACGAAGGACTTGCCTCACTAGCGGTAGATCTTCACGAAGTAGGCGATCTCCTTGCCCTTACAAACTCCTTGGTTCAACTCCACAATCTTGTCGGAGGCTCCCAAGTGACACCTAGCCAATCTAGGAGACACCACTCTCCAAGAAGTAACAAATGGTGTGTTGATGATGAACTCCTTGCTCTTGTGCTTCAAATGATAGTCTCCCCAACACTCAACTCTCTCTCATAGGATTTGGATCTGGTGGAAAGAGGGTTTGAGTGGAAAGCAACTTGGGGAAGGCTAGAGATCAAGATTCATATGGTAGGAATGGAATATCTTGGCCTCAACACACGAGTAGGTAGTTCTCTCTCAGAAATAGGATGTTGGAAGTGTAGGTTTAGTCTGATGGCCCTCTCCACGAATAAAGAGGAGGTGGAGGGGTATATATAGCCTCCACACAAAATCTAACCGTTACACACAATCTACCAAACTCGGTGGGACCGAATCGTTAAACTCGGTCAGACCGATTTAGCAAATAATGTGACCGTTAGGTTTTTCGGTGGGACCGGAATGCAACTCGGTGGGACCGATTCGGTTAGGGTTAGGGCATAACGTAATCTCGGTAAGACCGATTACACAAACTCGGTGGGACCGATTGTGGTAATAAGCTTTCCAGAGAGTTGGTCAGGCAACTCGGTTTGACCGATTATCAAACTCGGTGGGACTGATTTTGATAATAAGTTAACCAGAGAGTTTGCATTGTAATCTCGGTAGTACCGATTGCTCAAACTCGGTGAGACCGATTTTGATAATGGACATACACAGAGAGATTACAATCCCATATCGGTGAGACCGAGATCCCTATCGGTGAGACCGATTTGCCTAGGGTTCGTGGCAGTGGCTAAGTCATCAAAACTCGGTGGCGCTGGATAGAAAGAATCAGTGGGGCTGAGTTTGACTTTAGGTTTAGGACATATGTATGGAAATGGGAAAGTAGTTGAGGGTATTTGAAGCATATCACTAAGCACTTGAAGCAAGAGGCTCATTAAGCAACACCTCATCCCTCCTTCATAGTATTGGCTTTTCCTATAGACTCAATGTGATCTTGGATCACTAAAATGTAAAATGAATAGTCTTGAGCTTGAAGCTTGAGCCAATCCTTTGTCCTTAGCATCTTGAAGGAGTTCCCACATCCTTTAGTCCATGCCACTTCATTGTTGAACTTATCTGAAACATACTAGATAAAAGTGTTAGTCCAACAAGAGATATGTTGACATTAATTACCAAAACCACCTAGGGAGCACTTGTGCTTTCACCAAGTCCTCTGGATCACGTTCGTTTCGAAAATCACGTTCCCGAAGGTTTCATTCCGTTTGGACTCCGCTTGATATTCTTTTTCTGCGAAACTCTGAAATAGGCAAAAAACAGCAATTCTGGGCTGGGCCTCCAATTAATAGGTTAGTCCCAAAAATAATATAAAGTGTATAATAAAGCCCAATAATGTCCAAAACAGAATATAATATAGCATGGAACAATAAAAAATTATAGATAAATTGGAGACGTATCAAGCATCCCCAAGCTTAATTCCTGCTCGTCCTCGATTAGGTAAATGATAAAAACAGAATTTTTGATGTGGAATGCTACTTGGCATAATTTAAATGTAATTCTTCTTAATTGTGGTATGAATATTCAGATCCGAGAATTCCAGACAAAAGTTTAATATTGACATAATAATAATAATAATACTTCGAGCATACTAACTAAGCAATTATGTCTTCTCAAAATAACATGGCCAAAGAAAGTTCATCCCTACAAAATCATATAGTTTAGTCATGCTCTATTTTCGCCACACAAGAATGCTCTCATCATGCACAACCCCGATGACAAGCCAAGCAATTGTTTCATACTTTAGTAATCTCAAACTTTTTCAACTTTCACGCAATACATGAGCGTGAGCCATGGATATAGCACTATGTGTGGAATAGAATATAATGATGGGGGTTATGTGGAGAAGACAAAAAAGGAGAAAGTCTCACATCAACGAGGCTAATCAATGAGCTATGGAGATGCCCATCGATTGATGTTAATGCAAGGAGTAGGGATTGCCATGCAACGGATGCACTAGAGCTATAAATATATGAAAGCTCAACAGAAGAAACTAAGTGGGTGTGCATCCAACTTGCTTGCTCATGAAGACCTAGGGCACTTGAGGAGGCCCATTGTTGGAATATACAAGCCAAGTTCTATAATGAAGAATTCCCACTAGTATATGAAAGTGACAAAACAAGAGACTCTCTATCATGAAGATTATGGTGCTACTTTGAAGCACAAGTGTGGTAAAAGGATAGTAACATTGTCCCTTCTCTCTTTTTCTCTCAATTTTTTTTTGGGCCTTCCCTTTTTTATGGCCTTTCTTTTTTTTATTCCTCACTTGGGACAATGCTCTAGAAAATGATGATCATCACACTTCTATTTATTTACAACTCAATGATTACAACTCGATACTAGAACAAAGTATGACTCTATATGAATGCCTCCGTGATGTACGGGATATGCAATGAACCAAGAGTGACATGTATGAAAAAATTATGAATGGTGGCTTTGCCACAAATACTATGTCAACTACATGATCATGCAAAGCAATATGACAATGATGAACGTGTCATGATAAACGGAACGGTGGAAAGTTGAATGGCAATATATCTCGGAATGGCTATGGAAATGCCATAATAGGTAGGTATGGTGGCTGTTTTGAGGAAGATATAAGGAGGTTTATGTGAAAGAGCGTATCATATCACGGGTTTGAATGCACCGTAAGTTTGCACCAACTCTCATTGTGAGAAAGGGCAATGCACTGCATCAAGAGGCTAGCAATGATGGAAAGGTGAGAGTGCGATAATCCATGGACTCAACATTAGTCATAAAGAACTCACATACTTATTGCAAAAATCTACAAGTCATCAAAAACCAAGCACTACGTGCATGCTCCTAGGGGGTTAGATTGGTAGGAAAAGACCATCGCTCGTCCTCGACCGCTACTCATAAGGAAGACACTCAAAGAACACCTCATGTTTCAAATTTGTTACATAACGTTTACCATACGTGCATGCTACGGGACTTGCAAACTTCAACACAAGTATTTCTCAAATTCACAACTACTCAACTAGCAGAACTTTGATATCACTACCTTCATGTCTCAAAACAATCATCAAGCATCAAACTTCTCTTACTATTCAGCACACTCATAAGAAAGTTTTTACTAATCTTGAATACCTAGCATATTAGGATTATTTAAGGAAATTACCATGTTGTTTAATACTCTCAAAATAATCTAAGTGAAGCATGAAAGATCAATAGTTTCTATAAAACAAATCCACCACCGTGCTCTAAAAGATATAAGTGAAGTACTAGAGCAAAAACTATGTAAGGCAAAAGATATAAGTGAAGCACACAGAGTATTCTAATAATTTCTGAATCATGTGTGTCTCTCTCAAAAGGTGTGTACATAAAAGATGATTGTGGTAAACTAAAAAATAAAGACTCAAATCATACAAGACGCTCCAAGCAAAACACATATCATGAGGTGAATAAAAATATAGCTCCAAGTAAAGTTACCGATGGAAGTAGACAAAAGAGGGGATGCCTTCCGGGGCATTCCCAAGATTTGGCTTTTGGGTGTCCTTAGATTACGTTGGGGTGCCATCGGCATCCCCAAGCTTAGGCTCTTGCCACTCCTTGTTCCATAATCCATCCAATCTTTTACCCAAAACTTGAAAACTTCACAACACAAAACTCAGCAGAAAATCTCGTGAGCTCCGTTAGCGAAAGAAAACAAAAGACCACTTCAAGGTACTGTAATGAACTCATTATTTATTTATATTTATGTTAAACCTACTGTATTCCAACTTCTCTATGGTTTATAAACTATTTTACTAGCCATAGATTCATCAAAATAAGCAAACAACACATGAAAAACAGAATCTGTCAAAAACAGAACAGTCTGTAGTAATCTGTAACTAAAGAAAACTTCTGGAACACCAAAAAATCAGCAAAAATAGGACGACCTAGACAATTTGTTTATTGATCAGCAGCAATTGGAATCAATATTTTATCACGTTCTGGTGATTTTTAACAATTGTTTTCGTGAATAGAAAGTTTCTGGAATTTACAGCAAGATCAAATAACTATCGTCCAAGAAGATCCTATAGGTTTAACTTGGCACAAACACTAATTAAAACAAAAAATCGCATCTAACCAGAGGCTAGAACAAATATTTATTCCTAAACAGAAGCAAAAAGCAAAAAACTAAAAATAAAATTGGGTTGCCTCCCAACAAGCGCTATCGTTTAACGCCCCTAGCTAGGCATAAAAGCAAGGATAGATCTAGGTATTGCCATCTTTGGTAGGCAATCCATAAGTGGCTCTCATAAAAGATTCATAAGGTAATTTTATTTTATTTCTAGGAAAGTGTTCCATGCCTTTCTTTAATGGAAATTGGAATCTAATATTCCCTTCCTTCATATCAATAATTGCACCAATCGTTCTAAGGAAAGGTCTACCAAGAATAATAGGACATGAATGATTGCAATCTATATCAAGAACAATAAAATATACGGGCACATATTTCCTATTTGCAACAATAAGAACATCATTAATTCTTCACATAGATTTCTTAATAGTGGAATCCGCAAGGTGCAAGTTTAAAGAACAATCATCAAAATCACGGAAACCTAGCAAATCGCACAAAGTCTATGGAATCGTGGAAACACTAGCACCCAAATCACACAAAGCATATAATTTATAATCTTTAATTTTAATTTTAATAGTAGGTTCCCATTCATCATAAAGTTTTCTAGGGATAGAAACTTCCAACTCAAGTTTTCTTCATAAGATTGCATCAAAGCATCAACGATATGTTTGGTAAAGGCTTTATTTTGACTACAAGCATGAGGAGAATTTAGCACGGATTGCAACAAGGAAATACAATCTATCAAAGAGCAATTATCATAATTAAATTCCTTGAAATCCAAAATAGTGGGTTCATTAATATTTAATGTTTTGATCTCTTCAATCCCACTTTTATCAATTCTAGCATCAAGATTTAAAAACCCCGAATTTCTGGAACGCCTCTTAGGTAAAGGTGGATCATATTCAGTCCCATCATTTTAAAGATTCATATCGCAAAACAAAGATTTAATAGAGGACACATCAATAACTTTTAGATCTTCATCTTTATTTTCATAGAAATTTGAAGAACACGCTTTCACAAAGCAATCTTTCTTAGCACGCATCCTAGCGGTTCTTTCTCTGCACTCATCAGTGGAAATTCTCATGGATTTGAGAGACTCATTGATATCATGCTTAGGAGGAATAAATCTAAGTTTCAAAGAATCAACATCAAGGGAAATTCTATCAACGTTCCTAGCCAATTCATCAACTTTAAGCAATTTTTCTTCAAGCAAAGCATTGAAATTCTTTTGCGATTCATAAATTCCTTAACACTAGTCTCAAATTCAGAAGGCATCTTATTGAAGTTTCCATAAGAATTATTGTAGGAATTACCATAATTATTAAAAGAATTACTAGGATAAGGCCTAGGATTAAAGTTTCCTCTATACGTGTTGTTACCAAAATTATTCCTACCAACGAAATTCACATTCATAGATTCATTAGTATTCTCAATCAAAGTAGACAAATGCATATCATTAGGATCAGAAGAAACACTCTTAGTAGCAAATAATTTCATAAGTTCATCCATCTTTCCACTCAAAACATTAATTTCTTCTATCGCATGCACTTTTTTATTAGTAGATCTTTCAGTGTGCCATTTAGAATAATTAACCATAATATTATCTAGGAGTCAGTAGCTTCTTCTAAAGTGATTTCCATAAAAGTGCCTCCCGCGGCCGAATCTAAAAGATTTCTAGAAGCAAAATTCAATCCGGCATAATTTTTTTGTATAATCATCCACAAATTCAAACCATGCGTAGGGCAATTACGTATCATTAATTTCATCCTCTCCCAAGCTTGTGCAACATGTTCATGATGAAGTTGCTTAAAATTCATAATATCGTTTCTAAGAGAGATGATCTTAGCAGGAGGAAAATACTTAGAGATAAAAGCATCTTTGCACTTGTTGCATGAATCAATACTATTTTTAGGCAAAGATGAAAACCAAGATTTAGCACGATCTCTAAGCAAAAAAGGAAATAGCTTCAATTTAACAATATCATTGTCCACATCTTTCTTCTTTTGCATATCACATAAATCAACGAAGCTATTTAGATGGGTAGCGGCATCTTCACTAGGAAGGCCGGCGAATTGATCTTTCATGACAAGATTCAACAAAGCAGCACTGATTTCACAAGATTCAGTATCGGTATGAGGAGCAATCGGAGAGCTAAGGAAATCATTATTGTTGGTATTGGTAAAGTCACAAAAATATTTATTATCTTGATTCATCGTGACAAGCAAGCAATCCAACACACGAGCAAACAAAAAGCGAGCGAAAAAAAGGCAAAAAGAAAAAGAGAGAGGGCGAATAAAACGGCAAGGGTGAAGTGGGGGAGAGGAAAACGAGAGGCAAATGGCAAATAATGTAATGCGGGAGATAAGGGTTTGTGATGGGTACTTGGGATGTTGACTTTTGCGTAGACTCGCCGGCAACGGCGCCAGAGATCCTTCTTGCTACCTCTTGAGCACTGCGTTGGTTTTCCCTTGAAGAGGAAAGGGTGATGCAGCAAAGTAGCGTAAGTATTTCCCTCAATTTTTGAGAACCAAGGTATCAATCCAGTAGGAGGCCACGCACGAGTCCCTCGTACCTACACAAACAAATAAATCCTCGCAACCAACGCGATAAGGGGTTGTCAATCCCTACACGGTCACTTACGAGAGTGGGATCTGATAGATATGATAAGATAATATTTTTGGTATTTTTATGATAAAGATGCAAAGTAAAATAAAAGCAAAATAAAAGGCAACGGAAATAGTTTGTTGATGGAAGATTAATATGATGGAAAGTAGACCCAGGGGCCATAGGTTTCACTAGTGGCTTCTCTCAAGAGCATAAGTATTTACAGTGGGTTAACAAATTAGTGTTGAGCAATTGACAGAATTGAGCATAGTTATGAGAATATCTAGGTATGATCATGTATATAGGCATCACGTCCGAGACAAGTAGACCGACTCCTGCCTGCATCTACTACTATTACTCCACACATCGACCGCTATCCAGCATGCATCTAGAGTATTAAGTTCATAAGAACAGAGCAACGCTTTAAGCAAGATGACATGATGTAGAGGGATAAACTCATGCAATATGATATAAACCCCATCTTGTTATCCTCGATGGCAACAATACAATACGTGCCTTGCTGCCCCTACTGTCACTGGGAAAGGACACCGCAAGATTGAACCCAAAGCTAAGCACTTCTCCCATTGCAAGAAAGATCAATCTAGTAGGCCAAAGCAAACTGATAATTCGAAGAGACTTGCAAAGATAACCAATCATACATAAAAGAATTCAGAGAAGAATCAAATATTGTTCATTGATAAACTTGATCATAAACCCACAATTCATCGGTCTCAACAAACACACCGCAAAAGAAGATTACATCGAATAGATCTCCAAAAGAGAGGGGGAGAACATTGTATTGAGATCCAAAAAGAGAGAAGAAGCCATCTAGCTAATAACTATGGACCCGAAGGTCTGAGGTAAACTACTCACACATCATCAGAGAGGCTATGATGTTAATGTAGAAGCCCTCCGTGATCGATGCCCCCTCCGGCGGAGCTCCGGAACAGGCCCCTAGATGGGATCCCACGGGCACAGAAGGTTGCGGCGGTGGAATTAGGTTTTTGGCTCCGTATCTAGTAGTTTGGGGGTACGTAGGTATATATAGGAGGAAGGAGTACGTCGGTGGAGCAACAGGGGGCCCACGAGGGTGGAGGGCGCGCCCAGGGGGTAGGCGTGCCCCCTACCTCGTGCCCTCCTGGTTGATGTCTTGACGTAGGGTCCAAGTCCTCTGGATCACGTTCGTTCCGAAAATCACGTTCCCGAAGGTTTCATTCCGTTTGGACTCCGTTTGATATTCTTTTTCTGTGAAACTCTGAAATAGGCAAAAACAGCAATTCTGGGCTGGGCCTCCGGTTAATAGGTTAGTCCCAAAAATAATATAAAGTGTATAATAAACCCCAATAATGTCCAAAACAGAATATAATATAGCATGGAACAATAAAAAATTATAGATACGTTGGAGACGTATCACCGTCGCACGCACGGGCTTTGCCCGACGTTGACCATCAGCAGAGGCGGAGGGGGAGAAGGGCGCTGGAGGATTACTAGGCGGCGGCGGCTAAGCCCTCCCGAGCCGCCCGCGGGGGAGGCGACGCGAGAGGGATCGTTTTTCTTGTTGCGCGATGTGTATCCCCCCGAGCCGCCCGCGGGCAACATCTCGTCGTCATGAACGAGCGCCAGTCTCGGATGTGGTCACATTGATGTTGGCTACCACTCACTCGTTGCTCCTCACATGACTCAATTGTGAGGTGCTCTTGTCATTCTAAGGCAGTGATCCACGGCGCGATGGAGAGCGTAGGAACGCCTCTCAACTGAGCGTGTTGCCACTTCCGCCGAAGACAGAATCATCATAGTCATCGCCGACGAATGTGAGGGATAGAACTGTGGTGGGTCACATGCGAGGCTGGGAAGCAGTTCGACGCGACAAGCAACGGCAAAATTTCGTGTTTTGACCCTTTTCTCAAACAAATTGAGATCTGACCCGTGTTTGATTTATTTTTGAGATTTGACCCTTTGTCCTATCGCCATGAGGCCCGTCGGTAGGATGCACCTACCGCCAGAACCTACGGCGGTAGGAAACTTATCCATGTCAGCAGCGGTAACGGCCTCCGTCCCCCTCCGTCCCACCCTACCGCCGCTGGTCCTGGCGGTAACCTGTCCGACCCTACCGCCAGGGACCCTGGCGGTAGGGTGTGGGCAGTTATAAGCCCGCGGGCCGGCCGCCCCACCCCCTTCTCCCCCACCCAGCCGCCCCAAGAACAAAGGAGTTGTTCCTCTCGCCCCCTCTCTCATCTTCTCCACTCCCCCCTCTGATCTTCGTCGTTTCTTCACCTTTTTGCGGATCGAGATGGCCCTGAAGAAAGAAAAGTAAGCTCCTTCGATCCCTCCAATTAGTTTTAGTCAAATAGCTTTCGATTGGTCATATTATTTGATTCAAATCACTCCCCTTTTGAACTAGATTTAAATATTTGAACCCTAGGATTGATTTAGGTTGATTATAGATGTTATATTGTGTTAGATATGAACTCTAGTCACTAGTTGGTATGGTTATGTGAAGATGAACCCTAGTTCATATTATTTTTGGAGGATATTTTTTGATATGATGCATGTTGGAGGAATTTATTGTGATATGATGATGCATGTTGATATGCTATGATGCAAGTAGTGGATATAGTTGGAGAACAAATGTTGAACCCTCAAGACGAACCTAGTTCATAATTTTTTGTGTTAAAAAATTTATGATATGATGAATATTGGAGATATTTGTTTTGATATAGGATGCATGTGGATCTTATATGATGCAAGTAGTGGATTTTGTTGGAGTAAACATGGTTAACCCCACAAGATGAACCCTAGTTCATGGTTTTTGTTTTTGAAAACAAATATGATATGATGCATGTTGGATGTTGTTGGAGAAATATGATATGATGCATTTGAACCATGGTGATTGCATCTTGATATATGTATTTTATTTATTTTTTAACCTTGGTGATTGCATCTTGATATATGTATTTTATTTAGTTCTTAATATATGTGGATGTGTGCTTGCTATGTGATACATATGCTTCATGTTTATAAGTATTTAATTGTTATGTGCAAAAAATTAAAGATAAGAGAAGTTAGGAGGTGCAAAAAATGCACTAGGGTCCCTACCGCCAGGCCACACGGCGGTAGGTCTGTACAGCCTACCGCCACACCCTCCGGCGGTAAGGTGCCTTCCCCAGCACGCCTGCCTCCTGTGACCAAAACTGCCACCAAATCAGCGGTAGGGTCGCACACCCTACCGCCAGGCATCATGGCGGTAAGCCCCTACCGCCAAAGGCCCTGGCGGTAGGATGTGCAACCCTACCATCCTGGATTGCGCGTTCCTCGTCACAGAACTTGTGCCAGATGCGCCGACCCTACCGCCGAGCCCTACGGCGGTAGGGTGTCTTACGCTACCGCCGGGGTCACTGGCGGTAGGGTTTGGGCATTTATAAACCGGGCCACCCCGCCCAAACCCACCCCACCCCATTATCCCCCCCCCCCACACCCAACCGCCTTCTTCTTCCTCTCACCCCTTTCTCATCTCCTCCACTTCCCCCCTCCGATCTTCTTCGTTTCTTGACAGATTTTGCGGATCGAGATGGCCCCGAAAAGAGAAAAGTAAGCTCCTTCCATCCCCCCCAATTACTTTGAGTCAAATCACTCCTCTTTTTTGTAGCCTAAGAATGGTTTATGTTCATGTTAAAAATCATGATGAACCCTAGTTGATATGATGAACCTAGGTGATTGCATCTAGATAATAGAAGTTAGGTGATGATCCTTCGTGATGAATCATGATGAACCCTAATTGATATTTTTTGACCACATGATGAACCCTAATACAAGTTAGGTTTTTTTGAAGGTGACGAACCCTAATTGATATTTCTATATAATACAAGTTAGGTTTAGAAATTTTGACCATATGATGGACCCTAGGTTTTGATTTTTTTTGGAGATGATGAAACTTTGTGTGATGCATCCATATGTTTAGGTACGGAACCGTGGCGCAAGCATCGCCCATTCATCTCCAACACGACCCATCTGCCTTGCCATTGCCGTACCTGTACGAGGCCCTCCCCGAGCTTCTGCAGCCGGTGGGATCTGTCTCAGACGAGGTCCTAGAGGCGACGAGGGCAATGCGGTGGCAGGAGAGAGCAGAGCGGATCTTTGAGGATGTAAAGTGTTGGTCGCAAAGTGTGGAGGAGTGGAAGAGAGTGATTGCAGAGATGGAGGCAGATCCAACTATCTCCCGTGTCCGCCGAGAAGGGAGCATTGAAGCTGCCAAGCAGTACTCCAACTGGGAGCTGCGCAATTTGGGCCGGAGAATCTACTTCAATAGCAATGCGGAGGAGAGAGCCAGGATGCCGCCCTCAAGTGCATCGGCGTTCGATATCATCAGCTGGGGAAGGGCGGAGGCGAAAACTCCAGCGGGCAAAGCAAGGTGGGAGTGCTTGAACGGTCGGATGCCGACCAGCGGTCCGCCTCCGCCTGAACCGGTGGATCCGCCGCCGTATCTGTCTCCACGGCCAGACCTAACATACAAGGAGCTCTGAAGATGTCTGCCCGCTCTATAAACTTGTCTTAAGAACTTGTTGCACCATTTGTTGGCTTTGCGAAAGCTTTTTGCGAAACTACTTGCGTTAGTTGGGGTTGTCAAACTATGTGAACAAGTTTGCTATTTGCTATTTGCTACTTGTGAAACTATGTGTAAACTGTTTGATATTTGCTATGTGGAACCTTTATTAATATGTGAGCTCATATTTTGCTATTTGTGAAACTATGTAAAACCCGTGATAAAACTTTACAAAAGAAACAATCACTAAAACTTGTGAAAACCTAAACCCATAGGACCCTACCGCCAAGCCATGAGGCGGTAGGGTCAGGCAACCTACAGCCAAGGTCTGCGGCGGTAGGGTGTAGCGCCGGCTATTAGGTAACGGCTGTGGGCCGTCTATGCCACCGCCATAACCCCTGGCGATAGGTTGATTAACTCTACTGCCGAGACTTGTGACGATAGCAAAAGGATCAGATTTTAAAATAAATTAAACAGGGGCCAAATCCCTAATTTAGACCACAAAAGGGTCAAAACATTTTGCCACATGCAAGCTCGTCGGCGCATGGTTCGAGTCCCAGGGCCACCGCACACTGCCGCTGCGCGTGCTGGTGCTGGTGCTGCTCGCATCTCTTGGCCTCCGCAGCGGACGGGCGCATAGCCTCTTGCGTTCTGTACGAATGGCAGCTGATGGGACGCAAGAGTCATGGCGCTCGGAGCAGGACCAATTACTGATTTCTACTATTAGCTTCACACAAAATCCCTGTGTGTGTTTAATCCCATGAAAGAATCAATCAGCTACTTGCGTGCTTGATCTGCTCTCATCGAACAACCAATCTAGCAGTTTCTGTGTATTAGGTCTCGGTCAGAACCAACCAGCGACACTTTGGAAGAAAAAAAAACCAATCAGCGACAGATAGAGTCAGAGGCATTAGGTCTCGGTTAACGGTTTTCAGGTTCAGTTTGTCTAATTCACGTTTAGATGTTTTTTAAGAATGTCACATCTAAGATGTAGTAACAAGAAACATAAAAAAAATAGACCACAAATAAGATGGACATCAGCTTAGTTATGACATAGTTATGTCACATCTAGATATGTTCTTCCGTAGAACTATTGTGCCTTTTTCCACTGACACCTACCCAAATTTGGTTTTTCTTTTTCATAAAACACAAATGCCCGTTTGCTTAAAATCTGAGCCGGATTATGACCGGGCGGCCCCACCCGTCAGGCCATGAACGTCAGGCATTGGCTTGATTGATCAAAACGGCCCGGCCCGTGTCTCGGCAAAATTTCGTGTTTTGACTCTTTTCTGAAACCTATTCGAGATCTGACCCTAGGTCGAATTTTTTTCGAGATCTGACCCTTTTGCTACCGCCAGAGTCCATGGTGGTAGGGTCTAATAGTCTGCCGTCAGGGGCTTTGGCGGTAGAAAACATCGCTACCGCCCAACGGGCTGGCGGTAGCCTGCACAACCCTACCGCCAAGGTGCTTGGCGTGTTCAATACTTTTTTTGACGGTAGGGCATGCAAACCTACCGCCAGGGTCCTTGGCGGTAGGCTGTTATACCCTACCACCATGGTCCCTGGCGGTAGTAAAAAGGTCAGATCTCAAAAAAAATTTAAACTAGGGTCAGATATCGAATAGGTTTGAGAAAAGGGTCAAAACACAAAATTTAGCGCCGTGTCTCTCAATCACTCGCTTCACTCTCCCTCAATCCGTCTGCCATGAAGATCTTCATTGTAGATTTCTTGTTCCCCCAGCCATGCATGATCTGGACTCCGGCACATCGCTTCGTCTGTCTCCTGTTGTCGGCTGTTGGTACGGCAAAGCCACCCGCTTTGAGTCCCCGCGCCATGATTCCCTCTCATAGCATCCACTCGTCAGGTCTGGCCTCAATCCGCCTCATTTTCAGCTTACGTGCGACAAGTTCGTGAGAAGAAACGACGAGCGCAAACTTTGTGGCAGCGAGGCCATGGCGAAAGTTTCATATTGTATCGTTGTTCCCGCACTCGGAGAACAACACTCAAAATGAGGCGAGGAGGCGAGCCGAGGAACAATCTACGCGAGAGGATTACGCGCACCAGAAAAGCCGTGCATTATTTATGTGGTTTTCTGCCGAGAATGCTTCTAGAAAGGAGCATCAGGTTTTGAAACCTGAACCCGTGACATCCAAATTCTCAAACGAAACACGACGGCCAGTCCATCACCGCGACGCGCCGGCCGGCAGCACGGCTTCGAGGTCGAGGTACTGTTGTCACGGAAACTCACAAGCATGTCATTGTCATGTTTGGAGAGCTCCTTTCCCTACCACCTTTCAGATGACAGTTACTACTTGTACTTGATGAGATGGCTCATGTTTACTGTGTTAAAAAAAATAAGATGGCTCATCATGTTACACAAGCGCTTCTTGCCACGATATGCTCTGGTGTTTGTTTGGCCCGCGCGGAATTGTTTTTTTTCTTTTAGAAAGAAAAAACAGGGGCCCTGGAGCTGGAGAGCAACAACACTCAGGTGTGCAGAGGATGAGATGGGGTAGCCTTGTGTACTGTGAGAAAGTACTGTGCAGTACACACATATAATTTCTCCAAACGAAAGCTCGCATCACATGTTTAGCGGCAAAAGGCTTGGGAAATTGATTTGTCACTTTGGAGAGTCTTTGACCGCCAACTTGTCCGTTTCCTCCTTTAGCCACCATAATATAGTACAACTGCTTTTCCAAAACAAAACCAAAATACCCAAAGCTTTCATCAATCAACATGCCCATGCCATCCACGCGTGCATGCTGAGACAACACTTTTCAATCAATCACCAAAGAAAATATGAAAAGGATGAAATGGTTTGTTTATTGAGCTTGTCTATACATGCAGCATCTCTCTCATTCAGCTCCCTGCCTTTGTTTTCACATCATCACCCTAGTCCAACATCAAGAACAAACCCAGGAGGCATATACATTTTCTGGCAATATTAACAAACTTCATACATCAGTTCAAGCACATCTCATTGGATCAATGGTATAAATAAAAACAAGAGCTAAAAAAACTGTTAAAACTCAAGCAAGCCTACTAGTCTACGGAGAACCAAAGACAAACCAAGAAGAGAAAAGAACTATACAAGAGGAGCTAGCACTCGCATGGGGCCCGTGCATGTAGTGATAACCGGTGGAGATCCTTCGCTCCAGCCAGCATCCACTGCTTCGCCTCGGCCATGATCGATTCGACTGCTCATTGCAGTTCGGCGGCAAGGCGTCGTTCAAGACCACAGCCGTTTCTCAGCTCGCCACATAGTCAGGATGTTGAGTGATCGTGCACCTCTCAAGATGTCTTCCCCGGCGCATGTTGCAGCTTGCTCAAACCAGGAGTTGCAAGTCTTGCCTGACTGCGGACCAGTGGCCTGCTGCGACAAGGGCGAGAGGACCTCATGCCAGACCTGTCTTACAAATGGGCATTCAGTTAGCGTGTCTGACAGTGTTTCAGCTGTCTGATCGCGAAGGTGGCAGCGACCAGATCATGGTGTTTGAGACGATCTGCGATCCAATATCTGTTTGCTGCACCAACCAAGACAAGACCTTGCGTTTCAACGGCACCCAGCTGTCGCAAAGTGTTGACTCAAAAGTACCCCCGAACAGGGCATTTATGCTGATTTAGTTGAATAGGAACCTGAGTCAGATAAATTCCAGATAAACTGGTCTTCGATGCCAGGGTAGATGGACCCGGTGTCGCTGATTTCCGCAGGATGGAGAAACTCCACAATGTCTTGCACATTCAGAGTTCCAGCAATGTCTCTGGTCCAGCGGTTGTTGAGGATGGCATCAGAAAGTGACCTCTGCTAAGAGTTCACGACCCTGAACACAGCAAGAACTGTCGGTACCAGCTCGGCTATGGACTGACCTGCGATCTGTCTGTTCATAACCGTGCAGGCGTTCCATCACCAACAGTCAGCGAAGCTGCTTGCACAAGGCCAGCGCCACACTTATTCACCTTGATTGGAAAATTTGCCCCAAGATTTGGAGGGGTCGACTTGGCGCAGCCATGGCCACCAAGCATGCAGTTGCATCCAGTGGAATTTATCGTCCACTACCAGGGTCGGTCTACAAAGAAACAAATAACACTTCAAGGAACAATGGAGTGCAGAGCTACCACCTTACACCATCAAAAGACAACATGGGAGTCTCGCTGATGCTATCTCTAGTAGAGCAAGATCCGATGTACCAAACAAGCCGCTCTTGGTGTTGCCTTCGACTAGCGTCATACTGTTGTCATATCATTGCAAATACTTCCATTCGACGAGAAACCAAACATAGCTTCCAAACTACCACCACGAGATTGGACATGATGCGATGATGACCGCAATTCTGTGGAGAAATCACATAAGCTTTCCCAGTTTTGCTCACAAGAACGCTCTGAATATGAGGATAAGGAATCCAAACAAGTGTCATTTGCATCCGTGCGCAAAAAGCTGTAGCTGTCCTTTGGGTCATGATGATGATCAAGAATTCCAGACGTGTACTTGGAAAAACTTGAAGCAGTAAATTTCAAAGGTAGCTGATCCAATCCTTGTACAAGCCCAGTATCAGGATCATCAAACAACACTGCCTCTGTCAAATGTTTCTCCACCATTCCATCCATACAAGATATACGGACAGCAGAGTCACAAAAGCTCTTTGACCGCTGCTCAAAAGGGTCATCTGAAGTTGAACATATGGAATTCAGGCAACTTCTGTCTGGATTCGGCACAATGCTCTTGCTCTCACTAACATGGAAGTTGGAGATACTGCTAAAACCATTATTATCAAGAATTGTGTTTCTAAGGCCTAAAAAGCTTGAAGAAGTGCATTTCTCATGTGACTGATCAAATGCAGATTGAAGTCCAGCATCAGAATCATCAAACAATCCTGCCTCAATCAAGCCATCCACCTCCAGTCCAAGCGACCTAGAAGTACAATGCTCTAGGGATCTGGAAAACTCAGGTTGCCATGAAGTATCTGATATTGCACGCGACACCACAGACTGCTCTCTGGTCTGACAGGGGAAGGACAACCGATTTGGAATTGGTTCAGTGACTGCTAGCAACAGCATTGGATCCCATTCATCATGATCATATGGTTCAGATTGAATATTGCAGCCCAATTCATTACCCGAAGCTAATTTGCCTTTGGGGAGGTGTTGAACATCCTCTAGCAACAAGTTGGAGACCTGGTTGTGAACAGTGTCCCTTCTCCAATCAGAACTTGAAAATTTTCTAGTATATGCTGATGGTAATGACATGCCCTCATGTGCTTCATTGTCCCCACAAGATAAATCGTCTTTCCAATCAAGAAAACTTGGAAGACCCTGATCGTCTACCCATGGCAACGCTAAGAATTGACGTGATTCGTCACTTGCATATGAGGATGACTCTTTGCCCAATATCAGTTTAGTTGATGATTTGAAGTCACCCCCGTAATCAAGCATGTTTTCAAAATGACCTCTGGGATCAGAACGAGCACGTCTGTGAACCATTTCCTTCTGTCTCATGGGCTCTTTATGATGCTGCATTGCATTAGGTAGCTGTCAGAGGTAAACCAACTAGATAATAGAACTTTAAGTAGGTGATGATACATTTGTAACTACAAGTGTTCAAACTAGAGGGGCTCAGCAAAGAATACCTTTCTTATTATGTCGTTGGCGCCTAACCTTTGCAAGATATCAGCAAAAAATTCTGATCTGAAAAGTTCAATCACCGCACCAAAATATTAGAGTACACGAAAATATAAAAAATAATTGAATTATTCAATAATATAATAACAACCTTTTTCGCAACAACTCACAACTTTCCATTGACACAGTTTTTGCAGCTAGCTTTAATAATTTTCTTCTCTTTTCTGAAAACATCCGTCCACTCCCAGGTTCTGCGTCTATTACCGATGCACCACAAGTGGAAACATAATGGGATTAGCATCTCATCTGAATGTAGCAATTGTAAATTTGCTAGAAATACACTGCTAACAACATATGATCTCACCGGCACAACCTTACAAAAGATTTCCAGAACTTGGGGATTACAGAATTTAGATACGGTGAATCATCATCTCAACAAGGTGATGTATCTAAGCAGTAACATGTGCTTGTAGCAGGGAAAGATTGCAGGACACATATCAGCATCCACGCAAGGAAAAATTATGTACATTTCAAAAACAGATATCTGATAGCTAGCAAGGAAAAGGAGCATCTAAGACTAATAAAATATCATGATTGCAGGCATGATATTATTATATTCGCATCTATTTTAGTTTTAGTACTAGTAGTACGTCTTTAGTTTGTTCACTCCCAAAATGCAACCATGGTAAATAAAGTTTCAACTATGTCATATGTCATAAAACTGTACAACAACAACAACAACAAAGCCTTCAGTATAACTGTAAAGTTACCAGAAAGGTTGACTACTGTATACGGCAAAACTTTCAGCAGTATGTAGTATTTCTTTTGATAACAAAGCAGTAAAGTAGTGATAGCACTAAACATTTGTATCGAGCAATGAGCATGTGCTCACCGGTATTTCTTGAAATCCCTGCGATTTCAAATGGTGTCTGAACCGTGGGTGTGAAAACATGACCCATTGGCAACTGAGGTGTATCATGATTGTGATATTCTGCAGAGATGAGGATCAATAGTGAGAAGAGTCTAACAACATATCACTCATAATTAAAAGAAGGGGCCAGAGAAAGAAAACCGGACCAGAATGTGAGGCTTGCACTTCCACTTGCTCATCAGAGATTTCATTGTTTAAGGGTGTGGCTGGGGTCTCATCAGGACACAGAGTAACATTCTGGGCAGGGAACTTCTTGTGCGACGTCATGTTCTGTGGTTCTACAAGATGCAGAAAGAACAGAAGAAGATCATAGGACTGATCCGTTGCAGCTCCTTTTAATGTATGAAGCAAGAAGAATCAAAGAGAATGATACTATAGGACAGCAAGAGTGGATAAAAAATTACAAACCCATTCTATCGCCCTCTTTTTGCTTGGAGATGCTTGGTACAATGTTTTGATGAGGTTGTCTGAGGGAACGGGATCTACATCCTGACTGCTCCCACAATTTCTTAAAGAATTTGAGTTCGGTAGTTTTCGCATCGGAACCTGCATAGGAAGTGATGCCCACATAGGAGTGTCAAATAACACACATTATTTATTATTATTGCTTTTTATTTTTATTTTCTGTTACTCCAATCTTAGGCAGATTGTCTGATTCTATGTATTTTGAAATTTGAATGTTTGAATACAAGTCATCAGGTGGGTTATTCCCAGCCCAGCATTGATCCTTCCAACAGAAAATTAAATATCACATGGCTCGAACAATCTAACAGGTACATTACAAGCATCCTTTTGAATTTAGAGCATATTGAACCTTTGACTAGGAATTCCAATAAGCAAGCATGTTGACACATAAGAAAAGAACTAACGTAACCAGATTATAGTTGTGGCACAACGGCCCCCTTTAAGCTGTGATTACAGAATTGCAAGATGCAGAAACATATAGCGTCTAAAAGAGTACTAATGCATAAATTCAGTACTGTTAAGAAAGACAGGAGTTCCAGTGAGAACTAGAGGCACCTTGGGGCTTAGTTTTCTCAGCTCTGCCTGTGTTAGCAGCATCCTGTCTCGCATGTATGTGATGACTACCAGCTTCACTTGCAAATCGAACCTTTTTTCTTGGCCTTCCATCTGCCATTAGGTACTCAATCATTACATTAAGCCAGAAATACAGAATGATTTCCAGGATGAAACTCTCACTCAAGAAAGGCTGCAATGACCAACATGTTGGTACTTGAGGGCCAATTAGCTAGATTTTCGCAATAGCCAGAGTTGTACAAACAAAATTCGAAGAAGTGAAAAAAGATCCTATAATCCCATGATCTCGCAGAAACCGAACATGCCACTCAAGAATCACAAGGGACAGATGGAAAACGTCAACTTGTCGGTAGGGAACGGAAGTGCACAGCCTTTAAACCAACACCAGACCCTACTAAATCGAGAGTGAAATGATTCCAACTCTCCCCAAAATGCCATGAACTCTTCTGTTTATCTTTGCGGGGGAAACGCAGGATAGGCATTCCAATCCAATTAGAATCGAACGGCAGATTTAACTCCGCGGCGTCTTCCTGAACCCCCAAATCCCAACTCAACCCACAAGACGGGAACTTCTGCATCAATCTTGGTTCCAAGAACTCGAGGGGTAATACAAGAATCGTAAAAGCGGTGGAGGCGAGGGAGACGAGCCTGCAGAGGAGGGCCCGGGGGGAGGCCTCGACGCCGGCGGGGGCTGGGCGGCCGAGCCTCGCGGTGGCCGCGGCGGCTTAAGAGGGCGGCTGCTAGGGTTCCGGAGCTGGGGGCGATCCATCGCTCGCCGCCGCCGCTTGGGTGGGTGCGCGCCAACACTCGGCCGCAGGAAGTTTGCGCGTTCGGTTCTCGCGTGTGGTCAACTGACAAGTGGAACCCACGTGGTATTCTCGCGTGTGGTCAACTGACAAGTGGAACCCACGTGGTAATTTTTTCTTTTGCTTTTTGCGAATGCCCACATGGTAAGGGAGTACATCAAAATGCAATAATCGTGTGGTCCCAACACTTTCTGTTCTTCAACATCGTGCATCAAATGTTTAGTACTGTGAATAAGTCGTTCGCGTAGTTACAATTTAACTATCTAAATTTGTATTATATATGACAAAAAATATATATTTAAAAACTATGTACATCCGTGTATCTCTATTCCTAATGGAGCATTTGCTGAATAGTCCGCGCGATTTTTTTCGCTGGTTTATTTTCGTCATCCTCCCACTATCATTTTTTTTCGTCATCCAACCACCTCTGCTCAATATAACCGATACAGGGAGGAGAAAAGAGAAAAAAAATTAGCCCAGCCCGCACGACCTTCCTTCTTGATCCCATCTCGACCTCCGTCCCGCCGCCACCTCCTGCCCCACCCCGCCACCTCACCTCACCGCTTGCGCCGCCGACGCCCGCCACCGCAATCGCGCCAAGACCCATCTCCCATCGATGCGCCACCATCTCTCAGATCCATGCTCGCCGTCTGAATCCCGCCATCGAGTCTGTCCCCTCTTCCGCCGTGGCTAATGATCGCATTGACCGACCGCTTCTCCCAAACGGCGGCGATGACGGAAGGCACCGCCAGCCTCGACCGACGGAGTCGCCGGTTACCGCTTCCTGGGGCGCCCCCTCTGCGTTTCGGTCACGATCGGCTTGGACGCCGCCGGCGGGAGTCTCGCACGGCCGTGAGGATCGGGACCAAGCGGCGGGGCCGTGTCGCGCTCTGTTGAGGGCTTGCCGGGTTGGCCGGATCTGAGCCGCCGTCGATGGATTTCTTGCAGTGGCTACATGTTGCTTCGGTTTGGTACTATCCCCATCTCCTCTCTCCTCTCTCCGGTGTGGATGCACGCACCTAAACCCAAAATCTGAACTGAATCAGTCGAGCGCTCGTTGCCGGATCGTTGTACCATCGTCCCTGTCGCCGTCGCATCAGTTCCACACCGCTAAAATGCTGCGTACCACCGCCACTCCATTGGCTTGGATTTGTTTGTGGCATGGGCTGGGAACTGTACGGTGTTGTCTGATGCATGTTCCGCACTGGGAGGTTTGGTCGGCTGACGCTAGGTATGAGCAGCTCTTGAGCCTGATTGCTGGATGTGGGCACGCATGCATGTATACTCCTCAACTTGCACTGCTTATACAACACATTGCCTGTACACCACAGCCGTGGACAGGCGGACGCGCTCCTACTCCTCACAAGGCACCCACAATCTTTATTAGCAAGCCAATCTAAAACTGCAGCATGCATTTTTTTTGAAAGGACAACTAAGTATCTTTGTTAGTAACATCTTTGTCAGAAATTAGAAAAACGCCAGTGCATTAGTTGAGCTAATCAGCTAGCTTCATCTCTTGGATTATGAATTGATAGTATGGCACATGTTGTATCGTTACAAGCAATTTTTGTTAGGAGGTAAGATCTTAGTGTTGTCGTTCAGTTTTTGTTACATACAAAATGAATATGATTAGTTAATTCTGTTTTCTTTTAAGAGGCATTTCTCTCACCAGCCTTTGTGTTATCCATGTGAATTTCACTAGATTTATCATCCGTGTACCTAAATTATGCATATTATCAAATTTCTGGAAAAAAGTTGAGCGCTTATTGTGGCCATCATCTGCATAGCACCACACCTAAAGCTAAAATCAAAGAACCTTCATGGATTTTGTTGACAAGAAAGACAAAGAACTTAATTTAACGGCTTGAAGTCAATTGCACATGTCTCATACTGCATTGCACCTTGGCTGACGCACTCGACCACGACAAGCAGCAGCTCGGGAAGCCTTTGCAATTCATGTATTTACAACATTTACAGTTCATGTATTTATTGTCATGCATTGCATCTTCATGGTTTTTGTTGTACTTCTGCATTTGCAACATTTACAGCTTAATGCAATCAGGAACTGGTTATAGATTTCATGTGATTTAATTTCTGAATGTTAACAACAGTGACAACTTGTGACTTTCGTAAGTTTTATTTCCATTGAGACAGGGCGGGCAATGGATCGTGAGATGGAATGAAATTATAAGCAAATTGATCTGGCCATCTCTGGTTGTCAGGGAATCCATGTGATCTGTTCTACTTTGACTTGGAGTGTACAACTATGATATTGTACGTGATGAGTTTTTTTTATTCTGCTACTAGAGATCAGTCAGAGGTGGTAATTATTAGTGGCAAAAAAAGAGGCGGTAATTATTACAATCTTTATTTGCAAAAAATGAGACTGCGTATGTTTTATACTTGTAAGAAGGCTATGAAGGAAGTGTTCTTCCCTTATTTTTATGAAGGTAAGGTTGTTCTTGGATTCCTGCTGCTCTAGATTGCTTGGCTGCTCTAATTTATCACTTCATGGCCTTATGCTCCACCATTATCTTTGAACACTTGATACTTATTTACTTTTCTTCGTTGGCTTCTTTTTGATAGTCATCTGATTTAAAAATGCTAGCATATGCCACTTTAATATCTTTCAGTTTCAGCAAACATATTGGATTATCTTGACATATGTTGGCATTGACAAGATAATATAGATTGTGACTATTAATTACAATGTTCACGCTCCATCTTATTTAAATTCCTATTTGGATGGAAGTCAACACACTAAGAACTATATGCTTGATGAATGATGTTCACAGCAATTACTTGAATTTCTTAGTTTCCGCGGTATCTCTACTCCTAATGTCTCAGTTGGTAGGTTGCGTTCCGGGTTTTATTTTTGTCTCACCTCATCCGGTCTTTTTTGGTACTTCTTTGGTACTTCCTCCCACCTCCCTCTCAGCCGCGAAAAACCAATGAAAACCCCGGGATCGAGTCCCGCCCACGCCCAAACTCCCGTAGTTATGAACTGAGAGGATCGAAAATAAACCACGGACCACAATTCTGCTCTGCCTAGGGTTACGAGAGAGACTCCTCCTCCGCCGCTGCGGGATCCCTCCGCAGCCGATTGATGTGGCCATGGCGCCCCTCCCATCTCCTCGACGTGCTACACTACCGGTTCGCTATGAGCTGCTCCGGGACCTTGTCTTCGCCCCCACGGCGAGCACTTGCGCCACGTCCGCCGGCTTTGCTCCCCGTTGGAAGGTCGCGCCGGTGATGGTGGTGGTTCACCGGCCAGATTTCGTCGGAGAGGAGGAGGTTGACCGGCCAGATCCTGATCCTCCTTGCACCACCGCCGTGCCGTTGCCCCAATGCTCCTCTCGATGCGCTGCCATCCGCATCCCAGTAATTTCTCGATCCAATCTTCGTCTCGCTGGCTCGTCTCACAGCATGCCGCCTCCCCTTTTCAAGATGGGGAGCCCGAGCGACCTCGAGCAACTGTCGCCGCCGCCGTCACGTATGGCCCGGCGAGCTCGTACAGCGTGTGCCCCGCCCTCCCTCCTCCGTGTGCCCCTGTCTACTCCTATGCCCATGTTAGCCACGAAGGTGATGCCCGTTTACAAGCAACATACTCTCGTCTATGGATTCTCAATCTCAGGTGAGCTTCCCTCGTTCCATTTGATACCCTGTATTCTTCCTGGTTTGGACAGCGTACAGTTTGATTTGTGCCCCTGTGATTTTTATTCATGAACTCGAGAACGGGAAATGAATCTTGGGGGATGCATTTACCTTCATGGAGATGATTCAAGGGTGCAATTTTTTGACCCGTTCTTTTCTTTAATGGTAGGGAATGCTCACCTTAGACTCTTTACGGTGGGTAGCTTGATGTTGTTGAGGTACCGAAGTCTGAATGTGAGTACTACTACTTTGCTGTGCTTTTACGTGGTGAATTGAATGCATAATTTTTTTTCTCCCGACTACTGCTTTGATTTCCGAATGATGGTTTTAAATGAACCAAATTGCCTCTGTAAGGTAGTTGATATTTATGTAACTTCAAGCTTTCTTTTCTTGTGCCTGATGATAGTAGTTGTTTGTGTAGCTTTAAGGTTTATTTTCTTTTGCTTGATGATGGCAGGGTTGAGTAGATTAGTGCCACACCCTGATATGGCCGGTCGTCCTTGTATTTTCAGGCTCTCAAATATTGTTGATCGAGTCAATGGATGTTTCTTGGTTGCTCTTATGGTGAGTATCAGGTAGTTCTCTTCGACGGTGATGTCGCCAACACAGCAGATGCAGCTTGCGGATCCCACGGCATGACTCATATGCTGACGATGAACCGGACTACCTGTTGTAATCTGAACACCTAAAGAAGGTTCCTATACTCCTCCGTGTTGGTTAACATTTGCTTCAGTTTCACTTTCGTTGAGTAATTTGTGTTATTTTCAAACAAGCTATTACCAAGTTATGTTGCATGTGTGCTGCTAAATTCATCTTCGTTAATTAGGATGATGCATATGGTAAATTTGCCATTGGTAGGATGTTTCGGCTGAAGTTGTGTCTGTAAAAATTTTATTTTTATTTTTATTTATAGTTTTCAACTACTCTTTTGGTATTCGAAATTTCACTTATGCAGTTTTTATAGATTAGCACTAAACACTTCCTTTTAGTTTTGTTCCTTTCTTCAACGAGCTCTTTTGTATTCTTCTCAACTTTGATGCAAAAACTAACATCAGGACAACAATTGATATCATCTACCATATAAGAAGTTCTGTGATTGAATCAGGTTGCACAGGAAAATCACAATTTTCTGCTGACGTTCAGGTTCTTGGACCCGCTGCAGCGCGTGTTCTACAACAACAATACCGGGCGTGAGGCGCTGGTGAAGAAGTGCGCAGATGAGCACATGCAGCAGTGCAAGGTGCTCCGCGGCGGCCGCCGTGTCGTCGAGTACATCCATATACAGCTTCTCCTTCTGCAGAGTTCTCCTCTGCTTTCTTGCACATGTGCTCTGCCGGACTAACGTACATGCACTAAGTAGCTCTTTTCTTCATTTGGGATTTCCTTTGCAGGGTGATTCCCAGGGCTCTCAACCTGTCGAGGTACGCAATTTTGATGCTTTAGATTTCTATCTATGTAATCTACATCTTAGCATTGTGTACGTGTAGTCTCTGAGAGTAAGAAATATATTGTCCGGTTCAGTCATGTGGTGTGTATTGGTGTTTGGAATTCAGTCATGTACTCATTCATACTGAAACTGAACTCTGAAAGGCTGGTGGAGGACGTTGTGGAGAGTGTCGCCGAAGGTGGGTCTGTCCGGCTGTCACTACTGCTGGAGCTACAGCGCCGGTACACGGAGATCAACGGGAAGGTGGCCATCGCCGAGACCCGCTTGAGCCTCATGCAGGAGGACATGTACGTACTAACATAAACAAGATGATAGAGAAGTTCTCTGCTCTTCAGCTCAAAGTGAAGGAGGTGAATGCATTGTTCACCATGAAGCAGAATCAGTCCTCCAAAGGTGACTAATTAATTTACATTGTCTTCTTTTTGTAGTTTATTCATGCCAAGTTCAACGGCCAGTCTGAACTTATTTATGAAAGCAGTTTCTGAACTCTGAGCTTGTGTAACTAACACTGAAGTGATCTGTTGTGGTAACTCCTTTTGAATCTCCCAGGCCTGCTAGGACAGCAAGGGCAAGTGCACGATGGTGTCCCGAAGCATCACGGTGAACATGGTAATGTCAGGTTGTTGATGGAGCGATTCAAATTGGTAATCGATGTTATTGACAGTTAGTATTGTACATAAATTTTCTTTCTAAGAGGTACTGATGTTTTGCAAACAGAGATTCCGCCCATTTGATACCTTAAGTTCGAAGGCCGGGTACCACGCCGCCGCCATTGCAACCGCTCTAGGATACCATTAATGGGATATCACTTAAACGTCCTCGTTGCAGGATCAAAGCGTTGCAGGTTTGGTAAATTTTTTTCCTACCTTGATGATGTTTCTGTAAGTTGCGATCCAGAGGACACTTGGGATAGTAGCTAGGCTGGTGGTCACATTCATTAGATGGTGTCTTTCTATAGTTCATGGTGTCCTGTGTTTGTGAGTTCATATTTTTCGGGGAGTTAAATTGAGCAAACAAACCTACAGACTTATTTACCATCACCCTTCAGCTTTGTTAATTAAGGAGTTTAGCATGTACGTAACTGCTATGTGCAAATGATACACCAGATGTGCAGACGTTTTAGTAAACCGTATACATTTTCTGTTCTTTTAACAACTTCAAGTAATAACCGGTTTTGGCAATGTTGGGCAAAAGTTCGCCGGCAGTCTTCGAGTGGCGGGATGAGGACACGTCTAGAATGGTGATGGCGCCATGGAGTGCAACAAGTATTCCCAAGGCAACATTTATATGCAGCATAGCCAGGATGTCTGGGGTAGCATTGGAAACAGCCACATAAGGCCTCGTTTGGCACAAAGGGATTTGGGAGGATTTCGGAGGAGGGGATTTGGGAGGATTTGGTGAATCCCTCCCTTCCACCCAATCCCCTCAAAACCCCTTGAATCCCCAAAACCCCTCCATCCCCAATCCTCTTCGTTTAAAATTACTGTTTGATAGGCAGGGTTTGCCAAATTGACATAATATGGTATAGAACATCTAAAAATTCAATCTTTACAATGTAACTAACTCCCTTATATCCTTGCTACAGAATTGTAAAGGCCACCTAATAAAAATGAGAAAAGTTGCTACAGGGGAATAATTTAGCTGCAGTTTTTCCCAGCAGCAACATAATTTTGCATGACTCGAAATCAATATATCATCACAACATCATAATTTATCATAACAACATGACTTCGAAACCCAAATCCCAGGAATCATAATTTACCATGACAACATGATCTTTCGCAGCAACAACAGTTCATCACAGCCCCAACATAATTTTGCAGCAAAGATAACACAACACAAGTACTTTTGGAATAGCTCAAGATCAGTTATAATTTCGCATACAGATATATCCATCTTTTGGTGTCATGATCATCTATCTTTGAGAATCTGAGAGAAAGTTATCCCTCCAGCTTGTTTATTGTTGCTTCTTTTGGTGCTTGAGAACCTGATGAAACAAAAAGAGATGAATATTAGAGTGCCTTCAGAATAACTTATAACTATAAGTTTTGCTAGATGAACATTAGAGTGCCTTCTGGAACATAAGTAGGCCTATAGTACAGCAAGTTTCGGGAATAGAACAAGCAAGGAGTATTGTACTTGTAGTAGGAGCATTGTACTACTAGCAAGAAACAAGTTGTATATATTAAAGCAAAGTTTCCAGCAAGCAACATTAATTTAATTTTTTCTTCATTTTCTTTTTGTAGGTGCGCAACAAGCAAACAGGAGTACTCCAACAGTTTAATCGCATTTGTACACAAGATCAACAATTTTATTGAAGTTTGATACTACTCCTGATTTGTTCCAACAGCAAGCAAGCAAGGAGCAAGATCAAGCAGGCAAATTTGTACTCCTGATTTTCAGTGTACAATGGTATTAAATTTTCAGTGTAGACACTCCGGAGTAGCAAAGAAATTTTCCATGTACAAATTCATTTTACTCAGTAGAAGCTGGGACAAGACCAAAGGCCACGCTCTCTTGATTATTCAAGTTTAACTTGACAGGATGTTAGGACAAAGGACAATAATATTCCAAGAAAATCATGCAAACTACAGAAGCGACCAACAACCATATATTAATACTTCTTACAAGGAAAAAAAAGCAGCCACTGCTATATAGTACGTCTTGCACAAAGCAATCAGCCGCGAGAGCTAAGCTAGTTGAGCTGATCATGAATTGACATATATATAGACCCTTGAATCAAACGGTCAAGGGTAGTTTTCTCGGATCCACATCAATTATATCCTCTTTTTTTGGCAAGACAAGGCAAAATCATATAACCATCAAAATTCACTACTATTAAAATGATTCAACACAAATTCAGACTAGCAGAAAACAAATGATGTTGCACAAAGAAATATAAAAACGTTAGGCTAATCAAACGGAAAGCATCAGCCATTAGGCTAATCAAACGGAAAGCATCAGCCATTAGGCTAATCAAATACAAGGAATAGTGACAAGGAATTATCTAATCAAGAGGCCTATTTGTATTTGTAATCCTGCTTAATCGAGATTGACATGTACAACGGGTGGTTGGACAGGAAGACAGTGTGAGCACAAATCATCCTCTTAATCTGAATTAATCAACAGTAGATATTCATGGCTTACAGTAAGTGCACGATTTCCATGGTAAAAACAAATGGTTCAAAACGCAGCTCCACTTGACTTGACTCCGCATAAGAAATGACACGACAGATAGTTGCATCATGTAACTACTAGCACAATCTAATAAGTACTCGACGACGAGCCAGCCAACAGCAATTAAAAGTAGCTACGAATTAGAGTACATCCAAGATTCCAAGTTTGCTTGGAACTACGAATGTTCATGTATTTCATTTTCAGAACTACATGTAGTTGCTACTATTCCAAAATAAAATGTGTACTTTCTACTGAAAACCACATGACAAAACTGTTGAGTCCCGTGAGGGTGTCCCCCAGCGCTTATGTGGTCTAGGTGGGCTTGTTTTATAACAATGTTTTTCATGTCTAAATTTGGTACCAATCGACAGTGATTGTGTATGCTATGTTCTACAGTCATCTTAAAATAGCCTCGATCAGCTTCACTAGAGAGGAAAAATACGTGGAATGTGTGCTTTAAATCGAGCAAGCCTCTATTTACAAGTATTCACTGTTTGATTGATCCTACTTCTACTCCTACTGGGAGAAGTCTTAATTGGCATCAAGTGAGATCCCGTATGCACAATCTAGTCCTACCTCCGCCGATTTCGATTCAATGCATTTGATTTCTATATGCCCAAGCAGCTCACAGATTCAATACTAGAATCAGTCATCCGGCTTAGCACACGATGCATCCAAATCTACCGGAGTTAAGCACGGGTGACGATTCCTCCCAAATATACAGTGGAATAAGGATAGATATATTTTCTTTGTTGGACGATTGGGCGAAACTTGGATCTAATTCGTCATCGAACCAAAGACGTGAGCTACCTATTTCTCCAAGACGGGACTAAACCAGAGGCCCAATTCCACGAATTCCAAGCCAGAACAAGAACGGCACATTGAGGCACAGGACACAACAAACAGGTAGCATAACACATTATTTTAGTAGCATATTTTCTTCAGCTCTGCTCATCTGCCTGCACAGCGCCGTAAAGATCACGCACAAGACGCATGCCATCACCAGCATAGCCGCGGCGTGGCACGCCGACGCCGCCAACAACACCGTTGAGCGTGACCAGGAGAACCCCAAGACGCCGAGCAGGTCGTGCCTGCAGCTGCAGCAGGGCGCCATGTACGGCCACGACCCCGCCTCCTGGGACGACACCAACTCCGGCAGCAGCCATGGCCGATGGCAAACCCTAACGACGAGGGAAAGGAGGGGAGACGATGACTTACGACCGGGAAGAAGTCCAGTACGCCGGAGTAGATAGCCGGCGTCGAGGCGTCGGGCGGCGGGGAGGAGTCGGCGGCAGCGTCTTGGGGAGAGTCGGCGGCGGCGTCTTCCGAGGAGTCGGGCGACCAAATCCTTGCGTCCCCCTCGGGTCTTCAAGCGTGGGTAGAAGGGGATCGAAGGGGAATGAGCGGTTTGGCCCATCTAGCCCTCGCGTACCAAACGGGCTGCCTGGGCCTCGCGGGGATTCTGGGCCTCGCGGGGATAATCCCCTGAAAACCCCTCCGACCCCCTTGTGCCAAACGAGGCCTAAAGGGCCTAAACAGTAAGCAAAAAATCTACTTGCCAAACAAGCATACGTAATCGTGTTCCATAGGAGTATTTTGATTAGCAACAGTTCCGTGCAATTAAGAAAATAGCAGCAACAATGGTAAAAAAACTAAGAGAAAATATGTCTGTGCAATTGAGATAATCATGTCAAATACAGAGAAAATCTGGTTGCACAATCGGGATAAGATCATGTCAAAAATCATGTTAACAATATGTAGTGCTTATTTTGTTTTTATTTCTGAAAAACCTTGAAAAGAATAGAAAAGAAATGATTAGATGTTTCCACCCTAGATCTATTTTAAAAGTTTCACTATTGCAGCAGTAACATGGAATGAATAGGAAAGAGTACGAGCAAATTTGATTTACATAAACCGGCAAAAGAATCTTGAATTAGAGAAGTAATAGATTTTCTGTTGTAGACTTATTTTTCCTTTTGCGAAGTTGCAACAGTAACATGCACTTGTAGGCTACCAGTTGGGACAATCATGAAAAAGGCTAGGAAGGAGTAGGAACTAACTTTATTTAGAAAAGGAAGGTTAGATTTTGCAATAGTAGCATGCAAGCATATTTTTCATAATAAGAATAATAGCATTTTTCAGAACAGTACTAATTCCAAATTTATTAACTTGCAGATCAAGTAGGTATGCTTCTAAAGTGGCAGTGGACTAAAGATGAGCACAGGGTTGTATACACCATGCTTAGAAAGGATGTCTTGGAGAGTGTTGAATGTTGGAGTGACAAAGAGGTGTCGGCTTTAGCTCGTGTTTCTATTTAGACTATGCAACCCATCTAGGAAAGAAGGCAAGAAGGTGGTGGCGTTCAAGACATCAAGAGCAATAAACCAAAGATTTATGGACGGAAGAGGATCACATTTAATTCTAATGATAGAACCGAAGATCTCTTACACAATAGTTTTTGTGCCAGACAAACTACCGTCGAAAACCAAAGTATGATCTTGATAGCTTGAAACAAGTAGACTACTATCTCATGACCTTGATTTGTGTTATAACAGCGTGTATTTGTAAGTGTAAAACATATCCATATTATTTATCTCCCGTAGTCAGTGTTGTGCATATCTCTACTCCTAATCTCTACTCCTAATGTCTCAGTTAGTAGGTCGCATTCCGGGTTTTATTTTCGTCCCACCTCAACCGGTTTTTTTAGGTACTTATTTTGGTACCTCCTCCCATCTCACGCTGAACCGCCATGAACCAAAAAAAAAACTCGTACCGAGTCCCCACCCGCCCCCGCACTAACCTCCAATCGCACCCAAGACAAACAAGCAAAGAAAAAAAAAAATCTACGAATACTAACCAGCGAAAAAAAAACCTACAAAAATTAACCAGCGAAAAAAAACCATGACAAGATCGTGCTGTCACATCAGACGCCGGCCACTCCTCCGCGGCCTCACGCTGTCGTCCTCTCCTTCGCAAGGAACACCCGACCCTTCCTCCGCGGCCTCGGCCTTGTGACGCCGACCACTCCTTCGTGGCCTCACGCCGCCGTCCTCTCCCTCCTTCCTTCGTCCAAGGCCAGGACTTCCCCTCCCTGACCCGATCTGACGGAGAGAGGTCCAAGCCTTGCCACTCCGGTGGTCACTTTGGCCAAATCCGGTCGGGGGAGCCACCGTAGAGCCTCAACGTCGGCGCAGCAGCACCAGTCCTTGCGACGGTGGTTGCCGGAGCTCGTCAAGCAACTCGCCGTCGGCGGCCACGACCACCTCATTCCCTGCCGTGCGTCTCCATCAACTACTGTGGCATTGACGACAGCGAGCTAGGAGCCTACGAGGTAGACGCCCTGCTGACTATGTCGTCAAGGCCTCCACATGGCTCCTCTTGCGGCAGACTGCAGGTTGTTTGCCATGTCCTTGATCACCCTAATTTAATCCAAGTCAGGGTAGTCTCTTGCATTAAGCCATCTGGCTCTGCTCTGCAATTTCTCGAGAGAACATTGTGGAGAACCTAACTCATGGATGCTTGGTTCAGTTTTTGGGATGAATTGATGACAAGGAGAGCACGTTGGAAATAGTGGAAGTGAAAACGGGAGAGGATGATGGGAACGATCAAGTACATCACAATCATCGGCTTCATGTGGCACTCCCTACACCAACGCAATTCAGGTTTGATAATTGGTGAGATATACCATGCCGTGGTTTATACTCTTACTACTTGTTATCAATTCACTTGGCCGGGTGAAACCCCATGCAAGATTATCACTTTCCCTCGTTCAATAATTTCTGGATTAGTCACTGAATCTTGTTTGGTTTGGTCTTTGGTTCTGTGATTAGATGAGGGTGGGTGCCATGGTCGTCTATGTTGGGCTTCTGCATGATCACATCTTCCACATGTTCGGTGCTGGAGCGGCTGCTCTTGTGGAAGGGTTACGTTTTCCTCTTCTCATGGATTTTGACCATTGTTTTAGAGGGATTCGGATAATGGTTCTGGTAGTTAGTACATTCATATTCTTTGGCATCCTCAAGCTGTTGGCTGGATCTATTGCAATTATTGTGATTTAAATTATGACGGCCTGCAGCATGCCTCCCTATATTTAAGGCAAATGATAATGGAAGTACACCTTCATGAGCAAGCTAGCCGAGGTCTTGGAATTCCAACCTAGGTAAACAAGTGAACTCATTTAACGGTTTCCCCTTTTCTGGTGATGCAGGTATAGCTCATTCATTAAGGGCTACTCAGCTCTTTCTTTTTCTCTCTCTTTGGTGATTGGATTATATGCTACTCTGTGTTGAAGGATCTGTTCATGCTAAATTTAACAAATCTTGTCATGTTTTCATAAATTATCTATTTGATCACTCTACGTAGAATGGTAAACATTTGTAGCATGATCAGGGTTTGATTATTTTTATCAGTGCACATACCTTCAGAAAATAAACCAATGGGGCTATCTTGTTCGTCTTTCTACTTATGTATGTATACATATGGGATGCTTTGTTAGTTCTGTTGTGCAAATAATTATTCTTTGTGTTGATGAGCTATGATAATGGCTCCCCAAATTACAATACTTGCTAAATGTACACTTTGTTGCGATGAAATCCTATTTATAAACAGTATATTTTCCTAATGGATTGTGATTAAACTTTGTTGCTTTTACCCACTTTGGTGCTTCTTCAGTGTATATGTACTAAATCGTAAAATAAGATGATTGTATATTTTGCTTTATAGTACACCGGTTCATGAGAAGAATGCTGAGAAGATTCAGCTTGCTGTGCTAAATGTCATTCTGGCTTGACTCGATAATATCGTGGTAACATGGTGGAATATTTTATTTTTTATTGTAACAAACTGTAGTCAAATTCATCGGATATATATATACTTCCAGGATCGGAGGAACAAGTAGTTTTAGCCTTCTGTTTTCGAATTCTTAGTTTAACATCTCTGTACTTGTTGAAGCTGTATCTTCAACTCTACATGAGCATAGTGATATGCAGTATAAAACATCTCCTTTTTTTCCTTCTTTGGTGAGCATGGAATATCCAAATTGACATCTAGAGATAGATAAGTTGGTAGGGTAATGTTCACTAGCTTTTTTAGGATCAAAATTGATGTATTAATTTTCTTATCAAAGGATGATTAACGGAATCGTGGTATTGCGGCCAAAATATACTCTCTTCAGTTTGTTGGTAATGAGCAAAATGTAGTCCTACTGTTAATGGGCTTTGGATTTGTGCGTGAAATACATTGTTGCATGCTTCCTAAGTGAAAAATGTAATGGTTCTGAATATAGCTGGAGATGAATTATTTGCAGCATCCAGGCAACAACAGTGGCATGGATACAGTTAATAGTACTAGCAATTGATGATATTGTCATAGCAATTTTAATTTGGAAAAAATATGTGAGAGATTAGTCTTTTCTTTTCTTTCATGCAATGAAGAGAGTACAAAGTATACTACAATTTTTTGTAACCCACACAATGATTCAAGAAGCAGGGCCAAACAGGACCAATGAAGACGCGTACAGTACTGTTCTTCATGATATGATGTTAATTTTTCCCCACAAATGAATTTAATATTTAATTCTTTGTGAGACAACTACTAAAATGAAGTAGTTTATGGGTTTGAAAATTCCATGTATTGTGCATATTTTTATGTGCGTACTTGACTCAGATGCAAGCTATTCGCAGTACGTATATTCTGAAAGAAAACATGACGTAGCTGCTGAATGCTCTCTGAAACATAGCATATTTTTTAAAATACTCTATTTGCTTTGAATGAGGTTGCCTTTTGCTTTAAACAATTAACTGCATTCTGAAATACTTTTAAATTTGGCTAAGATCAAGAGTCTAGCAAATGAGTCCAAGTCTCAAAACCAGGTGCATCTTGAGTATTTCTCCTCCACGGCGGGTTGTCCATCTCCATAGTGGAGTGTTGCTCTTTCAAAAACATCTGGTCTATTTGAATGGCACATTACTGTTCCGAGTCTCCAAGAACCAGATACATCTCTCTTGCCTTAGCCTCTTCTGATTATCCTTCCTGTTATTATGTAGGAAGCAGATTACCAACCTTCCAAGCTCTATATTCAGCCTTCCTTTCTCATTGCTCATACAAGTTCAATATATGAACATTCTTGTTACACTTAGTCCTTCCAGTTTCTTGAGATAACCATGTCTCAATTTTTTGAACAGCTACAGTACCTATACAGTAAGAATCGAACTGCAAAGGAGCTGTACCATCTGTTGTTTCATGACTCCCTTATGCCCTTGCGAGCAGCGGCCACCATTGGGCAGGGACAGAGCCGTTGAGCGCCCTTGCTCGGTGGTCCACCACCCTTCTCGCCTCCCGTTCGACGCCTCTTCTCCACACCCCTTCGTTCGATGTGCTTCGACTCATGATGTACCAGAGTGGAATCAGTATAGATATCAGAGGTGCACATGGGGTCCTCTTTAGTTTTTTTTCCTTAATTGTTAACCATGTCCAATTTTATGTCAACTCTACTTATTCCAGTTTCATAGTTGGAGGTATTAGATAATACATCAATTTATATCTATCGCCCTAAAGAAAATGTACATTGCTGATACAAATAATCTTTATTTTGTTTACAAACATGTAATGAAATCTACACTACGAATAAGAAGACTGAAGTATAGGACGCGCTCAGGGGTGTGCGGCAGCCCATGGCGGGCAAGGCGTGCTGCAGTGGGGTTATGGCAGCATTATGGTCATGAGAGAGCTAGCATGCTCTTTGGTATAAATTAGTTACCCTCCTGTGGGGTTATTTTTTATTCTAAGTATTAACATGCCTTCAAAATAATTCTGTAATAGGTATATAATTGCAGGTTGTTGTGTGAGCTGCACCTAAACTGAGAACTGAAACTGCAATGAATTACTTGAAACTTGGTGTCCTTATATTTGCCCCATTTGTTGAGGTTCAGTTTGACTAAAATGGACAGACCATGAGCTCCTTTAGGAACTTGTTGGGAAATGTCGCTTGTGTGGAGAGGCTGGAAATACGAAGACAAGTATGTGTTTGATTATTTTGAAGCTATTTAACATATTAGTGGTGTCAACGAGGGTAAGTCCAGGTTCCACATGTCAAGCTATATTAGTTTTTTCGCAAAGAAATTTCTCTTTATACAACAAGACAATACTTATTTGTGATTTTGCATGCCGTCGTGGAATTCTAGCAAACATGTCACTTTGTTCGTGATTTCGGACGTACAGTATTTGGGTCCCATGCACGAGGAGACGTTGATAAGTTACTTCGGATATACATATAGAGCGAACTAAATATGTATTTAGAGATTATAAAAGTGTGTGTTGTTTTGCAATAGTTTTAACCCACTCAACTGTATTATAAATGTGCAAAAAATAATCTGGCCCGGTGGCAAAGCAGAGTATTTAGCTAGGTGAGCTATAGACCAGGAGCTGGTGGGTGGCAGGGCAAGCACGCCGCTTCTCCTCTCTGTCTCCAGAGAGGCGCATGCATCGAAAAATGAACATATCTGAGCCATGCGCCTTGCTTCTACTGGTTTCTATAGAGATTGGCTCGCTTCGATTTTAGACTAGGCGGTTGTTGTCGAGGTCGCCAAGATTTCATTGGGGCGACGCATGGGCGGCAGCCACCCCCAAGACCCTGTTAGCACAATTTCATAACAATATATTTATACTGATTGTTGTACAAAATAGAACGCTATTTTTTGTAGTTATATTAGCTTATTTTCTCTATATACAATGACACGTCTTATTGTGTGTCCAAGAGGAAGGGAAAAATATATATTTCTAGGTGTTATGTGACTTACCTTTAAAAGGAATAACTCTAATAAGAAGTCCTGTTTTAGATGCCGAGTTGATGAAATTTGTTACCTAAGATATATGTGGTAATTTGATATGAACCCAAATATCTTGTTTTCATTCAAATAAATTATCCCTGTAAATATTTCTTTATCGTAGGCATGTTGCAACCACTAACAAGTCCAGTCACCATCACATGTTTACTGCGTGGATTCCATATTTGTCACAATATTGGCATAATCGACATGCGTGAGTCATCTATAATCTACGAGATGGCCAAATGGATAAGATTATTTAACATGTTTACTGCGTGGATTCCACAAGTGCCACAATATTGTTTGTACATGTGAAATTTAACATGTAACTCTTGCAACTATTTCAAAAGCCCGTGGCAACGCACGGGCACTCTACTAGTAGTTATGCAGATTAAGTTCTGTTTGCTCTTGCATTCACTTGTGCAGACTGATGGTTAATTGTGAACTATGTATATTCTGTAGGTTCTTCTTAGTGAGATCAAACTAAGCACAATCGTATTTTCTCGAATTATACACATGCTATGATTTTCATGCTCTCTGTAATAATTATGTTGAATTCTCATAATTCCTTTTGCATTATTATGCGAAACAATTTGTATGGCTAAAAACATACTAAATAATCCCATCTCCCTGTGTTGTCCCGATTTGTTCCAGCTGGGCACTGCCTCGGCTGCAAAGCGTGTGTTGTCCCACGAAGCAGGCCCTCCTTTGCAAGGCCGACGAGGATAGCTTCAACTTAGCCGCCTATTCTGGTCGATGATGTCACTGATAATAACTAGGAAGTTTTCACCGCTCAGTTCATCCAGTTGAATCCTTATATTGTAATTCTATTCCCTACCCTTTCTTACTTGTAGGAAATTCAAGTGTGGTACACATGTGAGTATATTCTCCTTCCCTCTGTTGTATGCATGTGGTCATTTGTTATCCCGATTAAGAATCAAGGTCCACTACATTCTTGAATATTGAAGACTATTTTAGTTGGTCCAGATTAAATTTGATAAATACAATTTCCTTGTTGGTTCCATCTGAGTTGTATTATTGATTTGGGCAGTTTTCAGTAATCTTAAGCCGTCTTCAGATTTTAGCTTCCTCAATCATTCTGAATTATTTAACCTCGGTATGAGGTACATATGTTCCAAAGATTAATCCTGAGAAATTTGTAGTTGACCAGTTGGGTCTGTTTAATTTGTTCAGTAGAGTGCAACGGCAGTCACCATTGTTCAGATCTATTCTAAAGCACTGCAATATCTTTGTTACTTCAACCAAATAGTTCAGCCGTGTCTTATTGATTTGGGTGGGTTCTTACTAATCTTTAAGCCAACTTTAAATTTTAGCATGCTCGGTCAATGTGACGCCCTCGATTCAATCGTACACTAATCATGCACGCAAATGTGTACGATCAAGATCAAGGACTCACGGGAAGATATCACAACACAACTCTACAAATAAAATACGTCATACAAGCATCATAGTACAAGCCAGGGGCCTCGAGGGCCCGAATACAAGTGCTCGATCATAGACGAGTCAGCGGAAGCAACAATATCTGAGTACAGACATAAGTTAAACAAGGTGCCATAAGATGGCTAGCACAAACCGGGATACAGATCGAAGAGGACAGGCCTCCGCCTCGATCCTCCTAGGTCACTCCCGGTCGCCGCCGGGCTGCACGTAGTAGTAGGCGCCCGAGTAGTAGTCGCTGCTTACGGCGGTGGCGTGCGATCCCAGGCTCCATCGTCGATAGCAGCAATCGAGTAGAGATAGGGAAAAAGGGGAACAAGGCAACCGTGAGTACTCATCCAAAGTACTGCAAGCAAGGAGCTACACTACATATGCAAGGATATATGTGTAAAGGCCATATCGGTGGACTGATCTGCGAGAACGCCGTAATAGAGAGAAGGCCTAGTCCTATCGAAGACTAGCATCTTCCGAAACCACCATCTTGCAGACAAACAAGAGGGAGTAGAGTAACAGAACTTAAAGTAGCGATAGTGTTATCAACCTCGGCGAGATCCTTTCTCGACTCCTGCGAGAAAGAAATCCCGAGCCATACTATCCAGATTATCATCACAATCGAAATCTCATATCCATGTCTCATCTCAAGTAACCAGTTCTAGTTGTATCGATCGGATACAACTCCAAGTGTCCGCTATCAGTAGGACAGCTATCGATAGATGTTTTCTTCCTGCAGGGTGCACCAACTTACCCACCACGCCGCTTAACTCCGCCGAACACACTTTCCGGGTCATGCCCGGCCTCGGTCAAACAATACGCCGCAACCCGACCTAGGCTTAATAGAGAGGCCAAGACGCCGGACTAAACCTATGCCCCGGGGTCATGGGCCATCTCCCGGAACTCCTCGACGTTGCGAGGGCGGCCGGAAGCGACCTAGCCTAACAGCGTTCCAGTCCAATCCGGCGCGCCGCCCGACGCCGACGTCTAATAAGCTTCGGTGATGTATACGACGCAGAACGCCCATACTTAGCCCACGTGATGGTTAGTGCTATCGGGCGAGGCCCTCGGATCAAATATCCAAATCGTAGTGGATTAGGAACGCGGTAACAAGCGTAACTCACGAAAGATGTGACCCGTTGCCCGTCTCGAGGACTTGTGGCAAGGGCTGGAATGCCCGCCACGCCTCGTAAGTATCTCGCGGCACCCTCCGTGTCAACCCGCTCCACATCACTCGCAATAAGCACGCTGGTACCCTCGTGGTCGACCCGTCTTTCCAAGTAATAGCGGTAAAAGTCCAAGTAATCGTGAGTCCAAACATCAAGGGGAAAACACGAGGAATCACCCCGGTGTATTCCACTCAATGTAGTCATCAAGGTGAACATAAGAGGATTCACCCTCGAGGTCCACACTTGAGGGGTTGCACGACAGAGTCGTATCGGAAGTGGTTAAAGAGGAAATCACCCTCGATGTCCACAACCGGAAAACTATACTACAGGGTTAATATCAGAAGTGCTGTAGAGGTTTCACCCTCGGTACTCGATAGTAACCTAGTAGTGTCGAGCAACTAAGGGGAAGTGATGTGCGGTGTCGGGGCCTGGTCTTCGATCCCGTTGATCGGGTCTTCAATGATGAAGCAGGGGCAACAAGGACAAGGTGGGGGTCACTGATGGGTCTCTAACCAACATATACTAAGCAGTTTAGGATAAGGGTAGGTAACAATAGCGAGTTACAATAAACAGGCTATGCAATGTAATAGGAGCAACAATAACAAAGAGCAAAATCTAGTGCAAGCAATAAGAGAAAGGAATGGGCGATATCGGGATGATCAAAAGGGGGGCTTGCCTGGTTGCTCGGCAAGAGAGAGGATCGTCAAGATCAGTAGTCGAACGGCCACCGCAGGCGTCGGTCTCGTAGTTCACCAAGAGAAGAGGGGAAGAAACAATGAATACACGATAACGGATGCAAAACGATGCATGACATGCCAAGAAGCGAAGCTAGGCGTGCCCTAACGTGGTAAGAAGGGTACCGGTTTAGGGGAAGCATCCGGAAGTTATCCGGTTCGGACGTCTCATTACTGAGATGAACCGGAGGAGAAAGTTTGCAGGTTCGATAGGTTAGAGACGTGCGGTGGACGAACGGATCACGTGATCCGAATCGCCTCGTCGTTCGAGCAACTTTCATGTTGAAAATATTTTAATCCGACTCTGGATTAAAAGATATGAATTATAAAAGGTTTTATTAATTTCTGGAATTTTAATTAATTAATTAATTAATTTCGAAAAAGCATTTATGACATCAGCATGAGGTCATGCTGACGTCATCAGCCAACAGGGTTGACTAAGTCAACCCTGCCAGGTGGGTCCCACATGTCATACACTATTAGCTTAATTAACCTAATCAGATTAATTAACCTTAGTTAATTAGGTTAATCAATAATTAGTGTTAATTAATTCAGAATTAATTAGTTTAATTAATTACCCAATTAATTTAACTAATGATTGGGTTTAACTAATCCAGAATTAATTAGTTTAATTAATTACCTAATTAATTAATTAATTAATTAATTAGTTAATTTGATTAATTCATTTTTAGCGCATTTTTAGTTTCGCTTTAAAGAACGTGGTGGGCGAGCCCTTTGGTCGAGGGCCCGTGGGGGGGGGTTTGGCGTGCGGTTTTATCGGCATGCAGTGCAGGCCACCCGGCGAGGCCGAGCGAGCGGCGACTAGCCAGCCACAGCCAGGCATGCCGGCCGGGCGACGGCGGCGACGGCAAGCGAGGCGACGACGGCAGGGGTCAAGCAGAAGAGGAGCGGGGAGGTGGGGCGCGGGAGCGACGGCGTGGAGGTGAGGCGGCGGCGAGGCTCGGACGACGGCGCTGGGCGATGGCGGCGGCGGGCGGGTCAATGGCGTCGTGGCGACGACGGGGGCCCTCCGGTCCAGAAAAGGGGAGGGTGAGGACGTCGGCGTAGGGCGCCGTGTCGGCGTCGGCCCGATCCGGTTTGGATCGGGGAGAAAAAAGCGCGCGTGGGGGCGGCCGTGGGGAGTGGGCGCCATGAGGGGGGTGGCGGACTTGGCGGGCGGCGTCAGCGCGACTGGAGAGGAGGGAGGTAGCGGCGCCACGGCGGATTTGTAGGGTCCGGGCAACGGGGGCGAGGCGGAGGACGGAGACGACGGCGAAGAGGAAGCAGCCGGCGAGGGAGGTCCGGCGAGGTCCAGGGGAGGCCCCGGCGTGGTGGCGACGGGAACCGCGGCGGCTCTGGGCGACCGATGGGGTAGCGGGGGGGTTCGGGCCGGGTGGAGGGGGCCGACGAGGGGAGTCGAGGAGGCCGAGGACGGGGAAGAGGGCGCTGCTGCATGGCGTCTGGGACGAGGGCGGGGCCGACGGGCGGCGGAGGCGGCGAGTGCCCGATCTGGATCGGGAACAGAGGAGGAGATGGGATCGTGGGGAGAGCGAGAGAGAGTGGGGGGGTGGTCGATCCCATCGGGATCGGGTGAGTGGGGTAACTGGAGGGCTAGGGTTTCCCTCGGGGTGGATAAGGAGAGGGGGTGGCCAGGCTGGGCAGTGGGCGGCTGGCGGCCAGCACTGGCTGGTGTGGCCCAGGAGAGGGCTTTTCCTTTTTTTTAAATGTTTATTATTTTTAAGCACTTAAATAATTGTAATTTGCTACTGTTTTAATCAGCTTAGAGTAAGTAAACATTTTATAAAAGTGGGGTTTCACCACCATAAATAATTATGAATTATTTGGCTCACTCCGAACATATAAAGTTTAATATTTGAAAACTTTTAATGTTTGACCTTGTTGAAATGAATTTTGAAAATGATTTGAAACAACGCGAGAGTTGTCAACGGTAACCGAGGTGACGTGGCATCATCGGTCGCGGATTATCAGAGCGTAATCACCCAAGGCCACAATTCTCCTCCACTACAAGAAATCTCGTCCGAGATTTAAGAGGGAGCAAGGGGAAAGGTCTGTTACGATAATCTAACGGATCTTCTCGAAGAAGTTAATCCCCTTCGTTGATGTCTTCAATCCTTTATTCCGATGCATCATGATAAACTGGTCATCATTTCTTCGGGAACTCCATCGTACTTACGAAAGAAAAGGGGCCGCTCACTTCGACACAATGCTTCTAAGGGAAACAATCTGGGGGTAACCCATGAATTAGTATAAGAGTAACTCTCGAGTTGAACTTATGAAATACCTCGAGAGTAAGGTACGAAGGTACCATAATAGGCCCCAAGCGGGTAGGTAGTAGCTCGAAGCCTGAACCAGAGTGAGAAAGGGGTTCAGAGTAGCGAGAGTAAGTATCGCGTCTGATACCAGAATAGATCACTATGACGGTGGCCCGTGAATTACATACGAGTCCACGCGGGAGGAATAACTTTGGGAACAGGGGGGGTGTATAGGGGAGTCAGGTTTCGATCCTGTGACCTGTGGGTTATGGGCCCACCATGTGGTTAAAAGAAGTAGGTTGTTGACATCCCGCACGATCATGTAAGCAAGGCAAGTCGAGAAGAGTCTGCAGGGGTCATGTCGGCAACAACATAGGTACCAAGGGCGAGGGACGAAGAGAACCATTTTCCCCGCTGAACGAGGCGGACCAATAGGCAAGGTTCCGCCCATCGGTGGTTACCGGAATGTCATCAACAAATAGTAATAGGGTCTTACTTACGAGTGGTATAACGAGGTGCTTACCTAAGCGGGGGTTATCACCGCTTAGATTATATATATCCCAAGAAAGGTTCAAACAACCAATGGAAAGTAAAATATGATTAGCATATTGAATGCAGAACAATGGAGAGGAAAATGTGTTTAAACACATATTTCGTGGATATATCCTTACCAAGGATAAGCGAGCAAGATATCCACGATAGTATATAATGTAGAAAACCCTTTAGGTAAGGGAGAGAAATTTCATGACATTACCCATACAACGGTGTTCGGATAATTGAGCAAGAAACATTTAGCATTGGGCTTCAATGTCCTTGTTGAAAATCAAAGCATCACGTACATGTTTCGAGACAGCATTGACATGGTCTTCGGTGAAGATCGGACTTGGAATCACGAAGGATTCATCAGAATAACTGGTTGAAACAAGATACAATTCCCTCATGGATGATAGGATAAACCGCCGAAAGGCATCTATAATGATAGGTCCTCCACCGGGGGTGCTAGGCATGACATCATGCTACCAGTCATCAAAGTATCAACATCATAACTCTTGAAAGTCGTCCCAACCATCATATCGACCGAGATTCAGATCCGATTGGTGTCAGGATACCTCGGCTTAGGATGCCCGAGAAGAAAAGGTGCAACGAAGTTGACGAGATGACCTTGTAAGATTCTCGGGAAATGAACTATGATGTGATTCCGTTAACAAGAGTCCATCATTAACCCAAGGAGAGGACAAGGAGGTTTCGTGAACTCAACGACAATTCACCGAGACTCCCAAAAGATAGACTCCCACATTTAAATGAACAAGGAGATAACATTTGTCGGATCAAATGATACAAGGAAGTATGCTCGAGGAAAACATACACAAGTAATCATTGGTTGAAAAGTGCTACCGATGGGTTGGGTTGCACGATCAATGTCGAATGGTGATTTAATAATCGATAGTCCGAGAATTTCACTTCAAAGCAAGAGGCTTGCTAGAAGGGCAGAATTCAAACAAGATCGTTCACTTGTTGGTACACCGTTGGAAGCAACGGGGACCAAGAAAGAATGGTGATGGTGAGAAGCATCTCAATACCAAGAATTTCTTAAGAGGTGGAGCAGTCCTCACAACATCCTTGATATTAGCAGATGGTAATACTCCAAGGTAAAGAAGAACAAATGCGGGATAGCAAGGAACTCAAAGTATAACACCAAACATGAACAAGCTCGTGTTGGTGGGAAGGCAATAAGGTGGTCGATGATAATACAAATTATCGAGGACAAGGACGGTATTTCTCATCATGAATTCAATTGATATAATTGGATGAGCTCAGAAGTGAAGATCACGACACCCTTGTCGCGAGAGTCCATGAAGATGTAATCGATCGGCGACGACATCAAGTCAAAGTAATGATGACGTGAAAGGTTATTAGAACCAAGGGCGACACAAACTCGAAACCAAGCTTGTTGTTCAAGGCGTACGATATGTTGATGAGGATCGACGTAAGGTCGATTCCTCGTCGAAAATTGTGCTCCGTGAAGAAGGAACGGGTAGTACCGATAAAATCATCACGACAACGATATAGCCAAACAGGCTAGGAATGGCGTGATCGGATTCAATCTCGTACTTATAGAAGCTTACTGAAGAGTTGTTGAACCGTAGTGCGGACTCGGTTCAGTTGCCGGTGTCTTTGAGTGTTTAAATAACTCAGAGCCCGTGAAAAATTGGAAACAGTGGGAAGGCAGCACTTGATGAGGAACTCATAAGAGGTTATGTAGTTCCATGCTAATCTCGAGATACCAGGGGAAGGTCTCTCAAAGTTATTGATTAAGAAGGATGCTGACGGGTAAAATCCAATAATGGACCTGATGGTCCACCAGGGGTCTGACGCGAGCACCAGTACTTAACCAGAGGAAGAAGAATGCAAGGAGTTCAGATCATAGAAACAACTGACTAACTCAATTGTCAAAAGCAAAGGAATTATGATTCCTAAATCAAGGGGGGTCAAGCAAAGCTCGATTTAGGGATGGATAAGTTGAATAGCCTTAGGGTACAATCAACGATAATTGGATTGGTCGAGAACCAATTCCAGATAAGTGAATGGCAGCTCAGCCGGAAAAGTAATTTATAAGGATCAATGACGATTGCGGGTATTCGCAAACATACCGAGTCAACAGACTCAAAATGATAATGACAAGGAATGTCAATAAGACTACCAGATTTATGGGGTTAACCATAATGCAAGCAAGCAAGAATTTCGAGAGCCAAGGCTCCAGAGGATTTTCGGAAGACCGAATAGTAAATTGAAGACTTTTGTGAAACATATGAACAACTGGGGATGAGCGGATACTCGACAAGTGCGAGGATTTATTTGAAGGGGTATTCATGTGGCAAAGAACTGCTAGGCAGTAGGCACAAAGTATTCTCGGATCAATAGAGAAAACTTCGGGGTATCTTGTAATACCAAGATCACTGGGGGGTGATCGTATGAATGGCAAGTGTAAGTAGTAATCCATACGGATTTATCGGTGGTCAGGAATAGCATAAGTGAAGAGCACAAGGCCTCGAGAGGACATCAGATAGTATCTTCGGAATCTTCTGATTAGCAAACGACCATCTGAAGTGAGGGGCTCTCCGGGAGAAAGTACTTGCGAGAACCTAAAGTTAGTGTTGTTTTTAACAAAATCGTTTAACCCGAATAGAAGAGAGTTCAGAATCCCAGAGTAAAGATCGAGGAGTAAAAGATCCTAATACCACCCGATGGCGACGTGGGCCCGTAAGGCTCACAGCCAAGTTAGTAAAAGTTTTGCAATGTCTAGACTCGACTTCGGCCAAGGAGTGTGGAAGGGGGATTCCTACAGGCAGTCGGCTCTGATACCAACTTGTGACGCCCTCGATTCAATCGTACACTAATCATGCACGCAAATGTGTACGATCAAGATCAAGGACTCACGGGAAGATATCACAACACAACTCTACAAATAAAATACGCCATACAAGCATCATAGTACAAGCCGAGGGCCTCGAGGGCCCGAATACAAGTGCTCGATCATAGACGAAGTCAGCGGAAGCAACAATATCTGAGTACGATACATAAGTTAAACAAGGTGCCATAAGATGGCTAGCACAAACCGGGATACAGACGAAGAGGACAGGCCTCCCGCCTCGGGATCCTCCTAGGTCACTCCCGGTCGCCGTCGGCGGGCTGCACGTAGTAGTAGGCGCCCGAGTAGTAGTCGCTGCTCGGGCGGTGGCGTCGATCCTGGGCTCCATCGTCGATAGCAGCAATCGAGTAGAGATAGGGAAAAAGGGGAACAAGGCAACCGTGAGTACTCATCCAAAGTACTCGGAAGCAAGGAGCTACACTACATATGCAAGGATATATGTGTAAAGGCCATATCAGTGGACTGATCTGCAGAACGCCAGAATAGAGAGAAGGCCTAGTCCTATCGAAGACTAGCATCTTCCGAAACCACCATCTTGCAAAGAAACAAGAGGGAGTAGAGTAACGAACTTAAAGTAGCATAGTGTTATCAACCTCGGCGAGAGATCCTTTCTCGACTCCTGCGAGAAAGAAATCCCGAGCCATACTATCCAGCTTATCATCACAATCGAAATCTCATATCCATGTCTCATCTCAAGTAACCGATTCTAGTTGTATCGATCGGGATACAACTCCAAGTGTCCGCTATCGTGGGACAGGCTATCGATAGATGTTTTCTTCCCTGCAGGTGCACCAACTTACCCACCACGCCGCTTAACTCCGCCGGACACACTTTCCGTGGTCATGCCCGGCCTCGGTCAAACAATACGCGCAACCCGACCTAGGCTTAATAGAGAGGCCAAGACGCCGGACTAAACCTATGCCCCGTGGGTCATGGGCCATCTCCCGGAACTCCTCAAGACGCGTTGCGGGCGGCCGGAAGCAGACCTAGCCTAACAGCGTTCCAGTCCAATCCGGCGCGCGCAGCCGCCCGACGACGTCTAATAAGCTTCGCTGATGTATACGACGCAGCAACGCCCATACTTAGCCCACGTGATGGTTAGTGCTATCGGGCCGAGGCCCTCGGATCAAATATCCAAATCGTAGTGGATTAGGAACGCGGTAACAAGCGTAACTCACGAAAGATGTGACCCGTTGCCCGCCTCGAGGACTTGTGGCAAGGGCTGGGAATGCCCGCCACGCCTCGTAAGTATCTCGCGGCACCCTCCGTGTCAACCCGTCTCCACATCACTGCAAATAAGCACGCTGGTACCCTCGTGGTCGACCCGTCTTTCCAAGTAACAATGGTAAAAGTCCAAGTAATCGTGAGTCCAAACATCAAGGGAAAACACGAGGAATCACCCCTGTATTCCACTCAATGTAGTCATCAAGGTGAACATAAGAGGATTCACCCTCGAGGTCCACACTTGAGGGTTGCACGACAGAGTCGTGATCGGAAGTGGTTAAAGAGGAAATCACCCTCGATGTCCACAACCGGAAAACTATACTACTGTGGTTAATATCGGAAGTCTTGTAGAGGTTTCACCCTCGGTACTCGATAGTAACCTAGTAGTGTCGAGCAACTAAGGGAAGTGATGTGCGTGTCGGGCTGGTCTTCGATCCCGTTGATCGGTCTTCAATGATGAAGCAGGGCAACAAGGACAAGGTGGGGGTCACCGATGGGTCTCTAACCAACCTATACTAAGCGCTTTAGGATAAGGGTAGGTAACAATAGCAGGTTACAATAAACAGGCTATGCAATGTAATAGGAGCAACAATAACAAGAGCAAAATCTAGTGCAAGCAATAAGAGAAAGGAATGGGCGATATCGGGATGATCAAAAGGGGGGGCTTGCTGGTTGCTCGGGCAAGAGAGAGGATCGTCAAGATCAGTAGTCGAACTGCCACCGCAGGCGTCGGTCTCAGTAGTCTCTACCAAGAGAAGAGGGGGAAGAAACAATGAATACACGATAACAGATGCAAAACGATGCATGACATGCCAAGAAGCGAAGCTAGGCGTGCCCTAACGTGGTAAGAAGGGTACTGGTTTAGGGGGGGAAGCATCCGGGAAGTTATCCCGGTTCCGGACGTCTGTCATACAGATGAACCGGAGGAGAAAGTTTGCAGGTTCGATAGGTTAGAGACGTGCGGTGGACGAACGGACTGCGTATCCGGAATCGTCTCGTCGTTCTGAGCAACTTTCATGTTGAAAATATTTTAATCCGGGCTACGGATTAAAAGATATGAATTATAAAAGGTTTTATTAATTTCTGGAATTTTAATTAATTAATTAATTAATTTCGAAAAAGCATTTATGACATCAGCATGAGGTCATGCTGACGTCATCAGCCAACAGGGTTGACTAAGTCAACCCTGCCAGGTGGGTCCCACATGTCATACACTATTAGCTTAATTAACCTAATCAGATTAATTAACCTTAGTTAATTAGGTTAATCAATAATTAGTGTTAATTAATTCAGAATTAATTAGTTTAATTAATTACCCAATTAATTTAACTAATGATTGGGTTTAACTAATCCGAATTAATTAGTTTAATTAATTACCTAATTAATTAATTAATTAATTAATTAGTTAATTTGATTAATTCATTTTAGCGCATTTTTAGTTTCGCTTTAAAGAACGTGGTGGGCGGGCCCTTTGGTCGGGGCCGGGGGGGTTTATTGGCGTCGGGTTTTATCGGCATGCAGAGTGCAGGCGCCCGACCCGGGTGAGGGCCGAGCGGACGCCTGCGGCCTGCGCCAGCCTGTAGCGGCCGGCCGTGACGGCGCGCTAACGGGATGTGAGGGCGGCGAGGCAGGGCAAGAAGAGGAGCGGGCGGAGGTGGGACGCGGGAGCGACGGCGTGGAGGAGAGGAGGCGGCACGAGGCTCGGACGACGACTGGGCGATGAGGGGCAGGCGGCGGGTCGGCAATGGCGTCGTGGCGACGACGGCGGGGCCCTCCGGTCCAGAAAAGGGGAGGTGAGGACGCGTCGGCGTAGGGCGCCTGGTGTCGGCGTCGGCCGATCCGGTTTGGATCGGGGAGAAAGAAAACGCGTGTGGGGCGGCCGTGGGGAGTGGGCGCCGGCGGGGTGGCGGACTTGGCGGGCGGCGGCGGCGAGTCTGGGAGAGGAGAGGGAGGTAGCGGCGCCACGGCGGATTTGTAGGGTCCGGCAACGGGGGCGAGGCGGCGGACGGAGACGACACGAAGAGGAAGCAGGCAGCGAGGAGGTCCGGCGAGGTCCAGTGGGGCCGCCGTGGTGGCGACGGGAACCGCGGCGGCGTCTGGGCGACCGATGGGGTAGCGGGTGGGGGTTCGGGCCGGGGTGGAGGGGGCCGACGAGGGGAGGCGAGGAGGCCGAGGACGGGGAAGAGGGCGCGCTGCAAGCGTCTGGGGACGAGGGCGGGGCCGACGGGTCAAGGAGGCGGCGAGTGCCCGATCTGGATCGGGAACAGAGGAGGAGATGGGATCGTGGGGAGAGAGCGAGAGAGAGGGGGGGTGGTCGATCCCATCGGGATCGGGTGAGTGGGGTAACGGAGGGCTAGGGTTTCCTCGGGGTGGATAAGGGAGAGGGGGTGGCCATGGTGGGCAGGGGCTGGCTGGCAGGGCCCATGGGGCCGGGTGGCCCAGGAGGGGGCTTTTCCTTCTTTTTTTAAATGTTTATTATTTTAAGCACTTAAATAATTGTAATTTGCTACTGTTTTAATCAGCTTAGAGTAAGTAAACATTTTATAAAAGTGGGGTTTCACCACCATAAATAATTATGAATTATTTGGCTCACTCCGAACATATAAAGTTTAATATTTGAAAACTTTTAATGTTTGACCTTGTTGAAATGAATTTTGAAAATGATTTGAAACAACGCGAGAGTTGTCAACGGTAACCGAGGTGACGTGGCATCATCAGTGCGGATTACTGTAGCGTAATCACCCGGGCGTCACAGTCAATCTGGATTATTTAGTGTCAATTTTGATGCATGTCTTTAATAAAATAAGAAACTGATTTTGGGTGCTAAAATAAACACTAAACACTACTTATTCATGGCAACTATGTGTAGAAAGACGATCACGGTGGAGATCCCGATGGTCGACGTGAAGCCGGGGTGGAAGAAGGGCATGAAGATCACCTTCCTAGAAGGAACAATCTGATTTTTTTGGTACAGTTGTGGCTAGCGCGCAACACTGGCATGCTCCTCTGCCGCACAGTCATCACAGGATTGGATGGCGACCTCGCCTTCCTATTCAATGTTTTGTCGGTAGCGACGTTCTCTGTCCAGGAGCATCCGGACAGGGAGGTGCTCCACGCCATGTGTCTAGGCATGTACTGCAACGCCAACCACATGGCTAAGATGGTCGTTGCCGTCACCGAGTTTCGTGCTCTCTGTTCTTCATTAAATCCAGGTTTGTGGACACTACTTACCAGTTAGGAGAGAAACATAATTGATGTGTATGGAATTGTAGAATTGACACCCATGACCTATCAGTTCAACTAGAAGCAAAGAATGTTTGACATGCAAGGTTCTATCATTCCCATATCTTTCTGTTCATCTCTTTATTCTACATAAACTGCCAATTGTTACTGTAGCTTTCATGCCTACCAGACAAAATCAAAGGAAGGTGCTTTGTTTCTTAAGTGTTGTAGCGAAAGGATTATCCTAACATAAGAGCTATATTTGCTTCATAAAAAATATGTACAGTTGGTTCACACAACGCTTAGTATGTTATTGTTAGTTTGATTTGAGTTTCTATACCATGCCAAGAGCTTTAATATTAAAAGGCACATTCCATTTTATAAGGAGCACTCCAAGTGTCGGTATTAAAAACAGATCATGCTATTTTCTGAAACGAGAAATGAGAAATCAATCCGTATGGTTCTCCAATTTCATGGTACTAAATTTAGATATATTAGAGGTACTGTTATGTTAGCTTCAATTAGGTGACAGGAGCATGCCAAGCTAGATGATCTATAAGCCTTATCATACCTTACAATTATCCACATCGTTGCAGAAAAACTCAGCCTTTTTCCCCATGCCTAAAGTTATCTGGGAAGATTTCTCCAACTTCTTTCAGTGTACTCTTGGCACTAACTCCTGAGAAGTACTCTGAAAACAACAATACATTTTGTTTCTTCACCAGATGCGGAAACTAATAGGCGAGTACCATGGGATCATGAAGTATATAAAGCAAAGGAGGAGTTGTACCATCTCCTCTCCGGCAAGATTCCTTTTTTTTGCTGGGGAATGAACGAATTGAATGCAAGATTGCATTGTCTTTATCTGAACAATAGACATTGTAATTGTTCCATCCATTACCTTTGAAAGTCAAGAATCGAAAGAAAAGTCATTGGCATATCTCTGTCACCAAGGAAGGTTCGTTAGACAGAAAAATGACCTCTGGTTATGTATGAGATGATGCAATGCACATATCTCTGGATGAAGCACAACAGGAATTTACATCCTCTAATGCTAACTGTTGATCATTCTTCTCTGAAGTAACAAGTCAGTATCTCGAGTGGCGCTGCACCTATTAGGCTAAGTAGAAGCACTATACGACGACTAAAGTACATCAGATTACCTTCTCTGGAATTTTTGTAATTTGTTGTATGTTATTTTTGGAATTATTTTGGGTACAAGGAAAGAAGTGCCAGAGAACTGCCATTGTTTCGTGGTAAAATTTACCGACGTTGGTATTTCTTTTCAAGATTATATTATTGTTTGCCCATTTGGTCCTTGGATGTTCTATTGTTTTTTTTTCTATTCCTTGTGTATGGGAGAGAACAATTGTCATCCTCAAATAACACGCATCGTCACTAAGTTTCTTATATTTACCAATTGAAACATGTCACTAAGTTGCTACTGATGTCACAGTGTCCATAATGCAGAACACATAATAAGTTAAATCAAGCCAATGATTTTGTTCTTTTAGCCAGAGTCAGGTTCAGAGTTGTTCACTCTGAATTTTCTGGCACATCCATAAGCAAGCTAACACATATTATTTAACTGAAGCAGCGGGCGGCTAAGCTATGAATGCTTCATTCTTTGTTTTGAACAAATGCAGCTATGACTTTGTATTTTGAAGAACCGGCACCCGAGTGTGTTCTGTTTTTATAGCCTGCATAGTCTGGAGAGTAAAACTTGTACATTTTGTAAACCATTTTGTTCCAGTTTCCCTTGGTATACAAGTCTATATTGTATCAGGTTTTGCCATTGCCGATCATGTACTTCTTCCTATGCTAGATCAGTATAAGTATATTTAGCTCATGTACACATGGCATTTGGATTGAACCAAAGAATTTCATGTTGCTGACTACATATATACCTGAACATGGTGGCTTGAACTTGGTTATTATTCTTGGACATGATGCTGGAATAATTCTTGAAGTTTCATATATTCTGCTCTTTCTTCAATTATCAATTAGTTTAATTGCATCCCTGATGGTAGTTTTAGATATGTAGCAAAAGATCTTCTTTTAGGGGTCGCAGCGGTACGAAGATAAGTTCGTGGGTCCTTCCATGCACCATAACTATTTTGTTTGGGCCAAGCCCAAATAGTAAAAAAATAAATTTCCCAACCAAGCTACCAACTATCTGTAAAAATTACCAAACAAAAATGCCCAAAAAGTTAACACAAAAGACAGTTTAAAAATATTTCAAAAAAAATATGTTCATAATTTTAAAAACACTTAAAAATTCGCCCAAAAAAATCACTTCTTACTACAAAAATACATTATTTTCAAAAAATGTTATTTTATAGAGTTTACATTTTAATGAAATATTAAGTTTTATTAAAAAAGAAATTTCCATGTTCAACATTTATTAGAATTAGATATTAAAAATGGCGAAAATGACCCATCAAGCAGGTTCTACCATTTTTATCGCCCGGTGCTATATTTTCTATACATGTGAAATTTAACATGCATTATGTTTATATATAACTTTAACAAAATATTCCAAAAGCCTGTGGTAACGCACGGCCGTTCTACCTCTCTTAAGATAAAAATAAAAATAAATGCCAATAAAATTCTAACAATAAATGTTATCAAAGATTGATATATCTACCTACCACAAGAGAGGTAGGAGTAGTATGTTCTAGAAGATGTGTTTTTCTGTAGTGTTTCTAAATGGTAAATTGTATGGTTTCAAGCACCTAAGAAAAACGCCCTACATCGATTTGATCTGTTCGCCGCCGTCCCCTCATGGCGACATGTGAATCTCGACCACCCCCTCTCCTCCAATCCTCCCGTCTTTCCCCGCCACCGCGGGCGTGGTCCGCCAGTCATTCCCACGCAGGCCGGCAGAGGCGGTCGTTCTTTCACCGCTTGCACGTTGGGGGTGTGTGTGCGTGGGGGGCTGATGGCGTGGTGCTGCTCTCGGCGAAGGCAGGTCGTTCTTTCCCTTCGCGCGTTCTTGGGCCGTGGGTAACCCCGATCTGGCGGCGCGCGTTAGCTATCGCAAGGCGCGTGGTGGTGCGGTGGTGGTGGCGGCGTCCACTCGCCTATATCTGGGCCCTTTGGGCCCCATCTGGGTGGAGCGGGCGGCGGTCCGATGTCGCGGTGTGGCTCTCTGGTGGTGGTGGCGAGGCATCGGGGTTGCGGTGGTGGCGGCTTTGTTGTCCGATGTGCTTTGCAGGTGTGGCAGGGGCTGCCCCGACCCATTTGGGCTCGGTCGGGCGAGGGGCCTGGTAGGCCCCCGTAAATCACGTCTGAGTCGGCCAGCGGCAGCGACGAAGGTTGTCCCTCTCATCGGCTGAGTTGCGGATGCCCCGAGCCCCTTGGCTCCTCTTCCCTCCTCCGGATCTCGTGTCGGTGGCCTCGAGAGACGACGAAGTTGGTTCAGTGAACGTGGTGGCAAAGGCTGGTGGGCGGCAGGTTGGTTGGTACACTTCAGATCGTCCGGGGTGGTGGTGGTTGTGTTTGGGTTGGTGAAATCCCTGGCGGCTCGTCCAACAAAGACGTGGTGCAGCCTGCAGGCGCCGCCGGACCTCCCTAAAGGTCGTCGGGTATACGCCTTCCCCACTGTCCTCTACGTTGTCAATAGTTAAAGACTGTCTTGAAAAACGTACTAGACCCTGTATAGATGGAAGGAGGGAGTATGTAAAATTTGACATGCAACAAATACAAATTTTCAAAAAGCCCGTGGCAACGCACGGGCAGTCTACTAGTAAATATAGTGATATACTTTTCATGACATATAACATATATTTAATTCCTTAAATAGATGACCTAGAACTACGTGAATGACTTATTCACCTAGATGGCGGTAGTATTTAGTACTATATAATTACTAGGTCAGTGTCATTTTCAACCGTAGTTGCCGAATGTCAGTTGCACCTTATTTACCATATGCATTTACATTTTCTCAGCATCCTGGCCAATAATGACATCTTTTCATGCAATATTCGGTCATCCACCTTCATAGCAACACTTTATTTTCTTCCTCATAGATACCATTAAACCTTCAGTTTCCAACTGGGAGATTCCCCTCAGTTCTGCCATCAGAACGACCATAACTCCTACCAGGCCCAAATCCAACCCCTCTTCCTCTACCAAAATGTTCGGTCAAGTTTGAACTCACCATCTTCTCTTCCTTTACATCAGCCACGACCTGGGCCGCGACCTCTACCTCACCATCAGGATAAAGTCCCCACTCCAAACTTGCAGGGTCATATTTGCCCGTTTCAAATTCTTGCTGCCAATAACCAAGAAGGCCACAGACACCACAGAAAATTGGTAATTTCTCGTATTTCACCTTATAACAATCATTCTTACTAGCTTTATTTATTGCCACAAATCTAGTGAGTTTCTTGTTAACATCAAATCTTACTCTCACATGAACGAACTCATAGACATAGCTCAATCGGAACTTTTGTCACCTTCCCCGTGTTCATGCACATGCCTTTGATCACCTCTAGAACCAAATACTAATCAGGAAGTTGATAACACAAGTCCAAACGGTGATCATATCCAGAACGACCTCCATAGAGTTTGTGAACCCATTTTTATTCTCCAATGATCAGACCTTGATTGTTAAAAAGTCATGGACCATAGTCATCGTAGTGTTCCAATCACCCGAACACCCAAACTGTAATGTGAAAAGGGTTATCATCGATTTCCCTTCAACGAACCTCCCTTGCCAGATTCCATGTCAATATCATATCTGCCTATAGAGCGGAGGGGCTAAAGCCCTTGTTCACATGCACCTTCGCTATGGCGAGCCACTTTGCTTGCACGTGTTGATCAGACACTTCGATTCCCACACAAACTCATCCTCCTCATATTCATGCAGATCGAGATGACTGAGTAGGTCTTCCGCCCTTTCGGCACCTCCCTTACTTCCGCTGAAGTCACCCTCTCTCGACACATGCAACCTAGCTTACATGAAACGACAAGATCAGAAGATTTAGACGATCCCTCCGCCGTGGGAAGGAGCACGAATTTGAAGAATCAAGCTCATGGTGGCAGCGCTGTCGGAGTAGACCTAAACCTGTTTTTTTTCCTACGGGAGTTTTTTAAAGGGCGAGGCAAGTTTATGCGACGAGACGATCAGGGTCTTGGAAGAAGTCACATGACAAATGAAACTTTGATTGCCTTCCACTACACCATTTTCAACCTTTTGCACAAGACCACACCCTCAGTCCCTAAAGAACTTGTCTAACACCATCTAGGGCAACTCCTCCTACATGGACTGTGGGGCCGCGAGTTCAGGCTATGCATTTGCCATGCCTCATGAGATAAACTGAGAAGTGGGAACGACCATGTTTCCTAAAGAAGAGGGGCATTTTCAGGACGCAGAGTTTCTGAGCTCTGGCTCAAATGAGCTCAGGTGAACGGCAAAATCCAGAAAAATTGAAAACAAATTCAAAATTCTGAAAAATTTATGAGGCAAATATCAACTAATGTTTTCATTGCTTGCAAAATTTCATCAAAGAATGACATTCGTGGAAGTTGTGGAAAAAAAGTAAGCAACGCTCCAAAAGAGTTATTTTTCAAAAGCATTTTGAAGTGCTGGGTTTTTTTACCAGACTTCCACAAATGTCATTTCACGATGAAATTTTGCAAGCACTTGAAGCATTTGTTAAACTTCATCGCAAAAACAATTTAGATTTTTTGATTTTGTTTTCACTTTTTTGTGATTTTACTGTTCATAGCAAGCTCAAATGAGCTCGCAAGTAGAAGATGACTTTCGGGCATTTTCATCCTTATCAGTATTGATTTATAGCACACACTTACGCTTCACAATCAATTTTGAGGCAAACTTACAAGAGAGGCATCTCGACTTAGGCAAGTTTTACAAAAAAAAAACTTGTTAACTTGAGGACAAATCTGCAACTCTTCCAACGATCAAACAGTGTGAACAAAGAAATGTATCACTTGCCCACCAGTACACACTTCAATTGCACGATTGCAGGCCATTTCACTATCCAGTGCCAAAATCGTTCACGCCATGTCACATGCTACAAAGCAATCGGAAGAACCTGAACATCTAATAAAACATCGTCTGCACTAAACCGTCCTGTAAATATTCACAACCTACTATCTCTCAACAGATCTGTCCTCTGAGAACCTACAGGAAAATGGGAGATGAACAAGCACCGTGAAGCTTTTCCCGTCTCTCTTTGTACAATGTGAATGGTCAAATGTGACACATAACAGGAAAATAAGAAGACAAATAACACATACCACACAAAAGTGAGGAGCTAAATACATGAGCACCACCTGTCTGTTTCTATACAAATGCACAAATGAATGAAACCCATAATTCCAGCCCATCCAAACAAATGTCCATGTGGTACACAAGTATGATACTACTCACTGGTTAGCATCGATAGGTGCACCAGACCTTGCCTGCGATATCCGATTTGCGTAGATTGTTACTAGCCGCAGCTGTGTGCTACTAAGCCCCTCCAGATATGGTACAAATGCTTTCCCTAGCATGATGTAGATATCCACCAGGCAGAATACAACAGTCTGCAAGCAAGTGTAAATGATATCAGATGTGGAACACCAATGATGTTTGCTAAATGTAAATTTTGCCATAAATAGTCTAGAAAATAGATAAATGTCAAGCACGGTTAATGTGCACTAACAACGGGTAAAATGAAAATGACCCACTAGAAATTTGAAACAGAGGATGCACTAAAGCTGAAAACCACACAACCTGGCACTGAAATATCTGCAAGAAATAATAACAAATAGCATGAGTGTTTTTCATGTTTAAACTTTAGGTTGATTGAGAGCTTCCACCCACCCCACATCTATTCTTAGAAACAGAAGTGGATATTACAGCTGGCACATAAAACCCTGGTCCTTTGATGCTGCCTAAAATAATCGTACCACCCCTATCCCTAGTTTTCAGGTACTACCAGAAGCCCATAATATTACTGGTGGGACAAGAAGCCACCTTTTTAGACTGCTCTCTTAGGCTCTTCACATTGTTATGGATGCAACTTGATTGTATTGCAAGGCCCAAGGGGTACAAGGAAAGGAAACATAGCCTAATAGGACTCCTATACCTAATAATACTAATACTCCTTAACACACATAAGCTTCAAGGTCCCCTAATCAAGGAACTAGCACGCCAGCGAAAAAAGTCGTTCATCAGCAGAACAGGCAAATACCTTGCGAATATCTGGACTCTGGTTACTGAAAGCATCAAAAAGTGCTGGTAAAAATGAAGGGAGTTGAGCCACCAATTCCTCTTGTGAAAGCCGCCCAACAAGCTGCATGTTTACCAGGAGAATACCAACAGTCAACCATTGTTTCTCAGGATATATTGCTATAGTTAACAAGAATAAAAATGAGTGAACAACTCTACAAACTAATAACAGGGTTATCAGAAAATCCTTTCTGTACAAATATATCCTCGCCAACAGATCCAGCAGTGGTGCTTAAATGGAATAATTATCTGAATAGGTGTTCACAAGGGTTATCGGATCAATAGTCAGAAAGGATGGTCCTGGTGAGTGTTGACTACAAACCTAAAATCTAAGAAATTGCCAGATGAACCAGAACCATCAGCCATCAGATCAATAGTCATCAAGCCATGACAGGCCATCAGATCAATAGTCATCAAGCCAAGATGGGCCGGATAACCAAAACCATTCCATCAGCTAATGGAACTTCTGAATAGTGCACTTGCCAAATGATTCTTCAAATTAAAAAGAGAATCATATTGTTCTCTTGGCCAATTATAATGTGAAACTAACTTGCCTTTGTCAAACAGTTGATACACATGACAAGTGTCTTCTCATCATCAGTAACTAGCAATGGCACAATAACCTGCAGTGCAAGTGAAAAAACATATGTAAGTTGCTAGCTAAAAAAACTATAAACAAAGATAATAGTACTAAAGTAATATCATTAGTAAATAGGATTACAGCACTGGACATACAGCAAGGCATCTAAACGGATCATATTTTGCCAACACGACATTTAAGCACTGGTTTGCTTCATTTGAAATCTGCGCCCACATTAAGAAAATATCAGCACAGCAGAAACAAGACCAAACCTCTTAAATTAAGGAAAATATACCTTTGCCACAACATCTTTGGTCATCTGCACCAGCTTTTCAAGGATAATCTCTATGGATTCTTCCATTTGATCTTTCTGAGAAAATAAATAGAAAATATTAATCAACAATACTACCTACATAAATGCATGATTTATGAGTACCAGACCTGATTGCGGAGCATCTCAGCAACTAGCGATAGAGAAAGCTCCCTGACAGAAGAATCAGAGTCATCCAATACCTCAAGGAGAGTTGTTAAAATCTGATTGAAATACTATTTAGAGAAGGGGCTAGTATTAGAATACAAATATTATGTGTTGAATGATAAAATATTGAAATGACACTAAGTAACATAGTAGATGGAGAGGAATGGATAGTGACTACTTTTTGTGGGAAAAGAATTGAGGGACGCCAATTAAAAATGATTGTTTAGACAGAAACCAAATGTCCTCTTCTCTGTTGTTGAAATAGTGAAACATTCTTCATCACAGAAACCATCTCATTAAGAGCCAAATATCAAGTAGTTGGATTGTATTAGAAAGAGGGTATTTTCTAAACATAGCAGTACTACCCTAATAGTCTAATGAAAAGGTAATGCTGAGTTAACTCAGATGTAAGAAAAGACAGGCCGGGGGCAAATAGACAAGATAAGAAGGAACATAATGCATTCTCTTTTGGGAAATGCATTTCCCTCCTTCCCAGACAGCACTCCAGAAATCCTTACCACCAGATGGAAAAATAAGTCATAAGATTAAATGAACTTGAACACTCAACAAAAGACTGAAGAGGAATCTAAACTAAGTAAACACACGAAAAGAAAGCGGCAAGAATATATTTCGTCAAATAATAAACTAAAATGGGAATTTAAATGGTAAGGTTACAGACCTTTGTCCATATAGAGTTATCATTGTTCGCAGATGCTTGCACCAACTGCTGCAATGCGTCCTGCTTATCTTGGGATGAAACTTCACCATCATTACTTATCTAAGAAGGTACAAAGCCATATAATCATGATGTTATTTAGGACAATGAAAAGTAAAAGCAACACATACAGAATTACTATTGGAGTGAACAAAGATGAAGGAATACAAAGCAAGGATATATCAGAAGTACCTGATGAAGAAGTTGTGGTATGCTGGGGCTGTTAGTTGTATGTGAGACAACCTTCACAGAACTAAGGTCGACAAATTGATCCATGTCTTGCATATTTTTCCCAACAGTTGTAAAAGCAGCATTATTATGTCCATCAGAGACACGACGGCCAAAATCCTGGCGAGGGGTGCCAACAGAATTTTCATCATCAATGGTGGCATCTGATTTTTCAGGATAATCTGCCCATGAGCGTGCAGCTTCTACAACTGAGCGAGCATTGCTCTTTGACTCCCGACTTGCTGTAAAAATTTCAGCTTCAGAAGAAGGCTCAAAACATTGATTAGCATGATCAGTGTGGACATCTTGAACTGCGTGCATCCTCTTCCCAGATTCATTGTCAAAGGAACTAGCAGAGACCCGTCCAAAAGGATAGCTATTCCTGGATGTCAGATTATAACCATCTTCAGAAGTTCCGAAATCAATCTGTTCATATTCATAAGACTTGGGACGTGAACGCTCTTTCTTGCTCTGCAAGTAGTTTACCAGATCAACCTCAATACGAGGAGTATATTGCTTGAGCGAGCGCCTCACAAGGTTTTGTTCTTCAATCGACAAATTTAGAATAAAGTTTAGGACTGCTGTTGAATCAAAATGAGAATAAACTGATATGATTCCTTTAATGGACGTTTCCTTCAACTTTGCATTCTTTTCATGTATTAAAGGTGCTAGTTTTGAAAGCCAGAGCTTAAGAAAGCCGCTATTACTGTAACCTTCAGAGTCCACCTTGTACTTGCTGAATGACTTATTAGCGAACTCAAGAACAGCCAGTTTCGCCTTAGGAGACCTTTGTTCATCCAGTGAACGTACTATTGCAGGTAACAATGTGTCAACAGCATATGTTCGGCCAACAACTTCCAAGGTCGATGAACATGGCTTAGAAACCAACTCCTTTGGGTCAATAAGTCTTGAAAAGACATATGGTAAAATTCTTTCAACATAGCTCTCAAATGGCTTCTTGCATGCTGGAATAATATCTGCAAGTGTGGAGAAAGCTGCCTGTGCAACTTTGTGATGAGGATCATCCAAATAACGGAAAAATAGCTTCATGACCTTTTCAAAGTTCTGAGTAATTTCTTGAATGCCTTTCTGTCCTAGTTGCAATAATGTCTGAACAAAATTAAAAGCTGCAACTCTTGCTACCCAGTCTGAGCTTGGACTAAGACCCTCAGAGAGGGCTTCATTTAGTGATGCTGGGCCATCTGTATATCCAGACATGTCATTAGATGGGACATGGCCATCATCAAAACTGTGTCTGACACCCACAGAAACCCTTGATGCCACTTGCTTCCTAAGCGGCCTTTGGAAGTGTGGGACATGGTTGTTTTGTGGATTTCTGTAACTGGCATCCCTATAAGGCATATCTGTGAAGTGTTTGTCCGTATGCATCTGTGGCGATCGCCTGTTAGGCCTTGGCCATGTATCATTACTCTCATCTGTAATGCTATCATCTTGAGATCTCCCTGAAGATCTTCTCAAATAAGGCACTGACAAATCCGACATGGGTTCAGATGATAGATTATGCGAATATGGTGACCTCGATCGCTCCTTGGTGCCTACCTGAGGCATTGCATCGACCAAACGTGAACCACCATTTCTTCTGATGCTTATGCTAGGGAGGGATGAATCCAACAATGCAGAACTCTGCAAAGAAAGGCGGTCTGAAGCAGGCGCAGCAAGCGGTATATGAGGATCACGAGAGGATGGAGGATCAACTCCTGCACTAGGAGGAAAAGAAAAAGAAATTAAGGTTTATCAAGTATACAGAAATAAGTCATGAAAGCAATAGCAGTAAAGACTTGGCTACACAACAAAAGAGCCTTTCCATACTTGATGAAACAAATTATCATTAAGCAGCGTAAACCATACCAAGATCCAAGCTTGTTGAGCGCACAGCTGAGAAATTTTGCCTGCCTGAGATGCCTACGCCTTTCAATAAACTCTCAATGGCTGAAACCTTTTGTTTGCTTGAACTAAGCACACTCTCTATGCTTCTTTCCGCATGTCTGCCAGTTGCCTTAGACTGCAACAAGAGCATGCTTGACGGGAGAGATGATTCAGAAGAAATTGTTGCACCCTTGTCCATTGCAACAATAGATGAAGTGCTATATCCGGTCAAATGTGTACCACTTGCATGAGATGAGGAACGAGAAAGTTGAGCCCCCTTCTCATGCAATGATGAAGGATATCGCTTGTGCATGCCCCCATCTTCATCATTAATAATCTGCAAAAATGCCCAGTGTTAGATCAAACAAACGGAAACTCGCAATTGCATAGCAACAATTGGAACCACTTAAAGATCCAGATGTCAACCTACATCCATATAGTTTCAACACACCGAAAATTAGTATAACAGAAATCGCCACGGGGGGGAGCTGGAGAGAGCATATAGCCACCTGGTTACTAGGGCAGCAGCCAAACCAAATTGCTGTGCCACTTGATCCCCTTTGATTACATAGCCCAAAATGCAGATAGCTAGGACTCAGACTCCAGTGGTAATGGATTGGGCTAACCCAGACAAACCAATATCCTAGGCCTCTGATACCCAGGCCAGTCGAGATCGATGCATTTAAATTCCAATCTTTCTAGGACAGCTACTAGTCTACTACAACTCAAAGGGGGTCGTCAACTGTCTGTATCCCATACCAAAGGCATCACACGAGACCTACACCAACAAGAGTGATGATTAAAGAAGATGAGCAAAGGAGGACCAAGAGCAACACTCAAATATCCGCAATGGAGAGAACGATGATTCAGACTTTGTGATTTGTGATGATAATGTGAGCAATGATGATGAAGATCCAAACAATGCTAGCCAAGATGGCAGAGACAACAGACAACATGAATGTTTACCACCATCGATGAGTTTGATGATGCTATTGAGACTTGGAGTTGGAGATGAAGGTTGAAACATGAGAGAGTTGGCCAGCCTTAAGCCTTTTGATATGTTGGTGTTATGTGGACCTATGTTATGCCACTAGAGTCTAATCTCTAATTTTTAGGACTCGGGATTCAGGACTTATGTCATGTGGCTTTTGTGGACTAATTTACAACATCTTCAATGTTGTGGATTTACATTGGTTCTGTAATATGTCATGCAGTCATGCTTGTTATCCTGTTTCTCAATTTTGTTCACATTTAGTTCTCAGTATTTTCACTTATTGTGGACTGATAAGAGTGATAAGTTATTAAGTTATAACATATTTGTTCATGTTCATGCAGCTTTCTGTTGCGGAGAAGAGAAAGAGGATGGGAGGGATGGATGCTATGTGGGCTCAACAACCAGCATTTTCAAGGTTTTGTATGCCTACTAAATGCTACTCTATTCTTCTGCCATAGTAGTTGCATGAAGCGCTTGATGAATTCGAATCTGGTGCCCAGCAACGATCCCAACAACGATCCGGTGGGGCCAAGCTCTGGTTCTCCTGACGCTTCGTCTTGTCGGGAACCGGCCCCTGCCAGCAATGCGCCAGACTCCCAGCAGGAGGGATCTGCAGCGCCAGCGATCCAGTCGGGACAAAGTGGTGATACCGCCCCACCCGTTTCAGACGTGGGGCTGGATTCCACTGACCAGTTCACCGACCCCCACCCCACACGCGCTGCCTCGGACAGGGAGGCGCAACCTTTCAGCGCCAATCCTCCCGCCCATGCGCCTGAGCTGCCCCTACCCGCTGCCGCGCGGCCTGCACAAAGCCCAACGGGCCCGGTCGTGATCCTGCAGAGGCCCGTGGCCAACCCCTCTCCACCGAGGCCCACTGAAGACCCACCTGCATCAAATGATGAGGCCACGAACACCCAAAGCCCAGGCGGTCACACGCCGAGCCGTTTCGCATCGCCGCCAATCACAACTGCGACGATCCCGAGGGCGCACCATGCCCCAGTCCTGGACGCTTGGGGAGTTTCTGGCCACCGCTACGAAACATCTTAACGCCGCCTTGCCAGCTCCGGGGAAGAAGCCGTGCCGGCCACTCAACTTCGCCCTTCGCCGAGGACGATATGCAACCGCGGCCTGCCAGCCATGCGCACCCCCCACGGCAGAGCGACGTGCACACGTTCAAATCCTACGCACTCTCAGGATCATTGGAACTGACAAGATCACTGCTGCGGAGATGAAGGCCTATGACAGCATGTTCGCGGCACCCCTACCCCTGACGGTCCTCAAGGCCATCGCCGCACTGGTTGATCACGAGATCCCAGCCTGCATGGCAACGGCCGCGACCGCTGCGGCACACATCGATGCTGCATGCGAGAGCTAGTCCAGTCTAGATATGCCTACCCGTCGATTCCGTTCCCATGGATCACGGCCTAAAGATAGCAATCTGGAACGTGCGCGGCCTTAACTTGCGCGCTCGCCGCCATGCCATCCGGTCTCTGCTGGACACTACCGGGGCCTCCATTGTATGCTTGCAAGAAACAAAAATGGAGTTGATCTACTCGTCCATTGTCCTCGATGCGCTTGGCTCGGAATTTGATGACTACACGTACCTCCCGGCCGATGGCACGCGGGGCGGCATCCTGCTGGCGTGGAAGAGCAGGGCCGTGACTATCACGGACCCAATGTTCACCACCAATGTGGTAAGGGCAAAGGTAGCCACAGCCACCGGAACGCCATGGTGGCTAATGATGGTGTACGGCCCTCAGGACGATGCCGACAAGGTCGCCTTCCTGCAGGAGCTTCGCGAGATCAGAGCCGCCTGCCCTGAGCCGTGGATGGTTTGCGGCGATTTCAACCTCATCTTCACGACGAGGACAAGAACACGGGCAACGTCAACCGACGCATGATGGGCAAATTTCACCGTCTCACCAACGACCTCGCGCTCAAGGAGATCTACCTCACCGGGCGGCGCTACACGTGGTCGAACGAACAATCACCGCCGACGCTGGTGCACCTCGATCGAGTGCTCTGCACTGCGGACTGGGAAGACACGCACAGCGGACGCCACCTCCATTGCCTCGCGTCCGTGGTGTCGGACCACGCCCCGTTGCTGCTGGACTACTCGCCCACGCCCACCTCGCACAGACGATTCCATTTGGAGGAATACTGACTGCGTTTGGACGGGTTCCACGACGTGGTGACCGCAGCTTGGGGCTCCACATACCACGCCGACCCCTTCCACCGCCTCATGCTTAGGCTCCAGGCAACGGCGACGAGTCTTACAAGCTGGAGCTCCGAGTCTACGGGCAACATCAAGGCCAAGCTAGCGATCTCCCGGGAGCTCATACCGCGCTTCGACAAAGCCGAGGAATCGTGCAACCTCTCGCCCCCGGAAGACTGGCTTCGCAAGTAGCTCAAGATATCTTACCTTGGGCTCGCGTCCATGGAGCGCACAATCGCTCGGCAACGCTCTCGCATTGCTAATCTCAAAGACGGCGACGCCAACACGGGCTTCTTCCATCGGCAGTGCTCGTTCCGTCGGCAGAAGAACCGCATCTTTAGCCTGGCCGCGGACGGCAGGGTGTTCACAGACCACACCGACATGGCGGAGGCGGCCTTCTCTCATTATGAGGCCCTGTTTGGCACAGCGACCGCTCGGGGGCACTCCCTGGACCTGTCACAACTCATTGAGCCGACTGACCTCGCCGACCTTGATGCACCGTTCAGCGCAGAGGAGATTTGGGAGGCTGTCAAGCGCCTCCCCGCGCGCAAGGCGCCGGGTCCAGACGGGTTGTGCATGCTGGACCATCATCAGGCAGGACTTCTTCGATGTGTTCCAGCAACTCTATGAGTTCTACAAGTTGAACCAAGCACTGTTGAAGCTGCTCCCGAAGAACGCCGCCGCCCATGGGCTGCGCGATTACCGGCCGATCTGCCTGATTCACGATTCACCTCGTGGCCAAAATCTTCGCCAATGTGCTTTTGATCCGCCTCGGTGCCAAGCTGGATCATCTAGTCAGCCGCAACCAAAACGCATTCATCTCGAGACGAAGCTTGCACGACAACTACGTCCTCGTCAAGCAGTCGCTCAAGCTGCTGCACCAACTGGGAGCTCCGAGAGTCATGCTCAAGCTCGACCTCACGCGTGCCTTAGATTCCCTGTCATGGCCATTCCTCTTCGAGGTTTTGCGCCAGTATGGATTCGGGAACCGATTCTTCGAATGGACGGCCATCCTCCTGTCTTCTGCCAGCACGCGCATCCTTCTAAACGGCGACCCGGACCTCCCATCTGGCACCGACAAGGGCTCCGGCAGGGCAACTCCATGTCTCTGCAGCTCTTCGTGCTCGTCGTAGACACGCTTGGACGGCTTTTGTGACGTGCCCACAGCTTGGGCATCCTACAGCCTCTGCACCCCCGACGACACATTCCGGCGATCTCGCTATACGCCGACGACGTCATGGTCTTCTGTCACGCCACGGTGTACGATGCTGCTGCGACCAGGGAGATACTCGCCTTGTTCGGCAGGGCCTCCGGCCTACAGGTGAACTTCGCCAAGAGCTCTGCCACCATCCTGCACGGCGACCAGGCGGCCACGAAGATGATCGCGCACCTCGGCTGCCCGATGGTGACACTCCCTACCACCTACCTCGGCATCCCCATGTCTACGCGCCGTCCATCTGCCGCTCAACTACAGCCCATGGTCGATGTTGTCGCCGCGCGCCTACCAACTGGAAGGCCCAGCTGATGACTAAAACCGAGCGCCTGGCGCTGGTCAAATCGGTTCTAAGCGCCATCCCGGTGCACCAGCTGCTTGCGTTCACGCCTCCCAAAAAAACGCTCAAGCAGCTCTAGAAGATTCGGTGCGGTTTCCTTTGGGCTGGGCGAGCTGCTGCCAATGGAGGACACTGCCACGTGAACTGGAATCAAGTTTGACGCCCCATCGAGCTTGGGGGTCTAGGCGTGCGCGACCTCCAGCGCGCCGACCTTGCACTACGGTTACGCTGGTTGTGGTTCTCCAGAACGGACCCGAAGCGAGCGTGGCAAGGGCTCAACCTTCAGTTCCCGCCCACGAAACGGGCGCTGCTCTGGGCATCCACGCCCATGGTCATCAGGAATGCACTGACCGCCCTGCTCTGGGAGGACCGGTGGATCGACGGCCAATCTGTGCGCGAGCTCATGCCCAACCTCTACGGCTGCATCCCCAAGCGACGATGCACGACGAGAACCGTGGCGTATGTGCTCAATGGCAACTCCTAGGCACACGACATCCAAGGCAACCTCGGCCTCCATGAGATTGGTCAGTATCTGCAGCTCTGGCAGATCATGCAGCACACCGAGCTCTCCGCCGCCCTAGACAGGCTGATCTGGAGATGGAGAGCGAGCAGCACCTACTCCGCGCAGTCCTGCTACCTCGCCACCTTCCATGGATCAACGGCCTGCTATTCCTGGAAGCTAATTTGGAAATGCTAGGTGCCGCCGAGAGTCAAATTCCTCCACTGGTTGGCCAACCAAGACCGGTGCTGGACTGCAGAGAGGCTGGCTCGCCATGGACTCCAACATCATCCCCGCTGCCTCCTTTGTGACCAACAGCCAGAAACTGTGTGCCATCTGCTGCAGGAATGCCCCTTCGCCTGCCAGGCATGGCATGAGACACTGGCCTGGCTCTGCATCCTAGCCCCGGCCCCCACTCGTGAACCCTCGCTTATGGACTGGTGGAAACATGCCAAGCATAACACGCTGCCGATCCTAAGCAAGGCCCTAAAATCCGTCGCGTTGCTCATGCCATGGATGGTTTGGAAGCACAGGAACATATGCGTCTTCGACAATGCAACACCATCCTTCAACACGCTATTAGATAGAATTAAGGACGAGACCTGCTCTTGGGCTGCAGCCGGGGCACCCGGCCTCCGACTTGTGTTGCCACAAACCTAGGACGTGCATTAAACTGGATGTAACCCGGGCGTCCTCGGACGATTGTAACTGAACTTCTCCCTTTTCAATGAAAAGAAACGCAAAGGTCTTTTGCGTTTTTTCTCGAGAAAAAAAAGGGGCCAGGGCGCCTCACCTCGCCTTACCGCCTTAAAAACCTTGGTCAAGGATGAGTACTCTATGTAGAGCCTTTATCTGTTGAATTAAACAAGTGATCCCGTCAACAGATTAATGATTCACCACTAGAACTTAACCGTGCTAGGCATGCGCTTAAGCATGCCTAGGCATGCTCTTAGGCAAGATAGGTGCCCTAGGCAGAGGCAAAACCAGGAATTTACGCCTGTCGCTCTTTTGAACCTTGCTTTCCACCCTACCGGCACACAACGCCTCTCCTTTCCCTAACCCACAACAATTCCAGGGAGACAAGGGTACCACCGGCCTCAGGCTCGAATCAGGCCATCTCTAATTAGTACAACCTGCGATTCGTGATTCCAAGTCGTCACAAAATACAAGATGTCATGCATTATTTGGCCTTTTTATATAAAGAAGAGTTTTCAGAAAAATATTAAACTGTAAAGTTGAGTCTACCACTGCTAACTTATCTCCTGGACTTGAGCTAATCAGGGTAGATATTTCATTTGCACTGGTTTCCGCAAATTTACAAACAATTCTTGGCTGTTATAGCCAAATGTAGAATACTAGAATTATGATTGAAAAGTAAAACACCAGGCATCAGATGCTATATATACTACTCCCTCCGATCCATAATAAGTGTCGTGGTTTTAGTTCAAATTTGAACGAAAACCACGACACTTATTATGGATCGGAGGGAGTACTGTTCAATATCTATTCAGAGTTTCAGACTTAAAATAAACCAGTGTAAGATATTACACAACCCAATAAAAAACTCTGCTTCCATGAGATTCATAGAACAATCTAAATAATGTCCTTAGCTGGATGATAGTTTTATGTGCCTTCTCTTTCTATGTAGAGCGATTGCTTCTTCTCCTCTTTTTTTAGTTGGCAACAGTGCAACACATGAGTACATCACAATGATGAATATAAAATCAGCTTGTCCAACCTCATTTTTTCTGTTATAGGTTTGATAATTCATATATAGTGATCTGAAAAGGCATGCAGAGAAGTAAATCCACATACCCTCTGTATTGCAGGATCAAATGACATAAAAAGCCGACGTGAACGCTCAGGCCATGTCTTTATGAACATCCTATAGCAACATCTTGCAGTTGCACGAACCTATATTTGCAGTATGGCATTGCATACAAGAAATAACACAAATTCAGACAAGTTTCAGGTTTCAATGCATAAAAATATTGAGGTAATGTTATCAAGCCGGGAAACATAGATGTTAGTCCTACCTCGCTCATTGCATCTGCCACACAGCATTTTATTAGATCTTCATATAAATCAGCTGAGCGTTGTATTTCTGGAGCATCGGCCCAATATTCCAATATTAGAAGTGCATACTCACAACACCTGCCGTAGGAGAAAATGTATAAGTAGTTATAATCTTTAAGACCCCGCGTCTGTTGAGACAATGAAAAGCAAAAGCACCTGGCACGGAGGATTGCACTGCGGTCATTTTTTGCTGTGTCAGCTATAAGTGGAACAATACGTGAAACCTTGCAGTTCCGCAGGATCTGCAAGATATTGCATGTCAGAAAAGTAATGAAAGGAAGTATTGCTCAGTACAAGTGAAGGCAGGAACCTCACAGTTTTTACACAGTTGTCTGAAGATTCGGCAATCACGAGCACAGTTATGACAACAAGCTTAAAAAGTGCCTGATAATTTCATTAATATGTTAGCCCTATTAGTACCAGAAAAGAGTTGCATAACACTGAAACAGCTTCAGGAATTACCGGAATAAATATTTCAGCGCATGCTTCAAAGTCGCTGAGGAGTTCCTTCGATAGTACGTTAAGTAGATGACATGCCTGCAAAACAAACCTAGTCAGCAGTTCTTCATCACCAAGAAGGCAAGAAGTTTGCCCTGTGACTGCAGATTTAACCAGAAAATGTTCCAACAGAATTCCATAACACCTGCACCTTACGAAATGAAACAACTTCAGGCTGAACTGATGTTTAGCTGTAACCCAAAATTGGTGTAAACTGGAACTACTATACAGACCCTAATGGCGTACTGAAACTCTCAAAGGTAAAAGGCTCCATCTAGTGACTAGATAACTTGACTTGTACGCACATGCATGCAACTCCCCCTCCCAATGTCAACAACTAAACGGGCATGAAATTCCAATGCAGCAGTCTGTGCATAACCTTAATAATAAGCTTTTAGTTTTAGGCAAAGGAACCTTAATAATAAGGTAGAACAGACTTCCCTTATTGTGCGAGGGCATCAAGGTAATGATTATAGTCCCTGTGTAGTAGATGAGTCTAAACCTCTATGGAACCATGTTAAAATCTAGGGAGAAAACTGGTTATCTTGGTGAGTCTGTCTTGTGCTCTATGAAACTTACCCTTACTTGTGTTGTAGACTTATAGTAGCTCTGATTGACTACGAAAATTCGAAAGTTTAGTTCTAATTGTGTCATAGTGATTTTGCTTTACCCTCAATATGACCAAAGGACTATGAGTTGGTCAAGACTAGTCAATGAGTTAGTACTTGCCTTCCAACCAAAAACCTTGATTAGTCACGCGGCCAGTTCATGAATCGGTGCCCTGGCGACTCGGCTCGACTCGTAATCCCTGATATAACCTATCATTATTAACTATCTATATTTTATGAGTATATTGCATTACAGGTCTACAAAAGATGGGTGCAAGTGGGTAAAAGGACTGGACAAACGCTCATTTACAGCCAGTGAGGTGCAAAATCCACCCTGCTATGCAATTTGGTGCAACTGTAGCATGACTCAGCCACACTCTGCAATGATTTGCTCTTTTTCTCTTTCTTCTCTTATCTATTTGATGAAACACTTGCCTCCCCTCGATTCACCTGAGCTCATCCAGTCACCCTTCCACATGCCTTAACAGTTTGGATCGACAGACCCACTTCAGTATATACCTTGACCTACCACAGTGGTTGCAACCAGTCACTAAAAGACCGTGGGGCTGCAGAAGCAGCACCATGGTGGAGCAGTGGAGCGGGGCCATCAGTGTCCCTCTCCACAGAGATGTCACCCACTCTTGAGGTGTCAGCGAGGTTAAACCTGAGTCTTCTCCAACGTTTACGAGTTGTCGAGTCATCCGAGGTTGAGACTCATAGACTAATCATGACTAGTCTAGACTAGTGTGAGACTAGTCGACATGGTACTGTAGCATTGAACTTACAGGACAAGGGAGAAATTACGTGCAGAAGGCGGATTCAGGTGTAGATGAACCAGCCCAGGAACCAGCAGAGGGACAAACACCATAGGGGTGGATCTGGACAGCAGAACCAGCGGAGAGGGAGAGCGCCAGAGCAGTGGGGCGGATCCAGCAGAAGAGCAGAAGCAACCGACGGAGGGCGTCGCGATTCTCCTTGCCACCGCCGGGGGCGGCAGATCAGTGGGTGCTGGCAGCGCCTCATCCCAGCTAAGGCAGCTCTCTCTGGATCAAAACTGAAACCTAGCCATGAAATTTTCCCTCCCAGAGGCTTGCGGGCTGGGTGGCTCACTTATCCCTTCCAATTTTGAGTCACTCGCCTCTAAAAGAAATATTAAAAATTAAGTCGCTCGACTCAAACTGCACGACTAGTCTCTCAGCTGCTCGATTCAGCGAATTAGTCTACACGAGGTTTGCAGTCGACACTGGAGTTGTGACTTGACTAGTCTACCAACTAGTCTCGACTAGTCTTTCGACTCGTAATCATTGATCTTCTCTACCTGATTTGTACTGTTCTTGTACCCAGTTGCACCCACCTCTCAAGTTCTTAGACATGTGATGCAATTTACGCCAAATTGTTTTTCTGGAGTGGATTTTGCGCTTGTGTGAGTAAGCACTCACACTATATCACTGATCCAATGTGCCTTGAGATATGTTCATGGTCTCTCACCCCCAATTTACTCACATGGGGTGAGATAACTTGCATAGATCTCAAGGCATATCGTATGGTCAGAGATAGTATGACCACACACACATGCACACTGATTGTTTGGGGAAGATGGGGGTTACTGTTGCAATTTGCAACAATAATATCAGCATTCAGATATTGAGTTGTCAATAAAGATCAAGGCAAGAAAGAATACCTGCTTTACAATGCTAGACCGTCGATCGGCTAGCTGAGAGGACAATGGATGAACCAGCTGCTTCAAGAGCATGAAAAATGATGGATAATCAATTGCGCCTGGCACAAAAAGTTTCAAGTAAAATAGGCAAAATCGTGTTAGCAAAAGAGTACTAGGTAATAGGATATATCTAACATTACACTTGTCAATACTATGAACCAAATATAGCTAAATATAATGTTAATAAATGTGAAACAGTTTTGCTTTACTGTCCGATCTATTAATTTCCATGGCTTAGCATGCTCCACTCAAGTGACTTCTATACAGCTTACATGATTAACAGTTCGCTCCCTCCCTCCCTCCCTCTTTCCAATTAGTGATAAGCACCATGCCCACTAATGCCATATTGATATGTTGAAGACTCAAAGAGTACTTGTATAAGTTAGAGCATCTCCAGCCGCGCCCCCAACAAGCCCCTTTTTCGGCGCCGACGCCCAAAAAACGGTCCAGTCGCGCCCCCAGGAGCCCATTTTTCGCCGGTTAGGCCCGAAACTGGCGCCGGCGGACCCAGGTTGAACCCGGCACGCTGGGGGCCGCCCGGGGGCGCCGGGGCAATCGTTTTTGGCGTGAAAGAACGGCGGGCCCGCCGAGTCAGCGACCCCCGAGCCTCGTCGTCCTGCAGGGAATCAATGCCAAGGTTGCCGCCGGTCAGCCTTCCATTGATTCCTCACGGGCGGCGCGGTGCGGCGACGCTTCTCCCGCCACGCTGCACACACGTTGCCGCCTCGCCGCTATAAAGCCGCCTCCTCGCCAGTGGAATCACCCCGCCCGCAGCCCTCCTTCTCTCGCCGCCGACGCCTTCTCTCCCCGTCTCTCCCCGTCTAGCCACCGCGTGCACGCACACCCTGATGGGTGAATGGTTCCCCGGCGACGCGGCGGCAGCCAATGGCTTCGGCCGCCGCTCTCTCCACGAGTGGGAAGCTCACCTCCTCCACGAGGCGAATTACCCGGCGCCCCCCGACATGCGCGCGCCGGGGCAGTGGAGGCTCAACGCTGGGGGCGTGCCAGTCCCGCCTGTGCCCGACGTCGAGCACCCCGCATACTTCCATGCCGAGATCGAGCGTGTGCGGGCCTCCCTGACGGAGGAGGACCACGCCCTCCCGGAGTACGACCCCGGCAACCACGAGGCGTGGGCGGCGTACTTCGAACGCCGGCAGGTGGAGCGGCTCGCCTCCGTCAACAACGCGCCGGTGGTCAGGGGGCGCAACAACAGCGACGGACGCCACCTGTGGTGGGGCGCCCCCGGCCGCACGCTCCACGCCGTCCTCGAGGGCGGCAACGATCCGCCGCTACAATACCCGGCGACCCCGGCCCCCCGGAGTGTCGGCGCGTGGCTGCCGCGGCGATGCTGGGTGGGTCTTCCTCCTCCCAATCCTCCTCCCACTCCTCCGGGTCGCCGGCACTCGTCAGCGTCAAGCCCGAGCCCGTGGAAACACCGCTCGGCCGGCGCACCCGCAGCGCCGCTCTCGTTATCAACGAGGGCGGCCGCGCCCGACGAGATTGCCGCGCCGCCGTGGCGCGACGAGGGCGGCGGCGGCGTGCTTGAGGACAGCGACGACGACGCAACGCCGGCGGCCAAACCAGTCCGCCAGTAGGCGACTATGCCGCGTTCAGCGAGTTCTTCGGCCTGTAGGCGCGGCCTTTTTGTTTTTTTTAGTTAAATTTATGTTTTCTATGTAAAAAACTGTGGAACACCTAAATCTATGTCGTGTTTGCCGAATCTATGTCCTGTTTTGCCGAATCTTGACCAAATATCTTTTTCAAAATGTTTAAGAAAGGGCGTCTGGGGGCGACCCTGGGGGCGGCGGCTGGGAACCCGATCGCCCCCACGGCGAAAATATCGCCGGTTCGCCCCCAAGCGGCGCTTTTTCTAGCCCCTGGGGGGACGAACGGCTGGAGATGCTCTTATAAAGTTGCAACAGTTCTGCTATGACACAAGTGGATGCTACCCGAGAGTGTCTCTCTTGGAGTGTCTCTCTTGGACAATCTGGTTTCCAGCATCCAGAACTGGCTAAGTTGGCTGGATCCTGCATATCTTTTGAAGGATATGGATGGTCTATTTTTTTCCTAGGGTTTATAGGAAAAAAGATTAACTTCCTCTGGATTTCCCCCTCAGTTCAGCTTTGACATATAACGAGAACTTCAAAAACGGCACAGGTACATTTTCTGAAGTAATTTAATGACAAAACAAAAACTTAGATATGAAAATAGGACATGGGAGACAAAGATCAACCTCCATATACCAAGGCTTCGATCCTTTGCATTGCAGCAATACGTATAGACCAGTCCTTTTCTGGATTAAGGGCAGATGCAATCTTCTCAATCTCTCTAAATAATTCTTTCTCTGAATGAACTCTTATGGGTTCCACCGGTTTTTCGGTAATATCTGTGTCACCTGGAAAATAGCACGAAATCCAACAAGATATCATCAATATGGTGAATGTGTGTTCTGCCACGAACTTTAGAACAGTAACTTAGCATACATCCAGATTGCGATAACAACTTTTGACTGCTGAGCTTTGTTTGCTTAATTTTTTCGGTAACAAAATTTCCTACCAAAATAGTGGAACAGAAAGCCTCTACTTTATCTACCAAGCGAATAAATGATCATGTTGTTTGTAATGGGGGCATCCATATGTAGTGCATACTCTGAAAGGGACAACTGCATTTGAACACACTGATGAATGGACTATCATTTTAGTTGATGCAAGGTCCAGAATGGAGTTGCTGATAATTAACATGCAGATATTTCAAGGCTAATATATAAAAGCATGGTTTCTGAAGGGAACATGTGATGTCCACTTCAACTATGTCACTGGATCCACATGTGGAATTTACCACTGCTGTCTGTCTGAATTTTGAAGTCATGAACCAACTAAATGCATTTTAATACCATTATCCATACATGAACACAAAAGCAGTGCCGTATGTCTAATCAGATCAGCAGTAGTAGATTGGCCATTTCAGTTTGATCTAGTGACTCTTCTAGTTCTAGGCATACATCTTTCCAAAATCCAAATCTTCTGACCATGCAATTAAAGTACACTTAATAATAGCAACAACATCGTTGTTCTTTATATAAACCATATAAAAGGAACAGAATAATAGCATAGACTCTCAGTACAAGGAACACCAAAATAATGGCCCACAGACTGAAATAGGAGACACTAAATATTGGTAACGTCGTGGTAATAATAGGACGTGCTTCAGCAACCATCTACAACTCTGAGAAAGTCCACTTACATGAACATAAAAGATGAAGCAATTACTTGAAATCTGTGTTAACCCTTTTGGCCATATCATAGATACTAATCAAATTAAATGGAATCGTCCAGTATGACAAAGTCGAACTTGCCTCCAAATAATGTGCTTTCCCTGGATGTGTTTTTTTTCCTTGGACTGCCTCTTTTAGGATGAGCACTAACAGATCTTTCCATGGCCCTATATTGCGTTCTAGCACCATCAGATGGGGGAGCCTTTGGTTCTACTTTATCCAATCTTGAATTTATTTCCTTTAGCTGAAACACCAAATGAGGCAAAGGAATGATAATCACGATGTTATGTCAACACAGCCATCGTTAAATTTGGATAACCATGGAGGATGCAACAATCACGACAAAATAAACGGATAACAATGGAGAGATCACCATGCTTAAGTAGTAAAGGACCACATGCATTAGTTCATTACCATATAAGAAGGCAGATTATGGCGCAGCAGCTCTTCATGGAACTGAGATCCCATATTTTTGTACATCTCCTGTAGTGAATAGGTAGAATGCAAATATTACGGGTGAGGTATTTCAGTAAAATATATGTGCAGACCATCATGGGATGTCAGGCAGATCAGAAGGAAAAATTGAGTGTTTGCATTTGAATATAGGTAAATTGCATGACCACAGAAGTTAGTGTTGCTTTGTTTTCAACAGAAATATGATTAGTAGTTGGTACCAAACCTAAAATAACTTTGGTATGTCGTCAGTAGCCCATAGTATGTAATGGTGCCTTCTTGCCTAAAGCCCTAAACTAGTTCAACAAAGTATATGGGTAAAATGCAGAATAGGGGAAATGCAAGAGACTGAGTAAGAGAAACGGAATGCAACCAGAAGAGAACATCCAAAAAAATAATTTGCGTTTCTTAAGTCAATTAGCTTGGTACAAGAAGCAAGTCACCGAACTGTACAATCCAGTTAGAATCATACGGGGGATGGGACTGTAACAATAATGTAGACATGAGAGAAAACAAAAAAAGAATGAAAAGTTTTAACCAATAGCCAAAGATGGAGCGCGGTTTGAAGAAAAATTGCATAAGAAACTGAAAAGCATCAAAATTGGCTTGTGATGGCCACCTGAATACAGGAGATTGCAGCCTCTCTAACACTTTGATTCAAATCATTCAACAATTGCAGGACCTGTGAAGTTGAAACAAGATTAGCAGTTAGCATTGCCAGTTACGCAAGAAACTAAAGGGAAAACAAGAAATTCCGTATCCAATAAGGAGAAAAACATCCTGACATACAGGTGAAAGAAACACTCGCTGTAGAAGGAGCTCTGTAGAAGCAAAAAGCCCAACTGCCGTTGCAAGGGTGCGCACAAACTCTTCTCGCACCCTCCAGCTCTTGTGAGTCCAAGCATAACTTCCAGCTCTTTCAACAATGATTGTTGGAGAAGAAACCTGACATTGGAGAGACAGAATCAATTCACTATACCCCATGAGAAAACCATGGGGTAAAAATAGTTCCACATCTAGATAGATGATCATTTATGTGACAACTGACAAATTAGTGATTTCGGTGCAATTCAAAAAGACAGATTTCCATATAAACAGGAGTATGCAGCATAGGAATAATAATGATATATCGAAGCTCACAGCACCAAGAAGTTTTTGTTCAAAGCACAAATGGGAATTTTACTGCTGTAATGATGGGAAACATCATGTTTCAACTTTAAAGTACCCAAAAGAACTACAGTTTTGCAAAGTGCTGGATCAACCCATAGCTAGTGTTCAGAATTATAAGAGTGAATACACAATTTCATCCCTGAATTATCACATGCACTGACACACCTCATTTTCGTGCCTAACTATCAGAGTGACCAAATCGGTCCCTTAACTACCGATTGTGGTTCATTCTCGTCCTCTTGCCAATGTGGCAGTACACATGGGGCACTGACTAGGCAGGAAAAGGCCAAGAACATGTTGTGCATGCGATAACCCAAAATACCCTTGTCGTGGACCTTTGAGCTAAAACTTGAGAAAAGGACTGCATTATAACACTTTTCCTTGTGTTATAGCTCTACCATGGTTCCTGGACCTTCTCGCATAGAAATGTGTCACTTATTGAGCTAAGATTCAGCAACAAAAGCCTCTTTCCTTGGGCATTTCGGGATTTGCAGCCTCCCTCAGTCCCTCACGCTGAGTCGGCATCCACATGTATTGTCACATGAACAAGACTCCGGTCCCCAACTTCTCGCTTCCGAGTCGCTCCCGCGGGCGACTCCGGGAGCCAACCCTAGCGCCACCTCTTCTCGACCCCCGCCCTGGCCTCCCTCCGCTCGCCGCCGCTGGTGGCGTCGCCGGCCAAAGGTCGAGTGGCGTAGGCGGCGGCGGGGCGTCTTTCTCCCGCGTGTTGGAGGTGTACGTCGCGGGGCGCGACCTTCCGTATCGACGGCATGGGTCATCGGGCCCTCCCCGGGCCCTGCCCCCTCCCCTCGGCGGCCTGGCGGTGCTGATCCCCCTCCCTGCGGCGGCTCGTGGGGTTCCGGGGTGTAGGGGACTCGCTGGCGGCGGATCTGGTTCCCCTAGCCCAGATCCGGGTGGTGGCGGCGGTGGGCGTGGGTGGCGGCGGCGACCTGGCTAAGGCGACAGCGGGGCGGCTAGCGGCCAGGCCGCTCCTTTCGGGGTGGCGGGGTGCTGGGCATCTATGGTCGGGGGGCGGGCTGCAACTTCGGTGGCGCTCCGCAGCTGCTGCAGGGCAGCGGGGCTGCCCCTCGGGGTCCTGGCGTGGATGTGGGCTGTCACGGCGTGGTGGTGGCTCATGGTAGTGGACTGGTTCATGTCACGGCGTCGGCTGGACTTCTCCGGCGTCGGCCCGTCGGTGAACGGCCTGTGTCGGCCTTCAATTCCTCTCCTCGTCGTCCGGGCACTACCTTCGTCGAAGGGCTGGCCCTCTCCCAGCTGCGGTACATTACTCGTCTAGCACCCGATGCTGCAGGACCGAGCTCATCTCGCGCCCGGCAGCAGGACCGAGCTCGTCTTGCGCCCGGCAGCAGAAGCGAGCTCGTCTCGCACCCGGTGCAACAGGACGGGTCGATGGAGGCCAATTTTGGCCGACCTTTTGGGTCTCGGCGCTTGGGGCCGCCCAGGGGTGCGAAAGGCGGGACCTTTCCACTCGTTTCTTTGGTTGGGGTAGCGGCGGGTCTCAGGTGAGGTGGTGTCAAGGTCTTGGATGCCGGGGCGGCGGCCCTGGTGGTGGTAGCACCGTGCTCATGCGCAGAGCCCGTGGCTTGGTGCTGCCTGGTGACCATGGCCACGTGGGCGGCATGGTAGCAGGGGTGTGGCGTTCGGTGGCAGTGAGTGTTGGCCGGGGTGAAAACCTGTTCTATCTTCGTACGGACCGGCGGCGGCGAAGCTCGTTCCCTTCTTGTAGGCGTCGTCACGGCCCTCATTGCCCGTCATGTTGCTCCAGGGGAAACTCTGACCCTCGGGTCGGGCGGTGGCGGCGCTCCGGTGTCGTTCCCTTTCTGAAGGCGCCGCCTTGGAGCCCACGGTTCGTCGTATGCGGCTTCATTTCTTCGCGGTGGCGTGTTCACGGTTGAGGACCCCGGTTGCTCTTGTAGTGCTTGGGGTGGTGTTGCTACGCTCAGCGTCTATGTATCCTGCCTTGGGGGTGTGCGTGTGTTGTGGTGGCATGCATTTGTACCGGGTTGTTGATGATCGTTGCTTTATATATAAAGCGGGGCGAAAGCCTTTTTCGGTATGTACTGTCACATAGGCAAGACTACGAAAACGAGCCACGTCACATAGTTCAGGGACCAATTTGGTCACTTCCGTAGTTTAAGGACGAAAGTGAGCTGTGGGCAACAGCTGATGCTCAAAATGTGTATTTAAATCCAAATATAAAATCATGTAAGTGCAATCTGCAACCTCACATGTATAACCGCCAAAAGAAGCAGCCACATACACAAGAAAAAGGGAATTGGTAGTTTAATTTGCTACATCTGCTTGGCTAAAGTCCATATTAGCACCGGAAACACAGACCGTGAAGCACCTAAAGGACAAAAAATTGCAGATATTTTTTCCACTGAAAGCAAAATACACTAACAGCTCAGGTCTAGATACAGATACTATACTCCAAACTTCCATCTCTATCCAGTGGTGTAAAGTAAGCATTAATTGAATAAAGAGAGCCATCGGCAAGTCCAAACTGGTGCCTTCATTTAGTCAAAATATTCCAGCACTCAGCCTCAGGTAAGGTAAAGTGTGTTTATTTAACTAGAAAAGAGCAATTATAATCTAATTCACTTGGTAATCATTAGAACTCCACTGAAATGTTGTTTTTGAGACAGGAGCAGAGACGCCTGGTCCCTGTAGTAGTAGAAACCTAATGGTGATGTGTTGCAAGGATAGGAAAGCAGACGGCAGCATGGGGGCAGACCAACATTGTAGTAATCCGGAAGGCAGCTCGCCTTATGAATGTAAAGTCCGCTTCATCCTAACTAAAATTTGGTAGTATTCCATTGGAGTCTAGAAACATAACCCTATGTCATAACACCCACATTGATATGCTGGAACATGAGATCTTCTGCTCGAACTATATTCCATTGCAACTAGTACCCAGGAAGCATGGAATAGAACCCACATTCCCCCGGAACCCAACTCGGAGGAGCACAGACCATATCGATTGCAAAAGGCAACAATGGAGAGGCTGTGGGCTGACCTCCATGAGCGTGACGAGGAGCTGGCGGGAGGCGTCACGGACGGGCTGCTTGCCGTCGCCGAGGCGCTCGACGGCGGCGGGCACGAGGGCATTGAGGTGGATCTTGAAGTGGTCGCCGGCGAGCACGGCGGCGGCGGAGAGCGCGTGCAGGCCGCCCTGCGCGACCCGGAAGTTGGCGTCCCTGGTGAGATCCATGCAGGTGTCGACGAGCTCCGTGACCTCGGCCGCGGTGAGGCCGCGCCGCGCCGCGGCCTCCAGGGCCTCGTGCAGCCGCTCCACCCCGGCCAGGCGCTCCTTGGTGTCCTTGGAGCGCGCCGCCTCCAGCGCCGCCTCCATTTCCGCCAGCGCCGACGCTTGCCTCCTCCTCCGCCGACGACCGGAAGCGGTTGGGTTTGGGGTTCCCGGCGAGTTCGGGGAATGGCAGGGAGGGCGAGCCGACGGTGGGGAGGGGAGTTGGTCGGATCTGGGAAAGGGAGGGGAGGCAGGAGGGAAAAGAGTGTGCGAGTGCGCCGAGGCAGAGAGTAGCTCTGCTTGGGTAGTTTCGTTTGCAAATAGGTCCCTGGTGATGTGTGGTACTTCGTCACCGCCCTCGCAGGGGTGTATCAGTATCACGAGTTTTTGTACCACGTATATTCTGCATTTTGAGGACCAAGCGGTACCACCGCTAGTACGCTTGTACTCGTGGAGCACAGTATGCATTGTTTTGGGAAGAGGGAGAGGGGATAAAGATGGTCCGCGCAACGGAGGGAGAGGAGAGGGAAGGAAGATTAGTTGAGTTGTCATGATGGTAGGTGCAAGTGCACATTATGATTGACATTATGGTTTATGATGATTGGGGGTCCTCTGCCTCTCCTGGTGTACGTAACAAAAGTGCAGTGAAGGGATAAATGATACCCCTGCTACGAGCGTGTACGCCCCGATTCGGTCCAGTCCTTTCCACTTGCAGCCATACGAACGGGGCGTGATAAAGTGGCACTGATACGCCACCTAATTATACCTTGACAGTTTGTCTGATAGGACGAATGCCATGCTTTGGATCAGAGTGGTGTGGCTGCGTCAGGTTAGCGGCAGCTTTTCCGTTCTACTCTATATACTACAGTCGCCGTTTGGAAATACATGGTGGTGATCGATGCGTACCGCCTAACAGTAATGGACCGATCTTCTTCTGTTCGCCCGCTGGTGGCTGGTGCCGTGCGGATAGACATCGCGCTCAATCAAGCATTTCGCGTGCTGTTCCACTGTCCTCTCCTGGCCTAACACAACTAGTACTACTGCGTGGAGAAGATTACCAAGGGAACCAGTTAGTATAAACTCCTCTTTTTTGAATCAATGAGCTTTATTAATCAAAGATCAGTATTACAATCTTGCTGTAGAATGTCAGCAAGGAAAGAAGGGGTGTGATTAAGCCATAAACATCTACACCTAGACTCGCTCGCTCTTTTAGCACAAAGATGTGCCGCAGCATTAGCATCCCCCAATAAAGTTCAAGGTAAAAGTAGAGAAACCAGCACTCATATTCATGATGTCATGCAGAATACTTCCTATCCCTGCTCTCTCGTAGTTGCTGGACTGCCACAACTTCATAATGTGTTGGGCATATGTCTAAATGTGTACATGCTGGATAGCTCTTTCTAGAGCCAACCGAACCGCATCTCTCACGGCCAAGGCTTCCATGCGCTCCGCATTTACTGCTCTTTCATAACATAGAGCCTGAGCTCGGATCAGCTGCCCTGTATTGTCTCTCCATATCAGTTATGTAGCTCCTAATTTACTCTCTTCTGTATAGGAAGCATCCACATTGATTCTCATTTCAACTAGTACATCTGATGCTCGCCAGCTAGCTTTTGTTTTGTTTTTGGTGTCTTCATTCTGCCTTCTTTGCCCATCAAAAGTAAATCATTTGCCGTGTCAATTGTCCTGCGAACCGAATCCATCACCGACCGCCCCTGGTTGCCATGCCGCCGAGCATTACACTCAGTCCATGTCGCCCAGCAGCCACATAAAATGACACACGCATCTTCCTCTTTAATTATCTGCCCCTGGATCATGTCACTCGCCCATGTTTTCGGATGAAGTTGTGCCAATTTCACGCCCGTTCTAGTTTTCACCTCTTGCCAAAAGATCCGGCCCCAGGAATAAACTTCTGGTGTGTTTGGTTGAAGAACCTAACTGTAATGGAATGGAATGGTTCCATTTCAGCAAAAAAGTAGAATGGAATGGTCTCATTCCTGTGTTTGGTTCGAAATCATGGAATGAAAAACATAATAACAAAAATTCAAAATTTCGGCAACATTTCATTTGTACTTAAAAAGACAACATAAGACTTTACATTGACAAGCATGATACATATATGACATCACATATAACACAATTTTCGACAACAATATCATAATATAGCAAGTTCATTTTCCGTGTGAATATACAAATATACACCACAATACTTCTCAGCGGCAATCAGGATCTTCGTCGGCGTTTTCTTTTCTGTGGTCATGACGCCAAAGGTAAAGAAAAACACTGATTCGGTATTGGCTAACTCTGAGCTGATTTGATCTCAACAAATGTATGCTGCCTTCTTTGGGATAATTTGTGCATTTGGCTTCAGTGTGGCATCCTGCCTTGGAGCAGCAGCAGCAGCACGCTTGACCAATGTATGAGGTAGATTGTAGAGGTTGCAGCAACAAAATCTGAAGGCGTAGAGAGGAATAAACACTATCAAAATTATGGCTACCAATGACTTGTACTAGGGATTTAACACATCAACATATATTGCAAAGATAAACTGTACAACATGTATTTCAGTAGAAATTAGGAGAAGATTCCCTTCGTTTGAACAGTATAAAGAAACAAAATCAATCAAAAGGCAACCATGAGTCCATCTCTCCATCTCTCTCGGCTGGGCAATCTCCATGACTGCAAAGTGTAACAGCGGTTGCACTAGTTTGAACAGCACAGAGCACATACAAGGGGTAAGGAAGAGAGATCGCACCTTGAGGAGAGGAGCCTCTGCCGCCGCTGTTAGCTCGCCGGAATCACGCCTACACCGCCGCCCCGCTGCAACCCCTCTGCAAAACTACCGCCACGCAGCTCCAGATCGAGAGAAAGGACGACCTCCTTCCCTCATGTGCTGCAGATCGAGAGGGGAGGAGTCAGCCGCGGCGAGGGAAAGAATCGGGGGAGGGCGGGGCGGGGCGGCGCAGATCGAGGAAGAGAGAGAGACGAAGGGGAGGCGGCGCAGCGAGGAGAGGCGATAGGGCTGGGCGTGCGAGAAGAGAGCCGGTTCCGCGTCGTCCGCTCGTTTTGGAGGTATCACCCGGTTCCGCATCTAGGCCGAATATTCGGTTCCTGGGAACTGGGAACGAGGGGGTGACCGTTTCCATCTCCCTACTGAACACGAGAACTATGCTCGGAAATGGGTCGGACATGTGGCCGTTCCAGCAACCAAACACACTCTGCATGTGTCAGGACCCCTAAAATGAGCATGTATTTATCCACATACACATACGTGAACAATCATACGAAAGCCGGCCATCCAACCATATATGCATGCCCCTTGCCGATCTTGACGAGCTCGCCGATCGAGACAGTGACAGTGCCGCACGACCACTTTCGTGGTGGCAAGTGACCGGTCACGGGCCTAGGCCTGCGCAAGTTCGGGGTCCTCGCGGACTCAGGTTGGCACCTCATCGGACTTGACGAACGCGAGCGGCGCACCACATTCCGTCGTTCCCTCCGCACTGCCTCCTTGGTCGCCCACTCCTCAGCCAACACGATGGCCCGGGACAATGCGGAGCCGCCGTCAGGGTAACTACATTGTTATTTTTTATGGCAATAACACAGTATAAGCTTTTTCCCCTTTCTGTCACTAGGATAGATTAATTGAAACACTAAATCTAGCTAACATACACAACTCATCATCAATGTAGACATGACCAATGAGAGACTAATAGATTAGATAGCATATATGTTGATAAACCATACATCAAAGAACTTAAAAATCCAAAAGAAATCACATATAAATCTAATCTTAAAGTGAAAATTCATCACACCACAATAAACACACCGAGAATTACATTAGATGGATCATAGTCATGTAAGGCAGCTTATGTGATATTTTTAGAGCCATAATCCAAGGAGGACTACTCACACATGGACATGGTGGAAGCGAGATTGATGAAGATAGCTCCGATAATAATTTCACCTATGGTAGAGTACCGGAAAAAGAACTGCAAGTTAGATTGTCGCAAGAGGTGGAGGGGCACTTTGTGGGGCCCATGTTTCTGTTGGGAAACGTAGTAGAAAACAAAAAAATCACCCTACGAACACCCAGGAACAATATGAAGATGCATATCGGGTTTGGATCAACGATCGTTACGGAGTTCAGAGTGCAGCAAAAGTAGACGGGTCAGTGTAGATCATACTTGGAGTCCCTCGAACGTCGATGACGATCCCGCGAACTGCCCTCGAACGATCCCTCAAACGGAAGATCGAAAGCACGGCCTCTCTACTTGGTTGCAACCGTACGGTCTTCATGATCTGGCAACGATCCGTCGTACTGAGCTAATCATCGTCGAAGAATTAGAGGGAGGAGATTAGAACCACACGGGGCTTCTAATTATGAGGATTAGAGGTGGATAGGGCTATCTCTAATTAGTCAACTAGGACCAACTAAAACTAGCACTAGATCAACTAGAGGAGGCTCCAAAACTTCTGTCACAAAAAGGTGGAAATCCTCTAGTATATATAGGTTGGAGGGGAGAGGGAGGGTTGCTACCAAGGAGGAAGGCACCGGCCTAAGGGGCACCCCAATTCGGCCTTCCTCAAGACGGAAAGGGGGTGCCTCCCCTATTGGGCCTTGGTGGCCCAATTCCTTCTCCACCACTTGGCCTTACTAGGCCAATTGATATTAAATTAAATATATATTTGTTCTAAACGTTTTAAGAGCATTAATGAAACAATTCACAGATATATTCTCATTACTCTTGTTCCACTAACACTCAGCATATCGTGGCTACCATAAGCTTGTGACCCCATAGATTCGGTAAATCATAGACATGAACGAAACCCCTTCGTCAAATGATCGATAACGGAATCGTGGACATCCATATCGGTTCCTATGATTACACAAATGATATTCGAGTGAACCTTTGGTTATCATGTGATGTTCCCTTTGCTTCGCGATACTTCACAAAACGCAAGATGCATCGGTATCCTCCTGAGTCATCACCATGCATGCTCACTATACCGAAATCCTTGTTACTAGTTTTGTTCTTCTTTCTCATTATTGTGTTCAGCCATCCCGTGATGTGATAACCGACAAGTATAGGGGATCGCAACAGTTCTCGAGGGTAGAGTATTCAACCCAAATTTATAGATTCGACACAAGGGGAGCCAAAGAATATTTAAAGGTATTAGCAGCTGAGTTGTCAATTCAACCACACCTGGAGATTAATTATCTGCAAGAAAGTGATCAATAGCAAAGTAGTTTGATAGCTTTGATAGTAGTGACAAAGAAGAACGGTAATAAAGAATAGCGATAGCGATAATTCAGAGCAAGTGTGACAAAGGATGATAGCAGTAGTAACTTAGCGTAAACAATATAAGATAAATTCATAGGCATTGGATCGGTGACTTGTTGGATGATATTCATCATGTGACGCTTATAACCTAGGGCGATACTGGCACTAGCTCCAGCTTCATCGATATAATGTAGGCATGTATTCCGTAAATAGTCATACGTGCTTTATTAAAAGAATTTGCATGACATCTTTTGTCCTACCCTCCCGTGGCAGCGGGGTCCATATTGGAAACTAAGGGATATTAAGGCCTCCTTTTAATAGAGAACCGGAACAAAGCATTAACACATAGTGAATACATGAACTCCTCAAACTACGGTCATTACCGAGAGTGGACCCGGTTGTTGTCACTCCGGGGTTGTCGGATCATAACCGTAGTAGGTGACGATAACTTGCAAGATCGGATCTAAAACATGGATATAATGATGAATTCATAAACGGTTCGGATCTGAGTTCATGGCACCCGGGCCCAAAGTGACAAGCATTAAGCATAGTAAATTCATAGCAACATCAATCTAAGAACATAGTGGATAATTGAAAGGATCGATATAGTTGACTAGAGGGGGGTGAATAGGCAACTAACAATTTTTAGCTTTTCTTTACCAATTTAAACTTTGCATCAAAGTAGGTTGTCTAGATATGCAACTAGGTGAGCAACCTATATGATGCAACAACAACAAGCACACAAGCAAGCTAGGGATATAACACAAATAAGCTTGCATAAGTAAAGGCACGAGATAACCAAGAGTGGAGCCGGTGGATACGAGGATGTGTTACCGAAGTTCCTTCCTTTTGAGGGGAAGTATGTCTCCGTTGGAGCGGTGTGGAGGCACAATGCTCCCCAAGAAGCCACTAGGGCCACCGTATTCTCCTCACACCCTCACACAATGTGAGATGCCGTGATTCCACTATTGGTGCCCTTGGAGCCGGCGACCGAACCTTTACAAACAAGGTTGGGGCAATCTCCACAACTTAATTGGAGGCTCCCAACGACACCACGAAGCTTCACCACAATGGACTATGGCTCCGCGGTGACCTCAACCGTCTAGGGTGCTCAAACACCCAAGAGTAACAAGATCCGCAATGGATTAGTGTGGGGGGTCAAATTTCTCTTGGTGGAAGTGTAGATCGTGGCCTTCTCAACCAATCCCGAGCAAATCAACAAGTTTGATTGGCTAGGGAGAGAGATCGGGCGAAAATGGAGCTTGGAGCAACAATGGAGCTTAGGGTTGAAAGAGGTGGTCAACTCAGGGAAGAAGACACCCCTTATATAGTGGAGAGACAAATCCAACCGTTATCCACCAACCCATTCTGCGCAGCATGGTACTACCGCGCCTAGGCTGCGGTACTACCACGTGGCCTTGCGGTACTACCGCTTGAGCGGCACAGACCTGGCCAGCCCAACCGCACTGAAGCGGAGAGCGGTAGAACCGCACGAGCGGTACTACCGCATCACCTTGCGGTACTACCGCAAGGCAGGGAAGGTCCAGAGAACGGGGAGGCACGGACATAAAAAATTACATCTGTAGCAACTTCCGCTGAGTTGGAGTCGATGCAAAAATCCGACACGGTAGTACAGCAGAGGAGCGGTACTACAGCGTGGCGATCGAGCCAAAGAGGCGTGTGGTACTACAGCGCATGTATGCGCAGGTATTACCATGGAGGGCGCGGATGTAAAGAATTACATCCGCCTTACTACTCACAAGCAAAGAAGACTTGAGCTGGGGGCCACGGTACTACAGACTCCGAGGAGCGGTACTACCGTGGGCTCTCTGATACTACCAGCGCCGAGGTCCCAGATTACCGCAAGTGCCTGTGGTACTATTGCTCCAGGGAGCAGTACTACCGCAAGCCCAAATTCAGCAACCAAGACAGAATGCATATAGGATAAGACGGAGGATGCTCCAAAGTGCCAACGGAAAGGCGGTGCAAAGGAGTAGATGTGTACGTGATGATTCCACCCAAACCTTTCCAAAGCGGACCCCCTCTTAATAGTATGACTTCCCTACGACTCAAGTCCACCGAAAAGAAACGTAGAAAAACGCCATCTTCAATAGTCTTTGAGGGGCACTAAACCATCTTGTGCCTAGTGACGAAACGTCTGAAATACTAAAGGCACACAATTAGTCCGCAAAAGCATTGTCATCAATCACCAAAACAACTTAGGGATAACCTTATGCCCTTACAATCTCCCCCTTTTTGGTGGATTGATGACAATACGGGATTTGCACAAAAGGAAAGACATAAACATAAGCAAACCCCACATCTTTAAAATAGGTGCTTTGGACTGCACGGCATACATACTAGGATCAACACTCCCCCTATATTTTATAGACAATGCATAACTTGGAACAATAAGGCTACCACTAAGCAAGATAGTAAGTAAGAGCATAATAGATAGCACAAGATATCATAAGCTCAATAGGATGCGATAGAGTGCATATGTCTTACACCATATGATAGATAAGTCTCACAAGAGCAAACCAAACCAAAGCAAACGAGGTTCAAACGTGAAAGCAAACAAACCAAACACGACACACGACTCGCAAATCCCTACACTCTCTCCCCCTTTGGCATCGAGACGCCAAAAAGGCAGAGAGGACACCTACAACACAAGTGGTGACTCAAGCGGAGTAGTCACTCGCACGCTCTTTGTCTGAGTCGGCGGCGGGGATAAGCTCCTCCTCAGAATCAATCCACTTGTAGCCTTGTTTTGCCATCCACTCGGCCTCGGGGGTGATGTGCTCCTCGGAGCCGCCGGAGACTTCCTCTCCAAAGACCTTCATAATCTTCTTGTCGCGGCGGCGACTCTCCTTGGAGGAAACATGAGTCCTGTATTGTCCCTTTGCCTGCATGCAAAACAGAGTCTTCATCTTGTCCTTCAGCTTCTTAGCCCACGAGGGCTCAGTGGAGGAAGAGGCATGTCCAGTAGGGCGGTCCTCATCTGCAGTCTCCTCCTCACTTTCCTCCCCATCCACAGCCATCTTAGCAACCGCTGCCTCAGCACGAGTGGTAGTGTTAGCCCACCGGGGCTTGATGCGAAGTCTGACGGGTCATGACAAATCCAGTTAGGGGCCAAAAACTCATCCTGAGGGAAGCGTTGCTCCCAAGTCTTCGAGATCAGCAGAAACAGGTAAGGTCCATAGATAGGAACCTTACGGTTGAACACCGCAAAGCGAAGCTCGCACCACATGATGTGGGAAACATCCAAGGGTTGTGTCTGAGAGATCCGTGCCTCCTCACAGAGAAGCAACATGTCCACAAGATAAGCATGCACCTTGTCCTTGTCCCCAATGCGTGGGAAGAGAGAGTTGCGGAAGATCCGGTGCATGATGTCAAGGAAAGAGTTCAGAACCCATGCCTTCTTACCACTTGGAAGGAGCTTCTCAACATAGTATGGCATAAGCTTGTTCTTGTTGGCAGACTCAGAATTGGCATGAGGGCGGACACCAACGGGCGTGTTGAGCCCCTCATCAGGAACATTGAGCAACGCCATGAATTCATGCCAAGTAGCAGTCAGCTGACGACCATTGGTCATCCAGGTCATCCTCCGATCCTCCTTAGTGTGAAAGTGAACTGAAGCAAAGAACTGGGCCACAAGCTCGGGATCATAGTCCAGGTGAAAAGAGATCACATCCTCAATGGCAACCTGCTCCACAAGATCCAAGGCCTCACCAAAGTAGGCACGGTGCTTCTCCTCCCTCATGTGAGGCATATCAATTCAGTGCACGTCCACATAGATGTTCTGCTTGCCCTTGATCACATCTAGATAGATGAGGTTCTGCTGATTGGTCCAGAACAGATCATTGCCTCTGATCTTGGCACGAGGATTCACATAAGGGTTGATCCTCCTTTGAGCGAGACTCTGCCTGTGGAATCTCATCCATGCCCATGGTGGGCTCCTTCTGCTTGGTGGCGGTGGTCTTGGTCCTGCGTTGGGGGGCATTGGAGCCCTCTGGAGCTTCGTCTTGATTGCACAGATGCTTGGAGCTAGTGTCACGACTAGGATTGGAACGGCGAGCAGGAGCACCGGAGCTACCACCTAAGACACCAAACACAAAACACACACGAAAAGCGAGAAGAATCAATGGAAAGACCTCAGCAAAGCAAGGGAAACATGTAAAAATAATACGTGGTAATTGCCAAGAAGAAGATTGGACAACAACGGCAGTACTGCCAGTTTGCACGGTACTAAAATTTTAGTACCGCTCCTAGTCGCGGTAGTACCGCGTGACGGCACGGTAGTACCGGGGCTTGGAGCGGTAGTAAGACTTTAGTACCACGGCTCGTGCGGTGGTACCGCACCGGAGGGGCGGTAGTACCATACCAGCGGTAGTACCGCACGGTGTCAGATCTGAACCAATTGAATCTGAAAACAACCGCGAAAACGAGGCGGTACTACGGTTGATCAAATCTACCATGGGACAACATACCAAGTACAATTTCTACGCAACACTACTCTCCTACATCCTATTCTTGCATAGATTTGGCCTAAAATCTCAAGAACACATGCATCTCCCCAAAAACCTAGAGGCAAAAGAACGAACAAGAGAGAGAGGGATTTGGGGAGAAACCTTGTTCCATGGCAAGAGGAAGTGGTTGGGAACGATCCCACCGATCGGAATCCGAGGAGAGCGGCCGGAGGCGGAGATCCAGCGAGGGTCTCCGGCGCCGTTCTTGAGCAGGAGAGAGAGAGGCGGCGGGGAGAGAGACAAACGAATGGGTATGGGGGAGTTGGAACTCCCCCTGCCCGGGTCTTAACCCCCATGCGCACTGGTTAGCACGGTAGTACCGCGCCTCATCGCGGTAGTACTGCTCGGGCGGAAGTGCCTCACCGAAGCGGTAGTACCGCTCCCCCAGGCGGCAGTAAAAAATTACTGCCGAGTTGGGTGCGGTAGTACCGTGCGCTCCACATGCGGTAGTACCGTGGCAGGCCGCGGTAGTACCGTGAGCTCAAGAAGATGCACGTTTCAAACACAAGAGAAATGGTCTTCGCAAGGAAACTTCAAGCAAACGAGACACCACAAGAACACGCTCAGCACGAAGAAAGAAAGGCAAGAGAAAACAAAGACCAACCACAAAACACAACCTCTCCACGGAGAGGGCGGTGGACGGATCCACCTATGTTTGAGTCAATTGGTATGGCACCGCAAAGAATTATCCTTGGGCCCATGACCAAAACTCGTCTTTGAAGCACAGGTACCATAAAAAATGGCTAATGTGAAAGAGTTGATCAATTTATGCATAATGAGGGGAGGGAGAGTTCATTGAGAGAACAACACTCCCCCTATGTCCATGCCTACATCTAAACTAGACAACAAGTTGAGTGTGGTGGGTTGTGCAAGGGTTCAAGTCACATTGCTCGAATCAATGATATTTAGCTCATGCCTTAACTCGCGAAATCTTGCTTCATCCAAGGGCTTTATGAAAATATCTGCAAGGTTGTCATGGGTGTTGACATAGTTGAGCTCGATCTCCCCTCGCCCAATATGATCCCGGATGAAGTGATACCGAATCTCAATATGCTTCGTCTTGAAATGTTGCACCGGGTTGAGAGAAATCTTGATGGCACTTTCATTGTCACACCAAAGAGGCACTTTGTCACAAATGACACCGTAATCCTTTAAAATTTGCCTCATCCATAAGAGTTGTGCACAACAACTACCGCCATGACATACTCCGCTTGTTGACGAGAGAGACACACAACTTTGCTTCTTGGAAGACCAACTCACCAAAGAGCAACCAAGAAATTGGCACCCTCCGGAAGTGGACTTCCTATCCACTTTGTCTCCCGCCCAATCGGAGTCCGAATATCCTACAAGCTTGAAGTTTGCTCCCCTTGGGTACCATAAGCCAAAGTTTGGGGTATGAGCCAAATATCGAAAGATTCGCTTGACCGCCACAAAGTGGCTTTCCTTAGGTGCGGCTTGAAATCATGCACAAATTCCCACACTCAACATGATATCCGGTCTAGATGCACAAAGGTAAAGCAAGGAGCCAATCATGGAGCGATATACCTTTTGATCCACCGCTTTACCATTGGGATCAATGTCAAGTTGGCACTTGGTGGGCATTGGAGTGGAAGCCGGATTGACATCACTTAGCTTGAATCTCTTGAGCATGTATTTAGTGTATTTGGCTTGGTTGATGAAGGTTCCTTCTCTTCTTTGCTTCACTTCGAATCCGAGAAAGAACTTCAACTCTCCCATAGAAGACATCTTGAACTTTGAGGTCATGAGAGCGGCAAATTCCTCATTGAAAGCTTTGTTAGGGGAACCAAAGATAATATCATCAACATATAGTTGGCACACAAACAACTCCCCTTTGACCTTCTTAGTAAAAAGAGTGGGGTCGATTAACCCAACTTCAAATCCACGGTCTTGTAACAACTCGGTAAGGTGGTTGTAGCGACCTGACCCAAAATCGGTCAAATCTCTGTGTCTGTACCATCCCAAGATCATGCTGGTACTCACAAAGACATCGATAAAGTAATCAAAGTTCAATCACACCTGAATATTATTACACGCTTTCTCATATAGAGTCTTTATTACAAGGGAATAAATTCGCTCAAGGCCAACTCATGAGAAATAAACTACTAATGCTTGAAGCGTCGAAGATAAAGCGAGTCCATCCGACTCAAAGGGCAATCGCCAAGCGCGAGCGTAGCCTCACTCCGATCGGAATATACCTGCGCAACATAAGACGTTGCAGCCATGTAGGTCAGCTTTTGGAATAAGCTGGCAAGTCATGAAGAATAACAATAATAAACTTACTATTACTATATGCATTTTGGCTGTGGAGCTCTAAGTTTCAACATTTTGCGAAAAGCAAATTTTATCCTACTACAGTGGACTTGCTTGCAAATTACTACAATTGTTGGTAGTTATTGAGATGGTTCCGCCAACCAATATCTCATTTCCCAAATTATTAAGTCATAAAACCCCTCAAAATTAATTTATTAGTTTTAGTGTTGAGATATCCGAATACTTCCAAGTTCCAGAGGCTCAAATGTCCGTAACCAGGGACACGGCTAATCGATTAGATCTTTAACTCTGCAGAGGGTTGCGCACTTTCCCCGCAAGAATCATTCCCTCCTTTAAAGTCTTCGCACTTCATGGTGTTTGAAGACGGACGAATGAAACAGGGTCTTCCAAAGAGTTCTTCTGCTACTGCCGTACCCATCCAATCCTACCGTTCTTCTACATCTCGTAGTACCGTCCCAGCCAGTCACTACTAGGGTCAACCCAGCCAGAGCCCATAATGGCTTGCGGCCGCATGTAAGCTTCCGGTCATGGGGCATCCATCCTTCTCTTCGTGGCTGGGTGAAGCTTTCCGCAAGATGTCATGGCACTTCTCCATGCATCCCGCCAACCACTGGGTTCTCCAGGGTGCCCACAACCGCCCTCCACCCAAAGAGTGAATTTCCAAGTCCATCTTGATCATTGTAGTTCATGGGGTTGTCATCATCATTGACTCTCACATCTTGCTTATGAATTTCACTCAACCCAAAACCCGTCTACGAGCATAGCAAAGTAAACTACTTCGTCCCGGGGGTCATGGTAACAAGGGGATTGGTTCATCCTACCACATGATACTACTCAAGTTTAATAACTTCAAAATTTCAACTACTGCATGCATGGTGGGGTGGTGACAATTCTAATGCACTAAAACATAGGTATAGAAAATAACATGATCAAAACTTCCCTTGCTGATGATCCTCGTAAGCTAAAGATTCGTAGTAGCAAGCTTCGCACTCCGGAAACTCTACCGAGACAAACAAATCACAATAAGCATATAGCAATAGGATCACATAACACAATGGCATAACAAAGTAACATAACACACCAAAACAACCAAATCAAAATCCAAGGGAAAACTCAAAGAAACCAATTCAAAGTCTTTCCTACTTCAAACAATAACTAAAATAGTTTTATATAATAAAATTTTCTAACATAACCTAATCATGGTTTTAGGTTAACTTAATAGAAAAGAATTCACTAAGCAACTAGGAGCAAAAAGAAATAATTAAAAAGCTATTATAAAACTCCTATGAGGCCTAATCCAATTTCTATTAGGAAAAATAAAATAAAACTTTTATTAATTATAAATAAAAGTTCATCCATTAAAGTGACAGAAACTATCCTAGAATAATCAATCTCATGTTAAAAATAAATTTATTTACTAATTAAATTAATAGGAAAACAGTAGCTAGTTAATTAATTGGGATTAATAAGATTCTGCTTAAAACTATTTATTTATTAATCCTAAAATACCCAAATTAATTTTTATGGTTTGGCAATGTTAAAATAAAGTTGGGACAAAAGAATCATATAAAAATAATTTTTCTAACTCAAGTTGTAGCAGATTTACTATTCTGACTAAAACTAAAATAAAGCAATTTTAATTATTTTTAACATAGCTAAATATATATTCTACAGAAACTACATAAAATTTTCAAACCAAGAAAAAAGAATCACCTAAAAATAATAAACAGGATAAAAGATATGAATTTTTCAAAACAGAAACTATTCTGTTAAAACAGAAAAACAAAAATAAAAGAAAAAGGCCTAATGGGCCTAAAGCGTACCGGGCGTAATTTAGTCTAAAAGGGCCCTAGGGTTAAACTAAACGGGCCGGCTAAAACAAATAAACCTAATTAATTAATAAATCCGACGAACCGCCGGACCGGCAAGTGATTTTATTTAAAAGATACCCTTCGGGGTGATCTAACTGGGCGTTAGCGGCGACGGACGGGGAGGAGGGTTCGGTGACTTACATCATGTTAAATCGACGGCGGCGGGCGGCGAGAGTGCGGCGAGGGTTCCGGTCGTCGGGGAGGTCGACGGAGTGGCGGGAGGATGCGGGGGAGCTCGGGGAAGGGTTTGGTGGAGTCGGGGTTGGTCGGGGAGGTCTAGGGCGGCGACGGCGGCGACAATGGCGGCGGCGAGAGCTTGGCCCGTGAGCTAGAACGAGAGGAGAGGGGTTCATGCGAGGGCTAGGTGGGGAATGGGGTGCGAAGCGTCGGCTTTTATAGCCGGGGCTCGCCTGCTTGGGCGATCGCGATGATCGGGATCCCGGATCCTTCGATCCGCGATCCATGGCAGCGGCAAATGTATGCGTGGCGAGGGAAGAAGATGGGGCGGGCCCATGTCAGAGAGAGAGAGAGAGTGCGAGCGGCGGCGGCCGGCGTAAAGGAATTCGGGCGGGAGGCTCGGTTTGCCACTGGCTAGCCATTGGCAGTGGGCATTGGTCGGGCACTGGTGGGGGGTTCACACTGGTCTGGGTTGGGGCTGGTCGCGCCAGAGGGTTTTTTTTTTTTTTGAAATTTATTTTTTAAAATAAAACCAAACAGAGTATAACTTTTAAAATATAAATATTTTATATAGGGTATATATATACCAAAATGATCGGGGAATATTCCTTTCATTTGAACATTTTTCCAAAGGCAAAATCCAAACTTTATAAAAATCCATTTTTTTTCAAATTCAAATAAAATTCAGTTTTGAATCCAAATCTTTTGGCAATGTTTTCCTCTGATATTTTTGGAGTGTCATGTTTACTCCTCTCATACTTTTGATCAAGTATTTATCAGGCTTAGTTTTTGAAATGTTTCCCACTTGCCAAAGTTTGAATTCAAATTCAAAACTCAAATTTCTCTGAAACTCCAAATGGCATTCAAATTCAAACAGGATGCATAGGATGCTTAACTATAATTGTAAAACATTCCAAATAGGAAATTTGGGATGTTACAGTGGTCATACCATGCACGTGGGGCTTGTTTAAGGCCATAGAGTGCCTTATTGAGTTGATACACATGATTGGGAAAGTAGGGATCCTCGAACCCGAGGGGTTGCTTGACATATACCAACTCATTAATAGGACCATTAAGAAAATCACTTTTCACATCCATTTGTTGCAACTTAAAGTTGTGATGAGAAGCATAAGCAATCAACAAACGAATGGATTCAAGGCGAGCAACGGGAGCAAGGTTTCACCATAGTCGATACCCTCGACTTGGGAGTAACCTTGAGCCATCAATCTTGCCTTGTTGCGAACGATGGTCCCATGAGCATCTTGCTTGTTCTTGAATATTCACTTGGTTCCAATAACATTGTGGTTCCCCGTTGGCCTTGGCACCAATCTCCACACCTTGTTGTACTCAAAGTTGTTGAGTTCTTCATGCATGGCATTAAGCCAATCCGGATCTTCGAGCGCCTCATATACCTTTTGGGGTTCAACACAAGAGACAAACACGTGATGTTCACAATAGTTTGCCAATTGTCTACGAGTGCTTACCCCCTTTTGGATGCTTCCAAGCACATTCTTCATGAGATGGCCCTTGGTGGAGAGCTTGGAAGCAATCTTGGCAGCACGACGCTCCAATTCCTCCTCGAGGGAGAGTCGAGGAGCGGTCACCTGATCATCTTGAGCACTGTCTTGAGCTTGTTCTTGATCTTGAACTTGCTCGGAGGAGAGAACTTGATCTTGGTCATTACTTGGTGTTTCAACACCGTCTTGAGCTTAATCTTGCCCTTGGTCTTGCTCATGAGGTTGAGGGCCTTCACTTTGTTCTTTGGAAGCGTGTGGGCCTTGGGTTGGTGATGGCTCCACTTGAGTGGAGCATTGTCCTTCTCCTTCGGCCACAAGGGGTTCCTCAATGGGTAGGATAAAACCAAATCCCATTCTTCTTATGGCTTGGGGAGGAATTTCATCACCTACATCACAAGTGCCACTTTGCTCAACTTGGGAGCCGTTATTCTCATCAAACTCCACGTTACACATCTCCTCAGTAAGACCCGTGGACTTATTGAGGACACGGTAAGCATGAGAGTTTGTAGCATAACCAACAAATATGCCCTCATAAGCTCTAGCCTCAAATTTAGACAAACGAACACCTTTCTTGAGAATGAAACACTTGCACCCGAATACCCGAAAGTACTTGAGGTTAGGCTTGTTATCGGTGAGTATCTCATATAGAGTCTTGTTCAAGCCTTTGCGGAGATAGAGCCGATTTGATGCATGACACGCGGTGTTGATGGCTTCGGCCCAAAAGTTGTATGGAGACTTGAACTCCGCCATCATGGTCCTTGCCGCATCCATCAACGTCCGGTTCTTCCTCTCCGCTACACCATTTTGTTGAGGGGTGTAAGGTGCGGAGTATTGATGCTTGATCCCCTCATCACTAAGAAACTCATCCAAGGTGTAGTTCTTGAACTCGGTGCCGTTGTCACTTCTTATTGTCAAGATCTTTGCATTGTGTTGACGTTGGGCTTCATGTGCAAAGTCAATGACGGTTTGTTGGGTCTCGCTCTTCCTCTTGAAGAAATATACCCAAGTGTATCTTGAATAGTCATCCACAATCACCAAGCAATACTTCCTACCCACAAGACTACCAAAGGATGGAGGCCCAAAGAGATCCAAATGAAGAAGCTCCAAAGGCCTCTTCGAGTAAATGATAGTCGAGGGAGGGTGAACCTTCTCATGTAGCTTTCCTTCGATACAAGCACTGCAAGCACGATCTTTAGCAAAACTAACATTCGTTAGTCCACAGACATGGTCCCCCTTGAGAAGACTTTGCAAAGATCTCATATTGACATGGGCTAAACGGCGATGCCAAAGCCATCCCACATCAACTTTAGCCATTAGGCATGTCGCGGTCTTAGTGGGTCGCTCCGAAAAGTTAATCACATAGAGACCATTCTCGACATGCCCAACAAAGGCTACTTTAAGAGTCTTGCTCCACAAGAGGGCCACGATATCAATATCAAAGAAAGCGGCAAAACCCATGAGTGCAAGTTGACAAACGGAAAGTAAATTGTATGCAAGGGACTCAACAAGCATGACCTTCTCGATCGTAAGATCATGAGAAATGACAACCTTGCCAAGTCCCAATACCTTGGAGGACGAGGCATCACCCCACTCGACATTGGTGGGCATAGATGGAATCTTGTGAACATCCACCACCAAGTCCTTGCTCCCGGTAATATGATTAGTTGCTCCACTAACGAGCAACCATGATCCCCCACCGGAAGCAAACACCTACAAGAAATCAATGCTTGGTTTTAGGTACCCATTTTGTAATGGGTCCTTTGATGTTAGTAACAAGGGTCTTAGGAACCCAAATAGACCACTCAATGTACTCATAAGGAGAACCAACAAATTTGGCATAAACATGACCATCACTTGCACGGCACAACACATAAGAAGGGTTAAAGTCGTCGGCTTTGTTGGAAGGGGTGGCATTGCCTTTCTTGACACCACCACCCTTCACATTGTTCTTCTTCTCCTTGGAGGCACCCTCTCCCTCCTTCACAAAGGTTTGCTTAAGAGGGGGAGGTCGTTTGGTCTTGTCATTCTTCTTCTTGTTCTTGGGCATGGGTGCGAACCCAATCCCTTCCTTGGCCACAACTTCCTTTTGATTGCACAAAAGGTCGTTGAGGTTCTTCTCACCTTGAATGCACGACACAAGGACTTTCTCAAGTTGCTCCTTCAACTTAGCATTCTCCTCAACAAGATGCACATGCTCACAATAAGGGTTAGTAGCATTTGCATTATCAATTAACACCATATGAGGAAAGGTGGCTTTCTCCTTGGTTAGCTTCACTTGGAGTTGATCATGAGACTCCTTGAGGCTAGCATGAACACCTTTCAAGACCTTGTGAGCCTTGTCAAGTATATCAAACTCCTCCTTGAGTCTAGCAAGATCAACCCCAAGTTTGGCCTTCTCGGAATTTAGCACACGAGATAGAACAAGAGCATGATCAAGATCTTTCTTTTATTTAGCATGATCATCGTTGTGTGACTCCTCAAGAGCCAAACGAAGACCACGCTCTTCTTCAAGAGCATTGGAAAGATCCGAAATCTCATCGGCATAGTCACGACTATGCCCCTCCATCTTAGAGATGGTATCTTCGTGAGCCTCGATCATGTCATTGGCTTCACCAAGTTGTTCCAAGAGAGCAACGAAGTGCTTCTTGGGTTTACCTTTGAGTTTGTTCATAAAAGACTCAAACTCATTCCCTTCCACACTAGAACCCTCATGTTCATCAATGCAATCCGTCAAAGAGGGATTATTAATGATGGTAGTTTTGATGTTGGGGGTTACCTTGTTGGTGGCTTTAGCCATGAGGCACTTGGCGGTGATGTTCTCATTAGGTGCGTCGAAGAGAGAAGCCCGTGGAGTTGTTGCAATGGCAACGGAGGCCATGGCAACCGACTCACCATCTTCATCATCATCATAATCCTCATTGTACTCTTCTTGTACCACCAACGCTTTGGGAGGAGTCTTCTTGGTGAAGTTGCTCTTGTTAGAGAAAGACTTGGCCTTGTCCTTTCAGATGAGCTTGCCACCATTGTCTTCTCTTTTCTCATAAGGGCATTCCGCAACAAAATGGCTCACGTTGCCACAATTATAGCAAGTCCTCACACGTTACTTGACCTTCATGCCACTTGAGTTGCTCTTGTTGAAGTTGGGCCTTGAGTTCGTCTTGCTCCAAAATTTCCTTGAAGCAAGAGCCATGTGTTCATGATAACCATACTTTGTATCTTCGGGGTTGCCTTCCTCTTCTTCCTCTTCTTCTTCAACACAAACCTTGGCCTTCAATGCAAGGTTGGGCTTGTTTTCCCTTTGAGAGCGTAGCACCGCATTGTCGGTGGTCTTGTCCAAGATGCTCATAGCCACAAACTCATCCAATACTTCGCTTGAGGACAAAGTGTGGAAGTCCGGCCTTTGACGAATGATGGAGGACGTGGCCTTGTGGTAAGGCATCATTGCCTTGAGGAATTTGCGCTTGATCCAATTGTCATCTGTGTCCTTGCTTCCATGGTCTCGGAGTGAAACTGCGAGTTTGGTTACTCTCCGATAAAGCTCACGAGGTTCTTCATCCTCTTTCATTGCAAACTCATCGGCTTCATCTTGCACCACTTCATAGTTGGATCGTTGAATGCTTGCGCTTCCCCAGTAGAGGGAAACAACTTGGTGCCAAGCATCTTTGGCCATGACGTAGGGCTGGAGGTGAGGAAGATCTTCGGGTGGAATTGCATCTTGGATGATGAAGAGAGCATTCTCATTGAATTGATTATCCGCGGCTTCTCTAGGAGTGAAGTTGCTTCGGTCATGCGGATAGAACCCTTCTTCAATGATTCTCCAAAGATTAGTATTCACATGATTTAAATGACGCTTAAAGCGATAAACCTAAGAATCAAAGTCCTCATTTTTTTCACAATATTAGGGGGAGGACCGGCATGACTCAAATGAGTAGAAGGAATCGGTCCACCATAAACAAGTGGAGGTTCCACATGGTCAAAGATGCCGGTGCCATTCTTACCATTAGAAGAAGGAGCTTTTTCACTAGTAGCTTCCCCCTTGTCGGAGTTAGCATCCGTCACCTTGTTAGTGGGATCACCCACTTTCAACGTTGCGGTGGAAAGTTTAAGCCCTTCAATGAATTTATTAAACATGCTTTCAACCTCGGTCGTCATGGAGGTTTTGAATGTGTCCAAAGCTACATTGAATTCCTCACAAGAGACCGCGGTTCCCCCATCACCCATAGACGAGACCGGATTCGCACCGGAGTGCTCCTCCACACCGTCTACGACGTTAACCATACTCTTCGGACGACAAAGTCCTTAATAAAGAGACGGGGCTCTGATACCAATTGAAAGGATCGATATAGTTGACTAGAGGGGGGTGAATAGGCAACTAACAATTTTCAGCTTTTCTTTACCAATTTAAACTTTGCATCAAAGTAGGTTGTCTAGATATGCAACTAGGTGAGCAACCTATGTGATGCAACAACAACAAGCACACAAGCAAGCTAGGATATAACACAAATAATCTTGCACAAGTAAAGGCACGAGATAGCCAAGAGTGGAGCCGGTGGAGACGAGGATGTGTTACCGAAGTTCCTTCCTTTTGAGGGGAAGTACATCTCCTTTGGAGCGGTGTGGAGGCACAATGCTCCCCAAGAAGCCACTAGGGCCACCGTATTCTCCTCACGCCCTCACACAATGCGAGATGTCGTGATTCCACTATTGGTGCCCTTGGAGGCGGCGACCGAAACTTTACAAACAAGGTTGGGGCAATCTCCACAACTTAATTGGAGGCTCCCAATGACACCACGAAGCTTCACCACAATGGACTATGGATCCGCGGTGACCTCAACCGTCTAGGGTGCTCAAACATCCAAGAGTAACAAGATCCGCAAGGGATTAGTAGGGGAATCAAATTTCTCTTGGTGGAAGTGTAGATCGTGGCCTTCTCAACCAATCTTGAGCAAATCAACAAGTTTGATTGGCTAGGGAAAGAGATCGGGCGAAAATGGAGCTTGGAACAACAATGGAGCATAGGGTTGAAAGAGGTGGTCAACTCGGGGAAGAAGACACCCCTTATATAGTGGAGAGACAAATCCAACCGTTATCCACCAATCCATTCTGCGCAGCACGGTACTACCGCAGGCCCAAGAGGTACTACCGCGGGGCCTCGCGGTACTACCTCCTAAGCGGCACAGACCTGGCCAGCCCAATCGCACTAAAGCGGAGAGCGGTAGAACCGCACGAGCGGTACTACCGCATCACCTTGCGGTACTACCGCAAGGCAGGGAAGGTCCAGAGAACGGGGAGGCACGGGCATAAAAAATTACATCCGTAGCAACTTCCGCTGAGTTGGAGTCGATGCAAAAATCCGACACGGTAGTACAACAGGAGGAGCGGTACTACCCCGTGGCGGCTGAGCTAGGACAGGGACTACCACGGAGGGCGCGGATGTAAAAAATTACATCCGCCCCTACTACCGCTGCGCAGCAGCACTTGGCCTGGGGGCCACGGTACTACAGCTCGTGAGGAGCGGTACTACCATGGGCTCCTGCGGTACTACCGCACCGAGGTCCGGTACTATCGCAAGTGCCTGCGGTACTACCGCTCCAGGGAGTAGTACTACCGCAAGCCCAAATTCACCAACCAAGAAAGAATGCATATAGGATAAGACGGAGGATGCTCCAAAGTGCCAACGGAAAGGCGGTGCAAAGGAGTAGATGTGTACGTGATGATTCCACCCAAACATTTCCAAAGCGGACCCCCTATTAATAGTACGGCTTTCCTATGACTCAAGTCCACCGAAAAGAAACGTAGAAAAACACCGTCTTCAATAGTCTTCGAGGGGCACTAAACCATCTTGTGCCTAGTGACGAAACGTCTGAAATACTAAAGGCACACGATTAGTCCGCAACAGCATTGTCATCAATCACCAAAATAACTTAGGGATAAATATGCCCTTACAATACTAGGGATCAGGCCCTAACAAAACTAACTCGATTACATGATGAATCTCATCCAACTCCTCACCGACCAGCGAGCCTACGAAGGAATTACTCACTCTCGGTGGGGAGCATCATGGAATTGGCGATGGAGATTTGTTGGTGATGATGAAGAACGAAGATCCCCCTCTCCGGAGCCCCAAATGGATTCCAGATCTGCCCTCTCGAGGAAGAACAGGGCTTGGCAGCGGCTCCGTCTCGTGGATCGTGATAATTCTTTATCCCTGATTTTTCTGGAATAATGTGGTTTTATAGTATCAGGGGGGTCGTTAGCGAGGCCACCAGGTGCGTACAACCCACCTGGGCCCCTCTCTGGTGGGTCTTGGCTCCAGAAATTCTTATTATTGATATAAAAAACCCTCGCAAAGTTTCGTTCCATTCCGAGAACTTTTATTTCTGCACAAAAACAACACCATGGTAGTTCTGCCGAAAACAGCGTCAGTCCGGGGTTAGTTTCATTCAAATCATGCAACTTAGAGTCCAAAACAAGAGGAAAAGCGTGAGAAAAAGTAGATACGTTGGAGACGTATCAACTCCCCCAAGCTTAAACCTTTGCTTGTCCTCAATAAATTCAGTTGATAAACTGAAAGTGAGAAAGAAAAACTTTTACGAACTCTTTTGCTCTTGTTTGCATAAATAAGCTTAAACAGCACCCAGGTTTTCAGCCAACATTATAACTAACCATATCGACAATAACACTTAAAATTATATTAACTCATATCAATAACATAATCAGCTAGCGAGCGATAATAAGATATCTCAAACAGCAACACGTTGTCAAAACAACCATGATAGAATATGACAATAGTGGTATCTCGCTAGCCCTTTCTGAGACCGCAAAACATAAATGCTGAGCACCTCCAAAGTTCAAGCAACGACTAAACATTGTAATTCATGGTAGAAAAGATCCAGTCATGATGCACCCAACATTAGCTACACACAATGCATAAATCATGACAGTTGTGCTCTACTCAACTTCTGGCGCTTGTTTTTAGAAGGTGATGACATAACATAAAAGTAAACAGAAAGTCCCTTCGCAGAGGGAAGCAGAGATTTGCAGAGGTGCCGGAGCTCAATTTATAAAACAGAGATAAATGATATTTTGAGACATGCACCCTTCTTATTCACTTCACGACCATCTGTTATCAACATCTTCCATGCTAAGCACGCTAGTGTGGTTCCCAAGCGATAAAAGTAAAGTTTTTGACTCCATTGGGAGTTTTTGTTTGATTATGTCAGAGATGAACTCTTTTTCATGTTTGCAGTTTGGGACTGGGCATCCCTAATAGCGCCCATTTTCTCGTGCGATGGCGAGTGAATAAACACTCGACCTGAGAATTACTCGCTTAGCACGAAAGATATCGACCACCTCCTGTCGTTCCATGAACGATCCAGGCACACAAAAAGGATAATTTTTAGAAGTTTTTAGAGGTGGCACATGCAAATTTACTTAGGACGGCAGGGTAATACTGTATATAGGTAGGTATGGTGGACTCATCTGGAATAAATTTGGGTTCAAGGTTTTTGATGTACAAGCAGAATTTCCACTTAGTACAGGCGAAGGCTAGCAATAAGATTGAGAAGCGGCCATCTAGAGAGCAACAACGATCATAACCATGCATTATGCATAAGTAACATTGGACACTAGCATGAGTAGGATATGAACACCGTGAACATAAATATCATAGAGGCTATGTTGGTTTTGATTCAACTACATGCATGAACATGTGGCAAGTCAAGCCACTCGAACATTCAGAGGAGCATACCATATCATCATACTACATCGCAATCATTTTAACGTTATGTTGATATCCAAGATAAATCATTATCAACTCCCAGCTACTTATGCATGGCATGAGAAACTATAATCTCTAATTGTCATTGCAAACATGTTTAATCATAATGGGTTGAATCATGGATACTAGGTTAAACATATTTACACAAACAGAACAAGTCGAGTTCATACCAGTATCTCTCTGCCACAGCTAGTTCCTCAATGTCGTCATTATTGCCTTTCACTTGCACGACCGAATGATATGAAAATAATAATAGTGCAAGAGTGCCGTGGACTAAGCTGGAATCTGCAAAATAATTATACAACAGGAGAAGACAAGGTAAAATGTGCTCTTCATTAGTTCAATAGTTATTCATATGGGAGCCACTCAACATTTTCATCGTGGTCTTCTCCTTGGTAAGACTCGAATAAAAAGAAAAGAAATTCAGAGAAACACACTAAAATATTTTTGGAGTTCTTGATTTTCTTCAACAAGCAAATAAAAAGCAAAAACGAGAAAAACTAATTACACGGGAAAGCTCCCAACAAGCAAAAGAAGAACAAGGAAATCTTTTTGGATTTTCTTTTTAGTGTTACTACTAAACATGTATAGAAGTAAATTGCTACAACTAATTTTTTTGGTTTTCTAAAGTTTTTCAAACACACAAGAAGAAAGCAAGAAAATAAATTTAAGCATGCATGATACAATGAAAAAGTGTGAACACCGACAATTAGAATGATATGTAGACATGAACATAATGTCGGTGAGAAACACGTACTCCCTCAAGCCTAGGATTTTGGCCTAAGTTGGTAATCGATTATTAGCCTGGAGGGTAGTAGGGATCCTGAGGAGCAGGCATCCACTCATCCCACTGCTGAGGTGCCAGTGCAGCCTTTGAAGCAGTGTGAGAGTTCCAGTAGGCGACGATGTCTGCATGCATAATCCTATATCCACCCCTGGCAACAGAATCAAACAAAGCAGGTGCAGGCAAGGGGATAACATCACGAGTTGTAACGCTATAGACCAGGTTATAAGGAATGGCAATATCAGGACGATCATGTGCAATAAAGTGATGGTGATCCATGGTTGCTCGGTCTAGGTAAACCTTGGTCAGAGGGTAATCTTGAGGGCGTATCTCAAGCTCGAAGTGAGCCACCAAACGAGTAGCAAAAATCCCACCATGTATTTTACCCTGGGATTTATTAAGGTGCAGGCGACGAGCCACGATAGCTCCCAAGCTATATGTGTTGTCGCCCTCAAGTGCATGACGTAAAACAGCAAGGTCCGGTGAACTAAGTGCACCCACCTTCTCCCTAGCAAGCAAGCATTTGCTAATAAAAAGTGCAAAATAACGAACGACAGGAAAATGCAAGCCAATGGCAGTTATGGCCGACACTCTTCTCTCATCACCCACTGTCAAAGTGCGACAAAAGGCCTCAAACTCGGCCGACCTAGGCTCAACCAAGCTCCCATCAGACGGGATCATGTATATGTTACAAAATTCAGTAAGTGGTATCTGATGGTTTTCAGCATATAAGTCAAAGCTCACTTCAGGAGGATTATTTCTAGGCAGGAAAGTAAAACTTTGAACAAAGATGTTTATGAGGATTTGGTGTTGGTCACACTCATCTGCGGTGAAGTCCGTGAGGCCGACATTAGCGATGTATTGCATGAACTCCTATGGATTCCAGCCTCTTTCAGGAACGGGGTGTGCGGCCATTCGCATGGCCGTACCTCCGCCAACCTCCGATTGCGGAGATCACTGTCAGAAGACTCCTCAATAACACCCTTGGAGTTCTTCTTTGAGCCAAACTTCCTGAAGATATTCATGTCCGCATACAATTTTTCCTATGCACAAAATCTGAATTTTTAGTTCACAAAATTTTCTCAACAAAACTTCACAAAATTGATAGCAACTACTCATAGGGATACATAGAGGCCATAGCAAGCATTCAAACTACTTAGAACACTAAGAATTGAACATGCAAGCACATCTACAGCACCACCAAGAGTAGCTAATTATTCAAAGTATAAACCACTAAAACAAAAACTAATTGGACAAATGGTGGAGTCACATACCAAGCAACAATCCCCCGAAACAGTTTCGAAAACGAAGCTTCAAGCAAAGAGATCGAAGTCCGCGGGTTTGAGCTCAAGAACACGGGAGAGAGAGCAATGGGGATTTTTTTTCTGGAGGTGAGTGATGATGTGGGACGAAGAGGTAAGTGAGGGGGCCCACGTGGGTACCACAACCCACCAGGGTGTGCCCGGGGGTCCTGGCGCGCCTAGGTGGGTTGTGCCCACCTCGTGCACCTCCCTCTGGTATTATTTGCACCAAAAAATTCATAAATATTCAAAAAAATCATATAAAATTTTCAGGGCATTCTGAGAACTTTTATTTTTGGCTCAATTTTTTTATTGCACGGAAAATACAAAAAAATAACAAACATGGCATTTTATTTTATTTAACTAATAAAAACAAAGAACAAAAATGTAGGGACAAAAGGTAGTGCTTACTAAATTTATCAACTTCGTACCGCTAAAAAATGATTCATTAATAAGGTTGATCAGGTCTTATTAACAACCACTTTCGATTAGCATGAAACAGAAGAACTTTCATAAATCACTAAGTTACCTCAATGGCGATATGCATTTCCCCAACAATAAGCATTTCATATTTCTTTTTGACAGTAGGTAGAGGTACTTTCAATAGTGATTGTCAGAGATTTTTCAATAACATTAATACCATTCACTTGGGATTGTTTCTTTGGAAAGTGCACCGTATGCTCATTACCATTGATATGAAAAGTGATCTTGCTTTTACTGCAATCAATAACAGCCCCTGCAGTACTCAAGAAGAGTCTACCAAGGATAATCAACATGTTGTCGTCCTCGGGCATCTCAAGTATAACAAAGTCAGTCAAAATAGTAACATTAGCAACAACAACGGACACATCCTCACAAATACCGATAGGTATGGCAGTTGATTTATCAGCCATTTGCAAAGATATTTAAGTAGGTGTGAGTTTATTCAAGTCAAGTCTTTTATATAAAGATAAAGGCATAACACTAACACCAGCTCCTAAAACACACAAAGCAGTTTTCACATAGTTCTTTTTGATAGAGCAAGGTATAGTTGGTATACCCGGATCTCCAAGTTTTTTAGGTACTCCATCTTTGAAAGTGTAATTAGCAAGCATAGTGGAGATTTTAGCTTCCGGTATTTTTCTCTTATTTGTGATAATGTCTTTCATATACTTTACATAAGGAGGCATTTTAAGGATATCAATCAAGCGGGTACGCAAAAAGACTGGCCTCGGCATTTCAGCAAAGAGCTCAAATTCTTCATCATCATTCTTTTTAGTTGACTTGGGTGGAAAAGTCATAGGTTTTTGAACCCACAGTTATCTTTCTTTACCGTGTTTCCTAGCCACAGAGTCTCTTTTATCATATCTTTTATTCGTAGGTTGTGGGTTATCAAGATCAGCAGGTGGTTCTATCTCAACATCATTGTCTGGTTCTTTATCATTATTTAGTTGAGTGTCTTCATGAACCCCATCATTATATTTTTCATTATCACTAGGTAAGTGTTCATTACCAGATTGAGTTTCAGCATCAGAGATAGAAGTTTCATTTTCATTATCAGGAGGTTTTTCTATTTCAGGTTCACTAGAAGTGTGCAAATTCCTATCATTTTTCTTCTTCTTCTTCTTCTTCTTCTTTTTAGAATGACTAGGTGCACTAGTGTTAGCTCTTTGTGAATCTTGTATAATTCTTTTTGGGTGTCCCTCAGGATAAAGTGGTTCCTTAGTCATTTTACCTCCTCTAGTTGCAACTCTAACAGCAAAGTCATGCATATTATGATTCATTTCATCAAGCAATTCTCTTTGTGATTTAGCAACTTGTTCTAACTGAGTTTGAACCATAGAAGCATGTTTTCCAACACCTCTAACATCATTTGATATTCTAAATAACAAGTCACTCAAGCGAGCTATCATATCAGAATTATATTTCAATTGTTTCATAACATTTGCATTGAAGTGGTCTTGTTTTCTAATGTAGTTTTCAAACTCATAAAGGCATTGACTAGGATGCATATTGTGAGGATTATCATTTTCATTGGACTTCATAAGAGAATTTACCTCTACCACCTTAGGCAGTGGTGGTGTATTAAGCCCATGTATTTCTTCAATAGGAGGTAAACTTTCAACATCCTCAGCTTTAATACCTTTTTCCTTCATAGATTTCTTTGCCTCTTGCATATCTTCAGGACTGAGATATAATATACCCCTCTTCTTCAGAGCGGGTTAGTCGGTGGTTCAGGAAGAGTCCAATCATCATAATTTTTCAATATATTATTCAACAATTCTTCAGTTTGATCAATAGTTCATTCCCTGAAAACACAACTAGCACAACTATCTAGGAAGTCCCTGGAAGCATCGGTTAGTCCATTATAGAAGATATCAAGTATTTCATTTTTCTTAAGAGGATGATCAAGCAAAGCATTAAGTAACTGGAAAAGCCTCCCCCAAGCTTGTGGGAGACTCTCTTCTTTAGTTTGCACAAAGTTAAATATTTCCTGTAAGGCAGCTTGTTTCTTATGAGTAGGAAAATATTTTTCAGAGAAGTAATAAATCATATCTTGGGGACTACGCACACAACTAGGAGCAAGAGTATTGTACCAAGCTTTAGCATCACCCTTTAATGATAAAGGGAATAATTTGAGAATAAAGTAATAGCGAGTTTTCTCATCATGAGTAAAAAGGGTGGCTATGTCATTCAACTTAGTAAGATGTGCCACAACAGTTTCAGTTTCATAACCATGGAAAGGATCATATTCAACCAAAGTAATCAACTCTGGGTTGACAGAGAATTCATAATCCTTGTCATCAATAAATATAGGCGAAGTAGCAAACTTAGGATCACATCTCATTCTAGCATTCAGAGATTTTTCTTTATACTTGTGTAGTAATTTCTCTAGATCACCTCTATCCTTACAAGCAAGAATATCTCTAGTTGTTTCTTCACTCATAACATAACCTTCCGGCACCTTAGGCAATTCATATCTAGGAAGGCTAGTTCTAGCAGGTGTTTCAGGAGTTTCAGTTTCAAGCTCATCATCAGATTCAACAACATCATGTTGTATAACTCTAGCAATTTGTTCATCAAGAAATTCACCAAGTGGCGCATCATCATTATCAAGCAAGGTACTAGCATAATCATAAGCATTATCCATAGCAGAAGTAGCATCATCAATAACTTGCGACATATCAGAATTAATAGCATGTGGTGGTGTTGCAAGTTTACTCAAAACAGAAGGTGAATCTAAAGCAGAACTGGATGGCAGTTCCTTACCTCCCCTCGTCTTTGAGGGAAATATCTTAGTCTTTGGATCCTTCGGATTCTTCATAGTGATAATATGATAATACTCCCAAGTGACTCAACAAATATAGCTATGCTCCCCGACAACGGCGCCAGAAAAAGGTCTTTATAACCCACAAGTATAGGGGATCACAACAATTTTCGAGGGTAGAGTATTCAAACCAAATTTATAGATTCGACACAAGGGGAGCCAAAGAATATTTGAAGGTATTAGCAACTGAGTTGTCAATTCAACCACACCCGGAGATTAATTATCTACAGCAAGTAATCAGTAGCACAGTAATATGACAATTTTGATAGTAGTAGCAGCAGTAGCGGTAACAGTAACATTGATAGCAGTAATTTTGTAGCAAGTGTAACAGTGATGATAGCCGTAGTAACTTAGCAGAAACAATATAAGATAAATTGTAGGCATTGGATCGGTGACTTGTTGGATGATATTCATCATGTGACAGTTATAACCTAGGGCGATACGACATTAGCTCCAGTTCATCGATATAATGTAGGCATGTATTCCCTAAATAGTCATACGTGCTTTACTAAAAGAACTTGCATGACATCTTTTGTCCTACCCTCCTGTGGCAGCGGGGTCCATATTGGAAACTAAGGGATATTAAGGCCTCCTTTTAATAGAGAACCGGAACAAAGCATTAACACATAGTGAATACATGAACTCCTCAAGCTACGGTCAACACCGAGAGCGGGCCCGGTTGTTGTCACTCCGCGGTTGTCCGATCATAACCGTAGTAGGTGACTATAACTTGCAAGATCGGATCTAAAACATGGATATAATGATGAATTCATAAACGGTTCAGATCTGAGTTCATGGCACCCGGGCCCAAAGTGACAAGCATTAAGCATAGCAAAGTCATAGCAACATCAATCTAAGAACAAAGTGGATACTAGGGATCAGGCCCTAACAAAACTAACTCAATTACATGATGAATCTCATCCAACTCCTCACCGACCAGCGAGCCTACGAAGGAATTACTTACTCCCGGTGTGGAGCATCATGGAATTGGCGATGGAGGTTGGTTGGTGATGACGAAGAACGAAGATCCCCCTCTCCGGAGACCCAAACGGACTCCAGATCTGCCCTCCCGAGGAAGAATAGGGCTTGTGGCGGCTCCGTCTCGTGGATCGTGATAATTCTTTCTCCCTGATTTTTTTTCTGGAATAATGTGATTTTATAGTATCAAGGGGGTCATTAGCAGGGCCACCAGGTGGGTACAACCCACCTGGGCGCGCCAGCAGAGGGGGGTGCGCCCTGGTGGGTTGTGCCCAACCAGGGGCCTCTCTCCGGTGGGTCTTGGCTCCAGAAATTCTTATTATTGATATATTAATCCTCGCAAAGTTTCGTTACATTCCGAGAACTTTTATTTCTGCACAAAAACAACACCATGGTAGTTCTGCTGAAAACAATGTCAGTCCGGGGTTAGTTTCATTCAAATCATGCAAATTAGAGTCCTAAACAAGAGGGAAAGCATGAGAAAAAGTAGATACGTTGGGGACGTATCATGATGAAGTCACGTGTGTCTGGCCAGATGATGATTGATGTCGTCACACCGAGATGTCCCTAAGAATATCTCTTCATCGTCGGAGGAGCAAATCTCACTCTCGAGCTATCTGGCCACTTGTCAAACTCTCCAGTGAACCTGTAAGTTGTTGTTATGATCACTGTGTTACAGGTGACCTTTGAGCAACCCCAAAGCCCACCGTACGTTAAGAAGTGACTGTGATACTCTCATGATCTAAGGAGCAAAATCACACGTTAACACTACGTGTTATTACATTTGAATATAGACAATATTAATTCAATTCACAACAAACAAGTTTGGGTCGATCAATATGATCGTTCTTCCAACGTCATAATCTCAAAGTTATTTTAGGACTATCGTTTAACACTTTAAATGATATCCTAAGATCCGAAAAATACAATCACCAACAACACTTAAGCTAGTCCTAGAGGCAAGACTAGGAACCTTTCATTTAACCGTTTATTATTCCACGCGTGCATATGAGTTTTACACTGAATTGCATATTCCAGGATCATAGCAGTTATAGCATGAAATATAAACTCTATAACTATCAATATGGAAATATAAAAATACAAATATTATTGCCTCTAGGGCATATTCTCAATAGTCTCCCACTTGCACTAGAGTCAATAATCTAGTTAGCACCTTTAAATTTTACACCTATGGCAATCTGGTGTCAGTCCATGCTTTGCTTGTGGTATAGATTTCGTCCTATCGAATCAGAAACTTCAGATCCATGTGTATCATTTGCATTTCAATGCATCCATCATGCTTTCAAATAAATTCATAATTTGTGTGAAACGAGCTTATTATATATTGAATCACTGGTAAGACCTTTGATTCCTTAGATTGAGCTATAGAACCACTATCTGAAAACAGTTGCACAATCATCTAGAAACCATAGGAAGTTCATAAATGAACCTTTTGATTCATCACCCTCTATTTTTGCTTCTAAAGGGACAATATACTCAACCTTCTGTTATAGATTTCACCACAATAACTTTCTCGGGTCAATTCCAACTTACTGTGCCACCATAAATTATTTAATTTAAACCGAAATTTGCTTGGAGCACCGATTGAAGATTTTTGTCGAGGTACAACTTACATCAAGCATGTATTGATGTAAAGTTACATTTACATCAATCTCTTCATTTTCTCCATATGCGAGAAACATGTCGTCGGTACTCAGCGACATTTTCACTGTTGTAATATGATCAACAATTTGACAATTCCAGTAACTTTACTCACAACTTACTTGGAGTACTAGACGTATCTGGTTATTTACATACCATGGAACTAACGCAAGTGAAAGATCATGGATGTCGCCTAGAGGGGGGGGGTGGTGAATAGGCGCTTTAAAATAATTACGGTTTAGGCTTTAAAAATGCGGAATAAACCTAGCGGTTAATTTGTCAAGCACAAAACCTACAACAACTAGGCTCACCTATGTGCACCAACAAATTATGCTAAGCAAGATAAACTACTAGGTGATAGCAAGATATATGGCAAGAAACAATATGGCTATCACAAAGTAAAGTGCATAAGCAGAGAGCTCGGGTAAGAGATAACCGAGGCACGCGGAGATGACGATGTATCCCGAAGTTCAGACCCTTGCGGATGCTAATCTCCGTTTGGAGCGGTGTGGAGGCACGGGAAGATTCAACTTCAAAAATAACTGGTATGGTGTGAGAAGAGGCCTAATGCTCCCCAAGAAGCCACTAGGGCCACCGTAATCTCCTCACGCCCTCGCACAATGCAAGATGCCGTGATTCCACTAAGGGACCCTTGAGGGCGGTCACCGAACCCGTACAAATGGCAACCCTTGGGGGCGGTCACCGAACCCGTACACTTTGGCAACCCTTGGGGGCGGTCATCGGTACCTGTCAAATTGCTCGGGGCGATCTCCACAACCTAATTGGAGACCCCGACGCTTGCCCGGAGCTTTACACCAGAATGATTGAGCTCCGAACACCACCAACCGTCTAGGGCACCCAAGCACCCAAGAGGAACAAGCTCAAGGGTACCAAGCACCCAAGAGTAATAAGCTTCTCGACTTGTAACTTCCACGTATCACTGTGGAGATTTCAAACCGATGCACCAAATGCAATGGCAAGGGCACACGGAGTGCCCAAGTCCTTCTCTCTCAAATCCCACCGAAGCAACTAATGCTAGGGAGGAAAATGATAGGAAGAACAAGAAGGAGAACACCAAGAACTCCAAGATCTAGATCTAAGGGATTCCCCTCACATAGAGGAGAAAGTGATTGGTGGAAATGTGGATCTAGATCTCCTCTCTCTTTTCCCTCAAAAACTAGCAAGAATCCATGGAGGGATTGAAAGTTTGCAAGCTCGAAGAAGGTCAACAATGGGAGAAGAACACGAGCTAAAAAGATTCGATTCATTGGGGAAGAAGATCCCCTTTTATAGGAGGGGGAAAAACCAACCGTTATGCTCACAGCCTGCACAGAGCGGTACTACCGCTCCTACGAGCGGTACTCCCGCTAGGGCGGCAGAACCCCAATGAAACAACACTGCAAAGGGGCAACAGGGCGGTACTACTGCAGGAGCGGTACTATCGCCTGCCTTTGCGGTACTATCGCGCGACCATGGATGTAAAAAATAACTGCTGCGCTGATACGTATCCAACGTATCTATAATTTTTTATTGCTCCATGCTACTTTATCTACTATTTTGGACTATATTGGGCTTTATTTTCCACGTTTATATTATTTTTGGGACTAACTTATTAACCGGAGGCCCAACCCAGAATTGCTGTTTTTTGCCTATTTCAGTATTTCAAAGAAACAGAATATCAAACGGAGTCCAAATGGAATGAAACCTTCGGAAACGTGATTTTCTCACCGAACGTGATCCAGGAGACTTGGACCCTACTCCAAGAAGTAACAGAGGCGGTCACGAGGGCCTCGTGGGTCCCCTGTTGCTCCACCGACGTACTCCTTCCTCCTATATATACCTCACGCACCCAAACGATCGTAGCAGGAGCCAAAACCTAATTCCACCGCCGCAACTTCCTCAGTATCCATGATATCCCATCTTGGGGCCTGTTAGGAGCTCAGCGGAGGAGCATCCACCACGGAGGGCTTCTACATCATCACCATAGCCCCTCCGATGAAGTGTGAGTAGTTTACTTTAGACCTTCGGGTCCATAGCTAGTAGCTAGATGGCTTCTTCTCTCTTTTTGGATCTCAATACAATGTTCTCCCTCTCTCTCGTGGAGATCTATTTGATGTAATCTTCTTTTTGCGGTGTGTTCGTTGAGATCGATGAATTGTGGGTTTATGATCCAGATTATCTATGAATAATATTTGAATCTTCTCTGAATTCTTTTATGTATGATTGAGTTATCTTTGCAAGTCTCTTCGAATTATCCGTTTGGTTTAGCCAACTAGATTGGTAGTTCTTGCAATGGGAGAAATGCTTAGTTTTGGGTTCAATCTTGCAGTGTCCTTACCCAGTGACAGAAAGGGTTGCAAGGCACGTATTGTATTGTTGCCATCGAGGATAACAAGATGGGGTATTTATCATATTGCATGAATTTATTACTCTACATCATGTCATCTTGCTTAAGGCGTTACTCTGTTTTTAACTTAATACTCTAGATGCATGCTGGATGTCGATGAGTGGAGTAATAGTAGTAGATGCAGAATCGTTTCGGTCTACTTGTCTCGGACATGATGCCTATATACATGATCATACCTAGATATACTCAAAACTATGCTCAATTCTGTCATTGCTCAACAGTAATTTGTTCACCCACCGTAGAATACTTATGCTCTTGAGAGAAGCCACTAGTGAAACCTATGGCCCCCGGGTCTATTCTCATCATATCAATCTCCATCATTTTAATACTTGCTTTGTTTTTACTTTTCCTTTTACTTTTTACTTTGCATCTCTATACCAAAAATACCAAAATATTATTTATCATCTCTATCGATCTCACTCTAAGTAAGTGGCCGTGAAGGATTGACAACCCCTAATCGCGTTGGTTGCGAGGAGCTATCGTTTTGTGTAGGTACGAGGACTTGTCGTGGGCTCCTCTTGGATTGATACCTTGGTTCTCAAAAACTGAGGGAAATACTTACGCTACTTTGCTGCATCATCCTCTCCTCTTCGGGGAAATCCAACGCAGTGCTCAAGAGGTAGCAAGAAGAATTTCTGGCGCCGTTGCCGGGGACGCTTACGCAAGAGCAAGTCAATACATACCAAGTACCCATCACAATCCCTATCTCTCGCATTACATTATTTGCCATTTGCCTCTCGTTTTCCTCTCCCCCACTTCACCCTTGCCGTTTTATTCGCCCTCTCTTTCCCAATCTCCTCCTCTCTTTCTGTTGCCTTTTCCTCGTCCGCTTGTTTGCTCGTGTGTTGGATTGCTTGTTTGTCGCGATGGCTCTACCTAGATTTGGTGGTCTTCACCTTAAAAGGTTAGAAGAGATCGAAACCAATGTTAGGAAGTTTATGGTTCTGCAATTTGAGCATAATAATTTCTTTAGAAACGAGCTTAAGGAACAAAATGGTTTTTTGAGTTATATGAATAAAGATCTCGATGATATGTCTAAAGAATTTGATGGTATAAGATCCCAAATTGCTCGTCTTGAAAAGTTGACCGCTGAAATTTCGGATACGCAAGCTACCTTAGTCAATAAGATGGCCGCTAAACCGAAATCCTATGAAAATCAAGATGAAGATCTAAAAGTTATTGATGTGTCACCCATTAAATCTTTGTTTTGCAATATGAATCTTGATGAAACTGAATATGATCTTCCTTTACCTAGAAGGTGTTCTAAGAATTCAGAGTCTTTAGATCTTGATGATGAAATTGACAAAAGTGGGATTGAAAGAAATAAAAACCTAGATGTTGCTAAACCCACTATATTGGATCTCAAGGAATTTAATTATGAAAATTGCTCTTTAATTGATTGTATTTCCTTGTTGCAATCCATGCTAAATTGTCCTCATGCTTATAGTCAAAATAAAGCCTTTACCGAACACATTGTTGATGCCTTGATGCAATCTCATGAAGAAAAACTTGAGTTGAAAGTCTCTATCCCTAGAAAGCTCTATGATGAGTGGGAACCTACTATTAAGATTAAAATTAAAGATTATGAGTTTCATGCCTTGTGTGATTTGGGTGCTAGTGTCTCCACTATTCCCAAAACTTTGTGTGATTTGCTAGATTTTCGTGACTTTGATGATTGCTCTCTAAACTTGCATCTTGTGGATTCCACTATTAAAAAGCCTATGGGAAGAATTAATGATGTTCTTATTGTTGCAAATAGGAATTATGTGCCCGTAGATTTTATCGTTCTTGATATAGATTGCAATCCTTCAGGTCCTATTATTCCTCGGAGACCTTTCCTTAGAACGATTGGTGGAATTATTGATATGAAGGAAGGGAATATTAGATTCCAATTTCCATTAAAGAAAGGCATGGAACACTTTTCTAGAAAGAAAATAAAATTACCATATGAATCTATCATGAGAGCCACTTATGGATTGCCTACCAAAGATGGCAATACCTAGATCTATCCTTGCTTTTATGCCTAGCTAGGGGCGTTAAACGATAGCGCTTGTTGGGAGGCAACCCAATTTTATTTTTAGTTTTTTTTGTTTTTGCTTCTGTTTAGGAATAAATAATCCATCTAGCCTCTATTTAGATGTGGTTTTATGTTTTAGTTAGTGTTTGTGCCAAGTTAAACCTATTGGATCTTCTTGGATGATAGTTATTTGATCTTGCTGTAATTTCCAAAAACTTTGCGCTCAGTGCCCGAATTATTAAAAATCACCAGAACATGATAAAATACTGATTCCAATTGCTGCTGATCAATAAACAAATTGTATAGGTCGTATAATTTTTTTAGATGTTTTGGAGTTCCATATGTTTGCGTTAGTTACAGATTACTACAGACTATTCTGTTTTTGACAGATTCTGTTTTTCGCGTGTTGTTTGCTTATTTTGATGAATCTATGGCTAGTAAAATAGTTTATAATCCATAGAGAAGTTGGAATACAGTAGGTTTAACACTAATATAAATAAAGAATGAGTTCATTAAGTACCTTAAAGTAGTCTTTTGTTTTCTTTCTCTAACGGAGCTCACGAGATTTCTATTGAGTTTTGTGTTGTGAAGTTTTCAAGTTTTGGGTGAATTCTTTTGATGGATTATGGAACAAGGAGTGTCAAGATCCTAAGCTTGGGTATGCCCATGGCACCCCCCAAGATAATCCAAGGACACCAAAAAGTCAAAGCTTGGGGATGCCCCGGAAGGCATCCCCTCTTTCGTCTACTTCCATCGGTGATTTACTTGGAGCTATATTTTTATTCACCAACATGATATGTGTTTTGCTTGAAGCGTCTTGTATTATTTGTGTATTTTCTTGTTAGTTTACCACAATAATCCTTGCTGTACACACCTTTTGAGAGAGCCATATATGAATTGGAATTTTATAGAATACTCTATGTGCTTCACTTATATCTTTTGATCTTGATAGTTTTGCTCATAGTGCTTCACTTATATCTTTTGAGCGTGATAATTTTTGCTCTAATGCTTAACTTAGATCTTTTAGAGCATGGTGGTGGATTTGTTTTAAAGAAACTATTGATCTCTCGTGCTTCACTTAGATTATTTTGAGAGTCGTTAATAGCATGGTAATTTGCTTAATGTTAATATACTTGGTATTCAAGATATGTGAAACTTTCTTTTGAGTGCGTTGAATACTAAGAAAAGTTTGATGCTTGATAATTGTTTTGAGATATGAAGATGGTGATATTAGAGTCATGCTAGTTGAGTAGTTGTGAATTTAAAGAATACTTGTGTTGAAGTTTGTGATTCCCGTAGCATGCACGTATGGTGAACCGTTATGTGATGAACTCGGAGCATGATTTATTTATTGATTGTCTTCCTTATGAATGGCGGTCGGGGACGAGCGATGGTCTTTTCCTACCAATCTATCCCCCTAGGAGCATGCGCGCAATACTTTTCTTTGATAACTTCTAGATTTTTGCAATAAGTATATGAGTTCTTTATGACTAATGTTGAGACCATGGATTATACACACTTTTTCCCATCCTTCCACCATTGTTAGCCTCTCTAATACCGCACACTTTTCGCCGGTATCATACACCCACCATATATCTTCCTCAAAACAACCACCATACCTACCTATCATGGCATTTCCATAGCCATTCCGAGATATATTGCCATGCAACTTTCCACCGTTCCGTTTATTATGACACGCTCCATTATTGCCATATTGCTAGCATGATCATGTAGTTGACATCTTATTTGTGGCAAAGCCACCGTTCATAATTCTTTCATACATGTCACTCTTGTTTCATTGCATATCCCGGTACACCGCCGGAGGCATTCATATGGAGTCATATTTTGTTCTAAGAATCGAGTTGTAATTATTGAGTTGTAAGTAAATAAAAGTGTGATGATCATCATTATTAGAGCATTGTCCCAAGTGAGGAAAGGATGATGGAGACCATGATTCCCCCACAAGTCGGGATGAGACTCCGGACAAAAAAAAAGAAATAAAAAAAGAGGCCATATAAAAAAGAGAAAAGGCCCAAATAAAAAAAATAAAAAAATGAGAGAAAAGAGAGAAGGGACAATGTTACTATCCTTTTACCACACTTGTGCTTCAAAGTAGCACCAAGATCTTCATGATAGAGAGTCTCTCATTTTGTCACTTGCATATACTAGTGGGCATTTTTCATTATAGAACTTGACTTGTATATTCCAATGATGGGCTTCCTCAAAATGCCCTAGGTCTTCGTGAGCAAGCGAGTTGGATGCACACCCACTTAGTTTCCTTTGTTGAGCTTTCATATACTTATAGCTCTAGTGCATCCGTTGCATGGAAATCCCTACTCACTCACATTGATATCTATTGATGGGCATCTCCATAGCCCGTTGATACGCCTAGTTGATGTGAGACTATCCTCCCTCTTTTTGTCTTCTCCACAACCACCATTCTATTCCACATATAGTGCTATATCCATGGCTCACGCTCATGTATGGCGTGAATATTGAAAAAGTTTTGAAAATGTTAAAGTATGAAACAATTGCTTGGCTTGTCATCAGGTTTGTGCATGATTTAAATATTTTGTGTGGGGAAGATGGAGCATAGCCAGACTATATGATTTTGTAGGGATAACTTTCTTTGGCCATGTTATTTTGAGAAGACATAATTGCTTAGTTAGTATGCTTGAAGTATTATTATTTTTATGTCAATATGAACTTTCGTCTTGAATCTTTCGGATCTGAATATTCATACCACAATTAAGAGGATTCACATTGAAATTATGCCAAAGTATCACTCCGCATCAAAAATTCTCTTTTTATCATTTACCTACTCGAGGACGAGCAGGAATTAAGCTTGGGGATGCTTGATACGTCTCCAGCGTATCTATAATTTTTGATTGCTCCATGCTACTTTATCTACTGTTTTGGACTATATTGGGCTTTATTTTCCACTTTTATTTTATTTTTGGGACTAACCTATTAACCGGAGGCCCAACCCAGAATTGCTATTTTTTGCCTATTTCAGTATTTCGAAGAAACAGAATATCAAACGGAGTCACGGAATGAAACCTTCGGAAACGTGATTTTCTCACCGAACGTGATCCAGGAGACTTGGACCCTACTCCAAGAAGTAACAGAGGCGGTCACAAGGGTGGGGGGCGCCCCCCCCCTAGGGCGCGCCCCCTGCCTCGTGGGCCCCCTGTTGCTCCACCGACGTACTCCTTCCTCCTATATATACCTACGTACCCCCAAACGATCAGAACATGAGCCAAAAACCTAATTTCACCACCGCAACTTCCTGTATCCACGATATCCCATCTTGGGGCCTGTTAGGAGCTCATGGAGGGGGCATCCACCATGGAGGGCTTCTCGTCATCAAGATAGCCCCTCCGATGAAGTGTGAGTAGTTTACTTGAGACCTTGGGTCCATAGCTAGTAGCTAGATGGCTTCTTCTCTCTTTTTGGATCTCGATACAATGTTCTCCCCCTCTCTCGTGGAGATCTATTCGATGTAATCTTCTATTGTGGGTTTATGATCCAGATTATCTATGAATAATATTTGAATCTTCTCTGAATTCTTTTATGTATGACTGATTTATCTTTGCAAGTCTCTTCGAATTATCTGTTTGGTTTGGCCAACTAGATTGGTAGTTCTTGCAATGGGAGAAGTGCTTAGCTTTGGGTTCAATCTTGCAGTGTCCTTACCCAGTGACAGAAAGGGTTGCAAGGCACGTATTGTATTGTTGCCATCGAGGATAACAAGATGGGGTATTTATCATATTGCATGAATTTATTCCTCTACATCATGTCATCTTGCTTAAGGCGTTACTCTGTTTTTAACTTAATACTCTAGATGCATGCTGGATAGCGGTCGATGAGTGGAGTAATAGTAGTAGATGCAGAATCATTTCGGTCTACTTGTCTCGGACGTGATGCCTATATACATGATCATACCTAGATATACTCAAAATTATGCTCAATTCTGTCAATTGCTCAACAGTAATTTGTTCACCCACCGTAGAATACTTATGCTCTTGAGAGAAGCCACTAGTGAAACCTATGGCCCCCGGGTCTATTCTCATCATATCAATCTCCATCACCTTAATACTTGCTTTGTTTTTACTTTGCCTTTTACTTTTTACTTTGCATCTCTATACCAAAAATACCATAAATATTATTTATCATCTCTATCAGATCTCACTCTCGTAAGTGACCGTGAAGGGATTGACAACCCCTAATCGCGTTGGTTGCGAGGCGCTATCGTTTTGTGTAGGTATGAGGGACTTGTACGTGGCCTCCTACTGGATTGATACCTTGGTTCTCAAAAACTGATGGAAATACTTACGCTACTTTGCTGCATCATCCTCTCCTCTTCGGGGAAATCCAATGCAGTGCTCAAGAGGTAGCACGCGCCTACAACCGTTGGAGCTAGCTATGAGAAAAAGTCGGCACGGTACTACCGCTCATAGGGAGCGGTACTACCGCATAAGGGCGGATGTTAAAAATTACATCCGTGCCTACTACCGCACGCAACAGCGCCAGGACACAAGGCAGCGGTACTACCGCTCACTAGGAGCGGTACTACCGCGTAGGGCGCGGAAGTAAAAAAATTACTTCCGCGCCTACTTCTGTGCACGCCAGCGTTCTGGGCTAGAGGCGGCGGTACTACTGCTCACCAGGAGCGGTACTACCGCTGGCCCCTGCGGTAGTACCGCTCCCTTGAGCAGTACTACCACACGCCACAGAGGCTTTAGCACTTGGATGCCAGCTAAAGACAACAGACGGATCCAATAAAACCAAAACTGCCATAACTTCTGCAAATGAACTCCGATTTGAGCAAACTCAAGCTTGTTGGATATAGTAAGAAGAGGCAGGGGAGGTATGCCTAACAAAAAGAGGAGAGAAACCTCCAACAGAGAAGAACCGACAGAACCTCCAACATCGAAAACATCATTGAAGATGCAGGTGAACTCCGTTTTCGATGAACTCGAGCTTGTCATCAAGATGACCATAAGCTCCAAATCTCACAAAGAGAACCAAACAAGAACCAAGAAAGATGATGCAAGGATGCAATGGTTTGAGCTCTCTACGAACAATACGATCAAGCTACTCATCGAGAGCCCCCCTTGATAGTATGTCAATCGATCCTATAACCCGGTCTCCCAACTACCACCATGAGACCGGTAAAATAGAAAACTTATCAAGGGCAAACCTTTGCCTTGCACATGGTCCACTTGAGCTAGATGATGACGATCTTGAATCCCTCAAGTTGGACCACCTTTCTTGATTGCGTTGGCTCGATGAAGACTAGTTGATTGCTCCCCCATACTCCACTATGGGTGAGCCACTCTTCCGCACATCTTCACAAATCCATTGTTACCACAATGGACGACAAGCTTCAAGAATTTGATCTCTTCGTGATGCTCCACTTGAACTTGCACACCGCAACCTAACCCCACAAAGAACTCTCACATAGACCATGGGTTAGTACACAAAGCATAATGGACAATGCTTACCATACACACCATTGCCTCTCGGTACTTCTTCTATGCTTTGTGTGTTGATCAACTTGATTCACTCTTTGACTTAGTCTTGATGAACCTCTCACAAGGCCAATCTTTAGGTAATTCCTTGAATAGCACCTTGGTCGACACTAACTCTCCTTGAAACCAACAAATGTACTCCAAGAAAAGCCTATGGACAAAACCTTCAAATATAACTCAAGGCAAGCATTAGTCCATAGAGATTGTCATCAATTACCAAAACCGAACATGGGGGCACCGCATGTTCTTTCAACAAGTATGATTGAAATCATGTATTTCACTCATCAGTATTTCAAGGTGCCGATTCTTGCTAATAACTCCTTTCATGTGAATTTGACAAGAAAAATCTTTTTGGCGTTTTTTATACTAAACTGCTTTAGTATTTTGTCAATATGTATTTTGGCTAAGCCTGCTTAGACATTACTATCTCCAGATATTATTATGTCTAATATGAGGACTACATTGCCTAAGTACTTTACTGAAAAACTATTTTCAATAAAATCTTAAACTGTGTTAAGAACTTTATATCATTTCCAATCAACATTATGTCGTGCACACATAGTGTTTAGAAATATTATCATGCTCTCACTTAATTTCTTGTAAATACAAGCATCTTTGTTTCTATCGATGAAATCATATTATTTGGTCAATTCATCAAACACAAAGATTCCAACTCCACTATGCTTGGTTTAGATCATTACAAGATCTCTTGAAGTTTGCACATTTACTAGCATCCTCTGGATCAAGAAAATTACCTTGGACCGTATCAAATATACAACCTTGGTTCTATTTACAGCTCATGGGAATCATTTTGACATCCATATTGTAGCGATCCGACCTCAGACAGTCAAATCTCTGTGTATAAGTGTCATCCCTGGATCGGTAATGCTGACACACACAGTACTTGAAGGATTTATAACAGAGTAGCAATCACACACTTATTACATCGATAGTCTCAAGAGAGAACTTATTACAATAAATATGGCTTAAGGCAATCTAAATAAGATAACAGCGGAAGGCTTGGAAGATAAAGTAAGTCCATCAACTCCAACGGCATAGCTGAGTGCACGAAAACGACCTAGCACACCTTACTCTTTGTCTGAAAAGTCTGCAACATGATATGTTGCAGCCCAAAACGGGTCAGCACATGGAATATGCTGGCAAGATAACACAGTAGAGCAATGAACAAGTAAAAGCTATCACTACATGCATATATGGCTGGTGGAGGCTCTATGGTTATAATGTTTTGCGAAAAGCCAATTTTTCCCTACTTCAAAGGAATATATTCTATTTAACTATCATGGTAGTTGAAACATTGAGAATGGTAAATCCCCATATCAATCCCAGTTAAAGAAGTAATTAACAAACCCAACAAATTAATTTAGAGTGATGAGATCAATATGATAATCCAGGAACCAGATACTCAAGATGTCCATAACCAGGGACACGGCTAACCATGATTAGTTTATACACTCTGGAGAGGTTTGCGCACTTTTCCCCACAAGACTCGATCTTCTCCGTTGGATTTCTCGCACTACATGGTGTTTGAGAAACGGATGACCGAGACACAACCTTTCAGAAACATTAACTCTTTACTTTGGGGGGACAGTACCAACCTACATCCCCTACATCTGCTAGCCCACCACCGAAAGAGGTCATGTAACATACTCCACTATGCTAGAGCCCATAATAGCTTGTGGCTGCACACGGAAGTTTCTAGCATGAATAATCTTATGATCCCTTTGAGCCTGGGTGGCGAACCAAAAGGACATCACTGGTATATCCCCAGGTGCCCGCAACCAATCCACCCAAATGTGTGTTTAAGTAGCCACCTTAAGTTAACCATTAATTTACAATCTCACATCTGTCATGGATACACTCAAACCCAATCCACGTCTACGAGCATAGCATGGCAATATAAGCATAGCGTAGAAGTAACTCCCAAGGGTTTGATAATAAAAGGGCAATAGGTTCCACCTCATCATCTACTTCCCAGACCCACATGTTAATCAGATCCTACTCATGCAATGTTTGAGGGTGTAACTAATGCATAAAAACTGGGTATGAAAAGAGTATGATCAATGTGTTACTTGCCTTGCTGACGATCCGCAAACCCTAGAGACTCGTAGTAGCACGCTTCGCACTCCGGAAATTCTATCACAAACAAACAATAGCATACATAAGCACTCAAGCATAGATGCATGGGTAAAACTTCAAATAAGAAGATCAAAGCTGAAAGTGCAACTGAAGAGCTTCGATTTGCAAAAAGAATCAATCGAATCGGAGCTACGGAACTGAAACTACGGTCAAAAGAACTTCGAATTCAAATCTGCTTGAAACCAAATTTTAAATTAGTCAAAACCTTGTTCAAGTTGATTAAACAGAAAGAGGGGCTTGAGGCGAAGATTTTGGCGTTAGTTTCACTGGATTTGGACAAACGGTTTACAAACGGTGAGAATTTGAAGACCAGGGGCTAATCTGCGATAAAAAATCGTGGATAGGTCCCTAGCCGAAAATAAAATAAGAAGAAAAGACTAACGAACGAACGTTCGCTGTCTGAACCTAACCGGCGAACAATGTTCGTTAAAACGAATGAACGGACGAACGTCCGCTAAATAAAATAAACCGACGAAAACCGATCTAAGAAATTAAACCGGAAAACTAAAAAAACCGGGGTTTAAGCGAGAAAAACCGACCGGTCAAACGGGGTCAACGGCGGCGGCTCGGCGAGATCCGCGGCGGTGGAGACGGTGATCGACGGCGTCGGGTGGCTCGGGCGGCGGTGGGTGCTGCGGTAGCGCTGGCAACAAGCGAGGCTGCGCGGCGTCGGTGGCGGCAGCGGCGCCATGGGCGGGCGATCTGCAAGCAGCGACGAGGGCAAGGCGGCGCGTGGCTGGCTTGGGGCTCAGCTGAGGCTCGCACGCTTATAAAGGGGCGGCGGCATTGCTTGGGAAGGAGGCCGGCCGGGAGGAGTCCGCTCGGACTCCCTCGGCGTCCATCTTGCATGCACAGCACAAGGGAAGGCGGCGACAGCATGGAGTGGGCCGACTGGGCTTCGGCCCAGTCGGTCCGGAAAGTTTTTTTAAAATAAAATTCCGCGGAAAGAAAATTCCTAAATAATTAATAAAAACTAAAAATGCCAAAAACATTTTTCACCGTCTAAATAAAATATTTAGAACAAAGTGAACATTTTATTTGCCTAAAAATGCAATTTTGAAAAATGCATATCTCTCCAATTCAAATAAAATAGCAATAAAATCCAAATAAAATTATTTATTTGATTTTAATATTTTTCCTCCAATATTTCTTTTGTTTTGGAGAATTCATATTATCTCCTCTCATTTATTTTAATATGAAATATTTCGGAGAGAAAAACAATTAAAACCATAATGATCTTCTTTTCAATATTTGAGAAAATTCAAATATGAAAATAATAAAACCCCCAACTCTCTCCGTGGGTCCTTGAGTTGCTTAGGATTTTTTTTAGGATCCAAACGAAAACGCAAATAAAAATATGATATGCACATGATGACCTATGTATAACATTCCAAAATGAAAATTTGGGATGTTACACATATGTTATATCTCATAACTGAAATATTTAGTAATTGCTAGTTTAATCCAAACAGACTTTAAGTATTATTATGACGAGACAATCTCGTCATAATCAACTCCTTGATCTTGTCATAAACTATTTGCAACAAGTCAAGCATTAGAAAACAATTTTATCTTTGTCAATCTATAGATCCATTACTACACTTTAGACTTTAAGTTTTTCAGAGGGTCTATCAAGTTCTAAACTTGAATTATGTTTGTGGATACTATCTCAGATTATTTTGGCGTACAATTAATTCTGGAGTCAGAGTCCATCAAAGTTTCATTGTGTATTATAGGTTCATTGTTTGTTTCAACAATACTTCGTCTGCACATTGTACGAATTCTCCAACCTATATAGTTCAGTTGCATGTTTGACTGAAAAACTACATCTCATGTAGAGGCTTCCGTATCAGTTAAAGTATGAAATATTGGAACCAATTCTAGTGTTTATTTTCTTATACCTGATTATGAATATTTTGTAATCTTATTGAGTTGCACTGTCCTCCCTCTCACTATTTTACAGAAAACATTTTCTTCAACATTACCGTACTCTCTAACAAAACACTCTTCCTTGTGATAGTGATAGAGGAATACCCATTCATTTTGGATAACCTACAAAGTAGCACTTATTTCAACAAATTTGATGGCGCTCTTTTCAATGTAAAAGCCATTGCCTCTAAAGCGTCAAATTAAAAGTATATTGACAAAATAATTAATGTCATATTTGATTGCACTATGATACGTCTCCAACGTGTCTATAATTTTTAATTGTTCCATGGTATTATATTATCCATCTTGGATGTTTTATATGCATTTATATGCTATTTTATATGATTTTTGGGACCAACCTATTAACCTAGAGCCCACTGCCAGTTTCTGTTTTTTCCTTGTTTTTGAGTTTTACAGAAAAGGAATACCAAACGGAGTCCAATTGACGTGCCCATATTTGATGATTTTTATGGACCAAAAGAAGCCCCTGAAGTAAAATAGTTAGGCCAGAAGAGTCTCGAGCCATCCATGAGGGTGGAGGGCGTGCCCTACCCCCCTGGGCGTGCCCCCCTGCCTCGTGGATGACTCGGAGACCCCCCCTGACGTGAGACCGACGCCAAAAATTCCTATAAATACAGAAACCCCCGAAAAGAAACCTAGATTAGGAGTTCCGCCGCCGCAAGCCTCTATAGCCACCAAAAACCAATCAGGACCCTGTTCCGGCACCCTACCAGTGGGGGGAATCATCACTGGTGGCCATCTTCATCATCCCAGCACTCTCCATGGCGAGGAGGGAGTAGTTCACCCTCGGGGCTGAGGGTATGTACCAGTAGCTATGTGTTTGATCTCTCTCTCTCTCTCTCTCTCTCTCTCTCTCTCTCTCGTGTTCTTGATTCGACACGATCTTGATGTACCGCGAGCTTTGCTACTATAGTTGGATCTTATGATGTTTCTCCCCCTCTACCTTCTTGTAATGGATTGAGTTTTCCCTTTGAAGTTATCTTATCGGATTGAGTCTTTAAGTATTTGAGAACACTTGATGTATGTCTTGCGTGGGATACCTGTGGTGACAATGGGGTATTCTATTAATTCACTTGATGTATGTTTTGGTGATCAACTTGCAGGTTCTGTGACCTTGGGAATCTATGCATAGGGGTTGGCACACGTTTTTATCTTGACTCTCCGGTAGAAACTTTGGGGCACTCTTTGAAGTTCTTTGTGTTGGTTGAGTAGATGAATTTGAGATTGTGTGATGCATATCGTATAATCATACCCGCGGATACTTGAGGTTACATTGGACTATCTAGGTGACATTAGGGTTTTGGTTGATTTGTGTCTTAAGGTGTTATTTTACTACGAACTCTAGGGTTGTTTGTGACACTTATAGGAATAGCCCATTGGATTGATCGGAAAGAATAACTTTGAGGTGGTTTCGTACCCTACAATAATCTCTTTGTTTGTTCTCCGCTATTAGTGATTTTGGAGTGACTCTTTGTTGCATGTTGAGGGATAGTTATACGATCTAGTTATGTTATCCTTGTTGAGAGAACTTGCACTAGTGAAAGTGTGAACCCTAGGCCTTGTTTCGAAGCATTGCAATGCCGTTTGTGCTCACTTTTATCATTAGTTACCTTGCTATTTTTATAATTTCAGATTATAAAAACCTATATCTACCATCCATATTGCACTTGTATCACCATCTCTTCGCCGAACTAGTGCACCTATACAATTTACCATTGTATTGGGTGTGTTGGGGACACAAGACACTCTTTGCTATTTGGTTGCAGGTGCCGAATCTCGGGTTCCGGCAAAACCCTTAAGGTTCGAACTCTGGGGTGTGCGCGAAGATCTCCCCCTCACAGATCACGCCCTCTCACGCTTCGCGATTCCTAGGCTAGCTCGACGAACTTGCAACACAAGGTACACAAGATTTATACTGGTTCAGGCCACCGTTGTGGTGTAATACACTACTCCAGTGTGTGGTGGTGGATTGCCTCTTGGGCTGAGGATGAACAGTACAAGGGGAAGAACAGCCTCCTGAGGAGAGGTGTTCTCGTGCTTGGTGAACTTGTGTGGGTGAGGATCCCCTCTTCTCCTACTGTGGTTGCTAGTCCTATTTATAGAGGCCCTGGTCCTCTTCCCAAATATTGAGCGGGAAGGGATCCCACAACGGCCAATTTGAAAGGAGACAGCTAGGACAGCTTATCCTGACAAAAGCAATCTTCGCCTGCCAAAGGCTCTGGTGGTGTCGCCGTTTTGGGCTCCACGGTGACCTCCGTCCTGCCGTCCTGCTGGTCTTGGTCTCGTTGCACCGATAGGGAAACCTTTACTTGATGCCTCGGTACTCCTCGCCCGCGATTGCCCCCTTAGCACCAAAGAGGAAACAAGGACACTGTGCGCGCTGGCGCCCTCCTAGCGCCCGCCTGGTCTCGCTTGTCATGGCTCACGTCACTGGAACCTCACGAGGTTTGCCTTGCCTTGATCTCTCTGCCCCTCGCGAGCCAGCCTGGTGAGGCCGCTCCCAAGGAGGTCTTGTGTCGTCCGCCTCGCGAGGCTTGGCCCCTCGCGAGGGTCTTGAAAGCTTGTTGGTGAAGATGGGTCGTACGGGCCCGCTTGCAGAGCCACGCGATGGGCCGCAGGCAGGCAAGTCTGGGGACCCCCGTTCCCCAAACGCCGACAGCAGGGTTGTTTGAGAGAGACCATATTCATCCTACGCCTCCCACAGATTGATAAACCTTAGGTCATCCACTTGAGGGAAATTTGCTACTGTCCTACAAACCTCTGCACTTGGAGGCCCAACAACGTCTACAAGAAGGTTGTGTAGTAGACATCAAGCTATTTTCTGGCGTCGTTACCGGGGAGGTTAGTGCTTGAAGGTATATATTTAGATCTTGCAATCGAATCTTTTAGTTTCTTGTTTTATCACTAGTTTAGTTTATAAAAGAAAACTACAAAAAATGGAATTGAGGGTGCCTCATATGCTTCATCTTTTTAATATCTTTCGTGAAAATAAGGATTCCGATAATTGTGCCAAAATGTTAGAACAAGAATGCAATAAAATGTTTGGCATACAATCTTTGAATGATGAGCATGATTGCAATGTTGTTAGTAAGAACTCTTTGAATATCCGTAGTACTAATGATGATTGCACTAGTCATGATGAAAATGTCTCTTATAAGCATGTCAATTTTTGTGGAGTGCATAGAGTTTGCAAGTACACACCAAATAGGGAAGATAGATTTTGCAAGAGGCATAAGTATTTAGAAACTAAATGGTTGCAAGAGAGGTTAGATGCTTTTGCTGAAAATTTAAAATTTCTTTGCCATCCTTGTGAACTTTGCAATGAACATGATCATTTAAATCTCCAATGCAAATTGTTTCATGATCGTACCGTGTCCAAAAATTGTGATGACTTTATTTCCCTTGCACATCATAATGAACTTAGTTTGCTTGTGGGTTATGAAGAAATGAAACGTATAACTAAGTATATTCAAGAATTTTCCTTGATAAGTTCTTGATTTTGATCTAGAGGAAATTTATATGTATTGTGCCGTGAATTGCATTGAAAATCCTTATATTGCCAATTACATAAAAACAAGAAAACAAATAGAAGATAAAGAGAATATAATGAAAGGGAAGAGATTTCCCAATATCCTCCTATTCTTTCTTATGATGAATCAGGTAACGAGGAGGATCCTTCTATTCAACCAATCTCATTAATAAGGAGCTCCAAAAAGAGGATTAAACCCATACTTAATGTGAAGAAGAAAAATAAAAGACAGAGAAGCAAAGGTAAAGAGGTATCCCTCCCAAATGATGTTGCTCCTATTACTCATTGTGATGATGATAATTGCTATACTATTGGTGCTATCCATACTATTAATTATGAGAGTGATTATGCTTATGATATGAAAAGGCCCAAGCTTGGGGATGCTATGTTTAATGAAGATGATATTTTTAGTCTCCCATGTTTTGATGAGCAAATTTATTATGATGATAGCATGCCTCCTATTTATGATGATTATATTGATGAAAGTGGGTTTGGAAGAGTGTCAACTTTAGGAAGTAATGATCCCACTATTTTGGAGGATGTTGAATCTTATTGTGATAATTATAAAAGTGGATTTGGAGAGGTCATGACTTTATTTAGTAATGATTCCACTATCTTGGAAGAGGTTTCAATTGATTATGATGAGAACAAAGTTTCTACTTATGATGATTATTGTGATGATACTTATGTTATAAAAAGTAGTGATGATTATATTTACAAAACTTGTCATGATTATGATTACCCTTTTTCTGAACATTACTCTTTTAATGTGGAAACAATTTATAGTATTTGAGTTTCTTATGATACTCCCACTATTCTGAATGAGAAGAATTTCGCTTATGTGGAGAGTAGTAAATTTTCTATGCTAGTAGATCATGAAAAGAATGCTTTATGTGATGGTTATATTGTTGAATTTATTCATGATGCTACTGAAAATTATTATGAGGGAGGAATATATGCTTGTAGGAATTGCAATAATATCAAGTTTCCTCTCTATGTGTTAAAAGTTTTCAAGTTATGCTTGCTTTGTCTTCCTATGCTAGTTGATTCTTGTTCCCGTAAATTGTTTGCTCACAAAATCCCTATGCATAGGAAGTGGGTTAGGCTTAAATGTGTTAGTCATATTCTTCATGATGCTCTCTTTATGTTTTAATTCTTATCTTTTATGTGAGCATCATTGAAATCATCATGCCTAGCTAGAAAGACATTAAAGAAAAGCGCTTGTTGGGAGACAACCCAATATTTACCCCTACTGTTTTTGTGTGTCCACATGATTAAGATACTGTAGTAATCATGTTTTATAGCTTTTGTTTCAATAAAGTGCCAAGTAGAACCTTTGGGAAGACTTGGGTGAAAGTTAATGTGATCTTGCTGTAAAAAACAGAAACTTTGCGCTCACGAGATTAGCTGTCATTTTTTTACAGAAGAGTGATTTTAAGTTGATTATTTCTGCATAAGATTAATAGAAAAATTCCTCACGTCGACCAATTTATTTCAGAATTTTTGGAGATACAGAAGTATTCGAGAGTTACAGATTACTACAGATTGTTCTGTTTTTGACACATTCTGTTTTCTATGTGTTGTTTGCTTATTTTGATGAATCTATGAGTAGTATCGGAGGGTATGAACCATAGAGAAGTTGTAATACAGTATATATTACACCAATATAAATAAAGAATGAGTTCACAACATTACCAAAAGTGGTGATTTTATTTCCTTATACTAACGGAGCTTACGAGTTTTCTGTTGAGTTTTGTGTTGTGAAGTTCTCAAGTTTTGGGTAAAGATTCGATGGACTATGGGGCAAGAGCCTAAGCTTGGGGATGCCCAAGGCACCCCAAGGTAATATTCAAGGACAACCAAGAGCCTAAGCTTGGGGATGCCCCAGAAGGCATCCCCTCTTTCGTCTTCGTTCATCGGTAACCTTACTTGGAGCTATATTTTTATTCACCACATGATATGTGTTTTGCTTGGAGCGTCATTTTGTTTTGCTTGCTGTTTGAATAATATCCCAAGATCTGAAATTCTTAAATGTTAGAGAGTCTTCACATAGTTACATTATTATTCAACTACTCATTGATCTTCACTTATATCTCAGAGTAGTTTGTCGTTTGCTCTAGTGCTTCACTTATATCTTTTTAGAGCACGGCGGTGGTTTATTTTGAAGAAATAGATGAACTCTCATGCTTCACTTATATTATTTTGAGAGTCTTAAACAGCATGGTAATTTGCTTTGGTTATAAATTTAGTCCTAATATGATGGGCATCCAAGAGGGATATAATAAAAACTTCCATATAAAATGCATTGAATACTATGAGAAGTTTGACTCTTTATGATTGTTTTGAGATATGAAGATGGTGATATTAGAGTCATGCTAGTGGAGTAGTTGTGAATTTGAGAGATACTTGTGTTAAAGTTTGTGATTCCCGTAGCATGCACGTATGGTGAACCGTTATGTGATGAAGTTGGAGCATGATGGTATTTATTGATTGTCTTCCTTATGAGTGGAGGTCGGGATCGCGCGATGGTTAACTCCTACCAACCCTTCCCCTACGAGCATGCGTGTAGTACTTTGTTTTGATGACTTGTAGATTTTTGCAATAAGTATATGAGTTCTTTATGACTAATGTTGAGTCCATGGATTATACACACTCTCACCCTTCCACCATTGCTAGCCTCTCTTGTGCCGCGCAACTTTCGCCGGTACCATACACCCACCATATACCTTCCTCAAGACAGCCACCATACCTACCTATTATGGCATTTCCATAGCCATTCCATGATATATTGCCATGCAACTTTCCGCCATTCCGTTTATTATGACACGCTTCATCATTGTCATATTGCTTTGCATGATCATGTAGTTGACATCGTATTTGTGGCAAAGCCACCGTTCATAATTCTTTCATACATGTCACTCTTGATTCATTGCACATCCCAGTACACCGCCGGAGGCATTCATATAGATTCATATTTTGTTCTAAGTATTGAGTTGTAATTCTTGAGTTGTAAGTAAATAAAAGTGTGATGATCATCATTATTAGAGCATTGTCCCAGTGAGGAAAGGATGATGGAGACTATGATTCCCCCACAACAGGTTGAGACTCCGGACGAAAAAAAGGAGGCCAAAAAAAAGAGAGGGCCCCAAAAAAAGAGAAAACAAAAAAAATTAGAGAAAAAGAGAGAAGGGGCAATGCTACTATCCTTTTACCGCACGTGTGCTTCAAAGTAGCACCATGATCTTCATAATAGAGAGTCTCCTGTGTTGTCACTTTCATTTACTAGTGGGAATTTTCCATCATAGAACTTGGCTTGTATATTCCAACAATGGGCTTCCTCAAATTCCCTAGGTCTTCATGAGCAAGCAAGTCGGATGCACACCCACTTAGTTTCTTTTTGAGCTTTCATACACTTATAGCTAGGGGTGGGCATATAAAGCGAGAACCGATCAACCGAACCGTATTAACCTGCACCGAAGCCGAACTGACCGACACCGAAATTCTCGGTACCATGCTCGGTTAGCATTGGTGGAAAACTGAACTTTGTTCGGAGATTTCGGTCATGGCCCTCTATCCACCGAACTAACCGAGCACCCGAAGCCCCTCAACATGCTGAAACTGGTCGCCGCCCCCCCCCCCTCCCCCACCTGTGCCTCCTCGAAATCAATGAAGCGTGGAAGGGATGCGTCCTTGCCGCCTCCCAAATCCCGTCTCCAAAAATCGCGGCGTGGATGATACCTTCCTCTGTGAAGACCGCAAGTCTCGCTCGATCTGTTCCCTGCCGAAAAATGAAAAAAAGAGGAAGCTCCTTTTCCAACAGACCTGCCCATTGGGCAGCGCTGCAGCGCCCCAGCCCATGGGATTTCTTGGGTGTGTTCGGTCCAAACCGACACCGAACCGATTCTAACGGTGGACCGAAGCCTCGGTTAGCCTAATTACCATTGACCGATCGGTGCTTGATTTCCCAGAACCGAAGATTCCTAGCGACCGAAGCACCGAACCGAACGGTTCGGTGTAACCGAACGCCCACCCCTACTTATAGCTCTAGTGCATCCGTTGCATGGTAATCCCTACTCACTCACATTGATCTATTGATGGGCATCTCCATAGCCCGTTATTACGCCTAGTTGATGTGAGACTATCTCCTTCTTTTTGTCTTCTCCACAACCACCATTCTATTCCACCTATAGTGTTATGTCCATGGCTCACACTCATGTATTGCGTGAAAGTTGAAAAACTTTGAGAATACTAAAGTAAATTGTTTGGCTGAAACCGGGGTTGTGCATGATTTAAATATTTTGTGTGATGAAGATAGAGCATAGCCACACTATATGATTTTGTAGGGATAGCTTTCTTTGGTCATGTTATTTTGAGAAGACATGATTGCTTTGTTAGTATGCTTGAAGTATTATTATTTTTATGTCAATATTAAATTTTTGTTTTGAATCTTATGGATCTGAATATTCTTGCCACAATAAAGAGAATTACATGGATACATATGTTAGGTAGCATTCCACATCGAAAATTCTGTTTTTATCATTTACCTACTCGAGGACGAGCAGGAATTAAGCTTGGGGATGCTTGATACGTCTCCAATGTATCTATAATTTTTGATTGTTCCATGCTATTATATTATCCATCTAGGAAGTTTTATATGCATTTATATGATATTTTATATGACTTTTGGGACTAACCTATTAACCTAGAGCCCAGTGCCAGATTCTGTTTTTTTCCTTGTTTTTGGGTTTTACAGAAAAGGAATACCAAACGGAGTCCAATTGACGTGCCAACTTTTGATGATTTTTTTATGGACCAAAAGAAGCCCCCGGAGTAAAATAGTTGGGCCAGAAGAGTCTCGAGCCATCCACGAGAGTGGAGGGCGCGCCCCCTACCTCGTGGATGACTCGAAGACCCCCCTGACGTGAGACCGACGCCGAAAATTCCTATAAATACAGAAACCCCCGAAAAGAAACCTAGATCGGGAGTTCCGCCGCCGCAAGCCTCTATAGCCACAAAAAATCAACTGGGACCCTGTTTCGGCACCCTGCCGGAGGGGGAATCATAACCGGTGGCCATCTTCATCATCCCGACGCTCTCCATGACGAGGAGGGAGTAGTTCACCCTCAGGGCTGAGGGTATGTACCGGTAGCTATGTGTTTGATCTCTCTATCTCGTGTTCTTGATGTGGCACGATCTTGATGTAACGCGAGCTTTGCTACTATAGTTGGATCTTATGATGTTTCTCCCTCTCTATCTCCTTGTGATGAATTGAGTTTTCCCTTTGAAGTTATCTTATCGGATTGGGTCTTTAAGGATTTGAGAACACTTGATGTATGTCTTGCGTGGGATACCCGTGGTGACAATGGGGTATTCTATTGATTCACTTGATGTATGTTTTGGTGATCAACTTGCGGGTTCCGTGACCTTGCGAATCTATGCATAGGGGTTGGCTTTGCGTTTTCGTCTTGACTCTCCAAGAGAAACTTTGGGGCACTCTTTGAAGTTCTTTGTGTTGGTTGAATAGAGGAATCTGAGATTGTGTGATGCATATCGTATAATCATACCCGCGGATACTTGAGGTGACATTGGAGTATCTAGGTGACATTAGGGTTTTGGTTGATTTGTGTCTTAAGGTGTTATTTTACTACGAACTCTAGGGCTGTTTGTGATACTTATAGGAATAGACCAATGGATTGATCGGAAAGAATAACTTTGAGGTGGTTTCGTACCCTACAATAATCTCTTCGTTTGTTCTCTGCTATTAGTGACTTTGGAGTGACTCTTTTTGGCATGTTGAGGGATTGTTATATGATCTAATTATGTTATCTTCGTTGAGAGAACTTGCACTAGTGAAAGTATGAACCCTAGGCCTTGTTTCAACGCATTGCAATACCGTTTTCGCTCACTTTTATCATTAGTTACCTTGCTGTTTTTATAATTTCAAATTATAAAAACCTATATCTACCATCCCTATTGCACTTGTATCACCATCTCTTCGCCGAACTAGTGCACCTATACAATTTACTATTGTATTGGGTGTGTTGGGGACACAAGAGACTCTTTGTTATTTGGTTGCAGGGTTGTTTGAGAGAGACCATCTTCATCCTATGCCTCCCACGGATTGATAAACCTTAGGTCATCCACTTGAGGAAAATTTGCTATTGTCCTACAAACCTGTGCACTTGGAGGCCCAACAACGTCTACAAGAAGAATGTTGTGTAGTAAACATCAAACATATGAGATGTTCCAAGAGCTGAAAATGATATTTCAGACTCATGCCGAGGTATGAGACCTCTGACAAGTACTTTGCCTAAAAGATGGAGGATAATAGCTCAGCTAGTGAGCATGCGCTTAGAATGTCTGGGTACTACAATCGCTTGAATCAAGTGTGAGTTAATCTTCCAGATAAGATAGTGATTGACAGAGTTCTCTAGTCACTATCACCAAGTTACTAGAACTTCGTGATGAACTATAATATGCAAGGGATAACGAAAATGATTCCCAAGCTCTTCGTGATGCTGAAATCGGCGAAGGTAGAAATCAAGAAATAGCATCAAGTGTTGATGGTTAACAAGACCACTAGTTTCAAGAAAAAGGGCAAGGGAAAGAAAGGGAACTTCAAGAAGAATGCCAAGCAAGTTGCCACTCCCGTGAAGAAGCCCAAAGCTAGACCCAAACCTGAAACTGAGTGCTTCTACTGCAAAGGAAATGGTCATTAGAAGAGGAACTGCCCCAAAAACTTGGCGGATAAGAAGAATGGCAAAGTGAACAAAGGTATATTTGATATACATATTATTTATGTGTACTTTACTAGTGTTCATAGTAGCCCTTAGGTATTTGATATCGGTTCAGTTGCTAAGATTTGTAACTCGAAACAGGAGTTGCAAAATGAACAGATACTAGTTAAGGGCGAGCTGACAATGTGTGTTGGAAGTGATTCCAAGGTTGATAAGATCACCATCACACACTCCCTTTACCTTCGGGATTAGTGTTGAACCTAAAATAAATGTTATTTGGTGTTTGCGTTGAGCATGAATATGATTGGATCATGTTTATTGCAATACGGTTATTCATTTAAGTCAAAGAATAATTGTTGTTCTGTTTACATGAATAAAACCTTCTATGGTCATACACTCAATATAAATGGTTTATTGAATCTCGATCATAGTGATACAGATATTCATAATATTGATGCCAAAAGATGCAAAGTTAATTAAGACAGTGCAACATACTTGTGGCACTGCCATTTAGGTCATATTAGTGAAAAGCGCATGAAGAAATTCCATGCAGATGGACTTTTGGAATCACTTTATTATGAAACATTTGATGCTTGCGAACCATGCTTCATGGGCAAGATGACTAAAACTCCGTTCTCCGGAACAATGGAGCGAGCCACTGACTTATTGGAAATAATACATACCGATGTATGCGGTCCGATGAGTATTGAGGCTCGCGGCGGGTATCGTTATTTTCTGACCTTCACAGATGATTTGAGCAGATATGGGTATATCTACTTGATAAAACACAAGTCTGAAACATTTGAAAAGTTCAAAGAATTTCAGAGTGAAGTGGAGAATCATCGTAACAAGAAAATAAAGTTTCTACGATCTGATCGTGGAGGCGAATATTTGAGTTACGAGTTTGGCCTTCATTTAGAACAATGTGGAATAGTTTCACAACTCACGCCACCTGCAACACCACAGCGTAATGGTGTGTCCAAACGTCGTAACCGTACTTTATTAGATATGGTGCGATCTATGATGTCTCTTACCAATTTACCACTATCATTTTGGGGTTATGCATTAGACAACTGCATTCATGTTAAATAGGGCACCGTCTAAATCCGTTGAGACTACAACGCATGAACTGTGGTTTGGCAAGAAACATAAATTGCCGTTTCTTAAAGTTTGGGTTGCAATGCATATGTGAAAAATCTTCAGCCTGATAAGCTCGAACCCAAATCTGAGAAGTGCGTCTTCATAGGATATCCAAAAGAAACTATTGGGTACACCTTCTGCTGATACGTCTCCAACGTATCTATAATTTTTGATAGTTCCATGCTGTTACATTATCAATCTTGGATGTTTTATAATCATTTTATAGATATTTTATATCATTTTTTGGTACTAACCTATTGACATAGTGCCAAGTGCCACTTGCTGTTTTCTGCATGTTTTTTACATCGCAGGAAATCAATATCAGACGAAGTCCAAACGCAATGAAACTCCACGGAGATTTTTTTGGACCAGAAGGAACTTAATGGGCCCTGGCTACGCCTCGGGGGTGCCTCGAGGAGGGCACAACCCACCAGGGCACGCCAGGAGGCCCAGGAGCGCCCTGGTGGGTTGTGCCCACCTCGGGTGCCCCCGGACCGCCTCTTTGCTCTATAAATACCCCAATATTCCCAAAACCCTAGGGAGTCGACGAAATATTCATCCAGCCGCCGCAGAGTCCAGAACCACCAGATCCAATCTAGACACCATCTCGCATGGGGTTCACCACCTCCATTGGTGCCTCTCCGATGATGCGTGAGTAGTTCTTTGTAGACCTTCGGGTCCGTAGTTAGTAGCTAGATGGCTTCCTCTCTCTCGCTGAATTCTCAATACAATGGTCTCTTGGAGATCCATATGATGTAACTCTTTTGCGGTGTGCTTGTTGGGATTGATGAACTTTGAGTTTATGATCAGATCTATCTTTTTATGTCCATGAAAGTATTTGAGTTTCTTTGATCTCTTTTATGCATGATTGCTTATAGCCTCGTATTTATTCTCCGATATTTGGGTTTTGTTTGGCCAGCTTGATCTATTTATCTTGCAATGGGAAGAGGTGCTTTGTAGTGGGTTTGATCTTACGGTGCTTGATCACAATGACAGAAGGGGAACCGACACGTATGTATCGTTGCTACTAAGGATAAAACGATGGGGTCTATCTCTACATAGATAGATCTTGTCTATATCATGTCATCGTTCTTATTGCATTACTCCATTTCTCCATGAACTTAATACACTAGATGCATGCTGAATATCGGTCGATGTGTGGAGTAATAGTAGTAGATGCAGGCAGGAGTCGGTCTACTAATCTTAGACGTGATGCCTATATAATGATCATTGCCTGGATATCGTCATGATTATTTGAAGTTCTATCAATTGCCCAACAATAATTTGTTCACCCAACGTTTGCCATTTTTCTCGAGAGAAGCCACTAGTGAAACCTACGGCCCCCGGGTCTCTTTCTCGTATATTTGCCTTTGCGATCTACTTTTCCTTTGCATTTATTTTTAGATCTATTAAACCAAAAATACAAAAATACCTTGCTGCATTTTATTTGTATTTATTTTGTTTGGCGTTCGATCTATCTATCTACTACAATTTATCTCACGTCCGTTTGCCTATCTTTAGGCGCCGTACCCCGGAAGGGATTGCCAACACCGTTAACACGTCGGGTTGCGAGGATTTGTTATCTGTGTGTAGGGGATGTTTACGTTGTGTTGCTTGGTTCTCCTACTGGTTCGATAACCTTGGTTTCATATCTGAGGGAAATACCTACCACCGCTGTGCTGCATCATCCCTTCCTCTTTGGGGAAATACCGACGTAGCTTCAAGCAACATCAAAAGGAATTTCTGGCGCCGTTGCCGGGGAGGATCTTCAACATATACCAGGTTCCTAATCACGAATCTCATCTCCTCGCAATTTACATAATTTGCCATTTGCCTCTCGTTTTCCTCTCCCCCACTTCACAAAAATTTGCCGTTTTATTCACCCTCTTTTTCGTTCGCCGTTTTCTCGTCAGATCTCATGTTTGCTTGTGTTGCCATGTGCCTTCTTTATGTTTGCATCTTAGCTTGCTAAAAATCTATTGATATGGATCCCCATACACTTGCTAATCTTTTTAAAAGATCCAATCATGATGAACAAATTGCTAGTAAGTTGAGTGCAGTAGACTATCTTTATGAAGTTTTGCTTGAGATTCGTGAATCTGAAAATTGTGATGAAGAAATTTATGAAGTGATTAATGATAGCTCCTTGAATGAAAGGCATGATTGCGATAATTTTACTATAAATTCTATTAATGTCAATTGTGCTAATAATATGCAAAACCCCAAGCTTGGGGATGCTTGTTTTGTCATGTCCGCTACTTATTGCAATGATCATGATTGGGGTGATAATGTTTCCTATGATCTTGAAAATTTATTTAAGCCTCATGATGAATATGTTTGCGATAATAATGAAAGTGGGTTTGGAAGAGTGTCAACTTTAGCTAAATATAATCCCACATATTTGGAGAGTGTTCGATCATATGAAATTTTTGATGAAAGTGGGTTTGGAGAGGTCATGACTTTATTTGATGATAATCTCTCTATTTTGGAAGTGTGTAAACTTTGCATGCATATGGATCATAAAGAGAAAAATTTATATGATAGTTATGTTATTGAATTTGATTATGATCGTACATATAATTATTATGAGAGAGGAAAATATGGTTGTAGAAATTTTCATGTCATTAAATTTCCTCTCGTTGTGTTGAGATTGTCAATGTTTTATTCCTCTCCTTTGCATATGCTAGATATTTCTTGTCTTGATAATTTGTTTTCCTATAAAATTCCTATGCATAGGAAATATGTTAGACTTAAATGTGTTTGTCACATGTTTGATGGTGCTCTCTTTGTGTTAAAACTACTATCTTTCTTGAGAGCATCATTGAAATATTATGCCTAGCTAAGGGCATAAAACTATAGCGCTTGTTTTTTTGAGAAGTTATACAGTGGGAGAGGCTCCCACTGTGTTTGTATTACTCAAAAAGTATGGTACACTGTACAGTCCATATTTACAAGCGACTCATCCTCCACTTTGGGAGAGAGTGTGATCTAACCAAATCTAAGACTAACTAGTGGGGTTGAAGGTTGTTTACAAAGGAGAGAATAAAGTCTCTCAAATCAACTTTGGTTCTGTATTGAAGTAGGGTGAAGTCTTTTTTGAACCTATCCAGCCAGCTATGATATGTTGGAGGGATGCCTCTAAACTATAGCGCTTGTTGGGAGGCAACCCAATGAATAAATTTTATTTTTGCTTTTTTGCTTTCTGTTCTTGAGTGTTAGCACAATTATGCTACTGTTATGATTGTGTTTTTTGTGTTTTAATTAGTGTTTGTACCAAATAGAATCGATAGGATCTTCTTGGGTGATAGTTGTTTGATCTTGCTGAAAAACAGAAACTTTTGTGCTCACGGAAATAATTGTTAAAAATCACCAGAACGTGATAAAATGCCAACTCTTTTTTTAAGAAGATTAATATACAAATTACCCAGGTCGTCCTAGTTTTTCAGAATTTTTGGAGTTACAGAAGTATCCGAAATAGTCAGATTGCTACAGACTGTTCTGTTTTGACAGATTCTGTTTTCTTTGCGTTGTGTGCTTATTTTGATGGCTCTATGATTTTCTTTGATAAATTTTTGCCATAGAAAAGTTGGAATACAATAGATATAATGCAAAAACAAAATATGAATTGGTTTTATACAGTACTTACAGTAGTGGTTTGCTTTCTTATACTAACGGATCTCATGAAGGTTTTGTTGAGTTTTGTGTGATTGAAGTTTTCAAGTTTTGGGTTATCTTACTATGGATGCAGGAAGGATAGAAGAGCCTAATCTTGGGGATGCATGATACGTCTCCAACGTATCTATAATTTTTGATTGTTCCATGCTATTATATTATCTGTTTTTGATGTTTAATGGGCTTTAATATGCTCTTTTATATTATTTTTGGGACTAACCTATTAACCGGAGGCCCAGTGCCAGTTTCTGTTTTTTTGCCTATTTTAGAGTTCTGCATAAAAGGAATACCAAACGGAGTCCAAATGGAATGAAACCTTCACGAGGATCTTTCTTGGACCGAAAGCAATCCTGAAGACTTGGAGTCATAGTCTGGAACTCCACGAGGAAGCCACGAGGCAGGAGGGCGTGCCCCCACCCTCGTGGGCCCCTTGTAGCTACACCGACGTACTTCTTTCGCCTATATATACTCTTATACCCTAGAAACATCAGAAAGAGCCACGAAACCACTTTTCCACCGCCGCAACCTTCTGTACCCGTGAGATCCCATCTTGGGGCCTTTTCCAGCGATCTACCGGAGGGGAACCGATCATGGAGGGCTTCTACATCAACACCATTGCCTCTCCGATGAAGCGTGAGTAGTTTACCACAGACCTTCGGGTCCATAGTTATTAGCTAGATTGCTTCTTCTCTCTCCTTGGTTCTCAATACAAAGTTCTCCTCGATGTTTTTGGAGATCTATTCGATGTAATACTCTTTTGCGGTGTGTTTGCCGAGATCCGATGAATTGTGGATTTATGAACACGATTATCTATGAATATTATTTGGTTCTTCTCTGAATTCTTATATGCATGATTTGATATCTTTGCAAGTCTCTTCGAATTATCGGTTTAGTTTGGCCTACTATATCGATCTTTCTTGCAATGGAAGAAGTGCTTAGCTTTGGGTTCAAGCTTGCGGTGTCCTTTCCCAGTGACAGTAGGGGCAGCAAGGCTCGTATTGTATTGTTGCCATCGAGGATAAAAAGATGGGGTTTATATCATATTTCTTGAGTTTATCCCTCTACATCATGTCATCTTGCTTCATGCGTTACTCCGTTCTTACGAACTTAATACTCTAGATGCATGCTGGATAGCGGTCGATGTGTGGAGTAATAGTAGTAGATGCAGAATCGTTTCGGTCTACTTGACACGGATGTGATGCCTATATTCATGATCATTGCCTTAGATATCTTCATAACTATGCGCTTTTCTATCAATTGCTCGGCAGTAATTTATTCACCCACCGTAATACATGCTATCTTGAGAGAAGCCACTAGTGAAACCTATGGCCCCGGGTCTCTTTCCTATTATATTACATCTCTTTTATTTACATCGCATATCGTTTACTATTTTGCAATCTTTACTTTCCAATCTATACAACAAAAATACCAAAAAAATTTACTTTACTATCTCTATTAGATCTCACTTTTGCTAGTGACCGTAAAGGGATTGACAACCCCTTTATCGTGTTGGTTGCAAGGTTCTTAATTGTTTGTGCAGGTACTAGGTGACTTGTGCGTTGTCTCCTACTGGATTGATACCTTGGTTCTCAAAACCGAGGGAAATACTTACGCTACTTTCCTGCATCACCCTTTCATCTTCAAGGGAAAACCAACGCATGCTCAAGAGGTAGCAAGAAGTATTTATGGCACCTTTGCCGAGGAGATATACGCCAAGTCAAGACATACCAAGTACCCATCATAAACTCTTCTCCCTCGCATTACATTATTTTCCATTCGCCTCTCGTTTTTCTCTCTCCCACTTCTAAAACGATTTTCGAAAACCTTTGCATTTTCTTCGCGCCTCTTCCGTTCGTATCTTTTCACTTTGTTCTTGTGTGCTTGTGTGTTGGATTGATTGTTTGTCACGATGGCTCAAGATAATACTTAATTGTGTGACTTTTCCAATACCAACAACAATGATTTTAATAGCACTGCGATTGCTCCTACTACTGATCCTGAATCTTGTGAAATTAATACCACTTTGTTGAATCTTGTTATGAAATATCAATTTTCTGGCCTTCCTAGTGAAGATGCCGCTACCCATCTAAACAACTTTGTTGATGTGTGATATGCAAAAGAAGAAATATGTGGATATTAATATTGTTAAATTGAAGCTATTTCCGTTTTCGCTTAGAGATCATTGTCGCGGATATACCCCGCGGTATGACCCGGCCAAAGATATGACCCGGCTGGTACTTGATATGTCATTGGTAAGTCGGCAGATGTTTAAGATGTTAAGCCAGACAGTTAAGCAAGGTAAGCCGGCGGAGACAGTTAAGCATGGTAAGCCGGCACATAGTTAAGGCGCAGCTTAAGCGAGGTAAGTGGAGGAGACAAGCAGCATGGTAAGCCGTGACGACAGTTAAGCGGCACAACTAAGCGAAACAGTTAAGCGGACGCTTAAGCGGATGGTAAGCCAGATTGTAAGTCAGTAGTTAAGAAGCCCGAAACGTTAAGAAGCCCATAGAGAGAAGCCCGTGAAAAGAAGTCAGAATAGTTAAGTCTTAAGTCCGAGTTGGACTCTACATGTAACCCGCCCCTTCAACTTATATAAGGAGGGGCAGGGCACCCCAAGGGGGAGAGGTTGAATAATCCCTAGGTTATACACAACTAGGAGAGCCGGCTTACGGCGACTCCCTCATGAGCATAATGAGACCTAGCCACAAACAACATGTAGGGCTATTACCAGATGATGTTTCCCGGGGCCCGAAGCTGTATAAACCCTTGTCTTGTGTTGCGTCTCTTGATTCCGATCAACCCCTCTCAAGCTACCATATAGATGTGTTGGCCTCATGACTTAGTCCTCACACTAGGACATCTGCCATGACACTTCCACGACAGTTGGCGCCCACCATGGGGCTAACGCACGGCGGTGTTGAGTTCTTGGAGGGATCTTTCCTAGGGATCAAGGAGCTTGCAATTTTTCGGATGAAGAAGAGCCGGTTTGAAAGGATTTGTATCAGTTTCAAGTTCATCGGACCAGATTATGATCTGTGCGGTTTAAAGGTTAAAGAAAAAACAAAAAAATTTAGGGCTGCACCGTGAGCCGCCGCCTTTGCAGTAGAATCCGAGAGGAGATCAAATTCTACTACTTCTACCGCACATTGCTGAGTCTGACAGGAGTTTATAGGATCTTTCATTTGATTAGGCGGCGTGCCGTACGCCATGGAATCTGTCCCATGGCAAGTTTCCACCGAGAAAACAAATCTCTGTTGCGACCGGGTAAACTAGTTTGGCTTTTCCGCTGATGCGTCATGGATTGCAAGTCCCACATATTTAAAAAACCAAGGGAAGCGACCGTCATTACTGATGTTGCTTTTCCTAGCGTGAGTATCGAGCCAAGTCCAAAGAGTCCTCAAGCACTGCCACTGTTCCCCAATAGTACATACATGGCAAAGGAAAGGAGGAACTGCAGACTGTTCCAAAGTACTACTAGTATCATGAAAAAGAAGCCCACACCAACCAACTCAGAATCATCGGCAGCGGCTGCTTGTCAGCCCTGCCCGTCCCAATGAATGTCATTAGCTGGAACTACCGGAGGCTTGGGAACCCCGAGGCAGTTCGCGAGCTTCGCAGTGTTGTGAAGCAGGAAGGTCCTGTTCTCCTCTTTGTCACTGTGACGAAGATTGGAGGGAAATGTGTTGAGAGTCTGAAACAAACCTTGGGTTTTGTTGGAAGCTTTGCGGTGGACAGTGCTGGCCTAAGCGGAGGGATTGGCTTGTTCTGGTCTAAGGATGTTTTAGTTGAGCTAAAGAACTATAGTTCCGGCCACATTGATGTTGTGGTGTGGAAGGATTTTTCGAATTCGGTGGAGTGGCGATTCACCGGATTTTATGGAGCACCAAGTGCACAGGACAGACGACACAACTGGCGGTTTCTTCGAACGCTATATGACGTACCACATTCGGCCTGGCTTTGTATGGGTGACTTCAAAGAAACCTTGTATGCTGAGGAACACTTTAGCTGGGCAGAATGGCTGGAGTGGCAGATGAGGGCATTTAGAGAAGTCACAGATGATTGTGCGCTCCAGGACTTGGGTTGGACCGGCGTCCCTTACACCTGGGATAACCGATAGTCACGAGATGCAAACATTAAAGCTCGTCTTGATCGAGCTTTTGCCAATGAAGAATTCAGACAATTCTATGAGTACACGAGAGTGCGGCATGTTTGTGCGACGGAGTCCGATCACTGTTTTGTAGTTGCTAAATTTCGCCATCATACGATCAGAAACAACTCTCATGTACCTAAACCCTTTCAGTATGAGAATGTTTGGCAATCTCATAGCGACTATGAGGAGCTGGTAGCGGAGACCTGGAGAAATCAACCCCGGGCGCCAGGCTTGCATGGCATACTGGACTCCCTAGGTGCATTGCAACGTCAGCTTGCGCCATGGGGGGCACGTGAATTTGGCTGCCTCTCAAGGACAGTCCGAAAATTGAGGAAACGACTGTCTAGATTACGTGAGCAGTCCATTGGTCGGGGCCCGACTGAGGAGGAGAAACGAACTATGACAAAACTCAGAGAGGCACTTCGATTGGAAGAAATATGGATGAAGCAACGATCTCACGTTCCCTGGCCGAGGGAAGGGGATCGTAACACGGCCTATTTCCAAGCACATGCGAAGCAACGGAAGCGCATAAATAGAGTCTCTAATCTCCAGAGATCTGATGGCTCCACTTGTGTGAATGGCGATGAGGACAAAGAAGAAGTACAGGCATTTTACCAAGCACTCTATACCTCTCAAGGACACAATAATATGGATGAGCTGTTATCGCATGTACCAGTTGATACGTCTCCAACGTATCTATAATTTTTGATTGCTCCATGCTATATTATCTACTGTTTTGGACATTATTGGGCTTTATTATTCACTTTTATATTATTTTTGGGACTAACCTATTAACCGGAGGCCCAACCCAGAATTGCTGGTTTTTTTGCCTATTTCAGAGTTTCACAGAAAAGGAATATAAGACGGAGTCCAAACGGAATGAAACCTTCGGGAACATGATTTTTAGGAAGATTATGATCTGGGAGACTTGGACCCTACGTCAAGAAACAAAAGAGGAGGCCACGAGGTAGGGGGGCGCGGCCACCCCCCCAGGGCGCGCCCTCCACCCTCGTGGGCCCCCTGTTGCTCCACCGACGTACTCCTTCCTCCTATATATAACTGCGTACCCCCAAATGATCAGATACAGAGCCAAAAACCTAATTCCACCGCCGCAACCTTCTGTACCCACGAGATCCCATCTTGGGGCCTGTTCCGGAGCTCCGCCGGAGAGGGCATCCATCACGGAGGGCTTCTACATCAACACCATAGCCTCTCCGATGAAGTGTGAGTAGTTTACCTCAGACCTTAGGGTCCATAGTTAGTAGCTAGATGGCTTCTTCTCTCCTTTTGGATCTCAATACAATGTTCTCCCCCTCTCTCGTGGAGATCTATTCGATGTAATCTTCTTTTTGCGGTGTGTTTGTTGAGACCGATGAATTGTGGGTTTATGATCAAGATTATCTATGAACAATATTTGAATCTTCTCTGAATTCTTTTATGTATGATTGGTTATCTTTGCAAGTCTCCTCGAATTATCAGTTTGGTTTGGCCTACTAGATTGATCTTTCCTGCAATTGGAGAAGTGCTTAGCTTTGGGTTCAATCTTGCGGTGTCCTTTCCCAGTGACATTAGGGGCAGCAAGGCACGTATTGTATTGTTGCCATCGAGGATAACAAGATGGGGTTTTTATCATATTGCATGAATTTATCCCTCTACATCATGTCATCTTGCTTAAGGCGTTACTATGTTTTCATGAACTTAATACTCTAGATGCATGCTGGATAGCGCTCGATGAGTGGAGTAATAGTAGTAGATGCAGGCATGAGTCGGTCTACTTGTCTCGGACATGATGCTTATATACATGATCAAACCTAGATATTCTCATAACTATGCTCAATTCTGTAAATTGCTCAACAGTAATTCGTTCACCCACCATAAAATACTTATGCCCTTGAGAGAAGCCACTAGTGAAACCTATGGCCCCCGGGTCTATCTTCATCATATTAATCTTCCAACACTTAGTTATTTCCTTTGCTTTTTTACTTTGCTTTTATTTTACTTTGCATCTTTATCACAAAAATACCAAAAATATTATCCTATCATATCTATCAGATCTCACTCTCGTAAGTGACCGTGAAGGGATTGACAACCCCTTATCGCGTTGGTTGCGAGGATTTGTTTGTATTGTGCAGGTACGAGGGACTCGCGCGTAGCCTCCTACTGGATTGATACCTTGGTTCTCAAAAACTGGGGGAAATACTTACGCTACTTTGCTGCATCACCCTTTCCTCTTCAAGGGAAAAACAACGCAGTGCTCAAGAGGTAGCAAGAAGGATTTCTGGCGCTGTTGCCGGGGAGGTCTACGCAAAAGTCAACATACCAAGTATCCATCACAATCCCTTATCTCCCGCATTACATTATTTGCCATTTGCCAATCGTTTTCCTCTCCCCCACTTCACCTTGCCGTTTTATTCGCCCTCTCTTTTTCGTTCGCCTCTTTCTCGTTTGCTTGTCGTTATGGGTAGTCCCTTATCTGCTCCTTTGTCCCCCGAGTTTGAGGTTCTTCACTTCAAACAAAGACAAGGAGAAAACTTAAAAGATGCTTGGTTTAGAATGATGGAATCTTATCGTAATTGTACCCTAGAGGTGAACTTTAGAATTTTGCTTCGCAACTTCTATGTTGGACTAAATATGTCTCAAAGACAACTTTTGGATTGCGTTGCCAAAGGCAATTTTATTGAAATTGATCCCAGTATTGCGCATGAAATTATAGAAGGTATAGTAGGAACTCTACCTCAACAAAAGGGGCCTCATCATACCCACGCAAGTTTTTGAGAAAATTTGTGAAGTAACTAAGATTTTACAAAAGTCTCTTGAGCCCCTTAAGAACGTTAGCGGAAATATTCACCGTATGAATATGTTGATTACTCTTTGCAATAAGTGGTTATATTCTTTAGACCTAAATTTCAGAATATGAAGGGAAACGTAAAGAACCTCCCGGATTCGAGCTTAATTCCGCTAAAAGGTTGAAAACCAAAGATGGCAATACCTAGATCTATCCTTGCTTTTATGCCTAGCTAGGGGCGTTAAACGATAGCGCTTGTTGGGAGGCAACCCAATTTTATTTTTAGTTTTTTTTGCTTTTGCTTCTGTTTAGGAATAAATCTTTGATCTAGCCTCTGGTTAGATGTGTTTTTATGTGTTTAATTAGTGTTTGTGCCAAGTTAAACCTATAGGATCTTCTTGGATGATAGTTATTTGATCTTGCAGAAATTTCCAGAAACTTTCTGTTCACGAAAACAATTGTTAAAAATCACCAGGACGTGATAAAATACTGATTCCAATTTCTTATGATCAATAAACAAATTTCCTAGGTCTTCCTATTTTGTCTGATTTTTTGGAGTTCCATAATTTTGCGTTAGTTACAGATTAGTACAGACTGTTCTGTTTTTGACAGATTCTGTTTTTCGTGTGTTATTTGCTTATTTTGATGAATCTATGGCTAGTAAAATAGTTTATAAACCATAGAGAAGTTGGAATACAGTAGTTTTAACACCAAAATAAATAAAGAATGAGTTCATTACAGTACCTTGAAGTGGTCTTTTGCTTTCTTTCGCTAACGGAGCTCACGAGATTTCTGTTGAGTTTTGTGTTGTGAAGTTTTCAAGTTTTGGGTGAAAGATTTTGATGGATTATGGAACAAGGAGTGGAAAGAGCCTAAGCTTGGGGATGCCCATGGCACCCCCAAGATAATCTAAGGACACCAAAAAGCCAAAGCTTGGGGATGCCCTGGAAGGCATCCCCTCTTTCGTCTACTTCCATCGGTAACTTTACTTGGAGCTATATTTTTGTTCACCACATAATATGTGTTTTGCTTGGAGCGTCTTGTATGATTTGAGTCTTTGCTTTTTAGTTTACCACAATCATCCTTGCTGTACACACCTTTTCAGAGAGCCACACATGATTTGGAAATTATTAGAATATTCTTTGTGCTTCACTTATATCTTTTGAGTTATATAGTTTTGCTCTACTACTTCACTTATATCTTTTAGAGCACGGTGGTGGATTTGTTTTATAGAAACTATTGATCTCTCATGATTCACTTAGATTATTTTGAGAGTCTTAAATAGCATGGTAATTTGCTTAAATAATCCTAATATGCTAGGTATTCAAGAATAGTAAAAAAAACTTTCTTGTGAGTGCGTTGAATACTAAGAGAAGTTTGATGCTTGATGATTGTTTTGAGATATGGAGGTAATAATATCAAAGTCGTGCTAGTTGAGTAGTTGTGAATTTGATAAATGCTTGTGTTGAAGTTTGCAAGTCCCGTAGCATGCACGTATGGTAAATGTTATGTAACAAATTTGAAACATGAGGTGTTCTTTGATTGTCCTCCTTATGAGTGGCGGTCGGGGATGAGCGATGGTCTTTTCCTACCAATATATCCCCCTAGGAGCATGCGCGTAGTACTTGGTTTTTGATGACTTGTAGGTTTTTGCAATAAGTATGTGAGTTCTTTATGACTAATGTTGAGTCCATGGATTATACGCACTCTCGCCCTTCCATCATTGCTAGCCTCTTGATGCTGCATTGCCCTTTCTCACATTGAGAGTTGGTGCAAACTTCGCCGGTGCATCCAAACCCCGTGATATGATATGCTCTTTCACACATAAACCTCCTTATATCTTCCTCAAAACATCCACCATACCTACCTATTATGGCATTTCCATAGCCATTCCGAGATATATTGCCATGCAACTTCCCACCATTCCGTTTATCATGACACATTCATCATTGTCATATTGCTAGCATGATCATGTAGTTGACATAGTATTTGTGGCAAAGCCACAGTTCATAATTCTTTCATACATGTCACTCTTGGTTCATTGCATATCCCGCTACACCGCCGGAGGCATTCATATAGAGTCGTACTTTGTTCTAGTATCGAGTTGTAATCATTGAGTTGTAAATAAATAGAGGTGTGATGATCATCATTTTCTAGAGCATTGTCCCAAGTGAGGAATAAAAAAATAGAGAAAGGCCATAAAAAAGAGAAGGCCCAAAAAAATGAGAGAAAAAGAGAGAAGGGACAATGCTACTATCCTTTTCCACACTTGTGCTTCAAAGTAGCACCATAATCTTCATGACAGAGAGTCTCTTGTTTTGTCACTTTCATATACTAGTGGGAAATTTTTCATTATAGAACTTGGCTTGTATATTCCAACAATGGGCCTCCTCAAGTGCCCTAGGTCTTCGTGAGCAAGCAAGTTGGATGCACACCCACGTAGTTTCTTTTGTTGAGCTTTCATACATTTATAGCTCTAGTGCATCCGTTGCATGACAATCCCTACTCCTTGCATTAACATCAATAGATGGGCATTTCCATAGCTCATTGATTAGCCTCATTGATGTGAGACTTTATCCTTTTTTGTCTTCTCCACATAACCCCCATCATCATATTCTATTCCACCCATAGTGCTATGTCCATGGCTCGCGCTCATATATTGCGTGAAAGTTTATAGGTTTGAGATTTCCAAAGTATAAAACAATTGCTTGGCTTGTCATCGGGGTTGTGAATGATGAGAGCATTCTTGTGTGACGAAAATGGAGCATGACTAAACTATATGATTTTGTAGGGATGAACTTTCTTTGGCCATGTTATTTTGAGAAGACATAATTGCTTTGTTAGTACGCTTGAAGTATTATTATTTTTATGTCAATATTAAACTTTTGTCTTGAATCTTTCGGATTTGAATATTCATACCACAATTAAGAAGAATTACATTGAAATTATGCCAAGTAGCACTCCACATCAAAAATTATATTTTATATCATTTACCTACTCGAGGACGAGCAAGAATTAAGCTTGGGGATGCTTGATACGTCTCCAACATATCTATAATTTTTGATTGCTCGATGCTATATTATCTACTGTTTTGGACATTATTGGGCTTTATTATTCACTTTTATGTTATTTTTGGGACTAACCTATTAACCGGAGGCCCAGCCCAGAATTGTAGTTTTTTGCCTATTTCAGAGTTTCGCAGAAAAGGAATATCAAACGGAGTCCAAACGGAATGAAACCTTCAGGAACGTGATTTTTAGGAAGATTATGATCTGGGAGACTTGGACCCTACGTCAAGAAACAAAAGAGGAGGCCACGAGGTACGGGGGTGCGCCTACCCCCCCAGGGCGCGCCCTCCACCCTTGTGGGCCCCCTGTTGCTCCACCAACATACTCCTTCCTCCTATATATACCTACGTACCCCCAAACGATCAGATACGGAGCCAAAAACCTAATTCCACCGCCGCAACCTTTTGTACCCACGAGATCCCATCTTGGGGCTTGTTCCGAAGCTCCGCCGGAGAGGGCATCCATCACGGAGGGCTTCTACATCAACACCATAGCCACTCCGATGAAGTGTGAGTACTTTACCTCAGACCTTAGGGTCCATAGTTAGTAGCTAGATGGCTTCTTCTCTCTTTTTGGATCTCAATACAATGTTCTCCCCCTAGCTCGTGGAGATCTATTTGATGTAATCTTCTTTTTGCGGTGTGTTTGTTGAGACCGATGAATTGTGGGTTTATGATCAAGATTATCTATGAACAATATTTGAATCTTCTCTGAATTCTTTTATGTATGATTGGTTATCTTTGCAAGTCTCTTCGAATTATCAGTTTGGTTTGGCCTACTAGATTGATCTTTCTTGCAATGGGGTAAGTGCTTAGCTTTGGGTTCAATCTTGCGGTGTCCTTTCCCAGTGACAGTAGGGGCAGCAAGGCACGTATTGTATTGTGGCCATCGAGGATAACAAGATGGGGTTTTTATCATATTGCATGAATTTATCCCTCTACATCATGTCATCTTGCTTAGGGCGTTACTCTGTTTTCATGAACTTAATACTCTAGATGCATGCTGGATAGCGGTCGATGAGTGGAGTAATAGTAGTAGATGCAGGCAGGAGTCACTCTACTTGTCTCGGACGTGATGCCTATATACATGATCATACCTAGATATTCTCATAACTATGCTCAATTCATCAATTGCTCAACAAGAATTGTTCACCCACCATAAAATACTTATGCTCTTGAGATAAGCCACTAGTGAAACCTATGGCCCCCGGGTCTATCTTCATCATATTAATCTTCCAACACTTAATTATCTCCTTTTCTTTTTACTTTGCTTTTATTTTACTTTGCACTTTTATCACAAAAATACCAAAAATATTATCCTATCGTATCTATCAGATCTCACTCTCATAAGTGACCGTGAAGGGATTGACAACCCCTTATCGCGTTGGTTGCGAGGATTTATTTGTATTGTGCAGGTACGAGGGACTCGCGCGTAGCCTCCTACTGGATTGATACCTTGGTTCTAAAAAACTGAGGGAAATACTTACGCTACTTTGCTGCATCACCCTTTCCTCTTCAAGGGAAAACCAACGCAGTGCTCAAGAGGTAGCACTAGTTCGGGTTACTCCGGAGATGAGTCATCTCCTGGAGAAGCCGTTTGAGGCAGCCGAGATCCACAAGGCATTATTTCAAATGGCACCATCAAAAGCGTCGGGTGTCGATGGATTTACAGCAGGATTTTTTCAGCGCCATTGGGAGCTACTTCAACATGAGGTCATTCCGGTGGTGCTTGAGTTTCTGAATGGTGGCGAGCTACAGGCAGGATTTAACGACACTTTGATAACTCTAATCCCCAAGGTACGTAACCCACAAAATATCACACAATATCGTCCAATTGCACTATGTCAGGTGCTCTATAAACTTGCTGTCAAGGCTCTCACAAATCATTTGAGACCTTGCATGGATGATATTATCAGTGAAGAGCAAAGTGCCTTCGTTCCAGGTCGTTTGATCACAGATAACGTATTGGTTGCATTTGAAAGTGTTCACACGATGAAAAGAAGGAAGAAAGGAAAGAATTTCTCATGTGCAATCAAGTTGGACATGATGAAAGCATATGATCGGGTAGAATGGCATTTTCTGGAGGCCATGTTGCTGAGGCTAGGATTCGGTGCTACCTTGGTCATATTAATTATGAAGTGCGTAACTTCAGTCCGTTACTCTGTTCGTGTCAATGGAGAGTTACTACCTTTTTTCACCCCTTCCAGAGGCTTTCGACAAGGTGATCCAGTGTTGCCATACCTATTTTTATTATGTGCCGAGGGCCTCTCTTCTCTCTTGAAGTTCTATGGCAATGTCTATAGAGGAATCCGTGCTAACTTCAGAGCCCCGTGGGTGAATCATCTTCTTTTCGCCGATGATAGTCTCATTTTCATCAGTGCGAATACAGACAGTGCTAGTAGATTGAATGAAATTCTTCGAATCTATGGTGAGGCCTCAGGTCAGTGTGTGAACAGAAGTAAAAGCTCCATTTATTTTTATCCTAACACATCTGAGACACTCAGGCATCATTTGAAACAACTTCTGGATGTGCATGTTGAAGCATTTTCAGAACGCTGCCTTGGTCTTCCCACAGCGGTTGGTCGCATTACCAGCGGTACCTTCGATCACATTGGGGAAAGAGCCAGAGGTCACATGAGCGGATGGTCGGAGAGACTATTTGCATGTGCAGGCAGATAAACGCTTCTAAAGTCGATTGTTCAGGCTATTCCGACTTTTAGTATGAGCTGCTTCCTCCTGATGAAGAAAGTGTGCAAAAACATAACCTCAAGCATGGCCAAATTCTGGTGGGGGAGCTCACTGGATAGAAAATCTCTTCACTGGATCGCTTGGGATAAGTTAGCTACACCAAAAATTAAGGGCGGAATGGGATTCTGTGACTTACTACAGTTCAACTTGGCACTTTTAGGGAAGCACGGGTGGAGATTAATGACATATCCTAACTCCTTATGTGCCAGAGTTCTGAAAAGCAGATATTTTCATGATACAGACTTCATGCATGCCACTATTCTGAAGTCTGCCTCAACCACATGGAGAGCGATCATTGCCAGCAACAATGTCGCCAATATTCAAACCGGCTAATACACATGTTCAGATAGTTAGTGACTTGATTGATACAGCAAACTCGACATGGAACCGGGAACTTGTGCGAGGCACCTTCATTGCACCTGATGCCGAAGCCATACTGAACATTCCAATTCGGCGAGGTGGAGGTGAGGATTTTCTTGCCTGGGTGCATGAGACCTCAGGAATATACTCTGTTAAATCGGCTTACCGTGCTCACGTGAATCAAAAAGAGCGTGTAGCTCTAGAGGAAGGGCAGGTAACGGGACCATCAACGTCAGAAGAACAGATGTGGAATTCTCTTTGGAAACTCAAGGTTGTGCCCAAGGTGAGGTTTTTTTGGTGGCGAGTCGTTAGGGGCATAATCCTCATGAATGCACCCTTAAACGGAGACATATAAAGGAGGTGGGCATGTGCAAGATTTGCTTAGCAATGGAGGAGGACCTCATGCATGCAGTCATCCATTGTTGTCATGCCCGCCGCTTCTGGGAGGAAGCTCGATTGTTGTTTGAGATTTCTCTACCCCGACTCCATCCAGATACTTGGGCAAGAGATATACTGTGTGAACAATGGTTCTCGGAGAAAGAACGCGCTATAATCATCACTGTTATGTGGTCCATCTGGATGTCACGTAATAGATGGATACATGATGAGGTGAAGATCGATCCTGCTAGTTCGGTGAGACGAACCAGAGAAGATCTAGCATTGCTAGAACTTCCCAGGCAGCATCGCATTTTATTACCAGGCTATGGTTGGCAGCAGCCCGATGGAAATATCATCAAGATTGAGGGAGTCTTGGATTAGGGGGTATTCGGACAGCCAGATTATATCCTTTGGCCAGACTGTTGGACTATGAAGATACAAGATTGAAGATTTCGTCTCGTGTCTGGATGGGACTCTCTTGGCGTGGAAGGCAAGCTTGGCGATACGGATATGTAGATCTCCTTCTGTTGTAACCGACTCTGTGTAACCCTAGCCCCCTCCGGCGTCTATATAAACCGGAGGGTTTAGTCCATAGGACAACAACAATCATACCATAGGCTAGCTTCTAGGGTTTAGCCTCTATGATCTCGTGGTAGATCAACTCTTGTAATACTCATATTCATTAAGATCAATCAAGCAGGAAGTAGGGTATTACCTGCATAGAGAGGGCCCGAACCCGGGTAAACATCGTGTCCCTTGCCTCCTATTACCATCCACCTTAGACGCATAGTTCGGGACCCTCTACCCGAGATCCGCCGGTTTTGACACCGACATTGGTGCTTTCATTGAGAGTTCCACTGTGTCGTCAATGTAAGGTTCGATGGCCCCTTCGATCATCGACAACGATGCGGTCCAGGGTGAGGTTTTCCTCCCTGGACAGATCTTCGCGTCCGGCGGCTTCTCACTGTGGGCCAACTCGTTTGGCCATCTGGAGCAGATCGAGAGCAACGCCCTTGGCCATCAGGTCAGGTTTGGAAACTTGAATTACGTTGCCGATATCCGCGAAGACTCGATCTTCGACGGATTCGGACCCATGCCAGGTGTGCCGCACGATTACGACGAGCACGACATAGCTCTGCCGTCGGACAGTGTTCGGGAGATCACGCCAGCAACTACTTCGGCCTTTAATTCGGAGCAGATCGCGCCATCCGAGGATGGGAGGATAGACTCCGCTGCGGAGACCGCACCCTCAGTGGCGATAGAGCCGAATATCGACCTTACCCCTCATGAGAGCCGCATCACCGAACTACTGGACTCGTCCCCGCCCACAGACTCCGAACCACCCGCGCCCATACCTATCGAATCCGATTGGGCGCCGATCATGGAGTTCAACTCCACAGATATCTTTCAGCACTCGCCCTTCAGCGACATACTGAACTCAATTAAAATCTCTCTCCCTGTCTGGAGAACCTTGTCCGAACTATGTCCGGCTAGAGTGGGATGCGGATGACGAAGAAATTCACTCCCCACCCACCACCCACTTAGTAGCCACTGTCGACAACTTAACCGACATGCTCGACTTTGACTCCGAAGACATCGATGGAATAGACAACGGTGCAGGAGACGAACAGGAACCATCACCAACAGGGCGCTGGACTGCCACTTCATCACCCGACGTATATATGGTGGATACACCCAAAGAAAATAATAACGAGGATGCAGCGAAAGATAGCTCCCACGACAAGCAATAAAAACGGCGCCGTAGGCGCCGCTCTAAATCCCGCCTTGGCAGAAACATCGACAACAGCGCAACAAGAAGCCAAATTGACCCAGCGATAGAGCAGGGTAAGCCAGCGGACGACGAACAAAGTGCGGAGCCGCTGTCCGAGCACGGCGACGCCGATCATCAAGACAACCAACCCGTCTCCGGTCAGGAGAACAGTCCGGACGACGACGAGCGCATCATCCTGGAAAGGCAGCTGGAGCGAGAAAGGCTTATGGCCACTGCAAGAAGTTTGAAGAAGCAGAAACAAAGGCTCAAGACCGCACAAAACACACTCAATAGTAGATGGAATAAAGTGCTCGACATGGCAGAAAAGTACGGTGGCAGTCGCCCCACGAAGAGCTACCCAAAGCGGAAGCTGCTGCCGGAATTCGACGACAAGGCTTTCGAACCCTCGCAGCCAAAAAACAAAACCGCCGATCGGTCGGATCGACGAACTCATGGCCGCGATAGGGCGGCCAACGAGGCCGCACATAAGTCAGTACATGACCGACGCGAGGACCCGCATCAACGGGCCGTCGCAACCAGATCCATCTACGGATCAAGGAAACGTGCTCCAGCACCCAGCCAACACCAAATACCACAACCGTCCGAATGCCATGGCACAACCAAATACAGGGGTGCTGCATACCCCCTATGTTTCACCGACGAGGTATTAAACCATGAATTTCCAGAAGGGTTCAAACCAGTTAACATAGAGGCATACGACGGAACCATAGACCCTACGGTCTGGATCGAGGACTTCATCCTCCATATTCACATGGCTCATGGATACAATCTCCACGCCATCCAATACTTACCCCTCAAGCTTAAAGGACCAGCTCGGCACTGGCTGAAAAGCCTCCCCGAAAATTCCATTGGAAGTTGGGAGGAGCTCAAGGACGCTTTCCGGACTAACTTTCAAGGGACTTATGTTCGACCCCCGGACGCTGATGATTTGAGTCATATAATTCAACAGCCCGGAGAGTCAGCCCGAAAGCTTTGGAATAGGTTTCTCACTAAGAAGAACCAAATTGTCGACTGTCCGGACGCTGAAGCCCTAGCAGCTTTCGAGCACAGCGTTCGAGATGAATGGCTTGGCAGACACATTGGCCAAGAAAAGCCGAGAACAATGGCAGCCCTAACAAGCCTCATGACCCGCTTTTGCGCGGGCGAGGACAGCTGGTTAGCCCGCAGCAGCACCAGCGACCCAAGCACATCCGAGGTCCGGGAGGCAATGGAAAACCGCAACGCAGTAAAAACAAGCATCGAAATAAAGAAGACAGCCCAGACAACACGGTGGTAAACGCCGGATTCAGAGGCTCTCGACTGGGTCAGCGGAAAAAGCCCTCTAAAGGCAACAGAGATGAACCGACCGGCCTAAACAAAATTCTAGACAAACTATGTCAGATCCACGGCACCCCCGGCAAACCTGCAAATCATACCCACAGAGAATGCTGGGTCTTCAAGCAGGCTGGCAAGCTAAACGCCGAACACAAGGGGGAAGATACTCCGAGCAAGGACGAGGATATGCCTCGCCAGCAAGACACTGGGGGACAGAAAAAATTCCCGCCAGAAGTCAAAACAGTAAATGTTATCCACGTGACAAAGAGGAGAGGCAAATACGCACTCCGAAATACACGAGTCATAGAGCCCGTCACCCATGAGTCCTACCACTGGCCGGCCTGCCCGGTCACTTTCGATCGCAGGGACCACCTAATAGGTATCCGGCAGGAAGGGTCGGCCGCCTTGGTGCTGGACCCAATAATAAACGGATACCACCTTACACGAGTCCTTATGGACGGCGGCAGTAGTCTAAATCTGATATACCAGGACACCATCCGCAAAATGGGGATAAACCCAACAAACATCAGCCACAGTAATACTACCTTCAAGGGAGTAATACCAGGCATAGAGGCTCGCTGCACGGGCTCTCTAGTACTAGAGGTTGTGTTCGGCTCGCCCGACAACCTCCAGAGTGAAAGGTTAACCTTCGACATTGCTCCATTCCGAAGTGGCTATCAAGCACTACTCGGACAAGAGGCTTTCGCCCGTTTCAATGCAATACCGCATTACGCTTTACTCCAACTTAAAATGCTCGGTCCGCGCGGCACCATCACAGTACATGGAAATGTTGAGCGTTCGTTCCGAGCAGAAGAATGCACGACTGCTTTAACAGCCGAACACTAGACAACCTCACCACCAGAGACGATGACCGGTCGTTAGGACCACGGACATGGTTAGACGAGTCCGGCTAATCATTGGATAGATATTGGTTCGATGGTTACACCCGTATAGACGGTACCAGGGGCTTCTCCGCGATAATTCGGCTCAACTTTACCCATCTCGACTTTTTCATGGTTTATTTATAATAACCAAATTTTTGCACAACAACTTTTCACTAAGCACCTCTCTTTTATAGATGACGATCGTGCTACACCCGTCCGTGATACGGCTGCGAGAGACACAAAGCAGACGCGTGCAGGGACCCGTGTAAAGGTTTCGCTTTAGATTAAGACCCTGCGTAAACCTTTTTTACTGTCTTTTGTTGTTCACATCCTCCGGATTCTCAATACAACCGAGAAGGATGCTGACGTCTTGGCATGTGGCCACGTTAGAATATTGCTTGTACCTGGACACTATGGGTTCATTATCCAAGGGCATCACCTAAGCCCAGTATATGTTTCAAAGACCGAACACCTTAGGGAGTGTTCGGCGTCGCGAGTTAGGCCTTATATGCATCAGCTCCGAATCATGTCTTTGGTCAAATGTTGGGTTTGCACGGCTCCTGTGTTTTGCTACCTTACGTTCCGCTCTATCGACTAAGGTGGCACCAGGAGAACTACTGCGATTGTGCCCTAGCTAGCCCGGACGAGCACCTCAGTAGAGAAAGCCGAAAACTGACTGTCATGATAAAGCGAGAGATTGGTCAGCCACTCGATGACTTACCGGGATCTTCGGGATTCCTCCGCATTAACGAAGGGCCGTTTCCTGGCCAGGCATGACCGCGCCCCGTATTCGGATGAGCGTGGAGCCACCAGGGGCTATATAGTAGCCCCACTGTCAAACTCCTATGGCTAAGTGAAAGTGTTAAGCAATATAGTCTGATTGCCTAGTTCGCTGCGCTATCACCTCCTTAATGGACCAAGACGTTGGATCAAGTGTGAACATGCGTCTTCTGCGAACACCCCCGCATTATATGCATGGGGGCTGAAGCCGACGACTACAAACTTTCAGGTTATATACACATATACATAAACGACCGCACATGAGGCATAATAACACTTTTAGGCAAAAGTATAAAAATAGCCTTTCTATAATTTAATAAAACGTTGTTCTTCAATGGGAATACATGTCATTCGAACATAATATTCTTTGAGCACTGCGCTTCTATTGAACGAGCGCCTTCAAGGACCTCATCAAAGTAGTGCTCGGCAGCTACTCGGCTAACTGCCGAACTAGGGGCTGCAATTGCGGTGGCTTCCATCTCCGCCTAGTGCGTTTTGACACGGGCAAGCTGAAGGAAATATGCCCTAGAGGCAATAATAAAGTTATTATTTATTTCCTTATATCATGATAAATGTTTATTATTCATGCTAGAATTGTATTAACCGGAAACATAATACATGTCTGAATATATAGACAAACAGTATGTCACTAGTATGCCTCTACTTGACTAGCTTGTTAATCAAAGATGGTTATGTTTCCTAACCATGAACAAGGAGTTGTTATTTGATTAACAAGGTCACATCATTAGTTGAATGATCTGATTGACATGACCCATTCCGTTAGCTTAACACTTGATCGTTTAGTATGTTAATGCTTTCTTCATGACCCATACATGTTCCTATAACTATGAGATTATGCAACTCCGTTTACGGAGGAACACTTTGGTACTACCAAACGTCACAACGTGAATCGGGTGATTATAAAGGAGTACTACAGGTGTCTCCAAAGGTACTTGTTGGGTTGGCGTATTTGAGATTAGGTTTTGTCACTCCGATTGTCGGAGAGGTATCTCTAGGCCTTCTCGGTAATACACATCACTTAAGCCTTGCAAGCATTACAACTAATGAGTTAGTTGTGAGATGATGTATTACTGAACGAGTAAAGAGACTTACCGTAACGAGATTGAACTAGGTATTGGATACCGACGATCGAATCTCGGGTAAGTAACATACCGATGACAAAGGAACAACGATGTCGTTATGCGGTTTGACCGATAAAGATCTTCGTAGAATATGTAGGAACCAATATGGGCATCCAGGTTCCGTATTGGTTATTGACCGAGAATGGTTCTAGGTCATGTCTACATAGTTCTCGAACCCGTAGGGTCCGCACGCTTAACGTTTCGATGACAGCTCATTATGAGTTTATAAGTATTGATGCACGAAGTTTGTTCGAGTCCGGATGTGATCACGGACATGACGAGGAGTCTCGAAATGGTCGAGACATAAAGATTGATATATTGGAAGCCTATGTTTGGACTTGGAAGGGTTCCGAGTGAAAACAGGAAGTTATCGAACACCGGGGTTACGGAACCCCGGGGGTATATGGGCCTTCATGGGCCACAAGGGAGAAGAGGAAGGGCCGGCCAGGTGGGCTGCGCCCCTCCCCTCTAGTCCGAATAGGACAAGGAGAGGGGGCGCGCCTTCCCTCTTCCCCTCCCAATCCTACTCCAACTAGGACAGGGGGGTCCTACTCGGTGGGAGTAGGACTCCTCCAGCGCGCCTCCCAAGGCTGGCCACCCCCCTGCTCCTTTATATCTGGGGCAGGGGCACCCCATGAGACACAAGTTGATCTACGGATCTTTCCTTAGCCGTGTCGGTGCCCCTTCCACCATATTCCACTTCGGTCATATCGTCATGGAGCTTAGGCGAAGCCTCTCGCGGAGAAGTCATATCGTCATGAGCTTAGGCGAAGCCCTGCGTCGGTGGAGCATCAACATCGTCCTGCACGCCGTCGTCTTGACGGAACTCATCCCGACACTTTGCTGGATCGGAGTCCGGGATCGTCATCGAGCTGAACGTGTGCGAACTCGGGAGGTGCCGTCGTTCGGTGCTTGGATCGGTCGGATCGTGAAGACGTCGACTACATCAACCGCGTTGTTATAACGCTTCGCTTTCGGTCTCACGAGGGCGTGGACGGATACTCTCCCTCTCGTTGCTATGCCATCACCATGGTCTTGCGTGATCGTAGGAAATTTTTGAAATTACTCGTTCCCCAACAAAGGCATCCGAGCCTGGTTTTATGCGTTGATGTCATGTGCACGAGTAGAACACAAGTGAGTTGTGGACGATACAAGTCATACTGCCTACCAGCATGTCATACTTTGGTTCAGCGGTATTGTGAGATGAAGCGGCCGGACCGACATTACGCGACGCTTACGCGAGACTGGTTTCACCGCTCGAGCACTCGTTGCTTAAAGGTGACCGGCGGTGTCTGTCTCTCTCACTTTAGTTGAATCGAGTGTGGCTACGCCCGGTCCTTGAGAAGGTTAAAGCGGAGTCTATTTGATGAAGTATCGTTGTGGTTTTGATGCGTAGGTAAGAACGGTTCTTGCTCAGCCCGTGGCAGCCACGTAAAACTTGCAACAACAAAGTAGAGGACGTCTAACTTGTTTTTGCAGGGCATGTTGTGATGTGATATGGTCAAGACGTGATGCTATATTTTATTGTATGAGATGATCATGTTTTGTAACCGAGTTATCGGCAATGGCGAGAGCCATATGGTTGTCGCTTTATTGTATGAAATGCAACGCCATGTAATTGCTTTACTTTATCACTAAGGAGTAGCGATAGTCGTAGAAGCAATAGTTGGCGAGACGACAACGATGCTACGATGGAGATCAAGGTGTCGCGCCGGTGACGATGGTGATCATGACGGTGCTTGGCGATGGAATCACAAGCACAAGATGATGATGACCATATCATATCACTTATATTGATTGCATGTGATGTTTATCCTTTATGCATCTTATCTTGCTTTGATTGACGGTAGCATTATAAGATGATCTCTCACCAAAATTATCAAGAAGTGTTCTCCCGAGTATGCACCGTTATGAAAGTTCTTCGTCTTTGAGACACCACGTGATGATCGGGTGTGATAGGCTCTACGTTCAAATACAACGGGTGCAAAACAGTTGCGCACGCGAATACTCAAGTTAAACTTGACGAGCCTAGCATATAACAGATATGGCCTCGAACACGAGAGACCGAAGGTCGAAAGTGAATCATATAGTAGATATGATCAACATAGTGATGTTCACCATTGAAACTACTCCATCTCACGTGATGATCGGACATGGTTTAGTTGATTTGGATCACGTAATCACTTAGATGACTAGAGAGATGTCTGTCTAAGTGGGAGGTTTTAATATGATTAATTAAACTTAAATTTATCATGAACTTAGTACCGATAGTATTTTGCTTGTCTATGTTTACTGTAGATAGATGGCTCGTCTTTGTTGTTCCGTTGAATTTTAATGCGTTCCTTGAGAAAGCAAAGTTGAAAGATGATGGTAGCAATTACGGACTGGGTCCGTAACTTGAGGATTATCCTCATTGCTGCACGAAAAATTACGTCCTAGAAGCACCGCTGGGTGAGCGAACTGCTGCAGAGATCTTGAGCGAAGTTGTGAACGTCGGCAAAGCGAGCTGATGACTACTCTATAGTTCGATGTGCCATGCTTTACGGCTTAGAACCGGGTCTTCAACGACGTTTTGAACGTCATGGAGCATATGAGATGTTCCAGAGTTGAAGTTAATATTTCAAGCAAATGCCCGGATTGAGAGATATGAAGTCTCCAATAAGTTCTATAGCTGCAAGATGGAGGAGAATAGTTCACAAGTGAGCACATACTCAAAATGTCCAGGTATAACAATCACTTAATTCAGCTGGGAGTTAATCTTCCGGATGATAGTGTCATTGATGAATTCTCCAATCACGCCACCAAGCTACAAGAGCTTCGTGATGAACTATAATATGCAAGGGATTACTAAGACAATTCCCGAGCTCTTCGCAATGCTGAAAGCATGGAGGTAGAAATCAAGAAAGAGCATCAAGTGTTGATGGTCAACAAGACCACTAGTTTCAAGAAAAGGGCAAAGGGAAGAAGAAGGAAACTTCAAAAGAACAGCAAGCAAGTTGCTGCTCAGAGAAGAAACCCAAGTCTGGACCTAAGCCTGAAACCGAGTGTTTTTTGCAAGCAAGCCGACACCTTTGAAGCGGAACTGCCCCAAGTATTTGGCGGATAAGAAGGATGGCAAGGTGATCAAAGGTAAATGTGATATACATGTTATTGATGTGTACCTTACTAATACTCGCAGAGTACACAGGTATTTGATACTGGTTCTTGCTAATATTTGCAACTCGAAACAGAACTACGGATTAGCGAAGATTGGCTAAGGACGAGGTGACGATCGCGTTGAAATGGTTCCAAAGTCGATGTGATCGCGATCGGCACGCTACCTCTACATCTACCTTCGGGATTAGTTTTAGACCTAAATAATTGTTATTTGGTGCCGCGTTGAGCATGAACATTATATCTGGATCTTGTTTAATGCGAGACGGTTATTCATTTAAATCGAGAATAATGGTTGTTCTATTTATATGAGTAATATCTTTTATGGTCATGCACCCTTGAAGAATGGTCTATTCTTGTTGAATCTCGACGGTAGTGATACACATATTCATAATGTTGAAGCCAAAAGATGCAGAGTTGATAATGATAGTGCAACTTATTTGTGGCACTCGCCGTTTAGGTCATATCGGTGTAAAACGCATGAAGAAACTCCATCTTGATGGGCTTCTGGAATCACTTGATTATGAATCACTTGGTACTTGCGAACCGTGCCTCATGGGCAAGATGACCAAAACGCCGTTCTCCGGAACTATGGAGCGAGCAACTGATTTGTTGGAAATCATACATACTGATGTTTGTGGTCCAATGAATGTTGAGGCACGCAAGGGTATCGTTATTTTCTCACCTTCACAGATGATTTGAGCAGATATGGGTATATCTACTTAATGAAACACAAATCTGAAACATTTGAAAAGTTCAAAGAATTTCAGAGTGAAGTGGAAAATCATCGTAACAAGAAAATAAAGTTTCTACGATCTGATCGTGGAGGAGAATATTTGAGTTACGAGTTTGGTTTACATTTGAAACAATGTGGAATAGTTTAGCAACTCACGCCACCCGAACACCACGGAGAAATGGTGTGTCCGAACGTCGTAATCGTACTTTACTAGATATGGTGCGATCTATGATGTCTATTTCCGATTTACCGCTATCGTTTTGGGGTTATGCTTTAGAGACGGCTGCATTCACGTTGAATAGGACACCGTCAAAATCCGTTGAGACGACGCCTTATGAACTGTGGTTTGGCAAGAAACCAAAGTTGTCGTTTCTTAAAGTTTGGGGCTGCGATGCTTATGTAAAGAAACTTCAACCAGATAAGCTCGAACCCAAATCGGAAAAATGTGTCTTCATAGGATACCCAAAGGAGATGTTGGGTACACCTTCTATCACAGATCTGAAGGCAAGATTTTCGTTGCTAAATTCGGATCCTTTCTAGAGAATGAGTTTCTCTCGAAAGAAGTGAGTGGGAGGAAAGTAGAACTTGATGAGATAATCAGATCTCGCTCCCTTATTGGAAAGTAGTTCATCACAAGAAATGGTTCTGTGACAACTACACCAATTAGTGAGGAAACTAATGATGATGATCATGAAGCTTGAGATCAAGTTACTCTTGAACCTCGTGAGGTCAACGAGTAAAATCGCACAGTGGTGCGGTAATCTTATTACGGAAGTCATGTTACTTGACCATGGCGAACCTACGAACTATGAAGAAGCGATGGTGAGCCCAGATTCGCAAAATGGCTGGAAGCCATGAAATCTGAGATGGGATCCATGTATGAGAACAAAGTATGGACTTTGGTTGACTTGCCGATGATCGGCAAGCCATTGAAAATAAATGGATCTTTAAGAAGAAGACTGACGCGATGGTAATATAACGTCTACAAAGCTCGACTTGTTGCGAAAGGTTTTCGACAAGTTCAAGGGGTTGACTACGATGAGACTTTCTCACCCGTGGCGATGCTTAAGTCTGTCCGAATCATGTTAGCAATTGCCGCATTTTATGATTATGAAATTTGGCAAATGGATGTAAAACTGCATTCTTGAATGGATTTCTAGAAGAAGAGTTGTATATGATGCAACCAGAAGGTTTTGTCGATCCAAAGGGTGCTAACAAAGTGTGCAAGCTCCAACGATCAATTTATGGTGCAGTGCAAGCCTCTCGGAGTTGGAATAAACACTTTGATAGTGTGATCAAAGCATATGGGTTTGTCTGCACTTTTGGAGAAGCCTGTATTTACAAGAAAGTGAGTGGGAGCTCAGTAGCATTTCTAATATTATATGTGGACGACATATTATTAATTGGAAATGATATAGAATTTCTGGATAGCATAAAAGGATACTTGAATAAAAGTTTTTCAATGAAAGACCTCGGTGAAGCTGCTTACATATTGGGCATCAAGATCTATAGAGATAGATCAAGGCGCTTAATTGGACTTTCACAAAGCACATACCTTGATAAAGTTTTGAAAAAGTTCAAAATGGATCGAGCAAAGAAAGGTTTTTACCTGTATTACAAGGTGTAAGATTGAGTCGGACTCAATGCCCGACCACAATGAGAAGATAGAGAGAAATGAAAGATGTTCCTATGCTTCAGCCATAGGCTCTATCATGTATGCAATGCTGTGTACGGACCTTACGTATGCTTAGCTGTAAGCTTTGCAGGAAGGTACCAAAGTAATCCAGAGTGGATCATCGGACAGTGGTCAAGAACATCTGAAATACCGAAAAGGACTAAGGATATGTTTCTCGTATATGGAGGTGACAAAGAGCTAGTCGTAAATGGTTACGTCGATGCAAGCTTTGACACTGATCCGGACGATTCTAAATCACAAACCGGATCGTGTTTTTATTAAGCGGTGGAGCTGTCGGTTGGTGCAGTTCTAAACAAAGCGTCGTGGCGGGATCTACATGTGAAGCGGAGTACATAGCTGCTTGGAAGCAGCAAATGAAGGAGTCTGGATGAAAGAGTTCATTTCCGATCTAGGTGTCATACCTAGTGCATCGGGACCGATGAAGATCTTCTGTGACAATCTTGGTGCAATTGCCTTGGCAAAGGAATCCAGATTTCACAAGAGGACCAAGCATATCAAGAGGCGCTTCAATTCCATTCGGGACCAAGTCCAAGTGGGAGACATAGAGATTTGCAAAATACATACGGATCTGAATGTTGCGAGACCCGTTGACTAAGCCTCTTCCACGAGCAAAACATGATCAGCACCAAGACTCCATGGGTGTGAGGATCATTACTTTGTAATCTAGATTATTGACTCTAGTGCAAGTGGGAGGCTGAAGGAAATATGCCCTAGAGGCAATAATAAAGTTATTATTTATTTCCTTATATCATGATAAATGTTTATTATTCATGCTAGAATTGTATTAACCGGAAACATAATACATGTGTGAATATATAGACAAGCAGTATGTCACTAGTATGCCTCTACTTGACTAGCTTGTTAATCAAAGATGGTTATGTTTCCTAACCATGAACAAGGAGTTGTTATTTGATTAACAAGGTCACATCATTAGTTGAATGATCTGATTGACATGACCCATTCCGTTAGCTTAACACTTGATCGTTTAGTATGTTAATGCTTTCTTCATGACCCATACATGTTCCTATAACTATGAGATTATGCAACTCCGTTTACGGAGGAACACTTTAGGTACTACCAAGCGTCCACAACGTGCTGGGTGATTATAAAGGAGTACTACAGGTGTCTCCAAAGGTACTTGTTGGGTTGGCGTATTTGAGATTAGGTTTTGTCACTCCGATTGTCGGAGAGGTATCTCTAGGCCTTCTCGGTAATACACATCACTTAAGCCTTGCAAGCATTACAACTAATGAGTTAGTTGTGAGATGATGTATTACGGAACGAGTAAAGAGACTTACGTAACGAGATTGAACTAGGTATTGGATACCGACGATCGAATCTCGGGTAAGTAACATACCGATGACAAAGGAACAACGTTATGTCGTTATGCGGTTTGACCGATAAAGATCTTCGTAGAATATGTAGGAACCAATATGGGCATCCAGGTTCCGCTATTGGTTATTGACCGAGAATGGTTCTAGGTCATGTCTACATAGTTCTCGAACCCGTAGGGTCCGCACGCTTAACGTTTGATGACAGTTCATTATGAGTTTATAAGTATTGATGCACGAAGTTTGTTGAGTCCCGGATGTGATCACGGACATGACGAGGAGTCTCGAAATGGTCGAGACATAAAGATTGATATATTGGAAGCCTATGTTTGGACTTGGAAGGGTTCCGAGTGAAAACAGGAAGTTACGGAACACCGGGTTACGGAACCCCGGGGGTATATGGGCCTTCATGGGCCACAAGGGAGAAGAGGAAGGGCCGGCCAGGTGGGCTGCGCCCCCTCCCCCTCTAGTCCGAATAGGACAAGGAGAGGCGGCGCCTTCCCTCTTCCCCTCCCCAATCCTACTCCAACTAGGACAGGGGGAGTCCTACTCCGGTGGGAGTAGGACTCCTCAAGCGCGCCCTCCCAAGGCTGGCCGCACCCCCCTTGGCTCCTTTATATCTGAGGCAGGGGCACCCATGAGACACAAGTTGATCTACGGATCTTTCCTTAGCCGTGTCGGTGCCCCTTCCACCATATTCCACTTGGTCATATCGTCATGAGCTTAGGCGAAGCCTGCGCCGGAGAAGTCATATCGTCGCGGGCTTAAGCGAAGCCCTGCGTCGGTGGAGCATCAACATCGTCCCACGCCGTCGTCTTGTGGAACTCATCCCGACACTTTGCTGGATCGGAGTCCGGGATCGTCATCGAGCTGAGCGTCTGCGTAACTTCGGAGGTGCCGTCGTTCGGTGCTTGGATCGGTCGGATCGTGAAGGCGTCGACTACATCAACAGCGTTGTTATAACGCTTCGCTTTCGGTCTCACGTGCGTGGGCGGATACTCTCCCTCTCGTTGCTATGCCATCACCATGGTCTTGCGTGATCGTAGGAAATTTTTTGAAATTACTACGTTCCCCAACACAAGCGCCATCCGTGCACCCTCGATGCACGTAGACCTCCTCATAGCGTCGATGCGCGGTACAGCACCAAGGAACTGCTGCACCAAGCTGAAGTAACTGTTCGGCCTTGGCCCTGCCGGCCACAGGTGATCCACAATAGACCTCATGGCGAGTCCGGACAACCTATGGAGCTCGGCCCATTCGGCCATCCGCTCATTCAGAGGAAGCGGACGCGCTGGACCATTTAATTGCGACCAGAACAACTTCTCCACTTCGCGATCTCTTTGATATTTGAAGAACTTGGCATCATCAAGCAGCACCATTGCCAAATCGAATAAGCGTCTGCAGAACTCCACAGCCGGTCCAGAGGAGCATACTTAGGATCTACGAACTTCATCCGCAGCATAAAGGGCTTCCCAGCCGTGATATCCCCGGCGTGACGCAGCTCCTCCTTCATCACTCTGATTGTAGAGCGGGATTCCTTGGCTGCTACCATGGCCTTCTCCAGCTCCGTCGCCCTTGCTTGGCTTTCCTTCTCAAGAAGCCGGTATCGGTCGGCGGCATCACTTAACTCAACGGCCATCTTGGCCATCTTCTCCTTACTTTGGCAATGGGCAGCTTGTTCGGCCCTCGGCTCTTCAGCCGCCTTTAGAGCGGCCGCATCACTATTCTTGGCTTGCTCTTTGGCTCGGGCAAGTTCCACCCGAAGGGTCTCCACTGCCGCAGCTCCATCTGCATTTAACAACATGTTCAAGATACTGGCATTACGCTCCTCTTACCATATGTTGATCACCGGAGAATTACATACCCTGTGCCTCGTTAAGCCACTTGTTGACAAGCACGATGTCGGCATCTGCCGCATCAAGTCGCCGCGTTAGCTCGGCAACCTCACAAGTCCGGCCAGCCATCGGACCTCCGCCACCGCATATGAAGACGGCTGGATTATTACTGCGATTATGATCCTCTGTTTACGCCCGTTTCCGACGGCAACCGAGTCTCGGGGCTACTATACGCATAGGGCACATTTAAAACATGTGCGGTCTTGTAAAAATACACGTCACTTTATGCCTCAAAACCTTTCAGCAGACTCATAAAGGCTTCATGCAACCCGCTTTCTACGGATGAAACCCTCTCAACCACCGCGCCCATTAGTGCACGGTGCGCTTACGAGATAGCTGCTCTGCTCTAACAGATCCTTGGTCGTCCGACCGCATGACCAGCGGGCGGACCCTTCGGTTGCTCTCTTCAAGAGCCGGATACTGAGGACTTCGGGTGGCCAAAGAATCACCCTCTGGCCTTGCCGGATCGAGAGAAGCCCTCCGAGACGACACCTCGGGGTCGCCCACCTCGTAAGGCGGGGTGGCGTGGGGAGGCGTTTCGCTCTCCATCATCTCCGGAAGAAGATCCGCCGAAGACGAACTCTGCCGAGAAGGGCCACGATCCGGACTACAAGACAGATGTTTCGGTTATTTTCCTCAGAAGTAAAGTAGGATGTTTTTTACTATTAAACCCTTTCTTTTACTTACAGCTCGATGGAGGGTTGATCCCCTTGCGGGCCTTGTCTGGTATCCCACAGGCGGACCCTCGGCAAAGATTTCTTCTCCGTTTAGAGACTATTGTCTCGGGCCTTGAGGCGGTCCTTTTCCTTCCTTGGGAGAGGGAGCTTTGGCTTCTTCTCCCGGTTATCCTTAGCGAGGCGTCGACCTCTTTCTTCCCACCTTTATCCTCCCTTGAGGGCGCTTGGTAGGGCGCAAGCTCCAACATCCGGACTAGTACAGGATCCGGTGAGACCTCGGGGAGGGGGGCCGGACACCTGATCATCTTCGCCTTTGCTATCCAGTCCTGGTCAAAGAGCGACTTTTCAGAATGATGTCGTGATGAGTAGAAATACAACGTGATCGGCCATAGGGCAACTTACTTGGGTATCTGGACGATTGCAGCTCAGACCCGCGTCCTCGGTGGAATCCGGACACATTGCTTGTGGTCCGAAGTACAATTTGTACATCTCCTCGGGTGTCATGCCAAGGAAGTGCTGAATAGCTCGCGGTCCCTCTGGACTGAATTCCCACAGATGAAGAGGACGACGTTTACAGGGCAAGGTTCGGCGAAGTAACATTACTTGCGTTACTGTGACCAGACCAATATCTCTTTCGAGGAGATCTCGGATGCGGCCCTGCAGTATGGGCACGTCCTTCACTAGCCCCCAGTCTAGCCCCTTGTTGATCCATGACCTTAGTCGTGGAGGGTGACCCGAGCGAAAGGCAGGTGGGGCCACCCATTTGGTACCCCTGGGAGCTATGACATAAAACCATTCTTGTTGCCATAAGTTGGACACCTCCTAGAAAGAACCCTCGGGCCATGGGGCATCGGCGCTTTTGCTTATTACAACACCTCCGCATTCTGCATATCTCCCCTCGATCGTCTTCGGCTCCACTTGGAAGGTCTTGAGCCACAGGCCGAAGTGAGGGGTGATGCGGAGAAAAGCTTCGCACACGACGATAAAAGACGAGATGTGGAGAATAGAATCCGGAGCTAAATCATGGAAGTCCGGCCCGCAATAGAACATGAGCCCCCTCACGAAGGGATCCAGAGCCAGGCCTAGCCCTCGAAGGAAGTGAGATATGAATACTACGCTCTCACCGAGTTTGGGAGTAGGTATGACCTGCCCTTGAGCAGGAAGCCGGTGCGCAATCTCGACGGTCAAGAACCTGGCCTCTCTTAACTTTCTGACGTCTTCCTCCGTGACGGAGGAGGGCATCCACCGACCTTGAAGGTTGGATCCGGACATGGTTGAATGTCCGAAGTGCCTGACCTGAGCTTCGGGTGTTGGAACTCGAGGCGGGGGAGGGATTCGATTGAGTTCCAGGAATAAAAAAGGATAGGCCTTGGTCTCTTTATAAAGAGGGTGAATACCAAGCGTCCTCCTCGTGACCGTTTGGGACTTGCCTATAATCGAGGAGTCATACCTACGGGCACGATTGGGTTACCCATACCCGTATTGATGAGAATCCCGTGATAAGGGGACATGATCTCTGCTTCGACAAGACGTGCCAAGGAAACCACCTCGCGATATGCGCCAAGGCTGGTTGAAAAACACGGTTCAATAATAACCGGGCCATGGCATGATGTCATGGTATCAAATACATCAGCAGGTCGGATTTGTGAATATTATTCTCTCTACGGTGGAATGTGAAACTTGTTTTGCAGAGCCGGACACTATCCTTGTGTTCAAGATCTTCTATGGAGTATTTGAAGGAGGAACCCGCCTTGCAATGCCGAAAACAATCTGCGCGCCGGACTCATCGTCATTGAAGCCTGGTTCAGGGGCTACTGAGGGAGTCCTGGATTAGGGGGTATCCGGACAGCCGGATTATATCCTTTGGCCGGACTGTTGGACTATGAAGATAGAAGATTGAAGACTTCGTCTTGTGTCCGGATGGGACTCTCTTGGCGTGGAAGGAAAGCTTGGCAATACGGATATGTAGATCTCCTCTGTTGTAACCGACTCTGTGTAACCCTAGCCCCCTCCGGTGTCTATATAAACCGGAGGGTTTAGTCCGTAGGACAACAACAATCATACCATAGGCTAGCTTTTAGGGTTTAGCCTCTACGATCTCGTGGTAGATCAACTCTTGTAATACTCATATTCATCAAGATCAATCAAGCAGGAAGTAGGGTATTACCTCCATAGAGAGGGCCCGAACCTGGGTAAACATCGTGTCCCTTGCCTCCTGTTACCATCCACCTTAGACACACAGTTCGGGACCCCCTACCCGAGATCCGCCGGTTTTGACACCGACAAAGATCAATACAGATGCCTCGATCAACTCCGCTGACGGTATAGCGGGTATTGGAGGGGTTGCCAGATCGTGTTCGGCCTTCTTGGGAGCTTGGTGCAAGCCGTACATGGGGGTCTCGGAACCACTAATTGCTAAGGTCCAAGCCATGAAAGAGGGTGTGATCTTTGCTCGTCTGAGGGGCTTCATGGTGGTGACCCTCGAGACGGACTGTCTAGAGGCAGTTAACCTCTGGAACAATCGCTATGACGATCACTCGATTGTAGCACCTATCTTAGCATAAATTAGAGATCTCTCTCTTAAGTTTTCATCTTTTGTAATTCAGCATGTAATAAGAGCGGCAAACGGTCCTGCACATCTTTGTGCTAAGCGTGGGAGTACGCTTAATGTGACTGAGAGCTGGCTCAAGATGACCCCTAGCTTCCTGATCAGCAGCCTGTTGGCTGACTGTTCGGCGAATGCTTTTGTTGAATAAAGCTCTCTGAAATTCCCCGCAAAAAATAGTATCACGACAAAAAAGTCAAACCAACCACGAGTGGAAGGAGGACATGACAAGAGTCGATTAAGCCGGCCACGACACGGAAAGCGGACGTGAATTCAATCCTCCGCCAGAGCCGCCACATCGCCTCCATGCTTGTTTAATGAGCCTCCATGGGAGTTGATTTCTTGCGACCTGATTCAACCCGTCGCCGCGACTCGCTCCGCTAGCCCTCTCCGTCGGATGCGCCGCTCTGCTGGCCCTGAGTCGCCGCCACTGAACCGGGCGCCTCCCTCGTTCCAACCTCGTCAAAGCCGGCCACGCCGGGAGCCGCCTCCGCGCTCGGCCTCCCGCGCTGACTCGCCCCGTGCCATTTCACCCTTCTCCGAGCCAACCGTTGCGCTCCACTCCAAGCCGCCTTCATGGCCTGTTCCGAGCCACCATTGGAGTCGGCTCTCTCCGCTCCACATCCCGCGAGTGCCCGCAACTTGCCCTCGCTTGCCTCCAATCCGCCCTCGCCGTGAGCCGCCTCCACCGGCCATCTGTGAGCCGCCAGCATGGTCTCACCGTCAGCGAGCCACCGCAGATTCCGCGAGCTATTGCTTCCACTACTGCGGCCTTCGGGTCGCTGCTTCCGCCGTTACGGGCTCCTACCACCTCCACCATGGCCTGACTGAGCCGCCCGGGGCCTTCACATCGCTTTTGCCGACCCGCCACGACCTCCCATCACCTCCGGTCCGGTCGCCGCCATCGTGCCCTCGTCGTTCGAACCACCGGTCGCCGAGCCACTGAGCCGCCCGGCGCGAGCAGCCCGTCGCCGCTGGGTCGCCGCGGCATCTGCACCCTGAGCCGCCCCGTCGAGTCCCCCGCACTGTGAGTCGCCACGGCCTCGCGTCGTTTCGGCCGCAGTTTCCTCAAATCTCCGCGCCGGTTCTCGCTGCTACGCATCCCGCGGGGCCGAACTGCCGCTCGCCTGAGTCATCGACGCCGCCATGGTTGGCCTCCCTTCCGCCTTAGTCGCAAGCCGCCACTACTGCGCCAAAATTCGCCGGCTTGCGAGTTTGCCTCTGCAGAAGTAAGTGTAAAATACAAGAAGTGGTAGATGGCATGCCTGATAGTTTGGAGGCACGTAACAGATAACTGAATGAGGTGAAGGACAAGTCTGAATGAGCTTCATAGTCGATTGACCTGTGAAAAAAAAGACACTGAAATTCTGGAGAAGCAGTACTGTTCATTGGAATAGGAGGTTGCAATAAAGGGAGCAGAGGATGAGGTTTAATTGAATTCACAAGTTCCATGGGATGACACGGCACGGTTAAAGCAGAAGGATGATACGAGTTGTTTCAAACTGTTTGATAAAGATACGTGATAGTTCCTGCACTGCAGGATTGTGAAGATCACCAGCAGTTGACAGCCTCGCGCGTTGAAGGAGAATGAACGGCTAGTTAACTGGCGTGCCTCTGTTGTTGAACCGCCGAGCACGAGGCTCCACTTTTTGCCTAAGAACCGCCGAGCGCGAGTCTCCATTTTTTGCCTAAGAGCCGCCGCCCGCCCGTGTGGACGAGCTTGCCGCCCCTGCCGCAGCCCTCGCTTCCATGCTCGCTGCACGACCGACTTGCTGGGCGGCCCTTACCCCCGCGGCCGCTGCGCTGCCCTGCCGGGTTGCCACTGCTGCGCCCGCAAGACGGCTCTGACTGTGACCCCGCGGCGGGTCGCCGCCTGTTTCCCCCGCTGCTATGGCCTCGTGGAGAGTCGTTGTCTGTTGTTTTGGCTTGCTTCTAGTGGTTGATTTCTACTGCCTGTTTAAGGGCATCTCCAGCCGCGCCCCTAGGAAGGCCTCCCCAGGCGTTTTTTTCGCGCCGGCGCCGAAAAAACGGCCCAGTCGCGCTCCTAGGAGCCCGATTTTCGCCGGCTTGGGCCAAAAACAGCCCGGCGGATCCAGCCCGAACCCGCTTGCGCCGGGCGCCAGGGTGCCGGCGAACTGTTTTAAGCGAAAAAGCGCGAGCCGCGCGTCGGCGACACGGCTCTCTTCTCGGCCGCCGTCGTCCTCATCGCCTCGTTTTTCGTGGCGAATCAATGCCAAAGCTGCGGCGCCGATCAGCTGCACCATTGATGCCACAGGCGGCGCGATGAAGACCGGACAACGCGTCCCTCGCCCTCCCTCGCTCGCCCGCAGCGTACACGGTGGCACGCGCGCCTCGGCCTATATATGGCGTGCCCGGCGCTTTCGGCGACTCACACTCTCCGCGTCGTCGTTCCTCCCTCTCCTCTCCTCTCTTCGCCGTCTTGATTTCACACCCATGGCGGCGCTTCCCGAGCGGCAGCGGCGGCGGCGAACGGCAACCGGCCTCCGCCATCTTCATGAAAACGAGGCTCGCCTCCTTACGAGGCCGAGTACCGGTCCCGCGGACATGCAGTGCCAGGGCGTGGAGGATCAGCGGGCGGCGTGCAGTGCCCCGGTACCCACCGGCGGCCCGCGTCGCGGAGATCGCCGCGCATCCGCTGGAACCTGCCGCGTGCAGCGAGGAGAGCCGCAGTGCGTCCCGACAGCCCGCTCTAGGACCCTTACTTCCGCCGCCGTCCGCCCAGCAGCTCGAGGCCTGGCAGCGTCGAGCCCTCCGGCGAGCTCAACGCCGCCGGCCGGCGTCGATGGTGGGGCGTGCCCGTCTGCGCCGTTGGAGGCCGTCCTCGAGTACATCGGGGCGGCAACACACCGCCTCGAGTACCCGCTCCCCTTCCTTCTCACGCCGCGAAGCTCCACAGACCCGGGCGCATGGAGACCGGGGTCCTCCTCCTCGTCCGGGCTCGCCTGCCTCGCCCGTCAGCCGGAGCCCAGGGCATGCAGGTCGGCGCGCGCACCGCAGCTCCGTCGTCCGCGCCGGCGCCGCGCCTCTCCACCCACCGCCGCTTCGTCCTCGCCGAGCCCAAGCGGAGCCAGCTTGCCCGCGGAGTCGAGGAGGTAGCCCGACGCGACTTCTCCGGCGAGGGCGCCATGCGGTGGCGGCGGGGCGACTACCTCCGCGACGAGATGGTCCGGCAGCGCCGCCCTGAGGAAGATCGCCGCCCATAGCGTGGTAGCGAGGGCGAACGGCGTCGTGGTCCTCGACAGCGGCAGCGACGACAACGCCTGGACCGTCCAACCGCCCGCGCCAACCGGGGAGGATGCAGCGAGAACGGCGGGCGTGGCGAAGCGGCGGCGGCAACGGCGACGATAGCGATGACGGTGGTGACTACAGCGGTTCTACAGCCTCCTCGGCATGTAGAACCGCGTGAAAGCAGCAGCAGGGCGGCGAGGAGACGGCGGGGTAGCCAGCGGTAGTTTTTTTTCTTTTTTTTGTAAAATATGTTTAAGTTTGAATGAACCCGCCGATGTTTGCGTTAAATTTGAGTCGTTTTTGCGCCGTATTTGACTTTTTTGACTAACCGTGGGCGCCGCGACTGGGGGGCATCACGCCCCGATCTTGTGATTTAAGCGGTGCGCCCCGAGGCGATTTTTGCCCTCTGGGGGCCAACGGCTGGAGATGCCCTAAATGGGGAGTAATGCTGGAGGTTTGAGATCAGACTATGTTCTCTGGGGTTAAAGTGGAACAAAAGGAATTCAATAGCCATATTGCAAAATTATCTATGGATGCTACTTACGAATCATCGGTCATCCGAATAAATCAGGTGATATCCGTCATTTCGTTAGCACATATTATTTTCATGAAAGAACAATTCCTCTACTTTGCAATATATTTTGTGCAGGACAATGATTCATCGTAAAGGTGGTGTCATGCTGTGCCGATGTCCGTGCCTCCTTTGATGCTATGGCCATCTCTACTGTCAACTATACACCTCTTATGCTATGGTCAAAAAATATGAAGAATCTCAAGCCAACTCTTCGAGTCGTCTTAAGACTCGGGGGCTATGATGACATGACTCAACAAATGTTGCCAGTTTCTGCAAAATTCAAGAACTCCGGGTCATTGGAGGGAAAAATAGCCCGGTCCCGGAGGCTGCTGCCATATTGATGAAAATTTAAAGGCCGTCAGAAAATTTCTGGCTCAAAATGAAGATTCCGGTTTAAAGTCCAGCTCAAGAGACATCTCTCTCCCATAAAGCTTTGAAGCTCTCAATATCCGGTTTAAAGTACCGGTTTAAAAGAATTAATTTCTCGCAAGTTCAAGCTCTCAGAAAAATTATAGGGACCAAAGAGAGTTGGATGCACAACACAACTCAAACATAGGTACCCGGTGAGCACAGCTCACGAACATGTCACTTGGGGGTTCCTGTTCAAACATAGGTGTATTCACCAAAGAGAACATAGCGTTACTACCCTCTTGACTGAATATGTCACTTGGGGGCTTCCTGTTCAAACATAGGTGTATTCACCAAAGAGAACATAGCGTTACTACCCTTTTGACTAGTTTATCTTGTTCAAACATAGGTGTATTCACCAAAGAGGACATAACCCTTCCAGGTCATCCTGCCTGTATGCCAGCTGCTTCTTCATCAGGTAATCCTAATTGGCCCGGCGAACTCTTAACAGTCAATCTTTAAAACAAGACCCTGAACTCGTTAAGGTTAAAACGCCGGTTTGTCATGTGAGGGCACGGCTTACAGATAGCGAGGATGGACCCATGCTACTAAGCGCCTTCATTGAAACTTGGTTAAACCTGCCTGTTTGCATGAGGCTACTCCGACCTCGTGTATTCTCGATAAGTCAATCTTTAAACAAGACCATGAACTTATCCAGGTTAAAACATCAATTGGGTCATGTGAGAGCCAGCTTACAGAAAGCGAGTATACTCCAGTGGCTATCATGCTAGTTTCATTGAAGTATTCTGTTATCATACACATACATCATCATATATTGCATCATCATTACATCATCATAGCATACGTTATATCTGCATGGATATACTGGTTTATATTGCAGGAACCGGTTTCCAAACCAGGTTATATTATTCAAAACTTTAATAGCCAACATGGCTAGAATTTTATTATGGTTATCAATAATCGGTATTATCATTGAGGTTTTCAAAGTCGCTTCAGCACAATAGCTATTAAATTATCAATGGATATGATTTATTCTACAATGGAGGAATAGTCCTGAGTCGCTGCAGGCATACAACCCGGCACTTGGGGGCTACATTATTCAAATCATGATTATACCAAGTATGAAAGTCCCATGTCGCTGCAAGCATACACCATGACACTTGGGGGCTAATGCAAGGTCATTTTTTTACTTGCCTTATTGAAGACCCGACTCATCACATTGTAATGATCCGGCCCTTGGGGGTTACTAATTGCTCCTGTTAAAAAATCAAGGTACACAAATCTTAATCCATTATATTGAAAGGTCCACTACTCAGTTGGTAAAGTACAAAGCTCTTAACCTTGTGGACGTGGGTTCGAGCCCCATGGTGAGGGTTACATCATATGATATGAAGTATATATAAAGTCCCAGCTCAGTATTATCTTACTAAGCCGGCCCTTGGGGGCTACATTGGTTGAATTTTTAATGAGCATAAGGCAATTTCAAAGTCCCAGGTTGCTGCAAGCATGACAACCCGACACTTGGGGCTACATATGTGGAATACTCAGTTCTGACTAGTGATTGAGATGAACAACATGGATTTCTTCAAAGTGGTAATATTTATGTTGAAGCAAGTCTTAAGTCATCACTTTATTCTGCTCAAGATTTGGGGGCTACAGGTAATAAGGATATGAGGAGAGAAATCTTCAAAATTCTCAGTTTTGACCTCGGCGTCGGCAACAATTATGACTCAGCATCATCTATTTATAACCCGGCAAGTTTTTTCATCTTTAAGCCGATTGAAGGTCACATGAGTATTTCAAAGACCAATATTTTTAAGCATTGGGAGCTGAGTCAAATGAATTATTCTTCACAATCTTTCTCTATGAGAAACCAACGTCAGCAAATTGATTATGAAGTTGGCTTATTGACCCGGATTTTCGAAGAAGGAAATAACAAGGAGTTAAGGATGATCAGGTGCCGTCTTACAAGAATATTTAACCCAGAGCATAACCTGTTAAAATTGTTCTTGTGTTTTGTTTACAGGATCAGTTTAACATGGATAAATCCAAATTAAACTGGGGACTAGTGTCGGGGATATACCCCGCGGTATGACCCGACCGAAGATATGACCCGGCTGGGACTTGGTATTTCATTGGTAAGCCGGCAGATGTTTAAGATGTTAAGCTAGACAGTTAAGCAAGGTAAGCCGGCGGAGACAGTTAAGCATGGTAAGCCGGCAGATAGTTAAGGGAGATAGTTAAGCAGGGTAAGCCGGAGGAGACATTTAAGCATGGTAAGCCGGCAGATAGTTAAGCCAGATAGTTCAGCCGGACAGTTAAGCCAGATGGTAAGCCAAATTGTAAGTCAGCAGTTAAGAAGCCCGAAATGTTAAGAAGCCCATAGAGACAAGCCCGTGAAGAGAAGTCAGAATAGTTAAGTCTTAAGTCCGAGTTGGACTCTACATGTAACCCGCCCCTTCAACTTATATAAGGAGGGGCAGGGCACCCCAAGGGGGAGAGGTTGAATAATCCCTAGGTTAGACACAACTAGGAGAGCCGGCTTACGGCGACTCCCTCATGAGCATAATGAGACCTAGCCACAAATAGCACGTAGGGCTATTACCAGATGATGTTTCCCGGGGCCCGAAGCTGTCTAAACCCTTGTCTTGTGTTGCGTCTCTCGATTCCGATCAACCCCTCTCAGGCTACCATATAGTCCTCACACCATAACATCTGCCGTGACAATTCCACAACAATTGTGATAAAACTTGGTTCTCTTCTTTGCCCAAAAATAGTATTGATTCATGGAATAAGTGCAAAGATGCTTTTATCTCTAAGTATTTTCCTCCCGCTAAGATCATCCCTCTAAGGAACGATATTATGAATTTTAAGCAACTTGATCATGAGCATGTTGCACAAGCTTGGGAGAGGATGAAATTAATGATACGTAATCGCCCTACACATGGTTTGAATTTGTGGATGATTATACAAAAAAATTATGCCGGACTGAATTTTGCTTCTAGAAATCTTTTAGATTCGGCCGCGGGAGGCACTTTTATGGAAATCACTTTAGGAGAAGCTACTAAACTCCTAGACAATATTATGGTTAATTATTCTCAATGGCACACCGAAAGATCCACTAGTAAAAAAGTTCATGTGATTGAAGAGATTAATGTTTTGAGTGGAAATATGGATGAACTTATGAAATTGTTTGCTAATAAAAGCATTTCTTCTGATCCTAATGATATGCCTTTGTCCACTTTAATTGAGAATAATAATGAATCTATGGATGTGAATTTTGTTGGTAGGAACAATTTTGGCAATAACGCGTATAGAGGAAACTTTAACTCTAGGCTGTTTCCTAGTAATTCCTCTAATAATTATGGTAATTCCTAAAACAACTCTTATGGAAATTTTAATAAGATGCCCTCTGATTTTGAGACTAGTGTTAAAGAATTTATGAGTTTGCAAAAGAATTTCAATGCTTTGGTTGAAGAAAAATTGCTTAAGATTGATGAGTTGGCTAGGAACGTGGATAGAATTTCTCTTGATGTTGATTCTTCGAAACTTAGATCTATTCCACCTAAGCATGACATCAATGAGTCTCTAAAAGCCATGAGAATTTCCATTGATGAGTGCAAAAAAAACCACTAGGATGCGTGCTAAAAAGGATTGCTTTGTGAAAGCGTCTTCTTCTAGTTTTAATAATAATAATGATGAAGATCTAAAAGTGGTTGATGTGACTCCTATTAAATCTTTGTTTTCCAATATGAATCTTGATGAAGATGGGACTGGAGATGAGTCAACTTTAGTTAAAAGGCGTCCCAATGATTCGGAGATTTTAGATCTTGATGCAAAAATTAATAAAAGTGGGATTGAAGAGGTCAAAACTTTTCATAGCAATGAACCCACTATTTTGGATTTCAAGGAATTTAATTATGATAATTACTCTTTGATAGATTGTATTTCCTTGTTGCAATCCGTGTTAAATTCTCCTCATGCTTATAATCAAAATAAAGCTTTTACTAAACATATCGTTGATGATTTAATGCAATCCTATGAAGAAAAGCTTGAACCTACTATTAATATTAAGATTAAATATTATTAATGCTATGCTTTGTGTGATTTGGGTGCTAGTGCTTCCACGATTCCAAAAACCTTGTGTGATGTGCTAGGTTTCCGTGAATTTGATGATTGTTCTTTAAATTTGCATCTTGCGGATTCCACCATTAAGAAACCTATGGGAAGGATTAATGATGTTCTTATTGTTGCAAATAGGAATTATGTGCCCTTAGATTTCATTGTTCTTGATATAGATTGCAATCCTACATGTCCTATTATTCTTGGTAGACTTTTCCTTAGAATGATTGGTGCAATTATTGACATGAAAGAAGGAAATATTAGATTCCAATTTCCGTTAAGGAAAGTGTCGGTGTCAAAACCGGCGGATCTCGGGTAGGGGGTCCCGAACTATGCGTGTAGGCGGATGGTAACAGGAGACAAGGGACACGATGTTTTTACCCAGGTTCGGGCCCTCTCGATGGAGGTAAAACCCTACTCCTGCTTGATTAATATTGATGATATGGGTAGTACAAGAGTAGATCTACCACGAGATCAGAGAGGCTAAACCCTAGAAGCTAGCCTATGGTATGATTGTTGTTCGTCCTACAGACTAAAACCCTCCGGTTTATCTAGGCAACAAAGAGGGTTAGGGTTACACAGAGTCGGTTACAATGGTAGGAGATCTACATATCCGTATCGCCAAGCTTTCCTTCCACGCCAAGGAAAGTCCCATCCGGACACGGGACGAAGTCTTCAATCTTGTATCTTCATAGTCCAGGAGTCCGGCCAAAGGCTATAGTCCGGCCATCCGGACACCCCTTAATCCAGGACTCCCTCAGTAGCCCTGAACCAGGCTTCAATGACGATGAGTCCGGCGCGCATATTGTCTTCGGCATTGCAAGGCGGGTTCCTCCTCCAAATACTTCATAGAAGATTTTGATCACAAGGATAGTGTCCGGCTCTGCAAAATAAGTTCCACATACCACCGTAGAGAGAATAATATTTACACAAGTTCAATCTGCTGACGTATTCCGTAGCGTGATATCACACCACGACCAAGCCTTTATCCGAATCGTTTTTACTATCCCACCTCAGCGCGTTTAGCGAGGCGGTTTCCTTGGCACGTCTTGTCAAAGCAGAGATCGTGTCCCTTATTTCGGGATTCTCATTAATACGGCGTGGGTAACTTGATCGTGCCGTTGGCACACCTCCTCTATGGGCGAGTCCCAAGCGGTCACGGGAGGGCTCACGGTATTCAACCTTTTATAAAGAGACCAAGGCCCGCCCTTTTCTCAATCTCAATCGAATCCGCCCCTCGCCTCGAGTTCCAACACCCAAAGCTCCAGATTCAGCGCCCGGACCTTCGATTATGTCCGGCTCCGACCTTCAAGGCGGTGGATGCCTTCCTCCGTCCGAAGAAGACGTCCTAAAGCTAAGAGATGCGGGTATCTAACCGCGAAATCTCGCATAGGCTGCCTGCCCAAGGGCAGGTTATTCCCACTCCCAAGCCCGGTGAAAGCGTGGTGTTCACGTCTCACTTCCTTGAGGCTAGGCTTCCAGCGGACCCCTTCGTGAGGGGCTCATGTTTTATTAAGGGCTGGAATTTCACGACTTGGATCTGGAGTCCATCCTCCACATCTCATCGTTCATCGTCGTGTCTGAAGCCTTCCTCCGCATTACCCCTCACTTGGATTGTGGCTCAAGACCTTCAAGGTGGAGCGAAGATGATCAAGGGCAGCAGCAGAGTTGGAGGGGCTGTTATAAGCAAGAATCTTTGTCGCTTCATGGCCCGAGGATCTTTTCAAGAGGAGCTCGATCTATGGCAACAAGAGTGGTTTAATATTACAGCTCGGGGGCACCAAATGGGTGGCGCCACCTGCCTTTCGCTCGGGTCCTCCACCGCGGTGGCGTCATGGGTCAATAAAGGGCTTGGTGGGGCCGTCCAGGGCGTGCCCTTGTTGCGAGGCCGTGTTCGAGACCTCCTAGAGAGAGAGAGATCAATCTGGTCGTAGTAGCGCAGGTCATGCTGATTCATCGCATCCTGCCCTGCAAACATCGCCCCCTCTGCTTGTGGGAGTTCAATCCGGAGGTACCACGAGCTCTCCAACATTTTATGGGTGCAACGCCCGTGGAGATGTACAAACTGTTCTTTGGATCACAAGCAATGTGTCCGGACTTGACCGAGGACGCAGGTCTAAGCTGCAATCGCCCAGATACTCAAGTAAGTAGTCCTGTGCCGGACCGCTATCCGTATATTTATCATAAACTTTCCCTTAAAGAGTTGTCCCTTAAGCAGGAGTGGATAGCGAAAGCAAAACTGATCGGTGTCGGCCCCTCCCACGAGACCACGCGGATCCGTGTTAACCAAGATCTTTGGAGGCTGCGCCTTTGGAAGAAGGCGAAGGGGGAACAAGGAAGCTACTACCTCCGTGAAGGAGGTTATCAAGAAAGGAGGATCGAGAATCCCTCCATCCAAGGGGAGAAGAGGACCGCCTCTGAAGATCCTGTTTTATTTACGAAGATGACCGAAATTTTACCTTGCACTTGGATCTCAGCCCTTCTCGTGAGCTCGTCTTGAGGATCTTCGTCCGGAGGCGATGGAGGCCAGGCGCCTCCCTGCCGTACCGCCTAGCGAGGCGGACGATCCTGAGTGTCGCCACGGAGGTTTCTCCGAATCCGCAGGGCGGAGGCGGTCGTGGGGCCCCCAAAGCCCTCCGTGTCCGCCTTCAAAAAGTCCATCGACGAGTCCGGCACCTCCTGGTGCACGGTCGAGGAGTTGAAGGATCTGCTCGGGCGGCGTCTATCTCGAGAGGATCACCGTGCATTGATGGGTACGGTGATTGAAAAATTTTGTCCGCGGAAGCGGGTTATGCGAGGCCGCCGAAGTTTATCGACGGGTTTTGAGGTACGAGCAATGATGTACCTTTTGACGGTTCCGCATATATAAGATCGCCTGTGTAGATAGTAGCCCACGAGACTCGGTGCGTTGTCAAAAATGACAGCGTGCGAGGATCATAATCCCACTATAATATGTAGCCTTCCTATGTAGGTGGCGGGCGTCCGTGGCTAGCCGGACTGATGAATTTGCCGAACTAAAGTGGCAAATTGACGTGGCGGATGCCGACATCGCGCTTGTCAATAAGCGGCTTAACGAGTCATAAGGTATGCAGTTTCTCCGCGGACACCTGGTAAGGGAGCTTGATGCTCGTGCCTTACAACATGTATGCTTGATGCAGATGGTGCCGCTGCCATGGAGAACCTTCGGGCGGAGCTTGCCCGAGCCAAGGAGCAGGCCAGGAAAAGTGATGCGGCTGCCTTAAAGGCGGCCGAAGAGCTAGAAGCCGAACAGGCTGCTCACTGCCGAAGCAAGAAGGAAATGGCCGAGATGGCCGTGAAGTTGAAGAATGCTACCGACCGCTGCGAGCTTCTTGAAAAAGAAGGTCGAGCGGAGCAAGAGGACCTGAAGAAGGCCTCCACCGAGGCCAAGGATGTTCGCTCTGCGATGAGAGCTATGAAGGAGGAGCTACGTCAGGCCAGAGATATCGCGGCTGGAAAGCCCTTTCTGCTGCGGAGGAAGTTCACGGATCCTAAATATGCTCAGTTGGACCGGCTGTGGAGTGCGGAGGATGCTTATCTGGACTTGGCGGCGAGTGCCGCGACGCGGCGAACACCGGAGATCAAAAGGATCACGAGATGGAAGAGCTTTTTTGGTCGCAGTTCCGTAATCCAGAGCGTCCACTTCCATTAACCGATCCTTTGGCCGAATGGGCGGAGCTGAATAGGTTGTCCGGACTTGCCATGAAGGATGTCGTGACTCATTTGTGGCCGAAAAGGCCCGAGCCGAAGAGTTATTTTGGCTTGGTGCAGCAGTTCCTTGGTACGGTGCCACATATCAAAGCAATGAGGCGGTCAGCATGCATAGATGGTGCGCGAATGGCTCTTGCCCATGTCAAGACATACTGGGCGGAGATGAAGGCCACCGATGTTGCATCCCAAGATTCGGACGGAAGCCAAGTACCTGTCGAGCACTATTTTCAGGAAGTTCTACAGGGCGCTCGTTTAATAGAGACGCAGTGCTCGAAGGATATTATGTTTGAATAACATGTATTATTGTGAAACAATGTTTCGATGGAATATAAAAGCTTTTTATACTTTTGCCTTCAAGAATTAAAATACCTCATGTGCGGCCGTTAATGTATATGTGTATATAAGCTGAAAGATGGAAGTCTTTGGCTACAGCCCCCACGCATATAATGCGGGGGTGTTTGCAGAAAGCGCCTTTTCACACTTGATCCAACGTCTTGGTCCTACAAAGGAGGTGATAGCGCAGCAAACTAGGCAACCAGACTATAATGCTTTATCACTTTCACTTAGCCATAGGAGTTCGACAGTGGGGCTACTATATAGCCCCTAGGGGCACCGCTCACCCAATTCGGGCGGTATGTGCCCGACCGGAAACGGCCCTTCGTCAATGCGGAGAATTCTAAAGATTCCAGCGGTCATCGAGTGGTTGACCAGTCTCACGCTATATCATGACATCAGTTTTCGGCTTTCTCTCTTGAGGTGCTACTTTGGCGAACCGGGCACTGTCGCGATAGTTCTCCGGTGCCGCATTAGCCGATAGAGCGGGCGTAAGGCAGCAAAACACGGAGCCGGCAAACCCAACATTTGACCAAAGACATGATTCGAGCTGATGCATATAAGGCCTAACTTGAGGCGCCAACACTCCCTAAGGTATTCGGTCTTTATGAAAGCGGGCGAACAACGCCCTTAGTAATAAGCCCCGGTGTCCGAATGCAGCGCAAAATTCTGACGTGGCTTATGCCAAAACGCCAACCTCCTCCTCGGTTATAGCAAGAAACCGGGGGATGTGTATCAACAAGAGACAGTAAAAAAGGTTTACGCAGGGTCTTAATCTGAAAAGAATCCTTACAACGGGTCCCTCTTGCGCACGTACTGTGTCTCCGTTGTGCCGTATCTGGGCGGGTGTAGCACGGTGTTCATCTATAAAGAGAGGAACTTAGTTGAAAAAGATCGTGCGAAAATGTACGTTATATTAAATAAATGAAGTACAACTCAAAAAATGAATAAAATTGAGCTTTATTGTCTCTTGTTGTGCAGGCGCGGAGCCCCTTGTATGGGGGTATGCGTCTAGTAAGCCCTTGTATGTTTATGCCGGACTCGTCCAGCCGTGTCCGGGGTCTGGACGACCTGTCTAAGTGCTTTTATTGGTGAAGCCGGTTTATTGTGTGGCTGTCAAGGCAACCGCATGATTTTCCGGGCTCGAGGAACCCTGATGTTTCCCTTTAACGAGATGATGCTGCGTGGACCGAGCATTTTAAGTGTAAGAGATGCATAATGCGGTATTGCGTTAAAGCGGTAAGCTTGGCGTCCCAATAGTGCTTGATAGCTACTTGTAAATGGGGCGAGGTGGAAGGTTAACTTTTCACGGCGGAAGTTGACGGGTGAGCGAACACAACTTCTAGCGATGAGAGCCCGTACAATGGGCATATGGGCTGGCATTACCCCTTGAAAGGAAGTGTTGCTATGGCGAAATTTGGTTGGGTCTATCCCCATTTTGCGGATTGTGTCCTGATATAGCAGGTTTAGATCACTGCCACCGTCCATTAGGACTTGTGTAAATTGGAGTCCGCCAATTATCGGATCTAATATCAAGGCAGTCCAACCTGCATTCCGTATACTTCTAGAGTAATCCTGATGGTCGAAGGTGATTGGTTTCCGGTGCTCCTCTGGGATAGGCCGTATGGCGCGTACCTCTATGGGCGCCGCTCTATTTTTCCCTTTTGTCATGTGAAGTGAGTTTACTGTTTTGATTTCTTGTGGGAATTTTTTTTGTTTTCCGGTGCTCTGCTTGTGGGGTTCGTCATCGTCCTCGCTTGGTGTGTCGAGCCCCTTGTGTTCGACGTTGAGTTTGCCGGACTGCTTGAAGAACCAACAATCTCTGTGGGTATGGTTTGCAGGCTTCCCGGGAGTACTGTGGATTTGGCATATCTTGTCCAAGATTTTGTTTAAGTTAGATAGCTCGTCCCTGTTATCCTTAAGGGGCAGCTTTTTATGATTCTGCTGAGTGCTTTTGAATCCGGCGTTGTCTGCCGTGATCTTCGGGCTGTTTCCCTTGGTCCGACGCTGGTCCTTGCTGCGTCGTGGTTTCCCGTTTCCATCCCTGGCTTCGGATGTACTTGGGTCGCTGGTACTGCATCCTGCCAGCCAGCTGTCCTCTCCCGCGCAAAAGCGGGTCATGAGGCTTGTTTATGCGGCCATTGTTCTTGGCTTTTCTTGGCCGAGGTGTCTGGCGAGCCATTCATCTCGGACGTTGTGTTTGAAAGCTGCTAAGGCTTCGGCGTCCGGACAGTCGACTATTTGGTTCTTTTTAGTAAGGAATCTGTTCCAGAATTTTTGGGCCGACTCTCCGGATTGTTGGGTTATGTGACTTAAATCGTCTGCATCCGGAGGTCGGACATAGGTCCGTTGAAAATTTGCCCGAAAAGCATCCTCGAGCTCTTCCCAACTTCCAATGGTGTTTTCGGGGAGGCTTTTAAGCCAATGCCGGGCTGGCCCTTTGAGCCTGAGGGGTAAGTATTTTATGGCGTGGAGGTCATCTCCTCTAGCCATGTGTATGTGGAGGATGTAATCCTCAATCCAGACTCCAGGTTCCGTTGCTCCGTCGTATGCCTCTATGTTTACGGGCTTGAATCCCGCTGGAAATTCGTAATCCAGAACCTCATCGGTGAAACATAGGGGGTGTGCGGTGCCCCTATATTTAGGTGTATCGTGATGTTCGGGTACTTGATGTGTTGCGTTGCTTACTAGAGCTTGCTTTCTTGGCCCGTAGATAGATCTAACTGGGCCATATTTTTTATGCGAATCCTTGTGCGGATCGCGTGCCGGCTTGTGTGCGGCGCCGTTTGCCACTCTATGTTTGCCATGGGGTCGTCTATCCGACCAGACCTCCTTGTTCTTTGATTGCGGGGGCTCTACGGCCTCCTCATCAAATTCGGGCAATAGTTTTTGCTTTGGGTTGCTCTTTGTTCGGCGACTGTCGCCGTATTTGTCTGTGGTGTTGAGTACTTTTCTCCATCTGATTCTGAGTGCATATTCCGCTGTTTTGAGCTTCCGCTTCTGCTTTTTCAGGCTACGTGCAGTGGCGACGAGCCTTTTGTGGAGGTTCTTCTGCTCCAGCAACTTGTCCGGCGTGAGATCGTCCGGACTGTTATCTTCGCCGGGGACGGGTTGTTTATCCAGGTTGTCCTATTCGTACGGTTGCTCGATAGCATGTTCGCCGTCCACCGGTTCGCCCTGCTCTATGGTTGGGTTTGTATGGCTGTTATCTTTGTCGAGGCGGGACTTTGAGCGGCGCTTACGTCGCCGTTTTGACTGCTTCTCGAGGGAATGATCCTTCGTAGCGTCCCGTTGTTCCTCATCGTCGCCTCCTTTAGGTGTGTCCACCATGTATACATCATGAGATGAGGTGGTTCTCCAGTGCCCTATAGGTGCTGGTTCATGTTCCTCCCCTACATCGTCGTCCATACCGTCGATGTCTTCAGAGTCGAAGTCGAGCATGTCGGTTAAATCATCGACAGTGGCTACGAAGTGGGTGGTGGGTGGGCATTGAATTTCTTCGTTGTCCGCGTCCCAACCTTGCCGACCGTAGTCTGGCCAGGGCTCTCCTGGTAAAGAGAGAGACTTTAGTGAATTCAGGATGTCGCCAAAGGGTGAGTGCTGAAAGATGTCCGCGGTAGTGAATTCCATGATCGGCGCCCAATCGGATTCGATTGGCGGGGGCACGGAAGGCTAGGAGTCCGGAGAGGAGTCCGGCACCTTGGAGTCACGAGCTTCGCAAAGGACGGGGTAGGTGTACGGCTCAATCGTCGTAGAGATGCAGCCCCCGAGGCGGTGTCCAGCCACCCATCCTCGATCGGCGCAGTCGGCTCCAAGCTAAAGGTCGGAGCGGACACTCGTGCGGCCTCCAGGATACTGTTCGGCGGCAGAGCTAGATCATGCCCCTCGTGACAGTGCGGCGCGCTCGGCTGTGGCTCGAACCCGTCGAAGATCAAGTCTCCATGAACGTCGGCCGTGTAGTTCAAACTTCAAATCGACCTGGTGGCGGGGTGTAGCTTTCAATCTGCTCCGGATGGCCAGCGAATTGGCCCGATGCAAAGCCGCCGAATCGAAGATCTGTCCGGGAGAAAAGTCTCACCACAGGCGCATCGTTGTTGATGATCGGAGGAGCCATCGGGCCTAAAGATGACGACACAGAGGAACTCTCAATGAAAGCACCAATGTCGGTGTGAAAACCGGTGGATCTCGGATAGGGGGTCCCGAACTGTGCGTCTAGGCGGATGGTAACAGGAGACAAGGGACACGATGTTTTTACCCAGGTTCGTGCCCTCTCGATGGAGGTAAAACCCTACTCCTGCTTGATTAATATTGATGATATGGGTAGTACAAGAGTAGATCTACCATGAGATCAGAGAGGCTAAACCCTAGAAGCTAGCCTATGGTATGATTGTTGTTAGATCCTCACGGACTAAAACCCTCCGGTTTATATAGGCACCAAGAGGGTTAGGGTTACAGAGTCGGTTACAATGGTAGGAGATCTACATATCCGTATCGCCAAGCTTGCCTTCCACGCCAAGGAAAGTCCCATCCGGACACGGGACGAAGTCTTCAATCTTGTATCTTCATAGTCCAGGAGTCCGACCAAAGGCTATAGTCCGGCCAAAGGCTATAATCCGGCCATCCGGACACCCCCTAATCCAGGACTCCCTCAGAAAGGCATGGAACACTTTCCTAGGAAGAAAATTTAATTGCCTTATGAATCTATTATGAGAGCCACTTATGGATTGCATACCAAATATGGCAATACCTAGATCTATTCTTGTTTTTATGCCTAGCTAGGGGCGTTAAACGATAGTGCTTGTTGGGAGGCAACCCAATTTTATTTTTGTTCTTTGTTTTTTGCTCCTGTTTAGTAATAAATAATTCATCTACCTTCTGTTTATATGTGGTTTTATGTTTTAATTAGTGTTTGTGCCAAGTAGAACCTTTGGGAAGACTTGGGTGAAGTCTTTGCGATCTTGCTGTAAAAAATAGAAACTTTTGCGCTCATAAGATTAGCTGTCATTTTTTACTGGAGACTGATTTTAGGTTGATTCTTTTTTCATATAATTAATATACAAATTACTCACGTCCACCAATTTATTTCAGAATTTTTTGAGTTACATAAGTATTGGAAAGTTACAGATTGCTACAGAATGTTCTGTTTTTGACAGATTCTGTTTTTCGTGTGTTGTTTGCTTATTTTGATGAATCTATGTGTAGTATCAGGGGGTATGAACCATAGAGAAGTTGGAATATAGTAGGTTTAACACCAATATAAATAAAGAATGAGTTCATTATAGTACCTTAAAGTGGTGGTTTATTTTCTTATACTAACGGAGCTCATGAGATTTTCTGTTGAAGTTTTGTGTTGTGAAGTTTTCAAGTTTTTGGGTAAATATTTGATGGATTTTGGAATAAGGAGTGGCAAGAGCCTAAACTTGGGGATGCCCAAGGCACCCCAAGGTAAAATTCAAGGACAACCAAAATCCTAAGCTTGGGGATGCCCCGGAAGGCATCCCCTCTTTCGTCTTCGTCTATCAGTAACTTTACTTGAGGCTATATTTTTATTCACCACATGATATGTGTTTTGCTTGGAGCGTCTTGTATGATTTGAGTCTTAGATTTTTATTTTACCACAATCATCCTTGCTGTACACACCTTTTGGGAGAGACACGCATGAGTCGGAATTTATTAGAATACTCTATGTGCTTCACTTATATCTTTTGAGCTAGATAATTTTGCTCTAGTGCTTCACTTATATCTTTTTAGAGCACGGTGGTGGTTTTATTTTATAGAAATTATTGATATATCGTGCTTCACTTATATTATTTTGAGAGTCTTTTAGAACATCATTGTGATTTTCTTTGGTTATAAAATTAGTCCTAATATGATGGGCATCCAAGATGGATATAATAAAAACTTTCATATAAAGTGCATTGAGTACTATGAGAAGTTTGATTCTTTATGATTGTTTGGAGATATGAAGATGGTGATATTAGAGTCATGCTAGTAGAGTAGTTGTGAATTTGAGAAATACTTGTGTTAAAGTTTGTGATTCCCGTAGCATGCACGTATGGTGAACCGTTATGTGATGAAGTTGGAGCATGATTTATTTATTGATTGTCTTCCTTATGAGTGGCGGTCGGGGACGAGCGATGGTATTTTCCTACCAATCTACCACTCCAGGAGCATGCACGCAGTACTTCGTTTCAATAACTAATAGATTTTTGCAATAAGTATGTGAGTTCTTTATGACTAATGTTGAGTCCATGGATTATACGCACTCTCACCCTTCCACCATTGCTAGCCTCTCTAGTACCGCGCAACTTTCACCAGTACCATACACCCACCATATATCTTCCTCAAATTAGCCACCATACCTACCTATTATGGCATTTCCATAGCCATTCCGAGATATACTGCCACACAACTTTCCACCGCACCATTTATTATGACACGCTCCATCATTGTCATATTGCTTTGCATGATCATGTAGTTGACATCGTATTTGTGGCAAATCCACCGTTCATAATTTTCATACATGTCACTCATGAGTCATTGCACATCCCATTACACCGCCGGAGGCATTCATATAGAGTCATATTTTGTTCTAAGTATCGAGTTGCAATTCTTGAGTTGTAAGCAAATAAAACTCGGATGATGTTCATTATTAGAGCATTGTCCCAGTGAGGAAAGGATGATGGAGACTATGATTCCCCCACAAGTCGGGATGAGACTCCGGACGAAAAAAAGAGAAAAATAGGCCATAAAAAAAGAGAGAAAAGGCCCAAATAAAAAAATGAGAGAAAAATATAGAAGGGGCAATGCTACTATCCTTTTACCACACTTGTGCTTCAAAGTAGCACCATTATCTTCATGATAGAGAGTCTCCTATGTTGTCACTTTCATATACCAGTGGGAATTTTTCATTATAGAACTTGGCTCTTATATTCCAATGATGGGCTTCCTCAAAGTGCCCTAGGTCTTTGTGAGCAAGCAAGTTGGATGCACACCCACTTAGTTTCTTTTGTTGAGCTTTCATACACTTATAGCTCTAGTGCATCCGTTGCATGGCAATCCCTACTCACTCACATTGATATCTATTGATGGGCATCTCCATAGCCCATTGATACGCCTAGTTGATGTGAGACTATCTTCTGCTTTTTTTCTTCTCCACAACCAACATTCTATTCCACCATAGTGCTATATCCATGGCTCGCGCTCATGTATTGCGTGAAGATTGAAAAAGTTTGAGAACATCAAAAGTATGAAACAATTTTTTGGCTTGTCATCAGGTTTGTGCATGATTAAATACTTTGTGTGATGCAGATAGAGAATAGCCAGACTATATGATTTTGTAGGGATAGCTTTCTTTGGCCATGTTATTTTGAGAAGACATGATTGCTCTGTTAGTATGCTTGAAGTATTATAGTTTTTATGTCAATATTAAACTTTTGTCTTGAATCTTTCAGATCTGAACATTCATGCCACAATAAAGAAAATTATATTGATAAATATGTTAGGTAGCATTCCACATCAAAAATTCTATTTTTATCATTTACCTACTCGAGGACGAGCAGGAATTAAGCTTGGGGATGCTTGATACGTCTCCAACGTATCTATAATTTTTGATTGTTCCATGTTATTATATTATCTATTTTGGATGTTTACTTGGCTTTAATATGCTGTTTTATATTATTTTTGGGGCTAACCTATTAACCGGAGGCCCAGAGCCAGTTTCTGTTTTTGCCTATTTTAGAGTTTTGCAGAAAAGGAATTCCAAACAGAGTCCAAACAGAATGAAACTTCGCGAGGATCTTTCTTGGACAGAAAACAATCTAGAAGACTTGGAGTCGAAGTCTGCAACTCCACGAGGAAGCCACGAGGCAGGAGGGCACGCCCCCACCCTCGTGGGCCCCTCATAGTTACACCGACGTACTTCTTTCACCTATATGTACTCTTATACCCTGAAAACATCAGAGAGAGCCACGAAACCACTTTTCCACCGCCGCAACCTTCTGTACCCGTGAGATCCCATCTTGGGGCCTTTTCTGGCGATCTGCCGGAGGAGGAATCGATCACGGAGGGCTTCTACATCAACACCATTGCCTCTCTGATGAAGCGTGAGTAGTTTACCAGAGACCTTCAGGTCCATAGTTATTAGCTAGATGGCTTCTTCTCTCTCTTTGATTCTCAATACAAAGTTCTCCTCGATGTTCTTGGAGATCTATTAGATGTAGTACTCTTTTGCGGTGTGTTTGCCGAGATCCGATAAATTGTGGATTTATGAACAAGATTGTCTATGAATATTATTTGGTTCTTCTCTGAACTCTTATATGCATGATTTGATATCTTTGCAAGTCTCTTCGAATTATTGGTTTAGTTTGGCCTACTAGATTGATCTTTCTCGCAATGGGAGAAGTGCTTAGCTTTGCGTTCAATCCTGCGGTGTCCTTTCCCAGTGACAGTAGGGGCAGCAAGGCACGTATTGTATTGTTGCCATCGAGGATAAAAAGATGGGGTTTATATCATATTGCTTGAGTATATCCCTCTACATCATGTAATCTTGCTTAAAGCGTTACTCCGTTCTTATGAACTTAATACTCTAGATGCATGCTTGATAGTGGTCGATGTGTGGAGTAATAGTAGTAGATGCAGAATCGTTTTGGTCTACTTGACATGGACGTGATGCCTATATTCATGATCATTGCCTTAGATATCTTCATAACTATACGCTTTTCTATCAATTGCTCGGCAGTAATTTGTTCACCCACCGTAATACATGCTATTTTGAGAGAAGCCACTAGTGAAACCTATGGCCCCCGGGTATCTTTCCTATTATATTTCATCTCTTTTATTTACATCGCATCTTGTTTACTATTTTGCAATCTTTACTTTCCAATCTATACAACAAAAATACCAAAAATATTTACTTTACTATCTCTATTAGATCTCACTTTTGCGAGTGACCGTGAAGGGATTGACAACCCCTTTATCGCGTTGGTTGCAAGGTTCTTGATTGTCTGTGCAGGTACTAGGTGACTTGTGTGTTGTCTCCTACTGGATTGATACCTTGGTTCTCATAACTGAGGGAAATACTTACGCTACTTTGCTGCATCACCCTTTCCTCTTCAAGGAACCAACGCATGCTCAAGAGGTAGCAATGCCCCGACATCCGAAGCTATTATCCAAAAATGAGCAACCAACTAAGCTTAGGGATTCCCCCGAGTGGCATCCCCTCTTTCTTCTAACGACCAATGGTATTTTACTCGAAGCTATATTTTTATTCGTCACATAATATGTGTTTTGCTTGGAGCGTGTTGTATGATATGAGTCTTTGCTTGTTTTATTTTGTGTTTTAAGTCTTGATCCCTTGCTGGACACACCTATTTGAGAGAGCCAAAATTATGTCATGACATGTTAGAATTTCTCTCTATGCTTCACTTAAATTTTTATGAGCTATGGACTTGCTCTAGTGCTTCACTTATATCTTTTTGAGCATGGTGTGCTTATTACTTTTGAAGAAATGCTCTCTTGCTTCACTTAGATTTATTTGAGAGTTAGTAAAATTTTCAAGAAATTCTCTATTGCTTCACTTAAATTATTTTGAGAGAAATAAAAATTATGCTCATGATCTTCACTTATATTTGTTTGAGCTTATGAAAAGAAACACATGAAAATTAGCCCCAAAGTGATAGATATCCAAGAAGGATATAATAAAAACTTTCATGAAGATCATTGGATAAAATAAACTTGATTCTTAGTAATAGTTTTGGGACATGATGATGTGATATGTGAGTTATGTTAATGAGTAATTATGCTTTAGTAAGAATATTGGTGTTGAGGTTTCTGATTCCCTATGCAAGCATGAAAGTCAATAGTTATGCAATGAAATTATATCCTACTTGTGGTGCATTATTTAATGTTAATGATGCTTAATACTCGCTTATGAGATTATTCATTTCTTGGTTGGTCGCTTCTCAATCTTTTGCTAGCCTTCATTTTGCACCAAGTATGATCTCTACTTGTGCATCCAAAATCCTTTAAACCAGTTTTGCCACATGAGTCCACTATATCTACCTATATGCGGTATTCTTTTGCCGTTCTAAGCAAATTTGCATGTGCCACCTCTAATTTTCAAAATAAACTTCTCTTTTGTGTGTTTGTTTTGCTCGCGGAACAGTGAGGGGTGGCTAATATTTTTCATGCTGGATGTGTTATTATCACGATGAGTGTTTATTCACTTGTCATTGCACGAAAGTAAGGCTAAGGTTTTAGGGAGGACCAATCCCAAAATGAAAAAAATGAATTTACTTTATGTTGTCAAATAATACATTCCTTGGAAAGTGTTGGTATGGAGGGCAACCGTGGATACAGCTAGCCATGGAAAGTGAAAGTATGGTGGAAAAGGAATAAACTTTATTTTCGGTTTGGGAACTGCCTATGATATATATAGCATGGAAAGTGTTGGGAACTCTAAGTCATTTTCATTGGTGGGATGGATACACCTCCCAAAATGTTTTTATCTCTAATTTTTCGCTTTGAGCTCTGGCACCTCTATAAATCCCTACTTCCCTCTGCGAAGGGTCTTTCTTTTACTTGATGCAATTTTTATTTTGAATTTGAGTCTCCATCATCTCTTATAAAAGCACCAACTAGGAGGCAATATGATCGTACTTAAGTATTGGGTGTAACTAATATGCGAGTGTGTTTCATGAATGGATGAATGGTTGAGCATGATGAGCTAGGGATGACTTATTTTAGCGTTGATATTTTGAAAGACATGGTTGCTTGTTGATATGCTTGAGTATTTAAATTATCATGTCAAAACTAGACTATTGCTTTGAATCACATAAAAGTCCAATTGTCCATGCTATAAAGAAAAGAATATGATATGACATGTTAGGTAGCATTCCACATCAAAAATTCTGTTTTGATCACTTACCTATTCGGGGACGAGTAGGAGTTAAGGTTGGGGATGCTGATACGTCTCCAACGTATCTATAATTTTTGATTGTTCCATGTTGTTATGTTATCAATCTTGGATGTTTTATACTCATTTTATATCATTTTTTGGTACTAACCTATTGACATACTCCCAAGTGCCAGTTGCTGTTTTTTGCATGTTTTTTACATCGCAGGAAATCAATATCATACGGATCCAAACGCAACAAAACTCCATGGAGATTTTTTTGGACCAGAAGGAACATATTGGGCCCTGGCTGCGCCTGGGGGTGCCTCGAGGAGGGCGCAACCCACTAGGGCACGCCAGGAGGCCCAGGCGCGCCCTGGTGGGTTGTGCCCACCTCAGGTGCCCCCTGGACCGCCTCTTTGCTCTATAAATACCCAAATATTCCCAAAACCCTAGGGGAGTCGACGAAATATTCATCCAGCTGCCGCAGAGTCCAGAGCCACCAGATCCAATCTAGACACCATCTCGGTGGGGTTCACCACCTCCATTGGTGCCTCTCCGATGATGCGTGAGTAGTTCATTGTAGACCTTCGGGTTCATAGTTAGTAGCTAGATGGCTTCCTCTCTCTCGCCGAGTTCTCAATACAATGGTCTCTTGGAGATCCATATGATGTAACTCTTTTGCGGTGTGTTTGTTGGGATCGATGAACTTTGATTTATGATCAGATCATCTTTTTATATCCATGAAAGTATTTGAGTTTATTTGATCTCTTTTATGCATGATTGCTTATAGCCTCGTATTTCTTCTCCGATATTTGGGTTTTGTTTGGCCAACTTGATCTATTTGTCTTGCAATGGTAAGAGGTGCTTTGTAGTGGGTTCGATCTTACGGTGCTTGATCCCATTGACAGAAGGGGAACCGACATGTATGTATGTTGCTACTAAGGATAAAACGATGGGGCCTATGTCTACATAGATAGATCTTGTCTACATCATTTCATCGTTCTTATTTCATTACTCCGTTTCTCCATGAACTTAATACACTAGATGCATGCTGGATAGCGGTCGATGTGTGGTGTAATAGTAGTAGATGCAGGCAGGAGTCGGTCTACTAATCTTGGACGTGATGCCTATATAATGATCATTGCCTGGATATCGTCATGGTTATTTGAAGTTTTATCAATTGCCCAACAGTAATTTTTTCACCCACCGTTTGCTATTTTTTTCGAGAGAAGCCACTAGTGAAACCTACGGCCCCTGGGTCTCTTTCTCGTATATTTGCCTTTGCGATCTAATTTTCCTTTGCATTTAATTTCAGATCTATTAAACCAAAAATACAAAAATAGCTTGCTGCATTTTATTTCTATTTATTATGTTTGGCATTTGATCTATCAATCTACTACAATTTATCTCACGTCCGTTTGCCTATCTTGAGCCGCCATACCCCGGAAGAGATTGACAACCCCTTTAACACGTCGGGTTGCAAGGATTTGTTATCTGTGTGCAAGGGCTATTTACATTGTGTTGCTTGGTTCTCCTACTGGTTCGATAACCTTGGTTCCATATCTGAGGGAAATACCTACCACCGCTGTGCTGCATCATGCCTTCCTCTTTGGGGAAATACCGACGTAGCTTCAAGCGACATCATCTGCCACATATCCGAAGGCAAGATCTTTGTTGCTAAGAATGAAACCTTTCTAGCGAAGGAGTTTCTCTCGGAAGAAGTGAGTGGGAGGAAAGTATAACTTGATGAGGTAATTGTACCTTCTCTTGAATTGGAAGATAACACATCAGAGAAATCCGTTCCCATGATGCCTACACCAACTAGAGAGGAAGCTAATGATGATGATGATGAAACTTTGGATCAAGTTACTACTGGACCTCGTAGGTCGAACAGAGCACGTTCCGCACCAGAGTGGTATGGTAATCCTGTCCTGGAAGTCATGTTATTAGACCATGGCGAACCTACGAACTATGAAGAAGCTATGATGAGCCCAGATTCCGACAGATGGCTTGAGGCCATGAAATCTGATATAGGATCCATGTATGAGAACGAAGTGTGGACTTTGGTGGACTTGCCCGATGATCGGCAATCCATCGAGAATAAATGGATATTCAAGAGGAAGACGGACGCTGATAGTAGTGTTACTATCTACAAAGCTCGACTTGTCAAAAAAGGTTTTGACAAGTTCAAGGTGTTGACTACGATGAGATTTTCTCACTCGTATCGATGCTTAAAGTCTGTCTGAATCATGTTAGCAATTGCCGCATTTTATGAAATCTGGCAAATGGATGTCAAAACTGCATTCCTTAATGGATTTATTAAAGAAAAGTTGTATATGATGCAACCAGAAGGTTTTGTCAATCCTAAAGGTGCTAACAAAGTGTGCAAGCTCCAGCGATCCATCTATGGACTGGTGCAAGCATCTCGGAGGTTGAATATACGCTTTGATGGATCAAAGCATATAGTTTTATACAGACTTGCAGTGAAGCCTGTATTTACAAGAAAGTGAGTGGGAGCACTACAACTTTTCTGATAAGTATACGTGAATGACATATTGTTGATCGGAAATGATGTAGAATTTTTTGGAAAGCATAAAGGAGTGTTTGAAAGGAGTTTTTCAAAGAAAGACCTCGGTGAAGCTACTTACATATTGGGCATCAAGATCTATAGAGATAGATCACGATGCTTGATAAGACTTTCGATGAGTACATACCTTGATAAGGTTTTGAAGGAGTTCAAAATGGACCAGTCAAAGGAGTTCTTTCCTAAGTTGTAAGGTATGAACTTGAGTAAGACTCAAAACCCGACCACGGTAGAAGATAGACAGAGAATGAATGTCATTCCCTATCCTCAGTAATAGGTTCTATAAAGTATGCCATGCTGTATACCGGACCTATTGTGTACCTTTGCATGAGTTTGGCAAGAGGGTACAATAGTGATCCAGGAGTAGATCACTGGACAGAAGTCAAAAGTACCCTTAGGTACCTAAAGAGGACTAAGAAACGTTTCTCGGTTATGGAGGTGACAAAGAGATCATCGTAAAGGGTTACGTCGATGCAAGCTTTGACACTGATCCGGATGACTCTGAGTCTTAATCTGGATACATATTGAAAGTGGGAGCAATTAGCTAGAGTATCTCCATGCAGAGCACTGTAGACATAGAAATTTGCAAAATACATACGGATCTGAATGTGACAGACCCGTTGACTAAACTTCTCCCACAAGCAAAACAAGATCACACCTTAGCACTCTTTGGGTGTTAATCACATGGCAATGTGAACTAGATTATTGACTCTAGTAAACCCTTTGGGTGTTGATCACATGGATATGTGAACTATAGGTGTTAATCACATGACGATGTGATCTATTGGTGTTAAATCACATGGCGATGTGAACTAGATTATTGACTCTAGTGCAAGTGGGAGACTGAAGGAAATATGACCTAGTGGCAATAATAAAGTTGTTGTTTTATATTTCCTTATATCATGATAAATGTTTATTATTCATGCTAGAATTGTATTAACCAGAAACTTGATACATGTGTGGATACATAGACAAAACACCGTGTCCCTAGTAAGCCTCTACTAGACTAGCTCGTTTATCAAAGATGGTTAAGTTTCCTAACCATAGACATGTGTTGTCATTTGATGAACGGGATCACATCATTAGGAGAATGATGTGATGGACATGACCCATCTGTTAGCTTAGCATATTGATCGTTCAGTTTTACTGCTATAGCTTTCTTCATGTCATATACATATTCCTTTGACTATGAGATTATGCAACTCCTGGATACCGGAGGAATACCTTTTGTGCTATCAAACATCACAACGTAACTAGGTGATTATAAAGATGCTCTACAGGTATCTCCGAAGGTGTTTGTTGGGTTGGCATAGATTGAGATTAGGATTTGTGACTCCGAGTATCGGAGAGGTATCTCTGGGCCCTCTCGGCAATGCACATCATAAGAAGCATTGCAAGCAATGTGACTAATGAGTTATTTGCGGGATGGTGTATTACGGAACGAGTAAAGAGACTTGCTGGTAACGAGATTGGACTAGGTATGAAGATACCGACGATCGAATCTCGGGCAAATAACATACCGATGACAAAGGGAATAACATATGTTGTCATTACGGTACGACCGATAAAGATCTTCATAGAATATGTGGGAACCAATATGAGCATCTAGGTTTCGCTGTTGGTTATTGACTAGAGAGGTGTCTCCGTCATGTCTACATAGTTCTCGAACTTATAGGGTCCGCACGCTTAACGTTCGATGACGATTTTGTATTATATGAGTTATGTGATTTGGTGAGCAAATGTTGTTCAGAGTCCTGGATGAGATCACGGACATGACGAGGAGTCTCGAAATTGTCAAGAGGTAAAGATTCATATATAGAACAATGATATTCGAACACCGGCAGTGTTCTGGGGGTACCGGGTACATATCGGGTCACCGGAAGGGGTTCCGGGCATCCCCCGGCAACTACATGGGCCTAATGGGCCAGAAGGGGACAGACCAGCCCCTAAGGGGCTGGTGCGTGTTGGGGAACGTAGTAATTTCAAAAAAATTCCTACGCACACGCAAGATCATGGTGATGCATAGCAACGAGAGGGGAGAGTGTTGTCCACGTACCCTCGTAGACCAAAAGCGGAAGCGTTAGCACAACGCGGTTGATGTAGTCGTACGTCTTCACGATCCGACCGATCAAGTACCGAACGCACGGCACCATCGAGTTCAGCACACGTTCAGCCCGATGACGTCCCTCGAACTCCAGTCCAGCCGAGTGTTGAGGGAGAGTTTCGTCAGCACGATGCGTGGTGACGATGATGATGTTCTACCGACACAGGGCTTCGCCTAAGCACCGCTACAGTATTATCTAGGTGGACTATGGTGGAGGGGGGCACCGCACACGGCTAAAAGATCAAATCAATTGTTGTGTCTCTGGGGTGCCCCCTGCCCCTGTATATAAAGGAGCAAGGGGAGGTGCGGCGGCCGGGAGGCGCGCCAGAGGAGTCCTACTCCAGCCGGGAGTAGGACTCCCTCCCTTCCTTGTTGGATTAGGAGAAGGGGGAAAGAGGAGGAAGAGAGGAAGGAAAGGGGGGGCGCCGCCCCCCTCTCCTTGTCCTATTCGGACTAGAGGGGGAGGGGCGCGCGACCCTGCCCTAGCCGCCTCTCCTCTTCTCCACTAAGGCCCACTATGGCCCATTAAACCCCCGGGGGGTTCCGGTAACCCCTCCGGTACTCCGGTAAAATCCCGATTTCACCCGGAACACTTCCAGTATCCAAATATAGGTTTACAATACATAAATCTTCATGTCTTGACCATTTCAAGACTCCTCGTCATGTCCGTGATCACATCCGGGACTCCGAACAACCTTCGGTACATCAAAACTCATAAACTCATAATATAACTGTCATCGAAACTTTAAGCGTGCGGACCCTACGAGTTCGAGAACTATGTAGACATGATCGAGAAACGTCTCCGGTCAATAACCAATAGCGGAACCTGTATGCTCATATTGGCTCCCACATATTCTACGAAGATCTTTATCGATCAGACCGCATAACAACATACGTTGTTCCCTTTGTCATCGGTATGTTACTTGCCCGAGATTCGATCGTCGGTATCTTAATACCTAGTTCAATCTCGTTACTGGCAATAGTCATAGGAACATGTATAAGTCATGAAGAAAGCAATAGCAACATACTAAACGATCGAGTGGTAAGCTAACGGAATGGGTCAAGTAAATCACATCATTCTCCTAATGATGTGATCCCATTAATCAAATGAGAACTCATGTCTATGTCTAGGAAACATAACCATCTTTGATCAACGAGCTAGTCAAGTAGAGGCATACTAGTGACACTCTGTTTGTCTATGTATTCACACAAGTATTACGTTTCCGGTTAATACAATTCTAGCATGAATAATAAACATTTATCAGGATATAAGGAAATAAATAATAACTTTATTATTGTCTCTAGGGCATATTTCCTTCAGTGCGCCCCATGTAGGCCAAAATAGGAGGGGAAGGAAAGGGGAGAAGAGAGAAAGGAAGGGGAGGGATTCGGCCTCTCCCCCTTCCTTCCCTCCTCCCTCCTCCTCCCTCCCCCCGGAAGATATGGAAGGCGGGGAGGCCGAATTGGGAGGCGCCCAAGTAGGATTCCTCCTACTTGGGGTTCCCCCTTGGCTGCCTCCCCTCCCCTCCAACCTATATATACGAGGGGGGAAAGGCACTGCTAGAACACACACCAACAATTGATAGCCGTGTGCGGCGCCCCGCTCCACAGTTTATGCCTCCGGTCATATTGTAATAGTGCTTAGGTGAAGCCCCGCGCGGAGCACTTCACCATCACCGTCACTGCTACGTCTTGAGCTTGCGTTGGTTTTCCCCGAAGAGGAGAGGATGATGCAGCACAGTAGTGTAAGTATTTGCCCCAGTTTTGAGAACCAAGGTATCAATCCAAGAGGAGGCCACGACAAGTCCCTCGTACTGCACAAAGCGATAGCTACTCGCAACCAACGCGATTAGGGGTTGTCAATCCCTTCACGGTCACTTACGAGAGTGAGATCTGATAGAGATAATATTTTTGGTATTTTTGGTATATAGATGCAAAGCGAAAAGTAAAAAGCAAAGTAAAAACAAAGCAAGTATAAAAGTGATGGAGATTGATATGATGAGAATAGACCCGGGGCCATAGGTTTCACTAGTGGCTTCTTTCAAGAGCATAAATATTCTACGGTGGGTGAACAAATTACTGTTGAGCAATTGACAGAATTGAGCATAGTTATGAGTATATCTAGGTATGATCATGTATATAGGCATCACGTCCGTGACAAGTAGATCGAAACGATTCTGCATCTACTACTATTACTCCAGTCATCGACCGCTATCCATGCATCTAGAGTATTAAGTTAAAAATAGAGTAACGCCTTAAGCAAGATGACATGATGTAGAGGAATAAATTCATGCAATATGATAAATACCCCATCTTGTTATCCTCTATGTCAACAATACAATACATGCCTTGCAACCCTTTCCGTCACTAGGTAAGGACACTGCAAGATTGAACCCAAAGCCATGCACTTCTCCCATTGCAAGAACTACCAATCTAGTTGGCCAAATCAAACGGATAATTCGAAGAGACTTGCAAAGATAACTCAATCATACATAAAAGAATTCAGAGAAGATTCAAATATTATTCATAGATAAGCTGGATCATAAACCCACAATTCATCGATCTCAACAAACACACCGCAAAAAGAAGATTACATCGAATAGATCTCCACGAGAGAGGGGGAGAACATTTATTGAGATCCAAAAAGAGAGAAGAAGCCATCTAGCTACTAGCTATGGACTCGAAGGTCTGAAGTAAACTACTCACACTTCATCGGAGAGGCTATGGTGTTGATGTAGAATCCCTCGTGGTGGATGCCCCCTCTGGCGGAGCTACGGAACAGGCCCCAAGATGGGATCTCGTGGATACAGGAAGTTGCGGCGGTGGAATTAGGTTTTGGCTCTGTTACGATCGTTTGAAGTGCGTGAGGTATATATAGGAGGAAGAATGCGTTAGTGGACCAGCAGGGGCCCACGAGGCGGGGCGCGCCTAGAAGCGCGCCCCCACCTCGTGACCGCCTCCGTTGTTCCTTGGCGTGGGTCCAAGTCTCTGGATCACGTTCGTGAGAAAATCACGTTTCGAAGGTTTCATTCCGTTTGGACTCCGTTTGATATTCTGCTTTCTTGAAACACTCGAAAAAGGCAAAAAACAGCAATTCTGGGCTGGGCCTCCGGTTAATAGGTTAGTCCCAAAAATAATATAAAAGTGGAAAATAAAGCCCAATATAGTCCAAAACAATTGATAAAGTAGCATGGAGCAATAAAAAATTATAGATACGTTGGAGACGTATCAGGCATCCCCAAGCTTAATTCCTGCTCGTCCTCGAGAAGGTAAATGATAAAAAGAGAATTTTTGATGCGGAGTGATACTTTGGCATAATTTCAATGTAAATCTTCTTAATCATGGTATGAATATTCAGATCCGAAAGATTCAAGACAAAAGTTCATATTGACATAAAAATAATAATACTTCAAGCATACTAACTAAGCAATTATGTCCTCTCAAAATATCATGGCCAAAGAAAGTTATCCCTACAAAATCATATGGTCTGGCTATGCTCCATCTTCCCACGCAAAATATTTAGATCAAGCACAACCTCGATGACAAGCCAAGCAATTGTTTCATACTTTAACATTCTCAAAAAAAATTCAATCTTCACGCAATACATGAGCGTGAGCCATGGATATAGCACTATATGTGGAATAGAAAGGTGGTTGTGGAGAAGACAAAAAGAGGGAAGATAGTCTCACATCAACTAGGCGTATCAACGGGCTATGGAGATTCCCATCAATAGATATCAATGTGAGTGAGTAGGGATTGCCATGCAACGGATGCACTAGAGCTATAAGTATATGAAAGCTCAACAAAAGAAACTAAGTGGGTGTGCATCCAACTCGCTTGCTCACGAAGACCTAGGGCATTTGAGGAAGCCCATCGTTGGAATATACAAGCCAAGTTCTATAATAAAAAATTCCCACTAGTATATGAAAGTGACAAAATGAGAGACTCTCTATCATGAAGATCATGGTGCTACTTTGAAGCACAAGTGTTGTAAAAGGATAGTAGCATTGTCCCTTCTCTCTTTTTCTCTCATTTTTTTATTCGGGCCTTTTCTCTCTTTTTTATGGCCTCTTTTTTTATTATTTTTTTATTTTTCATCCGGAGTCTCATCCCGACTTGCGGGGGAATCATGGTCTCCGTCATCCTTTCCTCACTTGGGACAATGCTCTAATAATAATGATCATCACACTTTTATTTTTCTTACAACTCAAGAATTACAACTCGATACTTAGAACAAAATATGGCTCTATATGAATGCCTCCGGCGGTGTACCGGGATATGCAATGATTCATGAGTGACATGTATGAAAGAATTATGAATGGTGGCTTTGCCACAAATACAAGGTCAACTACATGATCATGCTAGCAATATGACAATGATGGAGCGTGTCATAATAAACGGAACGGTGGAAAGTTGCATGGCAATATATCTATGAATGGCTATGGAAATGCCATGATAGGTAGGTATGGTGGCTGTTTTGAGGAAGGTATATGGTGGGTGTATGATACCGGCGAAAGGTGCGCGGTATTAGAGAGGCTAGCAATGGTGGAAGGATGGGAAAAAGTGCGTATAATCCATGGACTCAACATTAGTCATAAAGAACTCATATACTTCTTGCAAAAATCTAGAAGTTATCAAAGCAAAGTATTACGCGCATGCTCCTAGGGGGATATATTGGTAGGAAAAGACCATCGCTCGTCCCCGACCGCCACTCATAAGGAAGACAATCAATAAATAAATCATGCTCCGAGTTCATCACATAACGGTTCACCATACGTGCATGCTACGGGAATCACAAACTTCAACACAAGTATTTCTCAAATTCACAACTACTCAATTAGCATGACTCTAATATCACTATCTTTATATCTCAAAACAATTATGAAGCATCAAACTTTTCTTAGTATTCAACGCACTCAAAAGAAAGTTTCACATATCTCGAATACCAAGTATATTAACATTAAGCAAATTACCATGCTATTAACGGTTCTCAAAATAATCTAAGTGAAGCATGAGAGATAAAGTTTCTTTAAAAAAAATCCACCACCGTGCTCTAAAATATCTAAGTGAAGTACTAGAGCAAAATTATCACGCTCAAAAGATATAAGTGAAGCACTATGAGCAAAACTATCAAGCTCAAAAGATATAAGTGAAGCACAAAGAGTATTCTATCAAATTCCAATTCATGTATGGCTCTCTCAAAAGTGTGTACAGCAAGGATGATTGTGGTAAACTTACAAGCAAAGACACAAATAATACAAGACACTCCAAGCAAAACACATATCATGTGGTGAATAAAAATATAGCTCCAAGTAAATTACCGATGGAAGTGGACGAAAGAGGGGATGCCTTCCGGGGCATCCCCAAGCTTTGACTTTTTGGTGTCCTTGGATTATCTTGGGGATGCCATGGGCATCCCCAAGCTTAGGCTCTTGCCACTCCTTGTTCCATAATCCATCAAAAGAATTCACCCAAAACTTGAAAACTTCAGAATACAAAACTCAATAGAAATCTCGTGAGCTCCGTTAGAGAAAGAAAACAAAAGACTACTTTAAGGTACTGTAATGAACTCATTCTTTATTTATATTGGTGTTAAACCTACTGTATTCCAACTTCTCTATGTATCATAAACTATTTTACTAGCCATAGATTCATCAAAATAAGGAAACAACACACGCAAAACAGAATCTGTCAAAAACAGAACAGTCTGTAGTAATCTGTAACTAACGCAAACTTCTAGAACTCAAAAAATTCTACCAAAATTACACGACCTGGAAAATTTGTTTACTGATCAGCAGCAATTGGAATCAGTATTTTATCACGTTCTGGTGATTTTTAACAATTCGGTAACTGAGCGCAAAGTCTCTGGAAATTACAGCAAGATCAAATAACTATCATCCAAGAAGATCCAATAGGTTTAACTTGGCACAAACACTAATTAAAAGATAAAACCAAATCTAAACAGAGACTAGATGGATTATTTATTCCTAAATAGAAGCAAAAACAAAAAAATAAAAATAAAATTGGGTTGCCTCCCAACAAGCGCTATCGTTTAACGCCCCTAGCTAGGCATAAAAGCAATGATAGATCTAGGTATTGCCATCTTTGGTAGGCAATTCTTCAATGAGGCATCTTTCTTTCTCTCTAGTAATTATCAAACTTTTAGGCATAAGATCGAAAATTTCATTCGTAGCAAATGGTTCCTCAATGATAGTAGAAAGATCGGGAATACTTATAGATTTAAGATCCGCAGTTTCCTTACTAGATGATTCACCCCTATTTTTAGGAACATACATAAGCTTGGCAATTTTAGTGGGAGGACTAGGAGTATTCTTTACGGAAGAAAAAGCGGTTCCCAAGTTGGTAATTATACCCTCAAGTTTATCGATTCGAGTGGAATCTAGATTTATTTTCTCATTAACCATAGGTTCCTTCTCCTTAATATTTTTCAAAGTCATTCCTACCTTAGATCCATATTGAGTAATTTGATTATGGATCTTTTTATCTAGGTTTTCAATGGATTCAATGGTAGCAACTTTGTTTTCAATAATTTCAAGCCTTTGCATAACATGCTCCAAAGTTAACATAGTTCCATTAACCCAAAGAGGTGGTGAGCCAAATAAATCTATTAAAGCATTATAAGAATAAAAAATATGGATACCCAAGAAATTCCCTCCGGTAATGGTATCAAGGATATATCTATACCAAGGATTAGCACCTACGTAAAAATTACGAAGAAGAACTGAAGTAGATTGCTTCCAGGTAGATCTATTTTGAGCATTCAAATTCTATACCAAGCGTCTTTTAGATTTTCTCCCTCCCTTTGCTTAAAATTTAGAACTTCATTCTCGGGAGATAACGGAGAAGATCTGAGACTAGTCATGACGGCAAGCAAGCAAACTAACACACGAGCAAACAAACAGACGAGGAAAAGGCAGCGGAAAAAAGAGGAGGAGATTGGGAAAGAGAGGGCGAATAAAACGGCAAGGGTGAAGTGGGGGAGAGGAAAACGAGAGGCAAATGGCAAATAATGTAATGCGAGAGATAGGGATTGTGATGGGTACTTGGTGTGTTGACTTTTGCGTAGACTCCCCGACAACGGTGCCAGAAATCCTTCTTGCTACGTCTTGAGCTTGCGTTGGTTTTCCCCGAAGAGGAGAGGATGATGCAGCACAGTAGCGTAAGTATTTCCCTCAGTTTTTGAGAACCAAGGTATCAATCCAGTAGGAGGCCACGCACAAGTCCCTCATACCTGCACAAAATGATAGCTACTCGCAACCAACGCGATTAGGGGTTGTCAATCCCTTCATAGTCACTTACGAGAGTGAGATCTGATAGAGATAATATTTTTGGTATTTTTGGTATATAGATGCAAAGCAAAAAGTAAAAAAGCAAAGTAAAAACAAAGCAAGTATTAAAGTGATGGATATTGATATGATGAGAAAAGACCCTGGGGCCATAGGTTTCACTAGTGGCTTCTCTCAAGAGCATAAATATTCTACGGTGGGTGAACAAATTACTGTTGAGCAATTGACAGAATTGAGCATAGTTATGAGTATATCTAGGTATGATCATGTATATAGGCATCACGTCCGTGACAAGTAGATCAAACGATTCGCATCTACTACTATTACTCCACTCATCGACCGCTATCCAAATGCATCTAGAGTATTAAGTTAAAAATAGAGTAACGCCTTAAGCAAGATGACATGATGTAGAGGAATAAATTCATGCAATATGATAAATACCCCATCTTGTTATCCTCGATGGCAACAATACAATCGTGCCTTGCAACCCTTTACATCCTTTGGGTAAGGACACATAAGATTGAACCCAAAGCCATGCACTTCTCCCATTGCAAGAACTACCAATCTAGTTGGCCAAACCAAGCGGATAATTGAAGAGACTTGCAAAGATAACTCAATCATACATAAAAGAATTCACAGAAGATTCAAATATTATTCATAGATAAGCTAGATCATAAACCCACAATTCATCGGTCTCAACAAACACACCGCAAAAAGAAGATTACATCGAATAGATCTCCATGAGAGAGGGGGAGAATATTGTATTGAGATCCAAAAAGAGAGAAGAAGCCATCTAGCTACTAGCTATGGACCCAAGGTCTGAAGTAAACTACTCACACTTCATCGGAGAGGCTATGGTGTTGATGTAGAAGCCCTCCATGGTGGATGCCCCCTCGTGAGCTCCTAACAGGCCCCAAGATGGGATCTCGTGGATACAGGAAGTTGCGGCGGTGGAATTAGGTTTTGGCTCATGTTCGATCGTTTGGGGTGCGTAGGTATATATAGGAGGAAGAATGCGTCGGTGGAGCAACAGGGGCCCACAAGGCGGGGCGCACTGGGGCCCCCACCTTGTGACCGCCTCCGTTGTTCCTTGGCGAGGGTCCAAGTCTCTTGGATCATGTTCGGTGAGAAAATCACGTTCGAAGGTTTCATTCCGTTTGGACTCCGTTTGATATTCTGCTTTCTTGAAACACTTTGAAAAAAAAAAGCAATTCGGACTGGGCCTCCGGTTAATAGGTTAGTCCCAAAATAATATAAAAGTGGAAAATAAAGCCCAATATAGTCCAAAACAATTGATAAAGTAGCAAGGAGCAATCAAAAATTATAGATACGTTGGAGACGTATCAGTCACCATGCCGTCGTGCTGACGAAACTCTCCCTCGACACTTTGTTGGATCAAGAGTTCGAGGGACGTCATCGAGCTGAACGTGTGCAGAACTCGGAGGTGCCATACATTCGGTGCTTGATCAATCAGAGCGAGAAGAAGTTCGACTACATCAACCGCGTTGTCAAACGCTTCCGCTTTCGGTCTACGAGGGTATGTGGACACATTCCCCCTAAGGGAGTCCTGGACTAAGGGGTCCTCTGGCGTCCGGCCTGTTGGATGTGGGCCGGACTGATGGGTTATGAAGATACAAGACCAAAGACTCTCTCCCGTGTCCGGATGGGACTCTCCTTGGCGTGAAAGGCAAGCTTGGCGTCCGATATGAAGATTCCTTTCTCTGTAAACCGACTTTGTATAACCCTAGCCCCCTCCTGTGTCTATAGAAACCGGAGGGCTTAGTCCATAGATGCATTATCATAATCATACAGGCTAGACTTCTTGGGTTTTAGCCATTACGATCCCGTGGTAGATCAACTCTTGTAATACTCATATTCATCAAGATCAATCAAGCAGGAAGTAGGATATTACCTCCATAGAGAGGGCCCGAACCTGGGTAAACATCGTGTCCCCTGTCTCCTGTTACCATCGACCTCAGACGCACAGTTCGGGACCCCCTACCCGAGATCCGCCGGTTCTGACACCGACATTGGTGCTTTCATTGAGAGTTCCGCTGTGACGTTGAAAACAAGATCGATGGCTCGCCTTATTGTCAAGGATAGTATGACCTCCGGAGGAGCCCTGGCCCCAGGCCAAACCCTCCGGCTTGGCGGCTTTACCATGACCACCCGTTCAGCCGTTAAGCCGACGATGACTTCTCGAGTCATCGAAATTCGCCTCTGCGTTGACTCCGAATACTCCAAACGGATGGATCCGACGGAGTTGTCGTCTTTAAACAAACTCATGGATCACATCGCCGCCTTGGGGGTCGCTATAGACTACGACCAGATTGGGCTTAAACCCGACCAGAGAGAAATCGTATCTCCGCCGATCACCCATCAGATAGCGGTAGTAGAGGAGCAAGACAATAACTCTTCCCCTATATTGAGGACGAACTATGTTCAGATTTCCGAGCCCGAGGAGCCGGATACCTGTCCGCGGGACGACGTTCCCTGCCCTCTGAACTTAGAATCGGACGGCGGGCCTAAAACATCAGTCGATATCCCGGAGCCCGAACCATTAAGTTCGGAAGATTTTCAAACCCCAGATCCCAAATCGGGTCAGGGTTCAGATTTAAATCCACCCACCCAGCTATACGCGATCTCATGTACATATGACAGCAGTCTCAGGAAACGGTCCATCACTTTTGGGCCAAATTCCTCCTTGTCAAAGACAAGATTAAAAATTGCCGTGACGTGGACGCGATCTCAGTATTCTGCAACGATTGCACAGACGAAGGAATCCTCAATGCCATCAACTGTCGTCGCGTATTCCACTTTGCTGACTTGGCGACCACAGTACAGAAATACTGCGTAATGGAAAGTGCCTGGAAAACTCAGGCAACTCGCTGGGAACCACCGGTTCTAACTCAGCCCCTCGTCCGGGCAAAAGGGACGCACCCTCGTGGGGCGCCCGACCCAATAGTAAAGAAAGCTAAGCCCATTACGGGGCGCGGAACCGTTCTGGAGGGTTGGCTCGATAGGCCATGCAAAATACATACAACACCGGATACCACACCAACCCATAGCCTTAGAGCATGTTGGGTACTCCGACAAGTGGCCAAGAGTGGCGAGTATCTCCTCACCAAAAATACCCCAGAACAACACCCCCCGGAAGACGACGACCTTAGAGTATTGACGGTCTGCGACCTCGCCGAAGTCTGCCAAGTCGTAGCAATAAACCCCTGGAACAACACGGCCATAACTTTCAATGCCGGTGACGAACCAAAATTCAGGACAGTCCGAGCACCAGCCGCCTTGGTCCTCAGTCCAATTGTGGATGGATTTCGGCTCACCAAAGTGCTCATGGACGGCGACAGCAGATTAAACCTCATTTACGAGGACACACTCAACAAAATGGAAATAGATAGGAGCCGCATTGATCAAAGTAGCACGACCTTCCGAGGAATTATTCCCAGTCGGGAGGCGCAATGCGCGGGAAAAATCACCCTCGATGTGGTATTCGGCACGCTGGAGAATTATCGGTCCAAAGAAATAACCTTCCAAGTGGCCCCTTTCAACAGTGGATATCAGGCCCTATTGGGGCGAGATGCATTTGCACGCTTCCAAGCTATACCTCACTACGGGTACATGAAGCTCAAGATGCCTGGGCCCAATGGTATAATCACTCTTGCCAGTGATCCGAACATAGCACTCTGTGCCGAAAATAAAACCGCATCCCTGGCCCTCGAGGCATTATTCGAAGCCCTTGCGGCCGAAGAATTAACCGCACTATGCTCCACGGTGGATAGGGACGATGTAATCCAGGACAAGCGACCCAAATCCACCTCCTTTAAACCAGTAGACGAAATAGTTAAATTTCAAGTCCACCCAACGGACCCGTGAAGGCGGCATCCATCGGGCACAATGGACCTAACGGTTGACGCCGCTACGAGTTCTGCGAGAACCGGGACATATTCGGCTGGCATCCTTCCGATATGCCAAGAATCCCACATAGGCTGGCCGAAGACAGCATCAATATATTAAAGGGATATAAACCGGTGAAACAAACACTGCGGCGCTTTTCCGAACCCATACATCAAGCTATGGGGGAGGAGCTAGCCAAGTTAATCAAGGTCGGATTCATTAGAGAAATAAAACACCCGGACTGGCTAGCAATCCTGGTGATGGTGCCAAAGAAGGATAAATCCTGGCACTTGTGCGTCGATTTCAAAGACCTTAATAAAGCTTGCCCTAAGGATCCCTTCCCCCTCCCCCGCATCGACCAGATTATCGATGCTACCGCAGGACACAACTCATTGTGCTTCCTCGAAGCATATTCCGGATACCATCAAATAAAGATGAAGGAGTCCGACCAAGCCGCAATGGCATTCATTACCCCATATGGGCCATTCTGCTTCAACACTATGCCCTTCGGGCTAAAAAACGCCGGGGCCACCTACCAACGCATGATTCAAACATGCCTGGAGAAACAGATCGGCAAGACAGTTGAAGCATATGTGGATGACGTCGTCATCAAAACTAGGCACGTCGAATCATTAATAGACGATCTACGTCTCACATTCGACAACCTCCGTACATATGAGATCAAGCTCAATCCGGAAAAGTGTGTTTTCGGCACCCCCGCCGGAAAACTGCTGGGCTTCATAATTTCCAATAGAGGAATTGAGGCAAATCCAGCCAAAATCCGAGCTTTGTCACAATTGGCTACGCCAACAGACCTTAAACAGGTCCAAAAACTAGCCGGATGCGTGGCGGCTTTAAGCCGCTTTATCTCCAGATTGGGAGAAAAAGCATTGCCACTTTATCACCTTCTCCAACGCACCGACCACTTTGAGTGGACGGATGCGGCAACGGCCGGACTGGAAGAAATAAAGGCCCTCTTAGCAAGCAACCCAATCCTGGTCGAGCCGAACGTCGGTGAACCCATGTTATTATACATATCGGCAACACACCAGGTGGTGAGTGCCGTGCTCGTCGTCGAGCGAGAGCAGGACGGACACAAGTTCCCACTCCAAAAACCGGTATACTATGTATCCACTGTCCTCACACCATGCAAATCCCGGCACCCTCATTACCAAACAATAGCTTACGCGGTCTTCATGGCATCCCGGAAGCTACGACACTACTTTCAAGAGTGCTCAATAACGGTGGCCTCCGAAGTACCACTCAATGACATAATAAACAACCGCGATGCAACAGGCCGGATTGCTAAGTGGGCCATTGAGCTCATTCCATTCGACATAACATACAAGCCGCGCCGAGCCATCAAATCCCAAGTACTGGCCGACTTCGTCACTGAATGGACAGAGGCCGAACTCCCTAAAGAGTACAGTACATACTCCAACTGGGTCATGCACTTCGATGGCTCCAAAATGCTGGCAGGCTTAGGAGCGGGCGTTGTCTTAACGTCCCCTGAGGGAGTCCTGGATTAGGGGGTATCCGGACAACCGGACTATATCCTTTGGCCGAACTGTTGGACGATGAAGATGCAAGATTGAAGACTTCATCTCGTGTCCGGATGGGACTATCTTGGCGTGGAAGGCAAGCTTGGCGATACGGATATGTAGACCTCCTTCTGTTGTAACCTACTCTGTGTAACCCTAGCCCCCACCGGTGTCTATATAAATCAGAGGGTTTAGTCCGTAGGACAACGACAATCATACCATAGGCTAGCTTCTAGGGTTTAGCCTCTACGATCTCGTGGTAGATCAACTCTTGTAATACTCATATTCATCAAGATCAATCAAGCGTGAAGTAGGGTATTACCTCCATAGAGAGGCCGAACACTGGTAAACATCGTGCCCTTGCCTCCTGTTACCATCCGCCTTAGACGCACAGTTCGGGACCCCCTACCCGAGATCCGCTGGTTTTGACACCGACATTGGTGCTTTCATTGAGAGTTCCACTGTGTCGTCACCATAAGGAAGGATGTCTCGTCTCGTTGTCAAGGACGACGTCACCTCTGGGGGAGCCCTGGCTGTCGGCCAGACTCTCCGGCTAGGCGAGTTCGTCATGACCGCCCGTTCGGCTGCTGCGCCGATGATGACTTCTCGAGTCATCAAAAACAGCCTCCACGTCGGCTCGGAACTTGCCGAGCAGATGGATCCGATGGAGCTCTCTTCCCTAAACGAGCTCTTGGATCGCATCACCGCTTTGGCGCTATGGACTATGATCGGATCGGGCTTAAACCCGACCAAAGGAGATTAACTCTCCGCCGTCACCCATCGGATAAGCGGTGGTGGAGGAACAATGCGTAATTCTTCCTCAATCTTGAGGACAAACTATGTCCGATTCGAGCTCTCCGAGCCGGATCGTGTATCGGAAGGACATCCCCAAGTCTTGAGCGTAGAATCAGGCAGTGGGCCAGACCTATCGGGCGACATCCCGGAGCCCGAACCTCCAAGATCAGAAACTCCCATGCCCCCGGGTCTCAAATCGGGTCAGGATTCGGATTTAAATCTGCCCACCCACCTAGATACAAGCGATCTCTCCCATGTTAGACAAGAGCCCCAGGAAACAGTACATCACTATTGGGCCAGATTCCTCCTTGTAATGAACAAGGTCAAGGACTGTCGAGAGGAAGATGCATTTTCATTCTTCTACAATAATTGCACGGACAAGGGAATCCTTAACGCCATAAGCCGCCGCAATATAGCACACTTTGCTGACTTGGCGGCCATAGTACGGAAGTACTGTGCGATGGAGAGCGCCTGGAAAACCGAAACAAAATTTTGGGATAATCCGGCTTTGGCTAAACACCCAGTCCGAATCAAAAGGGTGCACCCCCGTAAGTCACTCGATTCAATCACAAAAAAGCAAAAGCCCACTACAGGGCACGGAACCGTATTGGAGGGATGGCTTAACGGACCCTGCAAAATTCACAGTATGGTGGATACCACACCAACACATAGCCTTAGAGCATGTTGGGTACTCCGGCAGGTTGCTAAGAGCGGCGAGGATCTCCTCATTCAAAACACCGCAGAGCAACATCCTGTAAATTACAATACGGTCTTAACAGTCTTCGAGACATTCGCCTCAAATAATAGGCGCAAGCAAGCACTCCGCAGCCTTGCCGAGATCTGCCAGGTGGCAGCAATAAATCCATGGAGCGACATGGCTATCACCTTCAGTTCCAGTGACAAACCCAAATGCCGAACAGCTCGAGCACCAGCCGCATTAGTCCTTAGTCCAATTGTGGACGGCTTTTGGCTCACTAAAGTACTCATGGACGGCGGCAGCGGATTAAACCTCATTTATGAGGAAACTCTTCACAAAATGGAAATAGACTGGAACCGCGTTGAGCAAAGCAGCACAACCTCTAGAGGAATCATCCCCAGTCGGGAGGCACGTTGCACTGGGAAAATCACACTAGATGTGGTATTCACCACAATGTGGTATTCGACACACCAGAAAAATACAGGTCCGAAGAAATAACATTCCAAGTGGCCCCGTTCAGTAGCGGATACCACGCCCTTCTAGGGCGGGAGGCATTCACGATCTTCCAAGCTATACCCCATTACGGGTACATGAAGCTCAAAATGCCTGGGCCCAATGGAATTATCACTCTAGCTAGTGATCCGGACATAGCGCTCCGCGCCGAAAACAAAACAGCCGCACTAGCCCTCGAGGCACTATCTGAAGCCCTAGCGGCAGAGGAGTTAACTGCGCTACGCTCGACTGTGGACAGGGACGACGTGATACTCGACAAGAGATCTAAGTCCACCTCTTTCAAACCAGCGGACAACATAGTCAAATTCCAAGTCCACCCAACGGACCCTACCAAAACAGCTTCAATTGGGGCACAGCTAAACCCCGATGTGGACGCTGCACTACGGGAGTTCCCGCGCGAGAACTGGGATATATTTTCCTGGCACCCATCAGATATGCCAGGAATCCCATGCAAGTTGGCCGAGCATAGCCTTAACATTCTAAAAGGGTTCAAGCCGGTCAAGCAGACTCTTCGGCGCTTCTCCGAACCTAAGCGACAAGCTATGGGCGAGGAGCTAGCCAAGTTATTGGAGGCCGGATTCATCAGAGAAATAAAACACCCGGACTGGTTAGCAAACCTGGTGATGGTACCAAAGAAGGACAAATCCTGGTGCTTATGTGTCGACTTCAAAGACCTCAATAAAGCTTGCCCAAAGGATCCCTTCCCCCTTCCCCGCATCGATCAAATTATCGACGCCACCGCGGGACACGACTCATTGTGCTTCCTCGACGCATACTCCGGCTACCACCAAATCAAGATGGCCAAATTTGACCAAGCCGCAACGGTGTTTATCACACCATACGCCCCCTTCTGTTTCAACACAATGCCTTTCGGGCTTAAGAACGCCGGTGCAACGTATCAACGCATGATTCAGACATGCCTCGAAAAGCAAATCGGCAAAACAGTGGAAGCATACGTAGACGATGTGGTCGTCAAAACCAGACATGTCGACTCTTTAATAGACGACTTGAGGCTTACGTTCAACAACCTCCGAACATACGACATCAAGCTCAATCCGGAAAAATGCGTTTTCGGCGTGCCCGCCGGAAAGCTCCTGTGTTTCATCGTCTCCAGTAGAGGGATTGAAGCAAATCCGGCTAAAATCCGAGCCCTGTCACAATTGGCCATCCCAACAGACCTCAAGCAAATCCAAAAATTAATGAGATGCGTCGCGGCCTTAAGTTGCTTTATCTCCCGATTAGGAGAAAAGGCACTACCCCTTTATCGCCTTCTTCGGCGCACCGAACACCAGTGGGCGGATGCTGCGAGGCGGATGGAAGAAATAAAAGCCATCTGGCCACAAACCCAATCTGGCCACGCCAAACATTGGCGAACCGACGCTATATGTATAGCGGCGATGCATCAAGTCGATAGCGCAGCACTTCGTCGTCGAGCGAAAACGGACGGACAAAATCCCCCTTCAAAGGCCAAAGATATTATGTATCCACTTGTCCTCACTCCATGCAAATCACGGTACCGCATTATCAAAAGATAGCGTGTCACGGTATTCATGCCATCCGGAAACTACGACACTACTTTCAAGAGTGTTCAATTACGATGGCCTCTGAAGTGCCAGCGAGCGATATAATAAACAACCGCGACGCCATAGGCCGGATTGCCAAATGGGACATAGAGCTCCACCCGTTCGACAAAACATATAAACCTCGGTGAGCTATTAAGTCGTAGGTATTGGCCGATTTTGTTGCCGAATGGACAGAAGCCGAACTCCCTAAGGAATACGGCGCATACTCCAATTGGATTATGCACTTCGACGGCTCTAAAATGTTGGCCGGTCCGGGGGCTGGCGTCGTCTTGACGTCCCCTACCGGAGATACATATCAATACGTACTCCAAATACAGTATACAGACTCCAACAATGCCGCCGAGTACGAGGCTTTGTTACATGGTCTCCGGATGGCAGTCTCCAGGGGAATTCAACGCCTGGAGGTGCGCGGGGACTCAAACCTTGCAATATCCCAAATAAATGGAGACTTCGACACTAAATATCCGAAAATGGCGGCTTATTGCAATGCCGTACTCAAGATGTCAGCTCGGTTCGAGGGGCTCGAGTTCCACCATGTAGCTCGGGAAAACAATCAGGCGGCGGACGTCCTCGCCCGTATCGGCGCTAAGCGCGATCCGGTCCCACCCAACATATTCTTGGAAAGGCTATTTAAGCCATCTGTGGCATGGGAAGGGGAAACAAGCAACAACAGTCCGGACCCGGCTACAGCGTCGACATACGAACACTCGACATAATCGGCGGCTCGCCATCGAAATAACACCTTCAGCCCATGTAATAATGGCCGTCATCGCCCCATGGACTGAACCATTCCTGGCCTACCTAACCAGGCAGGAACTTCCCAAGGACCAAAATGAGGCACGCTGCCTTGTGCGACAATCTAAAGCCTACAAGGTCCACGAGGGAGAGCTCTATAGGAAAAGCACCACCGGAGTCCTTCAAAGGTGCATCTCCGAAGAGGAAGGGTGGAAGCTTCTGGCAGAAATTCACGCCGGACTCGGTGGCCACCACGCCGCAGCCCGGGCCCTCATAAGTAAGGCCTTCCGTACAGGATTTTATTGGCCGACGGCCCGAGCAGACACATAGGACTTGGTCCAACGCTGCGTCGGTTGCCAGCTCTTTGCAAACCAAAGCCATATGCCACTCGTCGCCCTACAAACAATCCCCATTACCTAGCCTTTTGCGGTCTGGGGGCTTGACATGGTTGGACCCCTTAAAGGGGGAACCCATAAGAAAAAATACTTACTGCTAATGGTGGATAAATTCACCAAATGGATAGAAGCCAAACCTGTTAAAACGGCCGAATCCGGACCACTGATAGACTTTAGATCTGGGGTTGTACACCGTTATGGTGTCCCCCACAGCATCATCACTGACAATGGCACGAACTTCACTGCCAACGAGGTGAAACTATGGTGAAGCAACATGGGCATCAAGCTCGATTACGCTTCTGTCTATCATCCACAAACTAACGGTCAAGTCGAACGAGCAAATGGTCTTATCATGAGCGGCATCAAACCCAGATTAGTGCGGTCCTTAGAGAGGCCGAGCTCGATCGTTAGGACAGTTTGGACGCCCTCGAGGAGGAGCTTGACATGGCAAAAGCTCGTTCCGCATTCTACCAGCAACAGGCTAGAAGATACCAAAGCGGAGAAGTACGGGCCAAAACCTATAACGTTGGCGAACTCGTTCTACGCCTACCGGATAAGAAAAAGTACAAGCTCAAGCCCAAATGGGAGGGTCCCTTCATCATTGACCAGGTCTTAACCAGTGGAGCGTACCGTCTGCGGGATGCATCGGACAACCGCCTCGAGCCAAATCCATGGAACGCAGCTAGACTCCAAAGATTCTATGCCTAGTGCCGGACTCCGTGTTCGTCTCCTTACCTCTGTCAAATTTTTATACATTCGTTATCTGTCTTTTCTTTCTTTCTTTCTTCCCCTTTTCTTTCGAGGCCTTGAAGGGCTAAAATGTGTTTTGACTACACAATCTTGATGCGCCACCCGCGCTCATTATACCTGGGGGCTTCCTATACATAAGCTTAAATATTCTATGGGCTTCATGCCCCGCACATGTGTTATTCTTCCGCATGTACCTTTTTTTTGCCACTATATGCATCGATATGACTTAAGTTTTGGCCAAGCTGGGTTGCCTGGCTCTTGTATTTATGCCCTCGTTCCGTTAATTCGGCTAGGGCATAAGGGGAGCACCTCTGCGATTATTCTTGCCGGTCGGCGGATGTGTACCTTAGACTGGTGAAGCCGAAAGCTAGCGTTCTTAAGGGAATATTCGGTCGATGAATAAAAGATGACTTTTATTTTTCCACTTGCCCCAGATGTTTTTCCTGCGTCTCTTCTCAAGTTCGGACATGCACATTAGGGCATGCGTACCGAGAAAGGAACCCTTAACGGAAATATTCTCCGTGGAAGATGTTTCTTACTACCCATGTAATATAACATAACTAGTTGGGTACTTATCATTCAAGCACTTATGACCCCTACGCTTTGGTTTCCACGCATACCCGGTTTTACATAACTGAGCTGGTATTCGGATACACTCCGGACTATCAGGTCCAGAGGTTGAAGCGAAAAGGTCCGCCATGACAAATGATTTACAATCCGGCTAGAGACATTCTACATGTCATTTGAATTACATAGTCACTTAGACTGACTAAATTCTTCTTCTATGCCATCCAACAGGTTGTCTAGCCTACAATACTATTGGGAATACTTGGCGGCTAACTCTACTTGGTGATACACCAAACTGACAGGGATTTCTTTCCCATCGGGCCCCACAGGTCCGACCTCGGCCATGTGGTTTGGGTCAGCCGTGGTATATCGCGTCTTCACCATGGCCCAGGCTTCCCTGGCACCTTGACGGCAGGCCGATACCTTCCATAATCGGAAGCGCCGCCGTGCTCCCTTGAGCTTCTCTGCAAGTCCTCCAAGGCCTTGGCGAGAGGCGGATAGCCACAAGGCACAGGGCAATACCTTGCATCACCGCCAACTTGTTCGTGCGGTTGTGAGAGCTCGGCGAAAGATCACCCGCAGACCGGGCATCTCGTTCACGGATGACCTGTCAGCATACCTGCAGACATAACTCTGTTAGCTGGCTTCTTCGCCGAACTCTTTTTGAAGTTCGTTCAAGCACTTACTGAAAATGCCGCATCAAAGCCGCTTGTTCTCCTTCACGGAGTCTGACAGCTGGGCGCGAACATCCTTTAGTTCCACGCTCAGCTGGGTATTGGCATCTTGGAAATCGTTTTTCTCCTGCCTAACCTTTGTAAGAACGGGCTCGCCAGCCTTTAGCCGCCGTATGACATGTTGCTCGTCCGGATTCACTCCGGCGTCATCTGCAATATTTATTGTCAGAATTGCATGCATGCCGCATCCTATATGGTACCTGTCATTCTTTAAAGCAGGTGTTACCAGAGGGGGCCTTCTCGGACTCCTTCAATGCAGCCACTGCGGCCCGTAGCTGGGCCTTGCACTCTTCTAGCTCTTGAGACAATTGGGTATTCTTCTTTGTAAGAACCTGCACAGATAATGATCCTTAAATCAGTTGTGCCAACTGTTTCAAGTCTCAGGGGCTACTGATATATATAATCATCAAATTTTCTTACCCGTATATCCTTTACATACTGGTCCGTGGCTCTGGTAAGACCATTTTGAGTAGCACGGATGTATGCGTCTTCCGAATTGAAGGCATCAAATGCCTCTTGGGAGAAAGAAGTGCCACGGAGTACGGCCCGGCGGCGCCTGTGATTCATGGCGCTCTCCACTTCGGAATTTGTAGCGGAGATTTTATCCGCATCCTCTGCAGGAGGAACGTCCGACGCGTGCCCCGCCTTCGTGTCCGGCCCTGGAACACGGCTGGTGGAGGCGTGATCGGCAACTTCTCCGGATATAGTCTGGCGAGTATTTTTCCTTCTGGGAAACATGGGTGTTATTGTGTTTTCAAAGACAAACCGACAGAGCGAGGTTTTATATCATACCTCTGTGCTGGCGTCTCAGTCTGAACCGCTTTTCTTTTCAGCCTGCCTGGCCTCGGTACCCCTTGCTGGTAACTAGCCGCGGGCGCGGCATGGCGTCCGGAGGACCTTCCCTGTAAGACACCGTGCAGATACGGAAGGTAAGGTGCGTGGAAAGGAATACTTCTTAAAGGTTGGGCCCCTGGTCTCACTTACCTGCGAGGCAGGGAGTAGCCCCGGATAGTCGGCTGTAATAGCCACCATGGCCTCATCACGGCTTAATTGATAAAATATCCTATCGATTAGCTCCACGAATATGTCCGGATCCTCTTGAAGGCCGGGGTCGAGGGACCGTTCAGGTTCCTCTGCTTGTGGAGGTGGGCTATTTATCTCCCTTACTGCCCTACGCAGCTCCTGCGGTGAACGGGCAAAATAAGACATTTATTGTGGAGATGCGGAAGGGAAGGGCATGAAAAGTGGCAGCTTACCCAGCTCGGAGGATTGTACATGGAGAATCCATCCCGCGGTTTGATGCGGAGGAACTCCTCTTCCTCTCCCTTGTACAGACCGGACATAATTTTTGCACTAGCGGCAATGGAGTCCGGCCCCTTACGGCCGCGGCGGGTGGCATCGTCTTCCCCGTTAAAGTCCCACATTGGGCGGCCTCGGAATTTAAGCGGCTACACCCCTCGCATAATGCATATTGACATAACTTCGGTTGTAGTCAGTCCTGATAGAGCCAGCACCTTTATCCGGCTCATCAGGTAAGAAACGTCTCTATCATCTTCCTCCTGAGGGCTCCTTGGTCGCCAGCTTAGGCGTTTTTTCAGAGGAACATTATTAAACTCAGGAAGGCTGATCCGAATAGGATCCGGAAGAGGGACATCCTCTATATAGAACCACTCTGAAGGCCAGTCTTCGGATGCCTTCTTCGGGGTGCCGGACAGGTATCCGGTCCCGGCGATGCGCCATATTTCAGCTCCGCCCACTTGAAACAGTGACCCCTCCTATGTACGGGGTATGAGGCAGAATAGCCTCTTCCATAGCTCGAAGTGAGCTTCGCAGCCCAGAAACAGTTCGCAAAGAGCGACATAGCCAGCAATGTGCAATATGGAGGCAGGAGTGAAATTATGCAGCTGGAGGCCGTAGAACTCCAGGAGCCCGCGGAGGAACTGGTGAATTGGAAATCCTAGTCCCCTTAATAAATAAGGGACAAGGCATACTGATGACCCACAAGTATAGGGGATCTATCATAGTCCTTTCGATAAGTAAGAGTGTCGAACCCAACGAGGAGTAGAAGGAAATGATAAGCGGTTTTCAGCAAGGTATTCTCTGCAAGTACTGAAATAAGTGGTAACAGATAGTTTCGTGATAAGGTAAATTGTAACGAGCAACAAGTAACAAAAGTAAATAAGGTGCAGCAAGGTGGCCCAATCCTTTTTGTAGCAAAGGACAAGCCGGAACAAACTCTTATAATAGGAAAAGCGCTCCCGAGGACACATGGGATTATCGTCAAGCTAGTTTTCATCACATTCATATGATTCGCATTCGGTACTTTGATAATTTGATATGTGGGTGGACCGGTGCTTGGGTGCTGTTCTTACTTGAACAAACATCCCACTTATGATTAACCTCTATTGCAAGCATCCGCAACTACAACAAAAGTATTAAGGTAAACCTAACCATAGCATGAAACAAGTGGATCCAAATCAGCCCCTTACGAAGCAACGCATAAACTAGGGTTTAAGCTTCTGTCACTCTAGCAACCCATCATCTACTTATTACTTTCCAATGCCTTCCTCTAGGCCCAAATAATGGTGAAGTATTATGTAGTCGATGTTCACATAACACCACTAGAGGCTAGACAACATACATCTCATCAAAATATCGAACGAATACCAAATTCACATGACTACTAATAGCAAGACTTCTCCCGTGTCCTCAGGAACAAACGTAACTACTCGCAAAGCATATTCATGTTCATAATCAGAGGGGTAATAATATGAATAAAGGATCTGAACATATGATCTTCCACCAAATAAACCAACTAGCATCAACTACAAGGAGTAATCAATACTACTAGCAACCTACTAGCACCAATCCCGGACTTGGAGACAAGAATTGGATACAAGAGATGAACTAGGGTTTGGAGATGAGATGGTGCTGGTGAAGATGTTGATGGAGATTGCCCTCTCCCGATGAGAGGAGCGTTGGTGATGATGATGACGATGATTTCCCCCTCCGGGAAGTGTCCCTACAGAACAGCTCACGGGAGCCCTAGATAGGTTCCGCAAGGTTCCGCCTCGTGGCGTGAGTCTCGTCGAAGGTTGTCTCTGATTTTTTCTCATCGAAAGACTTCATATAGGAGAAGATGGGCATCGAGAGCCACCGGGGGCCCACGAGGTAGGGCGCGCCCGAGGGGCCCCCACCCTCGTGAGCAAGGTGTGGGCCCCGGCCTTCATCCTTAGCGATGATTTTTCTTTATTTATTTTAAGACATTCCGTGGAGTTTCAGGACTTTTGGAGTTGCATGAATAGGTCTCAATATTTGCTCCTTTTCCAGCCGAATTCCAAATTGCCGGCATTCTCCTCGTCATGTAAACCTTGTAAAATGAGAGAAAATAGCCATAAGTATTGTGACATAACGTGAAATAACAGCCCATAAAGTGATAAATATCGATATAAATGCATGATGCAAAATGGACATATCAACTCCCCCAAGCTTAGACCTCGCTTTCCTCAAGCGAAAAGCCGATAACAATAAATATGTCCTCATGTTTAGAGGTAGAGGCGTCGATAAAAATAAAATACGGACATCAAGGCATCATGATTATTCTCATAACAGCAACATATATAGATTTGTCATATGATTACTTATGTTCAAGTAATGATCTTCTTACAATGCAAAAGTATGAATTTGAAACTTTGTTGGGCACCAGCAAAGTATAACCTCAGTCATTGAAGCAACTACAATTTATCATAACATCGGAAAGAGTCTATGTCAGAGCTTAAAAGCAAGTCCACATACTCAACTATCACTTAGTCCTTCATAATTGCTAG